>CM026219.1:10663029-11263029 GCA_014839995.1 Xenentodon cancila | reverse complement strand
CAATTAAAACAAATTGCCTTACATAGTCTTAACAAAGATGTCTCAATCTAATTAAGAATGAATGACTGGCCAGGTAGTTATGATACACAGTCCTCTAAACATGGCATATTTTTGTGAGTACACTTAAAACAATTTGCTGCAAAGGAAGACCTCAAAGTTTTCTGCAGCCTTAGGAATTTACTTTCTGACCAAGTACATAAGCAAGCATAGGCAGAATCCCAAAGTATGACACATTACTTCAGTTTTAATATCTTTCTGACTCCATGTGCACATTTTTGCAAACCATCTCTAAAAATGGGCCATTGTTTGTGCAAGTAAAAGACATTATACCCAGTTCAACATACTTTGTTCCAATTCAGCAACTATTTTGTACACATTTAGTAGAGTGGATAATGAGACAACTATATCAAGTTTTCTATCAAAACTGCATCATCTGTCTTGTTTGAAGTTGGCCATGAAGATGTATCACGGTACTAGTACTAGTCTCGTAAGAGTGATCAAACCTCCACGCCTATAACGGTATCATCGGAGCACCCAAAAAAAAAAAAAAAAAAAATCAAAAATTCCTTTGGGTGCCTTTTAGATACTCTCACTTGTTCTTTCGTGAATGGATATCTTGCTTTACGAAGTCTTCCTGATCACCGTGCTCTGATCTGGAAATGTGTCAATATTAGGCCAGTACACCAGGGGGCAGTCTAATATGGAATGTGGTGCAGTTCGGAGAAAACTGTTCATTGGTTTTGAAGTAAAGCACTCAATGTGAAATCCCTCATTATCCTTATTTACTGCTCCACATAGAACTTAACACATAACTAATAACTTTGGTGCAAAAAAAAACAAAAAAAAACATAACTGGCCAAGTTAGAGGTTTTATGAATGTGCGTTTTGTCCGGTTACAGCTACTCACAAACCCCTTTTATTGCAATCTGTCTGATGTACCGGAAGACAAATTTATTTAGCAATAATTATACCCACAGGCGGTTCAAGGTGCTTTATAACACAGAGATGACAAAAGCGATTATTCAGATGAAAAGTGATTCAAGTACAAAAGAAGATAAAAGAAAAAAATTACCAGAACGTTTAGAGGCAAAGAAAACTCATAATGCAGTGGGTATTTTTTATTTTTATTTTTTTATGTGATGCCTACTGTATGACACGTTTACAATACTGTATATATGGCTCTGAGAGACTGTTTACAGGTGATATTTTTCATTCCCAGAGAAGACGCGAGCTTGGAGACGGCACAGGCTTTCAGCTTAGGGAGTAACTGGCATCAGCAGGAATATAATGCTGTTTTAGTGTTTGCAGTGTGCAGCAAAGAAGCAAACACATGTATTCAGTTACAGACACCATCACGCAGACACACAAAAGCCCTAGTCTGAGGGCACTGCTGTAATTGGATGTCTGATTAGTGTCAGATAGTGTGTGTAGGAGGGAGAGATGGGGGAGTGCCACAAAATGAAAGAAAGTTCTTTGAGAGAGGGAGGGAGAATGTTGCAACGGGAAAGTTGAAGATGGAGAGATGGATGCTCAGAAGTCAGTATCTGGGGAATAAGAGGGTGCTAAACAGAAGTGACCAGGTTTTTGCTTTGTGATCTCTGAGCTTAACATTGACCTTGTGGTTTTTATCTGTGGTCTGACATCCAATCATCCTTGCTTATCTCCCTCCTGCCTCCCCTTATACATCTTTTCATCTTTCCGTCCCTTTCCATTTACTTCTTGCATCTCCCGATTCATCTCTACTCCTTATCCGTCTCCTCCATCTATCCAACATCTCATTCTTCAACTCTGTATTTTGTCTCCTACAGCGTCTCCCTGTAAATTTCCTCCTTTCTGCTGCACTCAGTTCCAATCCCAGTCTCCCGCCTTCCAGCAGGATGTCAGTGGGATTGATCTGATTGATTGGAAGTATTGGTGATGCGTGACAGGTGCCGGTAGGTCGGATGACTCTGTGGAGACGGGCTTGTCTCCTTCTGGAGGATGAGTCGTTCCCAATTTGGCCGTCAACTGTGACTGCAACACTGCAGCAGTTCATTTAAAAGGCTACTTGACTCTGTGTTTGAAAATGCAAAAACGCAATATTCTTGTAAGATATAAAGAAGTACATATTTAAACAGGTTCTTTTCATTCCGGCTCCTACCCATCTGCCACATGAACAGTCTGACACATGCACAGTGCTTTTGTCGAGTTCTTCTCTCCCTTCAGACCTGAGCAAGTGCTGACTTCAGCTAGACTTCATGGCTCCTGTGGTGAAGACAGACCTGCTGCCCCTACACACACACACACACACACACACACACACACACACACACACACACACACACACACACACACACACACACACACACACACACACACAGTTTTCTGTGTGTTTGAAGCTACAATTCAAAAGCTTAATTTCCACTGAGTTATATTTAGGGCAGTCCGTTGTCAGAAAAGCAGTTTCGCATCTATGAGTCTGCTTGAATTAGTAAAAAGATCCAATGAAATTAAGGAACACGGAGTTTACAGAGAATATGAACAGATGAGCTGGGTTCTGCTCTTTGCAATTTACCAGAACAGAGAAACCAAGCACTGGCTGTAGAGCAGGGTTTTTTGTTTTTTTGTGCTTTATTACAAACTGTATCTAAAGTTGGCCAGGATTAGATTTTGAATCAGACTTTTTATAGATATCGCAATTTGTATTTTGTCTGAGCATCACCTGAAACGGCTTATTGTGTCCAGACCATTGCAAGTATCCAATATCTACCTACAGACGCAAACACTGGTGCTTCCGTTTACGCTTTAACTCAACTTCATGAGCAAGTTTGTTGCAAAGCTGTGTGCTTATAATTTAAACTTGGTGAGTATTCACACCGTGTTAATGAAACATTTACCATTTCCGTAAACCCGAATCCACTCATGCCCATTTTTCCATGCCCTTATCATTGTTCCATTATCAGCAAATTATAAGCAATTTCGAGCTTAACTCCATTATGTACTCTCAAATGCTTTTCCACCTCAGGCTCGTTCACGTCTGAGCAGCAGTTTTTGTTGGTTTGGCTGTTAGAAATTTTCAAGCCAATTTGATGCTTGAAGACCTGCGTCCCTTAAGGGATTTTTTTTTTCTTTTTAATGGGAGGATGTGAATTTTCTTGGGACAGCGTTTTTGTGGGTGTCGTCAGTAATTCATTAGTGAGCCTAGGTAGCAGCTTTAGCTGTGATCAAGAAATGCACACACTTTAAAAAAGGAAAAAAATAAAAAATAAAAAAAGACCCAGACCATAATATTTATCACACCACTTAATCCTCAGCATGGCCGACAAAAGCCAGCTGAGTTACTAGAGTTCACAAAATTGCATTTAATACAATATTCTGGACTTAGAAGCATCTGTGCATCCATACGCACAGAAGCGCACGTACGAGGCGATGACTTCAAAAGAAGGCTCGTGGTTGTTGGTGCTGCGAGCCTTGAACAAACCATTGAGAAACAGAGGGCAAGTTTAATTCTAAAGAACGTGCTAATGAGGTTCAGCGATAAAGAAAGTGTATTGAAGGCAGAGTATTTGCATCTGTACGTGGTATTAGTGTAAGCATTTTCTCTTAGTAACTATTCACTGGCAGGTATTCATGTGTGGGTGAATACAGATGAAAGAAATTTGTAAGCTGAAGGGGAAAAAAAATTAATTTCTTCTTGTGTGGATTAGCAGGGCGCACATAGCCTGTGCTAATAGTAACAGTTGACAAGGCCTGTGCATGTCAAAGTGTTAGAGACATAGTGAGCACAATCAGAGGATGATACAGTCATACACTGCACTGAAAAAATCATTACGGGTAGGGGACTTTGAGTTCACCAGCCGTTATTCTTTGAGTTATCCATTCTTTTTTTTTAACAAAGAAATATGCAGAAAAATAGCCCCATTCCTTCATGTGAAAGACTTGAAGACATCTTGATATGAAGCTACCCTTTTCCACTGATCTCGCTCAGCAGGAGGGTGCATTACCATCTATTGTCCAAGCCTTAATGATAGTATGAATGCTCTATAAAATGCCCGAGTGTAAAGTGTTTGTGTGTGTGTGTGTGTGGTACGTCTGCAGTGTTTAATAGAGGTTTAGTGCAGCGTATGTGCCGGCTAGAAGGGCTGCAAGTGACTGCTGCTGAATGCCGCCAGGAAATTAGCTCTTAAAAGCTGGGAGATGCATCTACAAATGAGACAAAAACATAAGCACAAAGATGAAGAAAAATAAAGTTCCTGTGGTTAAAAAGAAATCTGAGAGCAAACGGTAAATAGACACCATAGACTGTATAAAGAGAAACGGACAGGCCGCAGCCCCCACAGGGCTTTAAAGAGTGCTTTTAGAGACAGTTTTATTTTTTTTTTTTTAGATCGCCGAAGGTTGGCATGTTGCTGAGAACTAAAAACACTCCGGTTAATCCGGTGAAAATGGGGAGAACCAATAAGCCTGGCTGCTGGGCTGAACACACCCGCCTTCATTTGGGTAACACAGGCTGCCTGTTTCTGCTTACCTAACCCTCCTACCTTCAGGTGACTCGGGTGGAGTACCTGACAGCAGCTGCAACCGAGTCCTGCTCCCATCCAGGTTGGCCTTGGAGGGTCCGGGGGTGAAGGTGGCTCGCCGGTCTGGCTGCCGGCTCGTGGCGTCTCGCTAAGAGCTGCTTGACAGCCTCACTGGTCATTTGCCCCTTCTGTATTGTATTCTGTATTAGTGCAAGCTGGATTGTTGTATTCCCCAGTACGTTTTTCTCCTCACACTGTTTCAACCCTTTGAAAATTAAGTCTGACAAGCCTGACAAGCTGAAGGTGAGAAGGAAACGTCAGAGGCACAAAGAGTGGAAAAAAATGAGTAATTCCTCCCCTTTTTTCGTCCGCATTCATATGTCTGCTGGGTAATAGATGAAAGGATGCAGCGAGCGGAGTGTGTGGGTGGGAAACAGATTGTTAATTAAACGCTGAGACAGCGGTGTTTCATGTCCTGCAAGAGAAACAATTCAATCTGAAAACAGGTTGGAGATAATTGCCAACCGTGAGGATTTTATTGAGAGAGGCGTTCGACATGTTACACAGCCTATTCGTCATCACAACTTGCGTGCTGCAACTTTCTTCTTAACTGTTGAGCTGGAAGCAAATAAACACATGCTTCTCCCACAGACAACTACATCGCTCTGTCATATTTATAGGCTGATACACAATTACGTACAGGACTGACATTTCAGATCAAAACATTTCTACTGGCACCTATTTTCACAGTGGTGAACGGACGCGTATGCGCGCACACGTCTGCACACACGAAAGTGCAATTCAGTTCCACTCTGAAGCCCCGGTAATCAGGTTATCTTGGTGTGTTGGTGCTCAGTGGATGAAAAGCTCATAATTCAATTAGCCCTTTGTAGATGAATGTGGTGCAATTGGTGAATTATGTTGAAAACTGACAATTACGCTGATCTAATAGAGCTTTTATCTGAAGTGAGTGAGGAGGATATCTGACGGATCTCACATTAGCTCACCCAGCGTGTGATGTTGTGTCACAAAGCAATAAATTACCCAGTTTAGATGCACGCAGCCACATCACCAGACGTTAGTTTTGTGAGTAGACAAAGGTGTCATGCCCCAGCATTTTTCCGAGGTTTTCAATCCCCTCCCTGTTTTACCATTCCCCCTCCTCTCTCCATCTTCTCTTGCATGTGTGCTTTGGGTTTCGGCTAAGTATATCCATCCCGGTTTTTATCTCAGCCATCGGCTGATTGTTGCACGTGACAAAAATCTGATTTTTTTTTTTTTTTTTTTTTTTTTTTTTTTTTGCCATTAACTGTTTTAATAAATCCTCATCTGTTTATTTTCTGAACCCCAGTTCTGCCTTTGAAACAACCATTCTCATAGTTGCTTCTGTTGAAAACAGTATATTATTAAAGTTGCTAAAAAACATCTGGGAAAGCATTTTTAGCAGAACAAATGCAGTATTTTTCCTGGTGGAAGGACTGCTTTTGATTGACATGAGCACGGGAGAGCCTTCACATTTTAACAGCTTATCTTCTGTGTAGCCTCACCAGCCGGCACAGAAGAACTGTGGGAGCTAGTTTAGGAAGACATCTTGAGTTTTATCCACACCTTCAACCCCCCGCACGGTTTATAGCAATTACTTCATCTCTTTCAGGTGTAATAGGTACTCGTCTTTTGTCTGCCAACCTTGCAGCTGCTCTTAAAATCCCACAGCGTCCACCTGTGGACTCCAGCTCTATCGAAGGGGTTTAGATAAGTTCATCGACCCCATTATCTCTACATATGCCTAATAAATGTGATTTGAGTCGACCAGAGCCTAAACATCAAAACTCAAGTGTTTGATCATTATTAAAGCGTTTGAAGTCTTTCTTCCAGGAGTTGATTGAACTTTTGTCATCTATGTGTGATTTCTTTCTCATTTTTACCCTTTGTTTTTAAGGGTTTTCACGCTATATCTATTGTCCAACTTTATTTTTTTTTTTAATTGAGAAATGTTTGTTTAGAATTTGACATCCTGCCAGTGTTGAATCGAAGGACATAGATAGTCTTCACAACTCTTCCTTTCAGCAGAGCAGAGAAACTTCTGCTAATAAGTGATGCTCACACTTAACAAGCTGCTTTATGGCCTCCTTTATTTTTTCTTCCTCCTTTTTGTTAATGACAGTCATGTGCATATACTTGCACATCCAAACACGCGCACTCACAGACCTAAGTGTACGGACGATCTCTAATCTTGTTTATTTGGAAAGTCTAACCTCCACACGGACAATTATTAATGAGTGTGATGCTGTAAAATGACGATCTAATCAGTTATACTGCTCCATGGACAGTTGTTATAAAATGCAAACAGTGCTTGTGTGCATAAGTGGGTGAGAAGACTGTATGCCTTGTTTCTTCATGATTTACTAGACATGGAAATGAACTGCGCTGACAGTTTTCAGATCCTTTCAAGTATTCTTTATAGCGATTCTGACTTATCGTGAAATATACTCAATATAGTTATTGTTGCATCAGTCTTTACACAATATTTCTCCCTTGTGAATAAGGACTTTTTTTTGTCTTATTTTAATCCATTTAAAATGCAAGTGCACTGTTCTTTTAAATGAAATAATTGGCAGTAATTAGAGAAGGCACCCATCCGGCTATGTAAGATCTCACAGCAGACGTAAACGTCAGAGAAATTTGGGTCAAAGTTATTTTGAGCTTTGTTGCATTTGAGGTGCCTAAAATCACAATAACCTCAGTTATTCTTTTAGTGAAAGATGTTCAGAACCTTTAATAGTTTTTTTTTTTTTTTTTTTAAATACTTGGCTGTCAAATTCAATGATCAATGTGACCATCAAATCAATCGCCACCATGAAGAAGTTGAATGAATTCCTTTGTCAAGATGAGAGAACCTTACACAGAGATGACTCTTCATGGTAGAGTGACCACATGAGTCATTCCTCCCTTTTCTTCATGGCAGTCCATTGGAAATTTGACACAAAGCCTGTAAAAGTCAAAGGTCCCCATTTATTTGGTGCTCTGAGAGTCGCAGAGTGGAGCCACAGACTCGAACCATAGGTGGCTTTCCATTAGCAGGGGCCGGATAAAACGTACAGGCTGGAACTGCAGTAGGGCCAAAATGACCAGCTCTGTCATTTCAGATGTTGTCTCCATTAGGGTTGTAGATCTGACCGGATCCACTGACTTAGCCAGGTACCGTTCAGTACCACGTGGTGGCGGTAGTGTGTCACTTCCACTGTTTTGCCAACTGCCAATAAGTAAAAGATTATGTCAAAGGAGGAGAAACAGGAGAAAAATAAACCAACGATAAGTTGAGAGAACTGAAATGGTTGATGGGTGTCTGTCTGCTGTGTGGAAACCTGCCTCGTGAGAATCAAATTCATCTTAATGATTAAAAGGAGGATTGAACTAGTTGGCTGTACTTCAGTTATGTGTGAAGAAAACTAGGCATTGAACTGCACTTTTTGAAACCATCACTGCATTCAATTCAATTTTATTTATATAGCGTCTATTACGACACAAGTTATCTATAGGTGCTTTCCAGAGAACCAGAACGCGACCACCGAGCAATTATTACTAAAAACTCCCCTAGTGGGAGAAAAACCTTCAGCTGAACAATTGCGAGGAAAACTCCCCTTTCCCAATTCAAATATGAAGATGCTGGCAACATTCAGGGAGGAATTTTCCTACAACAAAATAGAGTACAACGTGGATGATGAAAAGTACTGAACTAAAAACGTTATGAAAATTGAGGCCAAAATCTTTCATTTTCATGAGACAACTGCACAAACCATCAAAAAACACAAAAGTGGTGACATACAAGTTTTTTTTAAAGTCCTGGACTAACACATTTGTTGTGAGGACTAGAGCTAGAAATAAAATAAAACTAAAAGTCCATTAATAATGGAAAATACCTTTAAATGAAAGGTGCGCCAAGTTAATTATTCCTTTGAAGATGCTTAAGGTTGTTGTTGCTATCAAAAAAAAACAACCTGTGGGGGGTAGTGTGGCTTAGGAACAAGAATAGTCAACAATCAAAGTGTCAGACATCAAGATATGGAAGCTGACGTTGTATGCAAATGCAGTGTATTTATGTTTCTTTGAATACATCATGTGGTTAATCGGAAAATGGATAAATTATTTTTTATTTGCACATGTGTGTGTGTGTGTGTTCCCTTCACCAGCCCTCTTGACAGTCTAACCATATTTTATTGATCCCTAAAGAAGGAAAAAATACAAAAGAGGACTAAAACATTCTGGTCTAAGAGGACTAAAATCACTGTGTGAGGGACGGGAAAAACTAGGAAAGAATAGAACATGAAGAGCATGAAAGAAAAGACAAGACAGTGATATACACAATATACATGGAAGTGTCTTTAACTACTCATACATATTTAAATATACCAATATAAAGTCATATACATGCAGTTAACTAGTATTTGTAAGTATTAATTGTGAGAAGGGAGAAACATTATATATGTACACTGTATGTGTGTCTGGGGTGCATTAAAAACTGGTGTGTCTTGCAGGGTGGACATTCCCCGCAGTGCCCTAAACTTCCATATATCTAAAATGTGTATTTTTTTCATTAAAGTTTTTATGTAAATATGTATGTGTCTTAGGTGCATTAAAAAGAAGGTGGGACATGCGGGGTGTATAAACCTGCGTGTCCGAGCCCTTTGTACAACTAAAATATGCTTTTTTTTTTTTTTTTTTTTTTTTTTTTTGTGTCCCCTTTCCTCCATATTAATTTCTCTGTTTATATTAGTGACTTTTTTAAAGTTGAAATGACAAAATCCAATTTTATTATTACAGATCAGTTGAGGGGTGACACATGTATCCGGATGCAGTAAATTTATTCCAGATTCGGTCAAAATTAGAAGTTTTGTTTTTAATTGAGGCAGATTGTTTTTCCATTGATATAAAATCAATTAGTAAGTTTTCAGAAGATAATTTTGATGCTTTTGTTTTTCCAGTTCATGAGGATCGTATTCTTGGCGATGATTAGGGCAATAGAAAGGATTCGGTTGGAGCTGTTATCCGGTGTTGTTGTAGAGAAATCTCCCAGGAGACAGACTGAGGGTGACAGTGGGATGAAGAGTCTCCAGAAGACGGAGTGAAGGTGACAGTGGGATGTGGGAATCCAGAAGTTGGGAGAGAACATCTATGATGCTGTGCCAGAAAGTTTTGACTGTTGCCCAATCCCATATAGCATGCAAGTAGGTGTCCGTTAAATTTTGTGTGCACTGGGTGTACAGATTTTTGCATCTTTTAAAATTTAAATTTTAAACATTTTTCCCCAGTGAAGGGAACTCTGTGAATACCTTTGTATTGTATAAGTTGTAAATTTGCATTAGAGGTACACATGAAAACATTTTTACAAATTTAGGGCCCAAAGTCAGCATTGGAGGTAAACCCATTTAGTTAAGGATGGGTATTGTTGGGTTATTCGTAGCAACAATTTTGGATAAGATTTGACTGGAAATGTGAGTTAATTCTGAAATCAGTGGTGGAAGGTTGAAGTTGGGTGTTTTTCTATTTTTGCCTGAACAGAAGATGTGATCTGAAGATATTCTAGAAATTGATTTCCTCCGGTGAGAGAAAGGAACCAGTGTTTTTCTTTGTCATAGATATCTTTCAGATGTAATGCCCTTAGTGATCTATGATGACCGATTTAATGGTTTCCTGTTTAATTTGACATTTATGTTTTTTTACAAATCATTTATAAGTTGGGTTTTTTTGGCATTATGTAACACTGCTCATAGATAAATATGAAAACACTGAATTTATTTTCGTATGAACTTTTGATCATTTTTGAACGCAACGTGAACATTACAAAGTATTTGTGTTGAGTGTTTCGCCTGTTGGGTGTACAAGGGGAGGGATGATGGGGGTGTCTGTGCCAGTTTTGTCACTTTAGTGATTAGCCTTGAGAAGCCTTTAATTTGAAGCTAATGAGTATTTGTTTTAGCAGTCATGCACTCTGGGGCATGCACGTCTGCCTGGGTATGTATGTGAGTTTGTGTGATTAAAGACTGTGATGTAGTAAAAGCGACAGACTGTACAGATGTTCAATAAATGGGATGGAACAGGCAGGGAGGAAAGGGGATATCATTCATACTCTTTCACACACACATACGTGGAGGTAAATGACAAAAATGAATACGCACACGCTCATGCACAAAATGCACAGTTTTATAGATTTTGTGGATAAGCAATCCTTACTTACAAACTTGCACCTGACTTTGATCTGGGCTTAAGATGTATTACACCCAAGCCAATTAACAGTTCCGAGCTTGAACACGGTCTGGATTAGTGCTTAACAGTTTGCATTTCTGTGCCTCTGTGTGTGAGAGTTCAGCTAAATGGTTGCGAGAAAGCACATGGCAACAAAAAATAAGGCACAAGTTCCTTATAACTCAGTCCCTCTCCCCTTTTTCTTTTTGTTTTTTAATAACTTAAGGCCTATAAATGTATGACCAGTCACCAGTATCACAATATAACTTGTTGCCCAGATTTTGTTTCACTGCAACTAGTCAAATCCGTTAAAGGATAACAGGAGAATGTGACACCTTTAGCACACTCTAGTGAAGCAGGTGACACTAACAGGAATAAGGATGGATCCCGTGGTTTTGCCCAAAATACGAGCTTATTTGGAAAATGTCAAATGTGACCGTACGCCCTTGTTATTCCCACAGCTTCACAGCTTTGAGGAAAGCTGTAGATAAATGGCAATGTGAATACGCAACATTTAATGCTGGGTTTTCTTCATTTTTCTTTCTTTCTTTTTTAACATATGCCTTACAGCATATCTTGCTTTTGCTGCAGCGCCAAATATCCATTTTCATCTAACTACTGGAAGCATTAAAGCTTTCATTGGAGTTTTTGATAGTGAAAGCTTTTAACTAAGTTTAGATCCCAGTTGGATGAAATATGAATAAGCTGAATTAAAAGAGAACAACTGAAAGTGGGTGATGACTGCAGAATGAGTTGAAATCTTGGACTGTAAAAAAGATTATGAATTATGCAGTTTTTTTTTAAATATTTTTATCCCAGGTGGTGTGTGTATTGCCCAGTCCCTGAAGATCCCCAGGGAGCCCAAACCAGGGGAGTTTGATAAAATCATCAAGCGCCTGCTGGAGACCTCCAACGCCAGGGCCATTATTATGTTTGCTAATGAAGACGACATACGGTTTGTACTGTACACTGACAAGCAAGTCCTGCTGCCTTATTTTCTGCATTTCTCAATAAAATTCCGCTTTACTTGCATTTGTTGTTCGATAATGAACTCATTTCAAAACAGAACCTGTATTACGCCTAGAGCTGAAACCAGAAATGTACACACACTTCAGAAAAAGACACAAAGTATTTTATTTCCCCAAATCTGAGAGTAAAGTTTAAGGAACTTTTCCTGTCGTAGGTCTTTGGTTTGTTTGTTTGTTTCAAATGTAAAAGACAAATTGCAGGATATTATTGGAAAATTAAAAAGAAATCAAACAAGATATCAGGAAAAAGAAGTTTTCTTCATCCTTGGGCTATATATCCAGTTGTCTGATGGGCAAGTGCCAAAATATAAATCATGTAAATATTAAGATGAAGTTTTTCCCAGCAGAAACATTCCATTGCAATAAGATGAGCTTTTAATTACTCCATGTTGTTACTCTAACCATCCATCCATCCATCCATCTTCTACTGCTTATCTGGAGTCAGGCTGCAGAAGTCCCAGTCTAAGCAGGGAAGCCCAGACTTTCTTTCCTCCCAGCCACTTTGTGGCCCGGCAACTTCTTCCAGCTCATTACGGATAATTCCAAGGCATTCCTAGGCCAGCCAAAAAACATAATCTCTCCAGCTTGTCCTGGGTCTTCCCCAGGATCCCCTCCCCGTGGGATGTGCCCACAAAATCTCACCTGGTAGGCCTCCAGGAGGCATCCTAACCAGATGGGCGAGCCACCTCATTTGACTCCTATCAATGCAGCGGAGCATCAGCTCTACTCTGATCCTTTCCTGGATGACTGAGCTTCTCACCCCATCTCTAAGGAAGAACCCAGACACCTCGGCCGCTTGCATCCAAGACCTAATTTTTTCAGTCACTACCCACAGCTTGTGAACATAGGTGAGGGTGGTCCACAACAACGTGCTTTTCAATCTCCAACTCCATTACTCAAGGTACTTGAACTCCTCCACTTGCGGCAGGATCTGGTCCCTGACACCAAAGAGGGCACTCAACCCTTTTCCTGCTGAGGAGCATAGTATCGGATTTGGACGCACTGATTCTCATCGCAGCTTCTTTACATTTGAGAATTGCGTCAGGGAGAGTTGTAGGTAATGTTTTGATGAAGCCAACAGAACTACATTAATACTGTCCATAAAAGTATGAACAGAATGTAATGAGCAGGACAAGGGAGTCCTCAGCAGGGGCACTCACAAGTGCCCCATCCAAGGTTTCCAAAAAGGAAGGTTGCTCTGAGTTGCTGTTTGGTGCATAAGCAGGTGCATAAGTAAGGACCCGTTCACCCACCTGAATGCAGAAGAAGGCCCCCCTTTTGTTTACTGGTGTAAACCCAGATGTACAGGCACCCAATGACCCACATCCAGGCAAGGCAGAACACGTTTTTACTCATCAAAAGGGGTTCACAAGCCACGCTTTGTCTGGCTCCTCACCTAGGACCCGTTTGCCTTGGGTAATCCTTGCAGGGGCACAAGTCCTGGACAGCTGAGCTCCTAGGATCAATGGAACATGCAAACCCCTCCATCACGATTTATTTAAATCCAGAATCCAGATTGAAGGCACACCTATTCTCAGCTACATTTGAATAAAACTCCAAATCCACACTGTTTGTATACTTTTAAGCTTAAGTTTCAAAACTTGATTACATTTTAACCACTGATTTTATCTGTTGTTCTTATTTCTTTACATTTTAATTTATGCTTTTTAATTTATGTGAAGTTTTAATGTCTCTGTAAAGCACCTTGTTGTTGAATTGTGCCATATAAATAAAATTGCCTTTCCTAAAGTGAGAACCACTGCTCCAAAACCAAATTAGTTTACAGATTACAGAATCATGTCATGGGGCTACATTGCTGCAGCGGAGACAAGTGCATTCCACAAAATTGGACAAGAGGATTAGAATTGTGTGGATAAGTGTTTGTGGATATATATTGAACCAACATCACAAGGTACCAATCAAAAAGGTAAAGCTTGACTGTAGAATAGGTCTTCCAAATGGCCAAAAATACTCTTAAATGAAAAGAGGGTGAAGCGAACAAAAGTAAAGGAAGTGGCATTCATAAGGTCCTGACCTGAGTCCTTTTGAACATTTGTGGGTTGAAATAAAAAGACATGTGCAAGCAAAAAAGTCCACAAACGATTGAGCTCGACCAAATTTGTAAGAAGGAATGCTCCTTAAATTCCAGCAAGATAACATGAGATGCCTGTGAAAGGCCAAGTTAAACAATTTAAAGGAAAGTTACACAATGAATCTACCAAATATCAAGCAAATTTATGTGAAGTTTTGACTTCTAACTTATGTCTACAATACTGAGGAAAAAAAAGTTATTCTTTATCTAGTTTGTATGTAAATTGGTTGAAAATGTACTTTCCCAAAGTTGGTCTCCTACGAGTGTTGATATGTAAATATGGAAGTACAAACTACAGAGAAAAAGCTTTTCATTGTTATATATATAATGTTTTACAAGCTGAATCAGTCCTAAAGCACCCAACTACTTTTTGTTTTTTTTCCTCGGACTTTGTAAAGATTTATTTCGCCACTTTTCTACTCAAACAGACGAGTTCTGGACGCAGCGAAAAGGAACAACCAGACAGGCCACTTCCTATGGGTGGGCTCAGACAGCTGGGGCTCCAAGATTTCTCCTGTGATTGGTCAGGAGAGGGTTGCTGAAGGAGCCATCACTATTCTTCCCAAACGAGCATCTGTAGATGGTAAGCATGTGTCTGTATTATGAGATATTGAACTTGTATAGCGGCAGCATGATCAGGCTGCGTTACAAATGCTTTCAATAACTGAGGACTTCTTTTCTAACTTTTTGCACCTGACTTTTGTGTCAGTCTGACACAGTGTGCACTCCAAAATCTGATTGATCCAATTAAATTGACCGCAGAAAGTCGAGAAACTGTTGATCCCCCTTCGGGAGCAGGGTTTTTTGCCAGGAGGTCATGGAGGACACCGTCATTTGCTCCCTATTAGAGCTCCCGATTAGATTTTTGGCTCCTTGAGGGCCACAAAGGCTACAAGATATAAATCAAGATTGAGGGAGAGAAGTAGAAGTTTAAATGAATCAAAGTCAGCTTTGGCAGCTCCACATGAGGAGGCAAGCTTGATAGAAAAGATAGGAGACTGAGATGGTTCCAACAGGGAATTGATTTGATACAACTGCCAACATGAACGAAAATTATCCAATAACGCAGCTATAAATGCTGAGGATTTAAATGTTAATTTCAGTTTCCTGTCAGTCACAAAGATGTTGACTCTACGTTCAGGCCCACCCTCTTCTATAGTTTTATCAAGTGGACTTTGTCCACGAATTTTTTGTTAAGTTTAAAAAGTTCCACATGGAACGGAGCATAGTGTAATACCAAAGTCTATGTAAAAACGAATAAAAAATAAAACGTATAAAAATAAAATAAAAAAACATACAAATCTCTTATATATAGAGATTTGTATATAGCATTCCTGATACACAACTTTACCACTCTTTGGCACTGTAGCGGGCAACAACATATTGGCAGGAAATGACTCCGCCCACCACCTTTAATTTAAAAAATAATTTGCAAATGGACAAAAAAAACAATCCAGGCAGTTAAATGACGCTACGATATCTAACATTAATTCTGATTGATTCTGTTCTTGTTTCAGAAGTAACATCTGAAACGAGAATTTAGTTGAGCCACAATTCAAAAGCAATATCTGATTTACATTAGTCAATTTTTAATACAGTATTATTTATTATTGTCAGTTTCAAGTTATTCCAGTGGTTAATGCACATGTGTCAATGCTGAAATGGAAATATTTCGATTCATAGTAACTTTAAAGTGTCTACAAAATGGCTAGTATGACTTTGCCCATGCATAAGAAAGAAAAAGAAAGCCTGCTACTGTATCAGACATCCGCATTTTCTAAATATAACACCAGATAAACCACGTTAACTAACAACCTGTAAAGATAACGGGGACTTATCTTTAAGTCATGATTTTCCACAGCTGTCAGTGCTTGTTAATCTAAGTGTCTTCTGGCTGAGTCATCACGTTGAGGATGCAGATTAGAGGTGGACATCACAAAACACCCTGCTGATTTAAATGACTTTGTTGACTTTGAAGAGTTTTAGGCACTGTAATGTGTTCTGTTATCTCTAATTAAAGCTGGGGCTGCACAGCACACCACTTGGCACAGCAGTGGGCAAACACATTGACTTTCTATACTGCTTCAGTCTGAAAAACAGAATTTCTTGAATTCTCTCTTTAAAAAAAACAAACTGTGACTAGTTAGTAAGTGTACGTTGAAATATGTTGCAACAAGACACAACCATTATTAAGCTTAGACCTTTTAATCTGTCAAAGAATATACAAAAGAACAGTAATGCATATGCATCACAACTGGAATTTACTTTCACTCCCACTTAAAAAATAAATTTTTAACTGCCTTATACATGTTTTTTGTTTTGAGAACATCATTTGCTGTGGACATCCTGTTGAGCTGCACAGCAGGAAAACCCCTTGTATCCAGTAGGGAGTGAAGTTCCACAGGTAGAAACCATTTCTGTAAAAACAGACTACATCAATCAAGGCAGCTTTAGTCAGCTTTTGCAGGGAATCGGTCAAACGGCAGGGTGTCGGAGTCTGTCGGGTCATCCTTCATGCTGCATGGGATGCTTAGCAAACACTGCTTTACCACTGTGTACTTTATGTTGCGTTAGGAGTATAAGTAATTATTTTTGGTCCTATTAAAAAAAAAAAAAAATGAAGTCCACTAAATGAAAACTATTCAAAAAGTCACAATTTCCCTTTAATTGCAGTATGAACTGATTGCTGCATGCCTGCTAAGTTGTTGTCTTACTCTAGCAGGTATTTCCTGGAAGTGAAAAGAGATTTCTGTTCTGTTTCACTCCTGTTATTTCTTACTCAAGCAATTGTGAAAGAGGCTTTTAAAATGTTTCCTTTCCTTGTTCTCATTCTACTGATACACTCCACAGAAATTGTTATTTTAGTCGTGCATCGGCTATTCATAACATGTGTCTTCGTGTGTCAGAATGTATTACACCGCAGTGAACGCTGAACTTTTTTAGCATTGGCAGGCTCAGTGGAAAGGAAGACTTTACACCCTGAAGCATCAGAGCCCTCTTCACATTGCATTATTAAACAAGATCTGGGAGTTCTTGAAACGTTCTCTTTTAGTCTGTTCAGTCTCCCTCATAGATAATGGAACCCACTTCAGAGTATGTACACGTCGCTACCTAGGTTTGTAGAAGTTGAGTAAAAGCAATAACCAATGGGCACAGGTATGAGTAGTAATTATAACTTTTAGTTTTTAAAAAAACATTTGAACAGTCCACAATATATTTACAAAACCTATGGCCCATTAAATTAAGGCAATAAACATAGAAATATAGAGATTTGAGGTTTGAGGTTTGATCTAGAAATTGTTTGTCAAAGTGTTACGCAACATAAATCTATCTTTTCAATATGTATCTCAATATATATCTAAGTTAGGATTTTACAGTTAAATAAAATAAATGAAAAACATTGTTTTTAGTTAACAAAAAATACTAATTACTGCTATGGAGCTTTTTATACATTTTAAATAAATTAAAATGACTTAGTGATACAGGACCAATCAGAATTTTTTTTTTTTTTTTTTTTTTTTTTTCTCAAACCATCGAAAGTTTTTTAGTACATTGCATTCTTCAAAAACAACATAAAATGCATGTGATACCATTAACTGCAGCTACCATGGTCACCACGAGGAGAAACCTCAGACGACGGCTTTCCAGCTTCTAAAATGTAGATTTAATCGATTTGCATCATTCACTCAATCGTTTCCTAGTTTCAGTGCAAAATAACTGTTTACTTATTCCTCTTGTTCATGGTAGAAACGGTAGTAGATGCTCATTCTGCGCATAAGCAGTGTTAAGTATTTTTAGCAAACTATTTCCAGTTTCACAAAGCAGCACTTATAATCATAAATAGAATAGAACAATGATCAGAATATGAATATATGAATACAAATGATTATTTAGCCGATTTTCCGGCGGGTTACAATAATAACTGGATATTTATTCTGGAGAGTGTCGATATGGATCCCCATCTGGTGTGTTTTTCTTTTTCTTTCATACAGCATTTGACCGGTATTTCCGAAGCCGCTCGTTGTCCAACAACAGAAGAAACGTTTGGTTTGCTGAATTCTGGGAGGAGAACTTCAACTGCAAGCTAGGGATGCATGGAAAACGGCCCGGCAGCCTGAAGAAATGCACAGGTAAAACTCAGCACTTAACTAACTTAACTAAACCACTTAACTAATCAATATGTGATTTACTTGTGCATCGTGTTTTCCAACATGTGATGAGGATGAAGCAGAGCAACAACCAGAGTAACAACCAATCTGAAAAAGATAAACCTGTAAAGAACCTGAGACTGTCAGAAGGGGAGCATGGTGTACAAAGTCAGCCCTTGATCCTGTATCTTTATATACTTTCTATATTCTATTGTGAATAAAATGTCAGTTTAAACCCACATTATGGAGCAATACCATATCTGACCACATGGGGCAACATATCACAAGAAGGTTTATGTTCCAGTTCCTCAAGGTTTAAGTGGACTTCTAGTGGGACAAACTGGTATTATATGACGTGTCAAACTGTCCCCACATGTGGTCAGAGGTGCTATAGCTAGATAAAGGGAGCTTAATTAAACCAGCAAATTATATTTTTCTTTATATTTTACACAGTGTCTTAACTTTAATTTGGAACTGGGGTTTTACAATTAAATATCTGGTAGAATATCTACTTAAAATCTCTACGTAAATATGACATTGTAATCTGGGTGCATTTGTGTATGTCGATCTTGCATGTGTATTTGTCCTGTAATTGATATATCCAGCTGCCTCTTTTTTAGATTGCATGTGTGCGATATGTTTGGTTTAACTTGCATATTGCTGTCATATCAAAATGCCTGCAGCTTGTTATTTTATAAAAGGCAAAGCTCTGCAACTAGTATGCTTAGTATGTATTTGTGTCTATCATGTAGACAAGACAAGTCTTGACACTGGGTCCATTGTTATAGTACTTGTCATTTGCTACACAGTGTCATACTAGGAGCAATTTAGTGATACACTAGGACATGACTTGTTTACAAGCCCAGTTCAGGTCCCGAATAACCAAGTCTGCACATATATGTGCCACAGCAAGTATTCGCTGGCTGATGCCTGCCATAAGTTCACATAATTAGGTTTGTCGGGGATGTGACTTCCATTGACTGTCTGTTACTAGCCATGGCATGTATATACGTGGGCGTGTACGTGTCGAGGACTCTGCTCTGTGCGACAGACGCCTTGAATCCAACTTCTGACGTCTGAAACCTCCACATCATTGACACAAGAGCTAATCAACACCTGGCTGCCGAAAGTCGCCGTGGTGACATAGCTGACGGGAACTTGCGGCTGTGATTGGCTGTGATTATTGGATATGACTGGGTTCAGGTAGGGAGACATGGAAAGAAGAGTGTCAAAACATAAAGATCTACCAGGAAAAGTTAGTTTAAAATAATAATGGAAAAATTTACAAACTCATAGGGTACAGTGTAATGGTTGTTTTTAAAGATATTTCTTGTATGGGTCGTTGCAAAAAAAACCCCATTCCCACCCAATAGCAATTGGTTTTCTCTACTGGTGGAAATATGAATGGGAGGGACGCCAAACCCCTTTCATGAGAAAATTCCATTAACTTAATGAGTGTTGCTGGCCAGACTACTAAGATATAGAAACGTTCATATAATTCAAACAAATTGGCCCATAAAAATTTAACCATGTCACATTTCATAACATTTGCAGTGTCAGTTCTAGTGTATAGTGCACCTTTTTCCAAAAGTCTTTACACTCGGATGGATACCAAGTGAACTGGAAAGCATCTGGAGTCACTCAAAAGGTGTTTGTATCAGCAACTAACAGACCAACGGTATACCCCCAATATGTTTCTGGTGGTAGCATGGAGCCTAATTTAATGTAGAAGTACCATAGATAAGGTAAAAATGGCTGTATATGGCCATCTGAATTTCAATTTAAATAAATTGAATAATAATAATTTAAATAATTGACAATCAGTTGAATAATTTTCAGCCGTGGCTTGTAGACATGGATGACTCTTTCTGGTTTGTTTGTATCTGAGGCCATCACTAAAATATTGGCAGTTCTGAGAAGACTCACTGTGACCTCACCTTTTTTAGACATTATGTAACTTGTAACTGCACACATACTGCGGGGAGAACTGATCCAACAGAGAATGGTCAAAGCTACAGTAAATGAATGTTGGCGTCCTCTACATAATGTTTTCAGACATTCGTATAAACCTGTCTACTCCATACATAAACACTTACTTTGTACTTTGAAACAGCATTTGTCACATTTTATGTTGCATCTGTTTAGCAGTTTCAGGTCATGCTTTTCTCTTTCTTTCTTTTTGTCTCTTTCTTAAAAAAAAGACAATGCAAAATGGGGAATAGAAAAAAATGTAATAGCAGAAAAATGTGCTATTAACCACATAACCAATGCTGAATGAACAATTGCTACGCATTTCAAATTTGGTTTTGAAGTCATGTGAGACTGAGGAGTGCTCTGGGTGTTTGGACATAATGACGGTCTGCTTGAGGCTCAGACCAGCTTGGTTGTGATATCACAAATTCAACCTGTAGATATCAAATACGTCAGATACATTCCAGTGTTCCTCTAACAGCTGACAAGATTGTTCAGTTTCGAGACGTGCGCTCTGTGATATAAGCATCTTCTGGAAAAGATGCAGTGGAGCCGTCGGCATGGTGAATCCATTAGGGGGAGAAGGTGTGAGTCAATCCAGCTATAATAAACGGAGCCATCTGTGCATCTGTTAAACCCCGTTGTCTCCAGTAAGAGTTTGTTAAACCACAAGGTGAAAAATTATGGAGCTAGTCTTCTTTCCTTATCACCACAGATCTGCACGATATCGTTTCACCTACCTTATAATTACTCAAGTAACTTGCGGGTCTCTTGGTAGATGCGTAGCCCTAAAACATCTGCGATATGTTGGTTCATTACTGTATTTATGCTCGGTGTGTAACTCACACGGTGTATGTTTGTTTCCTTCATTGCACTCTAATATCCCTGCTGCTGTGTTTCAGCTTCACTCGGCACGAATTAAATTTAGTTTTCAACGAAACTGAACAGAAAGCAAATGAAAATTTGATCAGTCTAACTTCAAAATTCAGTGCATCTTTTAATATGCTATAAGAAATATATTACAATAAAAGAGACACATTCGCTCATCTAAGCATCATGCTAATCCCAATTTTTTTTTTTTTTTTTTTTTTTTTTTTTTTTTATATAAAGAAAACCATCCACCCATTTTCACTCATCTGAGTTTGGGTTGTATGGGTAGCAGTCTAAGCAAAGTGGTCCAGAAGTCCCTCTGGCAGGCCGCCTCCTCCAGCTCTTGCTCAGAAGCATAACAATTACTGATGTGGAAGTGATAACAGCTAGCCATTGGCTGAGCCAACTGTCAATTGAAGATATTAGAAATAACTTTAATGCTTTATATAAATTCTCCTAGCATGGTACCAAACAATTCACATCCCTCAAAGTTGCTATGGGTGTGAAATTAAACGATTAAGACAAAACATTTTTTAAGCAGGCTGTAAATAAGTCGCTTGGCGCTTGTTCTACATAGGATCGCCTATGGCATCTCTGGCATTTATACTTGCTTTTTCCGCCACTCTGTAATCACACCACCAACCACTAGATGGCATTATGGGTTCTTTTTCTGGGTTCTGTTTCCTTTTGTTTTCCTTCTATAAGTAGCTTAGTCATAGCAATGAAGTAAATAAAGTATAGTTTACACAAGGTGGAGCTGTTTTTTGACAGACACTGCAGCAAAATATTGTTCAACCCAACTTGAAAAGGATAAAGAAGAAATAGTGTTGGAACATTTGAAAACAAAGAACATCTTAACCAATCATTTTTCTTGCAATTGTAACTACGGCATAGCATTGATGCATAGGTAAAAACCAGGCCTTACTGGACAGGAAGTGGCTGAAGACATGGGCCCCGGTGTTCTGACACACGGTCACACAAACTGGCTCTTAGGACTATGTGGGATTTGGTAAATAAACAAACTTGTGCAAGTTCCTTACCGTCTTATTTTTAACTGAAAGAAGCTGGTATTTTACTTAGTTCTCGAGCAGGTATCAAACAGTTACATTTAACGTAGCTTAAAATCCAGAACTATGTACAGTAGAAACTGAAATAACACGTATAATTTTGTAGTTGGTACACTATAACTTTCAGTTTGTCATGTTTCTTTGGCCAGAGTACAGACTGACCTCACTACTAGGCATGTGTTCTCCACTCCAATAAATTCTTTTCAATTATTAAGAGGGTTTTACCACACCTTTCAATTTTCATCATTTCATTTTTCATGGAGAGAACAGAACACACATAAAAAAAAAAAAAAACAAGGGGGGGGGACTCCAAGGCACTTACTCTTTAAAACATGACTTACGAGCACATCAGCTTTGACAACAGATGCTGGAGCACAAGGTCTGTTCTGTTGAAAGCGTGCAGTCAAGAAAACCGATACCTGAAGGGTGGCTGACCGAGAGAGAGACTCCATATCACAGATAAGTCTAAATGCTCTTTCCTGTTCCCAGCAGTTGCAGATAAAATCATAAACTACTGCACAAGCTAGGTGTTGATTAACACCTCCTCCGCTGGCTTTTTTTTTTTTTCTTTAATGATATGGGGGTTATAATGGAAATCTCCGCCTTGTACACTCACTCGTGTACAGCACACAAGGTTAGATATGCTAGACCGCCTGCTGTCAATAACCTAAAATATAAATGCAATTTATCTTTTTTTGTCATTCGTTGCTAAAGGCTGGTCGTAATTATAGTGTATTTGTTGAATAATGTTGCCTACGCTCCGTTTCCCCCCCCTGCATGTCATCATGTACTGAATGGATTTGCGACTCCTCACGGAGCATGACAGTGGCTGGGAGCTTCACCCTGACTCATCACTCAGTGACTCAGACTGATCTCTCAAATCATCACATCCTTGATCTGTTTCCCTGCTCTTTGATGGACAAAAACGCACTGAGACAAATGCACAGAATCATGCGTAGAAGCACATACACTAGAAAATAGGAAAAAACGGGTATGAATGCACATCCACACACTTCTTTTGCCCATATGTTTTCCATCTGAGCATTTTGGTTGAGCCAAACCATCGGTAAATGGCATCAATTTTGACAGAACATGTAAGGTTCATAAACACTCTCAAGAATTTAAGTGCATCGTAACGACGAAACAAGGTTGCCCCAACGTTGGCTGGTGTCCTTTGTCTTTGTGGGTTGTGACTTGTCGCTGTCAAGGGAATGAACTCTAGATTTTATTTTTCTCTGACAAGCTGTAAATCTTAACACAACTGTCTGTCTGCCTCCACATTTTCCTCATACACCGAATTCACTTTCATTTTTAACCCCTTAAATGCCAATTTGCTGTGAGAAGCCGTCGATAGTAGAGGTCTCCCAGACCATATGGTTCAAGGAGTTAAAATTGAATTTAAAAATTACACCTAAACATGATTTTTATTCATTTGACAAGAGTGAATCCCTTCGAATTTTCTGGTTTTCAACTTTTATTTAATTTAAAATGGTATTGGGTCTTCATCTAAGTCAAAGTAGTAGTCAAACACCACACACATATAAAGCATTTACAGCACTGGAGGATAGAGTATGTGAATCCTTAGAGGTAACAGCTGATTAAAGCTCTTTTAAGAGCAGTGACCTCAAGTAAGCACTTTGAGCTCTGGATCAGACCTATCAAGTATTCTGTAGAAATCTGACCATTTCTGTTTACTGAGTTGCTTCAACTGAGATACACTGCAGGGGATCTCTAGTCTGAATATGCCTCTTGAAATCACCCACAGCACCTCTATGGCAGTAAGGTATAGCCTCCAAAAAGTGGAGTTTTCTTTTCCTAGCCCATTCAATTGTAGTTTACTTTGATAGTCAAGGTCATAGTCTAGCTGCCAATGTCTTCAAGCCTTTATATGTCACTTGTGGGTTCTTCTTTACCTCACTAAGGATTCTTGAGCCCTTGGAGTCACCTTTCCTAAGACCCTTTTCTACCAAGTACCCACTGCACTTAACTGTCTCTATTCACAGAATATTGATCTGTGGACTGATGGATGACTAAATACTTGGAGATCACTTTGTAACCCCTTCAAGCCTGATCTAGACCAACTACTCTTGATCGTATATTTTAACAGATTTCTTCTTTGCAAGGCATGATTTACATCTGCAAAAAAAAGTGTCTTTTATTAATTACAGTAGCTCTAAATGACACTTCTAAACTCTAAACAGGTATGCATACTATTGACTCCAATTAGTCATTGAAGTAATTACTTTTGTTTCATTAGCATTATGAATGTTTAATATCTGTGTTCAATAAAGATACAAGTAATTGTAATTGTTAATCAAGTTGGACACATTGCATTTGTCTGTTGTCGAAGACCTGCATTTAATTTGTCAACGTTTTTACTGAGAAAATAACAGAAGATTAGAAAAGCAGTCAGTGCATCAATATCAAGTCCAGGAACAGTTCTGTCTCTAATCAAAACCGATTTGGACAAAATGACACAATTTTACCCAATGAACTAAAAAACCTGGAGGATATAATGGATCAGCTAAACTCATCCTCCTGTTGTCTCGATATTTTACCCACAGCTTGCTTCAGGAAAGTTTTACCCATCATGGCATCTAATCTGGTTCAAATAGTAAACACTTCCCTTTTGTCAAGTGTTTCCCCCAGACCTTAAAACTAGCAGTCATGAAAAAGAACAATTTGAACAAGTTGCTAGTACAAAATTACAGGCCCATCTCAAATCTTCTGTTCATCAGTAAGGTTATTGAAAAAGCTGTTTCAACAGTTAAATACTTTAACTCTGACCAACTGCTTTGACATCTTCCAGTCAGGTTTTTGTGCTCACAACAGCACTGAGACTGCCCTTGTCAGGGTGTTCAATGGCATTGAAATAAATACAGACTGTGGAAGAACCACAGTGCTGGTATGATTGGACCTCAGCCCAATATTTGGTAACATTGACCATGGTAGAGTTAGAGTAACTGGAGAATTGGGTCAGACTTTCTGGCACTGTATTTGACTCGTTTAAGTCTTAAATGACAGGGACTATTTTGTGTCAATAGGTTAAAAAAAAAAAAATTATACATGTGGAGTTCCCCAAGGTTCTATCCTAGGACCCCTCCTATTTAACATGTACATGCTAGAACAAATCATTGAGTGGATGTACCATAATTTTCTTCAGTTAAAGAAAAACTAATTTGAAGTATTGATTTTGAATTTGAAGAGTGTTTAAGAGTCAGCACACATCTTCAGGTATTACTGCTACAAACCACTGATAAGGCATGTGTGTGTAATCTGTGTGTAGTCATGGACTCAGAGCTGAAACTTCAGAGACGCATATAAAAAAGTTACAAAGTTGGCCTTCTGTCACCTGAAGAACATCTCCAGGATCAAAGGCCTAATGTTTCGGCAGGATCCTGAAAAACACATCTATGCGTTTATCTTCAGTCAACTTGATTACTATAACAGTTTCCACAGGTCTGGCGAAAAAGACAGACAGCTAATCCAGAATGCTACTGCTCCAGTTCTCACTAGAACTAAGAAAGTGAACCACATCACTCCAGTTCTGAGCTCCTTACACTGGCGTCCTGTACCTCGGAGTAGATTTTAAAATACTACTATTAGTTTATACATCACTGAATGGTTTAGGACCAAAATACACCAGAGATTTGTTGTTGCCATATCAACCATCCAGACTTCTCAGGTTTTCTGGTTCAGGTCTGCTCTGTGTCCCAAGAATCAGAACAAACATGAAGAAGCAGCATTCAGCATTTATGTTCCACAGATCTGGAACATGCATCTAGAAAACTGCAGGAATGCTGAAACCCTCAGTTCCTTTAAATCAGGGTTCAAAACTCATTATTATGTAACGCATCTGTAATTGCCTTGTTGCTGAAATGTGCTATAGAAATAAACCTGCCTTGCCTAATGCTGGGAACTAAACTAAAGATAACAAATCTAGTCATTTCCAAAAAGTTTATACATTTTTTCTACGCATATGTACTATATGTAACATTGAGTGAAACAGATAAAATCCACATTTAGGAAACAAAATGTGTTATTGCTGTTCAATGTCATGTGTGTGTTATGTGTTTATTCTTTTAAGTTTGGTAAGCTTCAGGTGTTTCTAAAAGTTTTCTATCCACTATGTATTAGTCACCCAAACAATCAGCAATTCTTTCACTTATCTCTGTTTTTATCATTGTTTAGTCACAAAAGCTAGTATGTTTTATTCCTCATAGCTCACTAGCATAAAATGACAAACAAAGCAGACTTCAACAAAAGCTGCCTTTAAATACAGTAAATGGCAATGATGATTAACTATTGAGGAAAAGTAGTTTGTAGAGCTTTCTGCAAAGCCATTTACGAAGCAATTTGTAGTAATGTATATTTCATGAAGCCGCATACAGCCGTTTGCACTCGCCTTGCTTATTATAGATGAATCTAGTCTGGCATCCAGGGTTTAATGGGTCCACTAACAATTATTTCAGAGATTAAGTAAATTAGGGCAAAAAAGGGGTGAAAAAATAAAGAAAGTAAAGGCAGTGCATAGACTGTGAAGCGAAGCAGAATCTATAAAAGTAGAAATATTACAACTAAATACTGACATTGAAATTACAAAGTTGCGAAGCACTCTCTGCCTTGAGTAAAAATTGTCTAAAATGATCACTCGGGTGGCTGCTGGGCTTAAAGCATGTGTGTGTGGAGAACAAACTCTGTTCAAGAAAATTCTCACATAATGGAAACAACTCTGTGATCTATTATTAGCAAAATTATTAGCATAATTACTGTACTTTCTTCTACAGCAGCGTAATAAAGGTTATAATATAGATTATATCAAATACCCATCCACAACCCTACACACACGCGCATTTTCATTTTATCTGTTATTTATTTTTTTTAGATCTATTTATTTGTCTTCTTCTCTGATCCTATATTTTTCATACTTTTACATTTTTAAAGCCAATCTTTCCTCTGCCTTGGGAGGGCTGCTGACTCCCGTTGCTGTAGCGGGTTGTGGTGGGGTCCATGCATCCATCCAACAGAGGTGGTGTTCGTCACTCTACCCTGCGCGGGGGGCGATTAGGGTTGGTGGGGAAGGGTGTGGGCACATAGATGAGATTGACTTTGTTTTTATTGTTAAGCACTTTGTGCTGTATTTTATTGGACATAAATGCTATATAGTCTGATTTGATTTGATGTTCATTCACAAGGAGGAGTACATTTCCCTGGTTTGATATTAATAATGAATACATTACAGAGTGTTATTAATGGGGAATTTATCTTCTGAGGGCTACTAAGCAATAGCTTTCTAAACATCCCACTGCTTTTCTCACTCGGCAAAAAAAATTTTACTTTTGAAGATGCAAAGTCTTCGTCCAACACTAGTGATATGATCTGTCTGCTCAAGACACACACTGCTGCTCTTGGAGTTAATTACATTGTGACTTAGCCCAGCATGTGCACATTTACCCTTGCATGCAAACACATGCTCACTCTCTGTAAGTAGGCCGTATCCTAACGAGATCAATGGGGAAGGAGAGTTATTAGGCTCACAGGATTAATAAAGTGTTCCTTCCCAAGTGAAAAGCCTTCAGGGCTGAACAGGCTGGAAGATGGAGGGGAAACACAGATGGAAGGCTTGATGGACAATTAGAGGAAGACAAAAGTGGACACGCAGAAAGGTGAATGTGAGACCCTGACAGTGATAGACAGCATTTAATGCGTCTTTGCAGGTTTAAAGCAGGTGAGATGAAGTGTCGTCTACCTGAAGTAAAGTGATCCTTTTTTTTTATGATTATCGTTACAGGTCTGAACCACAGGCTGTAAATAAATAAATATACATGCTATCTGCAACATTACCCATAAGTGTTCTCAAGAGCTGGTTTGAAGCCTTTTATCTTGGAGTTAATCCAGAAATGGGCAAATGGGGGGCCCTAGCTTGGACTGAACTCGGCCAGGACCTGAGATCATCCAGTTGCCTTTCTGGTTTACACCGGTACCCACAGCAGCACGTTGTTGTCTACTTGTTGGTTAGTGGTCTGGTTCCTTGACCGGAGAATGTCCTGGAATTGTCCGGGGTGAAGGGGGCTTGACTGGAGCCGACAAGCTGTCAAGGCTGTTGGGCTTCAGTCCTCCAGTTATCCCCGGCAAGCAGCCCTCAACAGGGGTTGAAGATAGCTGTATCCTTTTAATGGTTGCGTGTTTGACCCTCAGGTGCCGTACATACTGCTGTACTGGTGCCCAGCCAAAGTCTGCAAGCTGATTGGCAGTCTGTGCTCCGTTAGACCCTTAGAGGGCAGCCTTGAGCTGATCCCAGTGGCCTCTTGGTGCAATTAATAGTAAGTGGTATATCTTAACAAAAATAAAAAAAATAAAAATGTATTATGCTTTCTTACCTGTTATGTCACAGCTCATGTATCAAGGTCACCATGAATGCTAAGTGCTAAATTGTTAAAGTGATAATTTCACCCCCCAGTACAGTTGCCATGGATGTGAAATGTAACTATGGAGACCAAAACTGTTTTTTTTTTTTTTTTTTACCAGGCTGTAAATAAGTATTTAACAAGTGGATGATTGAAATTGATTTGCCTTTTGAACCAGCCCCTAGTAGTCATTTAAGGAACTGCAATTTTTCGTCAGCAAATGTGTCATCTCGGAAAACCCCATGTTTCCCCTTGGCCTGAACTGAATGAATGTACTGTAGAGAGACCAATATTATCATAACTTCTTAAAGTATTTATGAGACAAAATGCTA
Organism: Xenentodon cancila; assembly: GCA_014839995.1. Lineage (NCBI taxonomy): Eukaryota > Metazoa > Chordata > Actinopteri > Beloniformes > Belonidae > Xenentodon > Xenentodon cancila. Next base: position 11,234,372 of record CM026219.1, on the reverse strand, counting down.
AATATTTAATATAAATAAGTATTTAAGTGACGTACATAAGACCAGCTGTGTTCTGATTTCAGTAAGTCAAGCTTTTGTGGTCTTTTCTTTTTCTCCTCTTCACAATGCATCATAGAACTTCAATAAAAGACAGATCGGGGTAAAGAGATCTTCAAATGAACAAAAACGGCTGATGATCTGCAATGGCACCACATAAGGCATGTGGTGACATGGTTTTGACCTTGGCCTAATCATTGAAGAGTACTAACACAAGATGTTCTCTAAAGTAGACTCTATACTTTGTAAGTTGAGCTCATTTGGTCATTTTCTCTCTTATTTGGTGATTTTGAATATAATTCATTACTCTATTCAATTATGCTTTACATCTCTACCAAATAGCTGAAATGTTATTACAGTAACTTTATTTTTTTTCTTAATTTTCAGGTATGAGCAGTTAATAAGTAAAAATGTCTTAGCAAATGGTAAAAATGTGAGTGTGATGAGATCCCATATCAAAACTATCGTCTTGTCTTGTTCTCATGAGCCTAATATTGTGTATGGATCGTCTTGTGAGTTAACATTTTCCTCACACTCCTAGTAAGATTGATAACTTTCATAAAATCTGTTCTTTTTTTCACTGAACGATTGAAAGGAAAATGACTTTGTGCAGTGATGGATAAAAGATGCATAATGTTTAACAGTATTATGACACTGGGGCAAATGTATCAACACGTTTACCTTCATACTCCTTATACTTTAAAAAGATACAAAGATAAAATATATTAAGGTTTGTCGACAATGTGCTGCAGATGTACAGTTGGCTTTTTAAACATGCACGTGTAGGTTTAGAAACAACCTTCGATCACCCAACCGCAACTAGAACTGCAAATTGTGATAACACAAAATAATACTCAACCCACTATACGCAACGCACATTTTTTTTTCCTTAAAAAAAATAAAATCAATGTGTGCTTTTGATTAATCATTCACTTAAGGTTTTATTGTTAGTTAATATGTTATGTGTCATTACGCATATTCTATAGATGTTCTTCTGAGATTTTAACTAATAAGCAAAACATGATGTCTTGCTACAGCCTATTTCCCAAACTTAAAAAGGGCTTTCCCAGCTGTGATAAATTCTTGGATATATCTGAAACATATTGTTGCTGTCATCCATAAATAAAATCACCCTTTGTTTAGACACTTTTTATTAATCAGAACAAACACGGATTTATTCCAACAAATGGAACATGAATTATAGGCAAATTATTAATAATAATGATGAATACAAACACAAAAGACCATCTAGAAAGCTTAGCTACATCAAAGCTTCCACAGGCCATGGCATGTATTTTAAAAGAAAAGAAAAAAAAAATGTTGTTTCCCTGTGCTAGGATTAAATATGGTCTGTCTCAAACATTAGTCGCGTAGCCATTACGAAAAACTCCAAAATATTGAAAAAAACCTTTTTATGCTTCCAGGAGATTTTTTTTTTGTTTCACACAGTTCAACACAGTTCAATGGGAACACCAACCTCCTGCAGCGCGACCTTTATCGCAAACTCAGAGATTCTAGTTTTTGTTCTCTTAATATTTAAAATTAATATAGTTTTTGAATGTTCATATTCTATAAAATTGTGTTTCTGTATTAAGTTTCAAAGTGCAATAATTATTCTATTATTATCCAACTCGACCGAACCTGATCCAAATATCATTATGCGTATTTTTGTCCGACTCATCACATGCGGTGAACGCAATGTTTCCATAGTGTCTGGAAAATGAGTTTTTGTGATTTTTTTGCTTTTATTGCCACCTCAGTGGTTTTGAAATGTAGACTTTGAGCTTGAATTTAACAAAAATCTAAGAGTTACAGCAATTTTACAAAAGGGTCAAACATTTTCAGAGGCTCAAAAGTATTTGGACAAAGTGAGAAAATAGTAAATGCAACCATGACCAGTTGACTAAACCATAGCTGGTTTAGTCAATGAACATTTGTCTTACGTAACTAAAAATCATCCTCTGTTGGTTTGAAATCAGGTGACTGACTTTGCACTTGAAGAATATTTAATTTCTTTGCTCTCAAAGAGAAACTGGAGTTTCTTTTTCAGTATCTTTAGTGTCATTAGCCATCGGTACTGTGAGGCACTGTCTTATCAGTTTTGTAGCATTTGCACGAATGCAAGTCCTGTACACCTCAGAATCTGTCAGCACTCATGTCATCAGGTTTTATTTATCCGAATACTCTGATTCTAAAAGACGGGAGGCATTTTATGTTGTTTTTTTTTTGTATTGTTTTTTTAGGTCTAATCTAGATTTCAGATTCTTGAATGTTGAATGTTTTCCAATGTCAGTCCTTGAGAGTCACTGCCATACATGTTTTAGATGTTTGTTGTGCTTCAGCACACCTGGCTCAGATGAATGGATCACCATCAGCTTTTCATAAAGGTCTGCACGGGTCTGTTAATGGCACATTAATTTGAATCAACTGTGTTGAAGCAGGGAAGCATCTAAAACATGTAGGATAGTGGTCCTTCAGGACCAGAATTGGGCAACCCTCTTGTAAATCCTCTTGAACTTAGATGCACAGCAGTCCAGAGGCTAATTTAAGAAAGGAGGTTCAACAAAGTGAGTTAAAATACTAACTCGGAGACGACAGAGAAACTCGGTTTCCAATTTCAGATCAGGGTTGTAGAGTCGGTTATGTGAACTGTGAGTATTTGATAAGTAATTGACGGAGCTCCATTGACGTGATTCCCCATGGCAACACTTACTAAACAGAAGAGATTCTCTTACTTGGTTAAAATGAGAGCCTTTATTGCAGTCATGTTGAGCGTTTAAACACATCTTTCTGCAAAAAGTAATATGACTGCAGTGATGACGAAAAGAGTTTACGTGGGAGAAATCATACACAAAGTGAATGAGTAATTTAAATTTAAATAAATCATGTGTGACAAATGGTGGCGTGTAGGCGTATTGTACACAAGATTCAGTTTTGTGCAGGTGAAATCCTGCTGACAGGAAAAATAAAATTGCTGTAAGAAATGGAAGATGGGTAACTTAACCAAAACAGGATCATGGCCAAAAGAAAAACAGTTCAAGAGGCTTTGATAGGAACATTAGTGTCATCAATACATCCAATCATATGGAAAAATCCTAAAGTTAAATTTCTTTACTCACAAAGGTGGGAGCAGGATGCTTTTTGTAAATCCTTAATGATATTGATTTCTAAATCATGCACCTGAAATCCTGTGAAATTTTTTGATGGTTCTCATGGGTCCTAGGCCAGAAAAATGCCTATTGGGCTACAAAATGGAAAAAAAGTATGTGTACAAAGAAAATAAATAAAGTTTGAAACTTCTTGACAGCCAGTGTCGCTTTTCCCAGAGCTCTGCATACCGTTCCCATTCTTATAAGACATATATGGTATTCCTGACATTACAAAGAAAGCTCAATTCAGCAAACAAACATCAAATAAATTTAAAAAGCTTAAAGCATGATCTAATTGGGATGTAATAAAGGCAGATCTTGTTGAGCAACGTGTGGATGGATAAGATCATGTAAGGAAAGTTCAAAGAAAAATCACTGGTGTATGCCGAAGAGACAATAATTTTGGACCCTAAATAACAGTCTTGAGTAAAATGCAGCTCCATTCCAACCAGTGCAGACTCAAGTTATTATTCTTTTGACTAGATTTATGGAATATTACTTCTAGAGGGGCTGTGTTTGCTGTGTGGGTCGTCGTACTAAGAAACAGATCCCAGGCGTCTGATCTGTGTGGTATTCCGGAAAGGACTTTTAACAGACTCTGAGATAAACCCTGTACCTGTGTCAACTAATCCAAGTTGACGCTTCCACCATCCCGAATATGAATTATTTTAACCAATTCTGTACACAGTAAAAAAACTCACACAGACATTATCTACGTAGCCTCAAAACCACAATAATATTTGCAAAACATGGACATTATATGTCTCAGAATTAAAGCAACAAGTCTTACTAGGAGTTTAAGAAACATTAAATTAAAATATGTTTAAAAGGAACAGGCTACCAAATTAGTGATGGCATAAGTGTTTTTGGTAATCATGAGAACAGCACAAAATGAATCTGAAGAAAAGTTTAGAGTCGTACTTATGGAATTACTTTTATTGATGCTCTTTTCGTGGGCCTTGCAGCATAAGTTATGTTTTAATTGTAGCCCATGAGGAAGTAGCACCAGGTAAAGTGAAAAAGTCTGTGTATATATATATATATGTATATAATTAAAAACTGATACATTTCCTTAGTCATGAGCCCATGTGAAGAAAGAAATGGAAGCGCACAACATTGTTGAGGTGAGACGACACATCAGCCCGACGTCTTATCACACACTCGCAGTGTGAAGCGTGCTGATTATTTATGCCTCTGTATAATTTTTTCTCAATCCTCAAAAGGCAATCCCATTTTGTGACATAGACAGAACCCCAACCTTGGTAAATGTGTACTTAAAATACTCACCATAACCTGAACAAAATCTACCCCCTCCCAGGTTAACGTGGTCTGATTTTTTTGGCATGAAAAATGCAGGTTTATTTCTTGCTTAGGACTAAACAAGAGGGTAAGTAATAAAACCTTTTCTCCTGAAGTTTCTGAGCCTCATGACGGCCTCCTTCACTTGCAGTAAGGTCTTTTTGGACCTCATATTAGTATCTCCATTCAAACAGCTATTAATGCCTGATTATCTTCTTCATTTGTCGTGAAGTAACAAGGGATTGGGCCACATTTGGCCAATTCGCCTTTTTTTCTGCCATATGACCAAATAATTTTTTCTGGTTTAAAATGGGTGTGAATGGTAGGGAGTGGTGGCCTAGTGGTTACCGGAGTGGTGGCCTAGTGGTTACAGTGGTGGGCTTGGGCGTGGAGGACCCAGGTTCAAGCCTGCCCACAATGCTGCCCACAATGGTAAATCACTGGGGGCCCTTGAGCAAGGCCCTTAACTCCCAATTGCTCCCCTGCTAGCAGCCCCACTGCTCACTAGTGAAACTAGTTGATGGGTTAAAAGCAGAGACTAATTTCGGTGTGCATCGTACATACAGCACGATGTCCACACTGACAAAGGGAAGGAAGGAAATTCATGATGCATTCATTGAATGACCTGACTGAAAAAAAAAAATAAATAAATAAATAAATGCCATATATTTTTGAAACCTCTAACATTAAAGTTCAAAGTTTACACTTCTATTTCGACTCCACTGCACTGTGACTCATGAGCTCATCAAAATGCTGTCATTGTTTAGACACTTTGGGGATCCAACTAAATGTTTTCGGCATTTCTCTGGCTCAGCTTTGAATGCAGTTATATGTAAGTAACATCCTGAATACACGTACGCAAATACATACAAGTTAGACAGGGCAGCGTCTGTTCACTGATGTTACATCGGGACAATTGCAACCCTCCAGTCTCATTTGTCCTCCCAGTCCTCTCTTACAGTCTCTTGATCTTTCATTTCTGTTTTCATTTACATTTCTTTTTTTCCCTTTCCTCTGTGTTTTTTGATCCAATTTTCTCTTTCTACTCCCTCACTAGCCTTATTGTGCCCCTTTTGCTTTCATTTATGTCTCCTTTTCTTCCACATCCCATCCTGCCTGGATGTTGAGGTGTGCATGCTTGTTCAGGAGTAGGAAGATGGGGAGCTCTGCTGACATGAAGTAAAGAAAAAGTAGTTTTATTTACATGGGACCGCATTGATGAAGTAAAGAAAGCGTAACGGATCAACAAAAGAAAAAGAAAATACTAAAATGCAAAGAAGGGAAGGCCAAAGAGCCAATGCTAAACTCTGTCTGGGCAGTGATTCAGCAAACTATGAATAATGACTAATAAATAATTTATATGTGCTATATGTACTATCAGGAGTAAAATATACCAGTAATAATGTAGACATCTGATATATTGGAACTTGGTCGCATATGTCAGTGCTATCACATTATTCATGAAAAGTGGTGTCCCACTGCAAATTGATCTTTATAAAGCAGAGAAAATTCTGGCAACTGTCTAACATCAGGTCTCGAGAGAGAGAGAGAGAGAGAGAAGAAAAGCCGATGAAAGACTCAACAGAAATACTAAAGTTTGTGTGTATTCTTGTCTTTTTGAACTTTGGTCACATACAGGAGTTTTAGCGTCATCAGTACTGGCATCTTTGAATTTAGAGCATCGATTACTGGGAGCAGGCAACAGTGCAGCATTTGTCAAATGTTGTCCGGAAAAGGCCACAAGCACGAAGCCTTTAAGGAGTAACTACCAGTACTATGTTCTGTTTCACTTTCTGATTGAATTATTTTATGGTCTTTAACATCCTTAGGATCCTTGTAGGTTGAAATATTTGGCACCCCTCAAACAGAGGAAAAACACTGGTATTTAAAAGAAAGATGTGTGGTTGACAGAGGAAGCCAAAGTAGAAAAAGGCTAAGAAAAAAAACAAGTTTCAGATTATTATAGAAGACAAATGAAATTTAATATATGTTCCAAACTGATGTTTAATTAAAGAGCTTGTTGAAATCATTAGTCCGTCTGCTATCCGTGGTACCATCCATCACTGTACACGTAAAATCCGCCCAACACACTGGTCCATAAAGGCATCCATCAAACCACTTAGCCAGTCAGCATCTTGCATTAGTCATACCTCGGTGCCCTTATGTACAGGTTTGTGTTTGCATTAGATACAGAACTGGCTTTGCTGCTAAGTCAGTGAAGCACACACTTTTTGTCATTTTGCTGGCATCAGTCTCGCCGTGGAGCCTCCTGGTAAATGAGCCAAGAGATTATAGGCCAGCTTCTGCCAGTGTGCAAGAGTAGCTTTTGCACAACAGTATAGGAGGATTAAAGACACAGCCTTTGCTAATTAAACATTGTGATTTTGATCCATTCTGTACAACACAGAACTTACATTTGAGTTAATATAATTAAAGTTAAAGGAAGGATTAAACAATTTTGTTTGGTTTACAATTACAGGCTCCGTTTTACTATGCAAACTTGGGAGTTTTATTAACACGTGCCAACTGACGTTAGAGCTGAAATTTAACTTTTAATATCACCAGATAAATGTTTTTTTATGGGACTTATAACATACTTTTACAGCAGTGTCCAAGGTGAAAATTTATGGGGAAAAAATCAATACACCACTCTTCCTTTCCTCAGACTTGTTTTCTGGTTGACAAGCCATGAAATCGTTCAGGTTTTAGGAATATTTGCGATTACATTATATCTACCCGTGATGTCGAGAAGTTGAAGCTCAAAGTCAAGAGAAGCAATGTAGGTTGTAATCTGACTGTAGAACACTGGACTAGATCTAAACCCTCATTGGAGTCCTGGGCGAAGCGTGGGAGGGCGCCCAACCATGCTACATGTGCTTTATCCAATCAAACTTTAGATTTATAAAGCACTTGTCATACAATAAAATTCAGCACAAACTGGTTAACAGTAAAAACAAAGTCAGTCCCATTCGTCTGCCCAACTCCTCTCTCCACCAACCTTACTCTAACACAATGATGAAACACAATCAAAGATTAAAAGAAATAACATGGAAAAGATTGCTGGGCAGAGAAGAACCAGTGGGGAAATACCATGACAGCATTTTGTCTATCCATTGTCCTGGTTTTGGACCGTCACTCAACCAATTCCTGGTAATAGCCTTCTTATTAGCAACAGTCATTATTTTGAAGAGGTACCTGTCCTCTTTCACAATTAATTAAATCCCCAAAAAGTTGCGATTTGGCTCATGAGTAGAAGATATGACTGTGGTTGGCATAAATGTGTCCGCACTGTCTCCAATATTGTTGTTGTATTCTAATCTGTTTACTTTTAATTTTGGGTTTAATAAAGAAACATATTAGATTTTTGAAATCCAATTTCAACAAGTAGTTTTCAGTCTCATTTATATTTTTTAGGTGGAGAATAGTGTTTCATAGTTTTCCTTAAAGGTTTTTTGAATTATGCTTGGTTCATATAATATTTTATCGCTGCATGGCATTCAGATTTTGTGGCTCAAACGTTTAGTTTTTTTGTGTACTAAAGCACCTTGCTAGTATTGCTGTAGCTTTGTGTCCAGAATAATAAAATATTTGTTTGTTGGCTTTTCTATTTCTTCAAATGCCATGTTGTTTGTCTTTCTTCTTATTTTGTTCTGCTATTTTCTGACTATGATCTGTTCGTCATTTCTCCAGATATTGGTCCAGAATCATATACCAGTCTTCTGCACAGATTACGATTCCCTCACTCAGTGTTTTAATTTAGTCAAAAACGTATTTAATTTCTTTTCACTCTCTGGGGGAGCATAGACGTTAATCAAGCAAACCAAAACACTGCCTATTCTCCCTTTTGACAATCACATATCTGCCTTCTTGATCTGCTCCTCTTTGACCAATCCAACATTAACAAAGTTAGGTAGCAGTGTGATTACACCTTCTCCTACTATTCTTACATGAGCTATAAAAACAGTTAGTATAGCCTTTTTAACTTTGCAATGACTTTGCTTTGCTTTATAGGATTACCAAGTCGATTTACAATAAAGGAGATAGTTATATTATGTGCCATGTTCATTTACATTACAGGAAATATTAACCCAGAAGAGTGAAAGAACAACAATTTTAATGGAACATTTAACAGGGAAAAGAAAAAAGCATACAAAAAACATGAAAGTCAAAAGTCGGAGGAGAGATACCCGTCGCTCTCCATGACACCATTGGTTGGTCGAGGGTAAAGGAACTGGCCCTAAAAAGTACACAAGGTGCCACTACTTTGCAATTCAACCTTGCTACTTTTCATTGTGGACCTGTTTTTATCTTGAATTTTCAGCATTGTAGCCCTCTAATATTACCTCCTTATGTTTCAATTTACATTTATCCTCCTAATTTTTTCCCTTGCGTCCAAAGTAATGAGTTTGGGCACTGGTTTATTTAATATAGACTAGACTCCAGCTCAAAGCACATCTTCCTACTCCATTTGTCAATTGGTAACTGGGGTCCGTGAGGGCTCATATGGTAAAAGTAAATCAGGAAAGATGAGAAGGCACAAGAACATTAAGGCTTTTAAAAACCATAATAAGTAACTTAAAATAGATTCAAATCCATGATTTTAAAACCAGTTTAATGTGAGCTCACTTTTTGTTTCTCGTCAATAAATAGCCGAGCTCTGAAGAAGCTGAAGGTGTGAAATGTTTCCTTTTTAAAAGACCAGAAATCAAGGCATTACAGTAATCTATGTGACTTGAGATAAAAGATAATCTTCGATTAAAATCGCTCACAAACATTCTTTTTTGATTAAAAGATCATTCAACTGAATAAAAAAAAGTTTCTCTAACATTTTGCATGTTGGCTAGTTGGATAGTGGTCTAATGTTAAAAACATCTGGATTCAGTTTTTCTTCAGAAGGGGTCTCAGCACGGATGTTTTGAAGGCAAAAGGAAAGATACCCACAATTCACAATATTTAAAGCTCACCCATGAGGTTTCATCAAGTATTTAAAAGTGTAGTGGGAATTGGATCTATAAGGCAGGTGGAATTTACTTGGGAGAAGACTACCAAGCATCTTGTCATCAACCGTAACAAAACTGTTCAGGGTTCCCTCAGGTAAAAGCACGTCCTTATTTTCACTAAAGACTGTCTTTTAGTCAAGTAAAATGTTGGTTCTTGTAGTTGATTTTGATCCTGAAGTGGTCTAAAATCTTTCATATAAGTTGTCATTCATATAAAGTCTGTGTTTATTATTATCAGGTTGATTAGCTTGCCAGGAGTAGAGAATAGGACTCTGGGGTTATATTTATGTTCAGTAAGTTGTTTGGCAAAGTAGTTGTTTCTCGCTTGTTTAACTTTGGTGTTGTGTATTTTGAGTTGTCCTTGTAGAATTTTATATTTTAAGTTTGTTTTTCTGCCATCTTTTTTCTGCTTTCCTGCAATTTTGTTTGCGTTGTCTAATTTCATCATTTCTCAACGGGACTATAGGCTTAGCTTTAACAATTTTTGTCTTTAGTAGAGCTATTGAGTCCAGGCTTGACTTAAGTTTTCTGTTAAAAGTGTCAAGGATAAAATCCCAGGAAGCAGATGGAATAACTGGAGGAGCCCTCATAGACTTTTTAAAAACCGAGGTCAAGTTTCACCTGCCGTGGGAAGGGAAATCCTGCAGGTTGAGGATGCCAAATGTATTATCCAGCTTGATGTTAAAATGCATCTGAGAGGACCTCCGCTCTACCTTGCCACAGGTACCAACCAGAGTTCAAGCAATCTGGTGAGATGGATTGTAGCTTACCGGCACTTTTGGTTCAACTCCAAGTCGAGTCCAGGTGTCATCACAGGCAGCTAGAGGGTCTACAGCGTGGGAGGCTGGAGAGACCATTGGCTGCGAAAGAGACACTGTCCCACTTGTAGACACAGCTCGACTAAAACGCTTCTGGGCAAGCAGAGACCTGTGCCAACATTGAAGATGCTGGTCCTGGTAGAGATGCTGCATTGAGGATTCTAGCAGTAGGGAAAGGAGCTGAGATGTTGGACACTTGAGCGCTGGCTCTATCCAGCCTCACTGCACCAAAAACAATGGTGTCCATCAGCTTCTTTGTTTCATGAATCTGATAGAGCTTGTGAATTCTGTCTTCCAGTTTCACGATTTTGACATTCAAGGCAGAACAGTTGGAGCATCTGGGATGAGTGGTGCCATTCAGGATTAGTCTGTTAAAACTGCAGAGAAAAATGTTTTATGAGACACCGTTGCAGGTCCTGCGAGTCTACATGTGGCTCTGCCACATGTAGCTTTTGGCCAACCTGAGTACCTCTCCTACTACAGGAACGTTCTTGGACCCGTAAAGGTTTCTGAAGGCCATTTTTTGTAGGGCATTTCCTGGTAATTGAGACATACAATAATGATCTGGCCCAAAAAAACTACCTGGAAACCCCACTAAGGAAAACATAGTTTTAGAGAAAGTATTCAATAATATCCCATGAGGCATTTTGAGAGGGCTAGTCCAGGATTATGGGATACTGGTTCCATTGTTATGGGCCATTCAGTACTCATACAAATGAGTGACAATTGGTTTGTAAATGGAGCAACGGTTTGTATAACAAGTCTGACTTATTTCAATTGGAAGTTGGATTCCCTCTGTTCCCTCAGTTTGCCTTTTGTCATTAATTCTGTATTTGATTTTGTCACTTTTCTGGAACACATTTCCGTGCACAGCCAAGGGATGGCATTGTTACGATTTTATCCTTGCTTTTTGCAGTTGATGTGGTCCTTTTGGCATAATTTAGTTTCTAGCTGAATGATGACCTCTGGCTGTTGTTGGAGCAGTTCTAGGCCAAGTGTGAAGTGGCGGGGATGAGAATCTGCTGGTATGGTCTTCCCACACATTCCTATTCAAGACAAAAGTCTTACTAAGCTTAAAGAAATAAGACAAAACATTCATGCATCTAATATCAGTTTTCTGCCACCTGTCTAGGACCAGGTTACAGGGACAGAAGTCGGACTTTCCTCCCCCACCACCTCTTCAAGTACTTCCTGTGGGTTGGGGATTGATACAAAAATGTTCCCAGTCCATTCGAGAGATGTAATCCCTCCAATGAGTCCTGGGTTTGTCCTCAATGGCAAAATATGGCAATGTACTTCAGTGTATATCCAAGTCTGTAGCTTGTTACTCAAAGTTTGCTCCCCTTAGAGATATATTAGTTCTCATCAAACTGATGTTCTCATCAGAGTGACTCATAGTTGTACCACCTCTGCACCGCTGCTGAAGTACCAGGTTAGAGGATTCAAGTTGATTTTTATGCAGTTTAAGAGGCATTCGAATAGCTGTGCTTCAAAAAGCAATATCAATTTTGAATAGGGTTGAAGATGGAAAATACCACAGTGAATTTACCCTTCAAGATGCCTTTAAAGCAGTTAGTTCTGACCATAAAACCTGTTTTTCTTTTGTTGTCTAGACTTCTTAGCTTTCAGTCTGTGCTGTAGTATTCAATTTATGGCAGCAGGTGTCAGATTGAGAAGCAGCAACTTATCTCTGTTTCAAACAAAACTTTCATCATGAAGTCATTATTGAATTCATGAAATCATTTTCAAAGGTTTTTGTTTTTATGCCTTTGGCTTTTCTTAAACAGAACCAAGATGAGTAAAACATTTGTACAGTTTGTGAAACAGATCACAACACCCAGCTTGCTTTCTTATGCAACACGAACAAATAACCAACCACAACATGTGAAAATGACTTGCAGGCAGATGGGGAGATGATTGCCGCCCCTCCTTCTCACAGCTTTTGGTTTACTGAACTTTTATGAGACATGAAAGCTACTTTTCATCTGTACTTCTGCCTCTGTTTTCCAGCTGCTTTTTACCCCCGAAATTTTCAGTGCAAATCCTCTCTTACAAAGCAGCCAACCAACCAAGCTGCCTGTGGTCTCCAGTGTCATTAAGAGAAAGCAGAAATGCCGAATTTAATTTAGCAGCTGCTGGCTGGAAAATGAAGTAGTGTATTGCATAGAAGACGGACTGTGTTCATCAACATGTAAACATTTTCCTTATCCCTGTACCTCTCTGCTTCCATCTCAACTTTTATTCCTATTTATGTTTCCCACAGTTTTCTTAAAATGGCACCATATTGACTACTGCATAATATATTTGTTTATTAGACACGTTTTTTTTTTTTGTTGTTGTGCATATGTTCACCTAATGTGGAGAGACAGAATGAATGGATTTCATTGAAATCCCACGCTGCTCCAAGGTGCTGACAGATCCAACAAAAGCTGCTTTGTGAACTCCTCACACACACACACAAACACACACACACATTCTTGCACGCCCCCCTTTGCTTCACTTTGAACACCTGACGCAATCCCAGGAAACAGATAGTAGTATTTTTCCAGTTAGCTCTACTCGTAACAGTAAGTCGTTCAGCTGTCTGAAGGCAAGATTACATTTTCTTGCGATATGCTGATTAATGATGCATTGTGTAATTTCACATCTCATAAGAACAGGAGAGAGAAATTCTCATTATTACATTGCAGCTTGATCTATGGCTCAAAGTATAATACTTTGTTCTGCTATTCTTCTGAATGTGAATTTGCAAAAATAATTGCAAACATGTGTACATGTGCACGGTACATCAGAAGGAAGAGGCCTTCGATTTCAGAAAGACATGAAAAACGAGACATTTTATCTAATGAAGTCACACATCAAGTTAGAAGTAATGACTCCAAGTCTTACAATTATATTTATAATTTGTAGGCTCCAGTAGACCTCTGTGACCCTAAATAGGAAGAAGTGGGGACAGATAATGAAAGGATGGATGGATGGATGAATCTTTTAACTTTTGTATGTACATAAGCTGCAGAGCTACAAATTGACCAGTGCCTATTACAGCTGCTTTCTGTAAGATTTTAACAATACGATGTGTTGTGTAATACCACTTTATCCCACTAGAGGTGGTACATATATCATTTAAAAAGAGTATGTGGAAGTTACACCGGTAGAGTGTTGAGAATACCTCTGGGTTCACACATAAGCAGACAAATCAGTCAAATGTTTGCTCGTTGGTACACGATACAGTATGTGTTAACAACTCAAAGACCCTCATCAGCGAGCCATATCTGGGGCAGTTGTAGGAATCCCCATTTGTGCTGCAGACAATAGGTGTTGGATCCCGCTATTATTGCTGGATGATAAACATGTGTTTAATGCGTGTTGGGTAATAAAAACACATTTGCCATCCAGTGCCTGAAGGCGAGTTAGGCGGAGGGAAGGCAAATCGTAAGGCGTAAATCCACGTAACATAATGTAAAATGTGTGGGCGTGTAGAATGATGAATTATCCCCACATTATCAGGATCAAATACGCCGTCAGACAGGTGTCGACGATGGATGAATATCGGGACGAATGTTCTTGGGCTAGGTTTTGCCTCTTGCAAAGCTCCGGTTTGTCATTTTGGTGACCAGCTGTTCAAACAATGGACCATCCTTTGTGGTTGAGTAACTGGCAGATCTCCTTGTTTCCCCAGTCACTCATCTTGCAAATATAGGCCCTACTTGTGATGTCCCGCTGCTGTTGTTACTACATCAGCTGTTTTTTATTTTATTAAATAAGTAAAAAAAAAAAAACTCCCCTGGTGGGTTGTACTCGGGTTATGTGATCAACAACTCCCTCCCACGACTTGCCACCCCGCGTTAGTTCTGTTTACATTAAACCTGACCCGCGGTTAAGTATCCCCTCGGAGGCGAGTTATTCACGGGGGCCGGCTCGACACGCCAACCTGCATCAGTCAATGTAAATGGGACAGGCAACATGCTAGATTTACGCGTTAAACGCAGGGTATCCGCCAATGTAAAAGGGGCTAATGAAAGTGAGTGACATGAGGTGATGTCACCATAAGGCAAGGAATCCCTGGAAACAAGGCGGAGATGCTGTTAACTTCTGTTGAAAATACAACCACATTTCAAGTTAGTTTCCACTTTTTCCATTACAAACACATTTTTTAACTAAACCCTACTCTCTTTACCGTGATCTGCTGCTTCCCTGGGCTAACCCATTCCTTTACCATTGTTTGTTGTCTTTTACTTATTTTTCTTAGTGTTCTAAATAATTTTCCTTTGGGAATTAATAATGCATTTTTGATCTGAATTAAACTGCACTGAATAAGTTAAATAGCTTGAAATGCCGTTTCTGCCCTTAGTTCATCTTCAAATGAACAACTTGTGTTTTGCACGCGGTTCTGTCCAGGGGTTAAATTGGGATTTGCTATGTTGGAGGGCTCTGATTACGACTTCAAATGACGACTCCCAGGGTGATGACACCCTGGTTATCATGGTCTGATATTAAAATGTATTTGATGATGCAAGTCTGAAGAAGTCTGTAAAGGGGGTTGATACTTTTTCATAGTATGCATGAGCCATGACTACTCCAACTGAGCTGAGCAGCAATAACATGGAGAAAATATGTCTACCAGCTGATTTCAGACGTGCATGCTGCTGAGAGTTACCACAACTACTTTGAACAGAATTGTTGGGTTCCCCTGAAAGAACCAAATGATCTCAAGATCTTTTACTCAGTAATATTTTAAGGAGGATGGATGTCAGAAATGTCCGAAATGCTCTTAATTCTGAGCATGAAGCGAAACAACTTAAAGGTAGAATGTCTGAATAATCAAAATGTAATAACCAACTCTTAATAGCCAACATATTGTAGACACCCTTTGCCCAAGAATACGTTGTTTTTGTTAAAAAGTTTAACAAGATCACGACCAACCAACCAACAGGTCTATTACATAACGTTTAAATTTAAAATAACTGACAAAAGCATAAAGGTTACACAAATCTGAAAAAAAGATTATTTTTAATACAAATTCTCCTTTGGATAAATGTGTTTTAATTTGGGACGCGGTCGAAGGTGGTCTAAAAGTGAAATTGACATATTTTATGTTCCAACAAAGAGAATAAGTGTTTCACAAATTGTATCTAATTTATTCTTTATTATCTACAAGTTAATCTAAATTAAGTTTAATCAGTTTCCATACTGTAGTTTTTGGACCTGGTCTAAGGCCTCGTTGCTCCATTTTCCATTCAGTAGACTGATCCATTCTTTCTCCTGGTGAATCAGAAACGGAGCACTGTCCTGCTCCTCTTTAAAGAAAACACTCCAAAGACAGAAATTCAATACAAATCTGATGCTGTTACTCTTAAATCGCAAATATCCTACTACAGCTCTGTAAAGTAAGACTGACAAGTGATGACGTATTAGACATTTGATAGTCAAATAAAGTTCTTAGAATCAAATATTCCATTGCAGAAAAGAACCATGAAGGACTTTGACATAATTGTGAAAAATATATATTGTTTGTTATTCAGAACTGGAAATCCTGAGAAACGTTCAGTGTTCAAGATTCGTCTCATGATGGTGTACTGGCTGATGTACCTGGGATCAGCCTGGAAAACCCCGCCCGACTTTAACCCCTGATTGCACCTTTTTTCCAGCATGTATTTTGTTGACTAAACGTGGTTTTGACACAACGTGGGTGATTGAGTTGCTGTCAGATCCCATAGTTTGTGACCCGGTTAGGTTGCAGATTTGCTTATCTTTACCTCTCAATTATAATGCTAGTTCAAAGGCAGATCTAAAGGTTTTCTATGCCTATAGCATAGAAAACCTATAGAATGTGTGATATATATATATATATATATATATATATATATATATATATATATATATATATATATATATATATATATATATATATATATATATATATATATATATATATATATATATATATATATATCATTGGTCACACCTTTGTTCAACAATTTTTCACTTTTTTGTTTTACTAAGCATAAACTAAATGCTTTCAGACAGATGCAGCAGCATGTTGCACACACACACAGCACACCATATGGATTATCTTTAGATTCATCTGTTGGAGTGAAATGATAATATTCATGCCTAAACACAAGTAAATTATTTATATAGCAACTGCTTCTTAATTTAGTGCTTGTCAGACTTAAGCTGAGTGACAGTAGTTCAGTAAATATTCGTTCACTCATTTACGAAAAACAACACAAACACCACAAAATGTTGGGTACCATCAAGGTGTAACAGTCAAACGTAGGGCAGTGTAGTCCTCCTCCTGCAGCATTCTCCTCCGTCTGTACTGTCAGTGGACATTCCCATTTGGCACATTAATGTCACATAAGTGTCACTAAATGCTTTAAAATTAAAAACATCCTAACAATAGTGAAGTATGGTGGGGGGAGCAGCCTGATTTGGGCTGTCTCTGGGCCTGAATCACTTGCCATTTGTGAATTTCTGCTGATACAGGAACCTTCTAATAACATGCTGCCCCATCTGCTTGGGAGTGGCATCGCTACTTATTATATCTTTAAGGAAATTGCTGGATAATAAAGTTCCAAATCAAATATTTTTGCCTTTTCCTTAGTGACCACTGCCAGTTTCCAGGAAGGGGTAAACTACAAGTTCCACAGTTAACGCCTTAAGATATTTACTTTTTGTTGCTCCAATAGTTTATTATGGGTACATCAGTGCCACCCATGTGTTACATAAAAGTATGTTTCTTTGAAATGACTCATTAATCAGTATCTGTTTAGCTTTATTTATGGACTTATTAGCATAATTAGGTCTGTTATAAAAAAAAAAAAGAGCATTAAAATGACTGCCGCAGCACCTTAGATTTATTAGTGAGACTAGATAGACATTTCAGACTATACCTTTCAGTCATACTTCTATATGCTTTTGTGTGGCACAATCGACCTCCCCATTTAACCCTCAGTTTGCCTGAATCCACATTTTTACAGTGCTTTATTTTTATTTTGCTGTTATACAGAGTAATGAAAGTACCATTTAAATAATTTAAGGATCCCAGCCAAACATGCACAAGTTGCACTGTCCTCTAATGCACTGGGAGATGAGCAGTAGATAAAGCACATCGTTTAATCCACCACTGAGGATTTGGTTGTGCATGCAAGCGGAGATCTTAGTGTGTATGTATGTGCATTGGTGTTATATATTAGAAAGCCATTAGGCTACAATAGGATGAGTCAACTGCCTCAACAGCTTTGGTCACAGTTGAGAGGTCAAACCATCCACTACAAAAAGCAGTTTACTACCAATAAAACTGTGACAACCGCTAATACGGTGAAAACTTGTAAAACGGAGAGTCACACTGAGCTGCTTATTTGACTAGGTACATGACACTGTTTTAACCAAACACAGATCTTTTTTTTTTTATTTTAATGTATTAATAATCACTGACGAGTCAAATGCACAGAGAAGAAGACTGAAATGCTTAGCTATATCTTATTAAATGTCTTACTTAATGTCTTAGGTTCTCTAAGGGTATCTCACCTCCTGGCTGATGAGTTGTGTCAGTGCCCCCTCTGACTTATTCCAGTCCTGTTTCACAAATTTATTTGTTGTTGCACCACCCTTGGCATTTAAATCCAAGCAGAGGTGCTGAGTGGTTTATACTTTATCAACTTCTTCTATGCACTCAACCTTGATTCTGTTTAGTATTTTATTTCGCACCCTACTGCCCTTTCATTGGTAAATCTTTTTGCATGTTGTTTGGAGAACACTGCCTGTAGTGAGGTTAGAGCAGCTGACTATCCTTGTAGGGATAAAACAAGAAATTTGAAGCCATTAAGTTGACAACAACAAAAAAATACTATGTATGTATAAGTATGTATATACACTTAAGAGATGAATCTTAGACTGAGTGGAGAATAAATACATGTTAAAACTTTAGGTAAGTCATTTAATTAGTTTAGAACGTAATTGCTCTATCAATAAAATTTTAGAAGGCTCTGTGGTTAAGTGATTTTAAGTGTTGTAACTCATCTGAGAAACAAATCTGTGGACTCTTTATTGGATGTGAAATCAACATACAAAGCATGATAGAAAATCTTCTTGAGAATAGCTGAAAATAAATAAATAAATAAAAAATAAAGGTTTGGGAATTGCCTAGTCACAGTATAAATTGTGTCGTAGGACCTTAAGAGAGTTGCATATAAGCACATACCTAAAACCTCAATAAGCTGAAGCTGTGTTATAAAGAAAATGGGCAAAAAAAAATCCATCATAAAAATGTCCGGCACTGCTAAAGCCATCCTGGAGACAACTGCTTCAACTTATTGTTGCTAATAGTGGATCTACAAGGTGCTGAAAATAATGGATGTACTTGGTATGGCCCACGTTATTACTTTTTCTTGTGGAATAGTTTCAGTGTTTTTTTTTTCACTCCAAAACATTGTCACTCCAATAATAAGGATCTAATGTGTTCTGAAATTCGGAGTAATATATATATATATATATATATATATATATATATATATATATATATATATATATATATATATATATAAAGATTGCTCTAATCCATAGAATTTGCTCCTGTTTGACAGAAGATAACTGAGATACACACGACATACGCATCTAAACCTTCCCAGTTTCTAGGGGTCACCACAGCATATCGTTGTGTTCGTCATATTGCTTTGGTATGGGTTGTACAAGGGATGCCCTTCCTGACACATCCCTCCCCATTTATCCAGGCTTGGGATGACTACTGAGAGTGGGTGGGGCAGTTTGGGCAATCTGAGGTTCAGTGTCCTAGCCAGGGACGCCTCAGAACGTGACGGGACTGGGGATGGATTGAAGGGCCACTAAGTTTACCTTTTTAATGAGGGAAAAAAAAAAAAGCACATTTTAAATTAAATGCATATTTCACATTTTAATAAGACAACCTTTCTTTAAGTGAATTTGTATAAATCTGAATGTTGACCAGGTTGTTACCAAAAGGTGCAAGTTATTTCATACGGTTTCCTGATGAAATGTCAATCTAAAGGCAGTAATACGCTTTAGGGCATTCATCCACCTCTGAACATTTTTTTTATATATCTGGATAGAGGGAATAGCCCAGTAGGTTTTCACCTCCAGTTTCAGTTTGATGCCTTAAGCAGGTAGTTGTTCTCATTTGCTTGTTTATCAGCCCATGGCCCTCTGGATCACCCCTCTATATGTTAAAGCATAATCAATACTGTACTTCCTGAAAGCAATATGTTTCAGGTAGTAATGAGGTGTTACAAAATGAATAGCTGCAGGTTTGGATGGATTTGACGGCCCATGGGGATGCAGTTTTACTGGGCGCATGAGTATGAGGGCGCGTTTGCAAACATGAGTGCAAAAATCATCGCTTGTAAGGTAAAATGATTCTGTCACAGAACAGAAAAAAAGACATTCTGCCAAAGAGGTTGTAATTGACAAAGAAAGAGTTGCACTTTCTCCTTCGGAGTTCTTTTAGTTGGTGCTCCAACTGACTCCAACAAAGACACAGACTCAGACGAATATACACAGCACCAAGCACTCGTCTATAACGGGACTGGATTTCATCGTTGGGACCTCATTATAGGTGCACACGTTGATTCAGGGTGCCACTGGTCTTTAAGCCAACAGCCCAGATGGGTTTGTGTCGCTCGAAGGTGACTGCTACTTGTAAGAAATGGGCAAATGTAGCCACGAGACATGCAGCAGAGGGAGGAGAGGATATTAAGAGGGAATATGAGAGAACTATGTGTAATAAAATCATGAAGAAACCACAATTGAGGCTATATCAGTGACTCCGTTTTGTACCTTCTGATGGAAGCCAGAAAATTAATGTTCCATTTAGCTACCGATTTCCATTAACATGCATCAATAAGGTTTTGTTTTCTCTGCTTTTTCTTCATTAACACAACGCACTATTAACTTCTTATATAAAGCTCTTTCAATAAATTGCAATTAGATGATTTGTGCGCTTTGTTAGTGCGAGCGCCTTTACAGTACTATGTGTGCAAAAGAGAAATGGGAGCTCGTGTAAGCTTACAGATGCATCTGCACTTCAACATGAAGGCCAAATATGCAAATGCTCATCATCGCCACTTGATAAACAAAAGCACAACTGTGTTGTAATTAAGTGGGCTGCAGCAATAAGGCTTAGAAAAAGGGCAGAAACATGAGGCACACTAAAGAGAATCAGAACGCTTCTCATATTTCTGCAAAGAAGACTTGTTGAAGATGCCTTGCAAATAAAAATATAGCGCGTGTTAGAAAAATAGCAAGAACCTTATTCTCCTGGCAAATAGTCATGCCACCTGAGTCAGGGAGGTATAAGGTGTTTTTGTCCCCTTTAGACACTTTCCTGACCATTCTCTCTTACACAGAAATGCCATTATCAGTAGTTCAGGAGATGTTAAAAAGGAACATGTTGTTCTTTCTCCCGTAACTTTGCTACCAGGGTGAAAATGGACTAAGAGGAATTATTTGTCATTGTCAGGCTAAGTGCCCTGCGGCCTGTCCAGCAGTCAACCTCTCCCTTTTTCCTGTATTTTTTAAGTCTTTCTTCACCAAGAAGGCAGAATTTCTTATATCTTACTCTTTGTGTGTATGTGTTTTAATTTTTAAATTGCCCAACTTCATTGACTCCTTATTGTCCCACGATTGTAAATCTATCTCCTGTATAGTTTTCCTGCACTGACTGTGGCTGCAGGATGAGTGGAATGACGTGCTCTGAGATGCTTTAGCATACTTGTAAACTAATTTTTCTTGTTCTTCTTGCAGGATTAGAAAAGGTCGGCCGTGATTCCAGTTATGAACAAGAAGGGAAGGTTCAGTTTGTGATGGATGCGGTGTACGCCATGGCGCACGCCCTGCATCGCATGCACCGGGAGCTCTGCTACGGGTACCCGGGGCTCTGCCCGCGGATGGCCAACATCGACGGCAAGGAGCTCCTCAGTCACATCCGTGCCGTCAACTTCACTGGTGAGATTTGCGCTTGATTTGGACTCTTAAATTTCCGCCTAGACGCATTTTACTTGCGTACCGTTCCCAAAACGGTAACATTTTTAGACCACGCGCGTCACGCCGATGGTCCATGGGTACTCGGAGACATACAGCCTGTGACTAAGCCAAATTCTCTCCCTTACATCCATCTGGCCTTTTAACCCCTCACATCATCCCTCACTTCATGTTTCTGCTTACATCAGTGTTTCCAGACAGAGCATAGGACCGGAAAAACGGAAACCTTATAATTAAACTGAAGGATATGCCACAACAGATTTGTTCAACAGTGCCAAATTTAGCAACACCACCAAATCTTGTACATTCCTTTCACTTTAGTCATGAGGAATAAAGACGAGGATAGACTTATGAGATAAACAACAGAATCCTGTAGTGCAGAGTACAAAGGTCACAGTATAGACCAAAGACCTTTTTTTTTTTTTTTTTTTTTTTTTTTCGTCTGGAATGGGATGACATTCCTGAACTTGCAAACTCAGTGTGTTTTTTTTTTTTTAAAAGAAGTTTTGTCTCCAGATTCACTTTCATAAGTCATTTTTTTTCTTATATTATTCTCCTTGTGTCTGTATTATGTTTGGCCACTTTCATGTGTGCAGAGTTTAATGAGTTCCTTACAAATTTGCTCGTTCATAAACAGATTTCTGGAACAGAAAAGAATCATGTTTCACTGCAAAAGTAAAAAAAAAAAAAAAAAAAAAAAAAAAACCCAATAAAAGCTGAACTTCATGACAGTGAAAAATATGATACAGCAGAATCAAGGTTGCACTGATTCTGCTTTTTAGGTTATGTAAGAGGTGAGCAAGGAAAGATTTAATTGCGTGTTTCATCGCATTTGGATGCGTTTCACTTTGTAAACTGAGTGTAGAGTGACATTACCATCTTATTCAAATCTAATTAGTCCATTCAGTGAATGTCATTTTCCTCCTGGGAAGTTGAGATGGACACAATCGCCTCTTTCTCTTTTTAACTCCCTGCTTTAAGTAGACTTTTGGTTCGGTTAGGTAACAAAAACAATTTTCTGATGACTTCTTTGGGTATTTTCCCATTAATTTACAGTACGACAGTAGGTCATTCTTGTGACCTGGCTCAAACATTTTACGGCATATCAACTTACATATCGACTTAACAGCAATGTCGAAATTGACTGCGTTTAGCCATAACTGATACATTTTCTTCCGCTTATAATGTTGAGACCTTACTTTGACAGTGTCGAGCCATAGCATCATTAAATTTGCCTAAATCATATGAAAACATGTCATGTTGCATTTCACTTTTAAATTTACACTAATATTGCCATTTTTTCAAAACGTATTACGTGGTCTCACGTCACTTTGTGGTGCCCAGTCATTCATTTCCCCCTCTCTCTGGACTGTTGACTTGTTGTAAGTGGATAGAAAACATTCGCTCATTTGCAAGTACTATCAGACGCTTCATATTAATACTTTTTTATTAATCTCGTTTTCCCTTGATGCGCCTCTACCTCCATTTCATTTCCGGTGCTCCTCTGCCCAGTTCTGAATGTGAATACATAAAATCTGATGAGTTACAGTGCAGGAAAGCATGCAGAATGGGTGTTGTATTGTGTGGATTACAGGAAGACGTGTCTGATTTAGAGGTAAAATGAAAATTGCATGAACATGTCTGTGTGGGAATGCATGTTAAAAGGAGTCGGTGTCTGTGTCTGTCTTTGCTAGAAGTGACAGAGAACGGTTCACAGGCATTGCTCTTTCATACTGCAACAGCAGGTTTGAGCTCAGGTGTGTTGTTTTTTTCAGTTATTGCTGGATCTAGAGGCGAGAGAGATCTTCCCATGAACGCAAGGTCACAAACTTCATCCCTAGATAAATCACTGAACCCTTCTGAGTCACTGAACGTTGTCCTACACAAAATGAGTGACCCGCAAGAATAATTAAAAAAAAAAAATTGCATTAAACCGCCGTTTGATGTGAAACTGTCAGGCTGTTTCTTTTTCCGACACCAGCTTCTCGTAGAACATTCTGGATAAGACCTTAAACTACAGGAAATTTCTAAAATTACACTGTCAAACAATATAACTACATACATTTTCTACAGTATCATATGTTCTGCATTATCAAAGATTAGTAATGATCAAATTTGCTAGGTCTTAAAATAAGATAAAGCTACCTATAAAAGAGTTTTATTTTGAATATTAGCTGACAGTGAAATAAACTGAAAGAAAGTAACACAACTTGCAAGTAGCAGTAAAGTTAGCTCTTTAATTGGCTAAAATACATTTAAAACCAAAATATGTAGAAACATGTCTGAAAAGTTGAAAATTCCACAATTTTGATGATTTAACATTGGTAACATAACGCACAGAAAGCAACACCTGACATCACCTCATTCAAAATGAAAGGACACTAATCCTGAAGATGCTGACTGCACATATGTGTGAGTGAGGGATGGAAACACTGTTTCCTTTTATCAGTGGATGTATCGCAAAGCTGGTTGCATGTAATCCATGTACAATGTTGTTGGTGATTGGTCATACGTCAGTGTAACGGTGTTGGGCATTAGCTGGGAAACATATTCACCTTATTTTGTAAATGATTTCATAGATTTCGGTTGCCAAGACGACTTGAAAACCTAAAACAAAAAATTGTTGAATGCGAAGTGTGTGCCGCTCCAGGATTTCAAAGTAAAAGCCCAATTGCTGCATCAGGCCATAATGGACTGAATCACATTTTAGGGTGATTCCTGGATCATAACACAGACACATGCACACTACAGGGGCTGCTGCACTGCAGAGCAAATAAGTTGAACAATAAGAAATCTGACCCTGGAGCTGCAGGGGGACACTGTGCCGTCCAGGTTTTATTTGTAGACGAGTTTATTGGCTTATCAAGGCAAACACACATATTCAATCAAATAAAACACACCCAGCCAAGCACAGACTGCTACACTGCAAAGTTATTGACAGGAATGGGAATGGGAATGGGAAAACTGCTTTTTCCCCCCAATCTTTTAAATGGTTGTTTTATGAGGAAAGTATTTAATATCAGAATAGAATAAAATGTGCTGTTGTGTTTATTGGAACTTTTTACTGGCTTTAGTGATCACATTTTAACATTAACTCCACAGCTGGCCGTAAAAGCAATTAAAAAAAATGTGAATTGAAACTATGAAAAACGGCGTGTTGAAACAGCAGGGACACTTGTGCAACTGAAATACATTTTTTTCATGACACAAGGACAGAAAGTTAAATAAATAAATAAATCAACCCTAACCTGCTGTCTTTATAAGCGGCTGACGGCTGTGGTCGCTGGATAAGACTTGAGAGGGACAGAAAATTGAACATTTAATAATTTCACGCTCCTTAGACCGAGTCTCGTCGTTGAAAAGGATTCTTTGTGGTCAAATTATCCTCTGCTTTATTTGGTAAATAAGTAACACTGTTCCTAGTAGGGTGTCTTAAGACAATCATGTCTAGTTTGATGATGCAGACAACCATGAAGGATTAGAAATGCAGAAGTATTTGAGTTTTTATCATTTTTCTTTTATGCATCACCACCATAGATTTGGAATTAAGCAATCAAGATGTGATCAAAGTGTAGACTTTCAGCTTTAATTCAAGAGCTTTCATAAAAATATGGGCTTTACAATTTAGGAGTTAAGTCAAGTAATTACATTTTCAGGCGCTCAAAAGTATTTTGAAAAAGTAAATAAACCCATGGTTTTTATACTTGGATGAAATCCTTTACAGACAATTGACTGCCTGAAGTCTGGAGCCCATGAGACATCACCAACTTCTGAGTTTCCTCCCAGGAGATTATTTGCTAAGCCTTTACTGGAGTCCTCTTCAGTTCCTTAAACAACTTGTGCAGCTGGTGGTGCCATAAAATCCAATACAAATTATCCTACAGTGAATTTACTGTTTACAATGTCATCATTAAAACATATATCTTAAATTATAAGCAGTCCAAATGAGCACATTCTGGGGGGTGGGTGGTTGGGGGGGGGGCACGCACTCTGAGGTAAAACGAGCACACCCACAAGGAGGCGTTATCACTTTCAGTAGCCGGTGTCATATCTCGTATTGGCTGCGGTAATTTACACAGACAACTCAAGCGTGACCATAAAAACTCTAAGAGGAGACCATGTGCGAGCTCACAGATGGAGCTTGAGCGAAAGGAGGAGAGCTCAGGCCTAAGTGGAGGAGATTTGAACACACGAGACTAAATCCTAATGCACAGACTCACTTTCAAGGAGCAGAACATATTCGCAAGCAAGCTGTGATTTTTATTTATTCTTTTTGTTTTTTTGTATGTGTGGCAGGGCAAATACAAACTCACTGGTTCCTTGAAAAGCATGCCTTACAAACCCTTTGAACAATATAAATTTTAGTTTGCCTTGACAAAGTCCTGAGTCGCTTCGGTAGAATGCTTAGGGTCATTATCCAGCTGCGTTGTGAAGCACCATCTTATTAGTTTTGTAGGATTTAGCTGAATCGGACACTATATGAGACTAAAGCCTTATACACATCATAATTCATCTTTTTTCTTCTGTCAGCAATCGCATCATCCAAAACCACCAGTGAGTCTGTTCCATTGGAAGCTGCACCATACCATAACACTTCCTTCCTCGTGCTTACACATGATGCTGCATGGTTTGGACAATTTCCTTTTCCGTGCCATTTCTTTCCATCTTTCTGATACAATTTTATTTATTTTTTCCATCTGTCTTAAGAAAGCCAATAGTCTTTTTCATTCAGCTATCAAAATATTTTGAAGCAGCAGTCAAACTCTGCCATTATGAGTACTTTAGGACCTAACTTTGTCACACTATTAAATTTATTGTACTCTGTTTCAGATAATAATTCCCGCTAAGAGACAAGATGGGTATTTTTACTGGCACCAGCATGCAACAATTAGAGAGGCCAGAACTTGATCGGATGATCTCTTCACTGGGCTGAACCACCTTGGGGTTACACAGAAATGAAAAGGTATCGCAATGGTGAGAGGAAGGGACTACCAGGCAGGGGGTGATGAAGTTCACCTCTCCATGATAACCTGAGGGTAGAAGCTGGAAGACAACAGTAATGCAGGAGTAACTTTCCCCCGAGTTGGTGAACTTGACCAGTCCGTCGTTCTGGAGAGACAATAAGGGAGCAAAAGGGTTAGAGGGGGTGAAAGGTTCTTCCTGTGGAGGCCAAAGCATACGAGGATCACAGGTAGAAGGAAATCAAATCAGAGTGCACCCATGGAGTAAAAAGGTAGACTACTGGATCTGTGAATGTTAAAACTTGTTTGCAGGAGAGGCAGAGAAAATTCAGAAACATGTGAGATTAAAAGTGGTGCGTGGGGACTGAGAAGAAGAAGACAGAAGAATGAAGTTGGTGTGAACAATGACGCTAACAGGAAATGGGGATTAAAGAAAGGGTCATTTACTTTCTTTTCACTCGGCAAAACAAGAAAGATGGGAAGAAACTCTGCGAATACAAGAGAAAGATTGAAAAATGGAGACATCCCGTTATGTAAGAGCTGAGTAAAATTTCAATAAAAAAGGAAGACGGGGACGCCTAGACCGAACGAGCTGACTGTGATATATCAAAGCTAACTTCCCGATGACCTTGATGAGCAAGGAAGTACAAGAGCAAAACAAGAAGATTGATTTTTATGTTTTACAGAGGGTTACTTAAGGTGAGATAAAAGGACAAAAGTTAAAAAAAAAAACAAACACGTCAGTGTGTTTTGGGTCAAGGCAACTGAAGAAGAGGATGGAGAGAGAGACACCATCTCACTTTGTGTCTAGAAGACTACAGGGAACAACTGTGACCCCTGACACAAGGAAAACGCACGCCACGTCTGCGCAAAAGGGATTACGGTTCATTAATCTGCTTGAAGTAGGTTTTCTTTGTCAACTAAAGTGCAATGTTGAATTGGGAATTTAATATTTAATATCCTTGTGTTAATAAGCTCAATCCCCATCAATGCCAACTCTAAAATACAGCATTTTCTAAAAATGCATAAGTAATGCTAATGTAATTGTATAAGAGTCATGGGAGCCGTGTCTCTGCAGGGCATTTCTGCTTTTAGTATTCTCATTTATTTTACACATACTGTATGTTTGCTAATGATACTTTCATACTTCTACTCAAATGAGACTTTTATTATTGATCGTAAACTCACGATGCATAAAACGTGTAATATACAATATCATAGTAGTGTTTTATCTTCAACAAAGTCCTGAATTATTTGTTCCATCACTGACAACTGAAACCTGAAAGCTCATTGTGCAGACGAAACACTTTTACTGGCTGTACGTTCACGCTTCAAATTGGACTTCACTTCTTTCATTCTGTAAAAGACGCAAACATCAATTCTGAGAGGGGGAAAAAAAAAAGTTTTGCACCATTTAGATGATGCCTATGTAGAGTACGAGAAGAGTTTAGTCAGTTCCTAACTCTCACAGTTCAGTACAACCAACGCTTTTGCGCAGCACTGTGGGTGGCCGTTTGTTCGTCTATGAGAGACCTGCTTCAGGGTTCTGTGCAGTATCAGCTCTTCCTAGAACTGTGCTCATCTGAACAGAAGTCTTCCGTCTTGTTCCCAGAGCCTGCTGGAGCCACTCTCTCTGTTTGGGGACAGGTCACAGCTTCAAGTATTCCCATTACCAGAAGCAACACTCTTCTCATCTTCCTTCTTTTTGATGTTGCTGTTGCTTCAGATTACACCTTATGATCACTGCCTTCGTCCGGAGTTTGTTAGGCATCGGCATCATTTTCTGGTTGCGTAGCCATTACCTATATAATTGATCTAGATTCAGGAATAGGTCCTGACTTCTTGACTTCTGTTGCTGTTGTGCTCAGTCTATTCTCATACTGCTATGATTCGAACCAAGGTGCTATCTTTCCGTGCAGCCTTTGAAAAAGCCCTGGTAGCACTTTTCTTTTATCGCCCACTCCTTCTGTCTGCTGGTAGAGCATGGCATGCAGGGGCTTCTCCTCTCACAGTGGTTCCTCCTCCACTTCTTCATTGGGTTTCTGCTGCCTGAGACAGTCACGTAGCGCTTCATCTCTGGACGTCATCAGGCAGATGTATTTCTGTATCTTTTGTTGCTTCATCCTGGATGGTGACTTCCCCTTTCTCCTCAGTGTATAGTGTCAAAGTGCTTTACGTTGGACTGTGAGGGTTTTTCTTGTTTTGGAAACCAGTGTCTTCCATCTCCGCCTCTGACCAGATTATTACAGCAGCGGGATGTATGTTTATTATAAAGTCATTATCTTCCCAGTGTTATATTACCTCTTGTCACCACAATGGGCTAATTTGTAGAAGAAGATCATTGGCAGAGTGTAATTTTAGATAATGAAACAGAATGATGGTGGGTAGATGTGAAAGCTATCAGGGACCCCCCCCCCCCCCCCCAAAGAAAAAATAAATAAATAAACCTGAAAACATTTGACAGACATGAATCCACATCGACAATGACTTGAAATATAAATGAGTTGAGGAAACGAGAGACAGGAATAATTTGTTGCTGCATATCCCTAGACACCACAAACTTACTTCCTTTTATGTCTTTCTTTCTTTTTTTTTGACACCTCCATAAATTATCTTTTTGTCAGAGATGTGTGTTGAAAGATCAGAGATAAGGGGATAAAATATGATGTGAGCCTCAGACAAATGGTATAAAAATATGAACCAAAGCGTTGGACTACATGAGCGTTTCAAGGATGTGGAAAAACACATGCGTAAAGTTGTTTGTTCTGCGTTTCAACATTAGTGATGTCACTTAGTTTAGTTTTGGTCAGTACTCCCAAACTAGAAGATCAGACAGCTCCCGTTTAGGTAGCGACTCTTGAAATGAGGACGTTCGGACAGATTGCATCAGAATTCATGGAAAGTAACATTAATTACATCGTAGGTAAGCTAAGATAGGCCAGCCAAACGTGACTGAAAAAAGGTGGGAGTGTTCCAGCTGGTTTTCTGTCCTGCTTGTTCTTCCCATTGGAAACATGGTGCTGCCCAGTTTTAGGAAAAAGAGGCTTTTGAAAGCACTCTCAGAAATCCTATAGGTGACGTCCCAGGGGGGTTTGTCCAGTTCATCATATGTAGTCGATACTTGGCTATTAATAAAGCCTCTAAATCCCTTTTTTAAGCCAGCAGTGCCTATTAATTGTTGTGTCAATACATCTGTACAAGAACCCTTAACTGTCGAATTCTTTCTTTCCTTCTGGTTTTCAAAAGCAAAAGCAGAAATTGTTAATAATCAGAACATTTATTGTTAAAACCTTCAGTTTGTGGCTCATACACTGAACAACTTGCATTTTATGGTGCGTTAAGTATTCATTTCTTACTGTAAACTAAATACTTTAGTTGTGAAATGTACTAGTGCTTAAATGAAACAATCCTTCATTTAACAGTGAAACGTTACCCCTCGTACGTCGCTTCCCCCCAGTGGTACCAGGAACCCCAGATGTCTTTTTCCGATTTGTGCGGCTGAATATTCAGGTGAGGATGTAGGACAGGTGTTCCTCTGACAACCTTCAAATCAAGGTAATATTTGCGCAGGTGTTGCACAGCTGAACAGTGCACATCCAGAGTTTGCTCAATCAGCCTCAAGTCTTTTGTGGTTAATTGTTGACTTACTAGTAATCCCGTGATAAACTCTCCCAGGCCTCATCTTGACCTCCGCCAACTGTCATTTCTTAATTACTTTACAAACTGAGGAGAGTTTATTGAAAAAAGAAAAGCACTTTTATAGTTTCTTCACTTATCCTCCAGCTTTCTTTCATTGCGCTTTTTTTATTCGAATTTTTTTTAATTGCTCTGCAGCTACTTGGAGGCGCTCATGACTGCGAATAATTCAACCGTTTTTCACTTCGGCAAACAGTAATGTGCAATGTGCAACATTAAAGAGGGAACCTATTCACATTTCAGCCTTCAGTCTCAGGTGACATCAGAGCCTTAGTGTCTTATCCTGTCATGACCGATGATCGAAGCTCTTAAGCGTGATTTATGGTCCTACTAATTTAGCGTTGTTTGTCGTATGGCTTTTTAATTACACCACCAAATGGTAGGTGGAGGTACGGGTTCTGTCGTGGAACGTTTTGTTGAGGTTCGCGTCGACCCAACGCACAACACGTTGGATTGTTGGGACACGATTGAAGAATCACACCGGATTTGTTTTTAAATGCTGATTGTGAATAACAGTCTGAAAGTTAATTAAAGGAGAAAAAGGAAAGAAAATAACTTTGAAATGGAGAAAAAAAAATATACAAGTCTTGCATGAAATATTGAAAATATATATAGATCATTTTCAAATTTTGTCAATCTTTTCTACAGAATGAATAATTCATAGTAAAACATTTAATTTCATGACTACTTCTGCTGTCTGTTTCAAAAGGTAGAGTAGTACCTATTTGTTGTTTAAATGTCTTTAAATGTATTTTATCTGAATATAATTCTTTGTTTGTTTTTGGCACCTGATTTCTTTTTCTCTTGTTAAGTAAAGCACCATACAGTGAAATTGTTTTGTTTTTTTTTTGTTCCTGTTCAATGACCGATCATATCGGCGCTATTCTTTTTATTATTTTATGTGCACAGCAACAGTCCCAGAAATCAAACTATATTCTTTGTTTATCTCCTGGGTCACAACAAAGGACTTGGACAAATATATTATTTTCGGCTTGCTCTCTTTCTTAATTTGTCTTCCAACAGTTCTTCTGCCAGGTGCGGTCAAGCTACCTCTTGTTTCTTGGCTTGTTTATTTGTCTTCTCCTTCACTTTCATTCCATCTAAATTGTTTCTCTTTGCCCATTCAGGCTGGTTTCTCTTTTGATCGACTTTATGGGCTGCTCCCTCTCGTTTTCCCCTTTATTTCTCTCACCTTCCTGTTCTCTCCAAGACTGCAGACCATGACACAGATATCGGCTCCTTAAATTTTTCTGTCATTATTTGAAATCGCCATGCAAAGTTTCCCTGTGGTCTGCATGTGTATGTGAAGATGCGGGTGTATGTTTGCATCTGTCAAGCCTTTATTTTTACCCTGTGTCTAAAATCTGGCTCTCCTTTATTTTTTTGATTTTCAAGGCATTACGTGTTTCATATTGTTCCTTGCTCATGTTCTCTGTTTGTTCCTAGATGAGGCAAAGTAACGCAGAGAGGCCGAGAGGAGGGGTAATTTCAGAGTCATGGTTGGATATACAGACGGAGGGAGAAAAGTTTGTGCTTTGAAAATGCAGAGATGATAGAAGGGGGAAAATGGTTTTAGAGATGGTGAGTGGAAGGATGCAGCAAAGCTAGGAGGCAAAATGTGAGCAGAGGGGATGAAGAGGCTTTGAAAAAGAAAGAAGAGAATGGAGAAGGAGCTGATGTGGAAGGCCAAGAGCAAGATTTTACAACAGACATTACAAATGGGAAACTCTCAAAAAGAGTGAAGTTATCTAACAGGAAATTTGGACAGGAGGCAAAAAGAGAAGCAGTAAAAGTGGTGGCGACTGGAATGTAGCAGGTGGTGGAAGCTGCTGTTAAAATGACAATGTCTCTGCGTCATGAGCTCCTGCTTCATTATCAGTTTTGACTGTCATTTCAAATTCTCTTACTGTGTTTCTATGACTGTCTCCATGTGTCTATCACCCCTATTAGTGTTATGGTTGCATAGAGCACAGATGGGAGCCTGTTGGCACAAAGTAAGAACGCACACTCAGATCCATGTGTTACTGATGCGTGTGTCAGCATAGTCTCTGCATCTGCACTTCATAAGCATTTAGTCTTTGGTGTGAGGACTTGTTTTTCAGCGTTGTTTCTAAAGCAAACTAGACGAGGCTTAAGGCTTTTAACAGCCCTTCTGTTTCCTCTTTATTTTTTTTCTCTGCGTTTTTGGTTTTCTCTCGCTGTAACTATGCGTCCAGTTCCAGGAGGAGGTGTAAAGCAATGCATAGTCGTTGCCTTTTAGGCCTTGAACTTCGATATGCTCTCTAGTGACTGAGATCTAAAGATCCAAAGCCTATGCTAATTGATCTCGCACACCCCTTTCTGCTACTCCAGCTCTTCTTTACCGTCTAGTGCACCACCTCTTCAAGATACCAAATATTTGTGTTGCTATATTTTTTTTCTAAAGACACACATTATCAAATTCGGTGTCACCCATAACTTCCATTGGCCACACTCCTTGTCCCTTTGCAGTCTGGGATAATGACCAAATTAAAGCAGGGTTCCCAGTCCAGGTCCTTAAGGGGGCATACCCTGCTTGTCTGATATATTTTGGTATTCCAACATACAGAGCTGTCCCAATGCCAAAAGCAAACTGAGCGGGTTCTTAGGGACCCACGTACCCCCCTATAGTATTAAACAACACAATGTTATTTTAGCACTTGTGTAGTGATTCCAGTCGTACTTCCTATGCAAAATTTTGAAATAAAGGAAACTCCTCAGGGCTGGAAAAAGGGGAAGAAAATGACAACAGATAAAATGTTTGGTGCAACACAATTTTGGATAAAACAAGTATACCAATCGGATGTCAGCTAAATTGCAATAATTTGCATATTTTGTCCTTAGAAAGTTTTCTCAAAACTAAAAAAGTATCTTGATTTTCTTTATGTCCTAAGCCACCCACTCCTTGTTCGCAGTTTTGTTTACTTCCTCGAAGACAGGAAGACAGTGGAAAAGAAACTCTGGGCTTCCAGCAGTCCGCGGAGAGCAGGAAATTGTGAAATTGTTGAACAAAACTTACCCATTAAATCTAGACACTCCGCTAACTAATTTAAAATTGCTTTTCAAGTACATCTAGCTACCATACGTAGGCGCTTATTAACTATGCCCAAAAGTCAGGGGGTGCCAGACAAATCAGTCTCTACTGAGAGTCTCTGGGCGGAGTTAACGCGATGACGACAGGCCAACAATGTAAGCTGGATGGTAAATGGTGTAGATGCCTGTATCTGAGGAGCAGTTAGATTTTGACTTTTTCTTCAAAAATTGAACAGATGACGGCACTTAAATCATTTTTTTTACAAATATTTGTCGTTTTGCTGACCTGCTACGACAAAAGTTTAATGGATCCTTTGTCACCAACCCTAATCTCTATCGATCCTTTTCCGACCCTACATCAGAACTAAATCAAATGTTAATTGGAATTTGATTCCGTTTTAATTTAATTTGGGATTGGAATTTACATTTGAATTGTAATTCAAACTAGATTGATTGGAACTGAAATGAATAATACTCTGTAGTTTGAAAGTGTAGCAGAGACAGAAGCACTGTTGAAATCTGTAGATTGCTGTGACCCCACTGTGGTGGTGTTTTTGTGAGAATCGTGCATAGAAGCACCTTCACAGTATACCATACCCTCTATTGTGCCATCTGTTGTGAACGCGCATTCATGGCATTCCCTCTTTACTTTTCCGGATCTATCTCCAGTCAGTTTCTTACTTTATAAAAATGTGAGGTCCCCTAATCAGTTTTTAATAGGCTGAAAGAAAAGCACAGCATGACCAGGGACACTCAAATGTTTCTACTAATGTGGCACCATTTGAAAACATACACTGAAAGTGCATTTGGACAACATTTTGACTTCTATCTGCATCTTTCTAACAGATAAACAGCAGGTTATCATAGGACCGTTAAACCCATTCTTAAATTCAACTAAATTACTTATGTTAAGGTGGCTATTGTGGAAGTTGGTTCTATTACATGAAAACTCTCATGTTATACTATATTTTCAATTTAATTATGGAAGCAAACGGTCAAGGCGTGTGTGCTTCTCTTATGATTCTTGCAGACGTTATGGGACTCATGACATTCTTTTGGGAATACTCAAAGGGAAAGCTTGAATTGGTGATAAAGCAACAGAAGTGCTCCCCTGGTAGCCAGGTAAATAGGTTCTTGCTAGAATGACGTCAATAGAGCTTTTGTTATGATACTTATGATGGCAGGATAAAACCCGGGGAGTTTAAAAACACCCCAAGGGAAATGTAAGACGGGCCTCACTGGACGAGTACACGCATTATTATTTCTATGAAATATTGAGCCCAATTTGAATGTTCAACCCATAAAATATGAATATGAAGCTCAGAGACATGATTTCTCTGCCTCTCAATTTACCCAAGTAAAACACTGTGTTAAGTTCACTGGCGTCTTCCCTCTGGCCTTCCAGTCTTGTTTGTCATCACAGAAGTTTGTCATCTTCCTTCAAGTTATGCGAAGTGATTTTGTTGGAGATGAAGGACAGCATCACAATCACGAGAATTTTCTGTTTTCGACCAAGAATTTTAAAGTACAATGATGAAAATATTATTAGCAATCACATAAAAATGTGTTTAAGGCACACACCCCAAAAGTGTTATCAAACTTGGTGCAAATCAGACTTTGAATAACACGGCGTTCATAATAGGATGGAGCGGAGGTGTGTTGCCAGGGTGACTAGTGAATCATTATTTATTTTCAAGGTTATGCCAACTTGAGGATGAAATGTACAAGTTGATAAATAATACAGCAACACAGATAAGACACTGCAAAGAACATTCACAGGTGTTGCAGTTCTCTTCTTTCAATGTCATTACAATTAAGCTTTATTTTAAACTATGAAGAAGTGCATCACTCTGTCTACTGTAATGAGCTGGGACGGGCTCCAGCAGACCCTGGTGACCCTGTATAGGATTAAGCGGGTATAGAAAATGTATTGATAGATCGAAGTGCATCATTGTTTTATTAGATTACCAAGCAGAAACAATTGGGAGACTCAAGAAAGTAATGAAGAAAGAGAAAATGAGTAAATGACCCAGCAAGAGACAGTGTCATAAAAGAAACTTAATCTTTACATCTCTGGGAGGCCTGATGAACCAAAAATTGTGAAAGATATCTTGCGCCTATAGACTGAATATAAAGAACCCTCTGATGTCATCTCTAGGTTCTTTAAATTAGTTTTTTTTATTTTAGTATTTAGGAGTATAGATTGAAGCTCTGTGGCGACCTGTGATTTCTTCTCTTTGGCTCCAAAGACAATTACCTCAGTTTTGTTTTTGTTTGTTTGTTTTTTATCTGGAGAAAATTGCAGCACATCCAGTCATTAATCTCCTCAATGAATTTATCAACAACCTGTAAAGGGCTTCTGTCTCCTGGTGACATTGTAATATATATATCTGTGTGTCATCTGCATAGCTGCTTTAGTTTATTTTGTTGTTTTTATAATCTGTGGCAATGGGAGCATGTAGATGTTAAACAGAAGAGGTCCCAGGATCGAACCTTGGGGAACTCCACATGTGATTCTTGTCTGCTCAAGTAAAGTTACCTATTGACAAAAAGTATTTCCTGTTCTCTAAGTACGTTTTGAACTAGTTTTGTACAGTTCCGTAATGACCTTCCCATTTCTCCAGTTGTTTGAGTAATATATTGTGGTCAACTGTATCAAATGCAGCACTGAGATCCAGCAAAACTACTGAAAAAAGGCTGACACATTTCCACTGTCTGTATTCAAGCATATGTCATTAAACACTTTGTTCAGAGCATTCTCAGTGCTATGGTGTTGTCTAAAACCTGACTGAATCATAGCAGTTATTTTGTGTTAAGCAATTCAGCTGTTGTAAAACTGCTTTTTCAATTATCGTACTTAAAAATGGGAGATTTGAGATCGGTCTTTAGTTGTCAATTTGTGTCTTGTCAAGCTTGTCCTTTTTCAGCAGAGGTTTACCGCTGTTTTAGTGGTTCTGGAAATACAACTGACATTAAAGACAAGTTCACAATCTGTAACAGGTCTGACTCCTCTTTGAAACCTTTTCGAAAAAAACCTGTTGCCAGGATGTCTAAACAGCAAGAGAAGTTCAGTTGATGTAAAATCTCCAGGTCTTTGCAGTTAATGGGATGAAACTGTGTCATGGTGTTTAAACTGGCCTGCGGTGAACACATTACATATCCTGAACCTGCTGTTAATGTACCAACCGCTTGTCTAATATTTTGGAATTTGTCTGTGAGGAATTTTGCGAAGTCATTGCAGGCCGTAGTGGAATGAAGTTGCCACTAACACAGGAATGTTTTTATAGCCTGCTAACTGTGACAAATAAGGCCCGAGCGTTATGACTGTTTTTTTGTTTTTGGTGTCAGAAAACTTGTACTTCCATGCATTCCTAAATTGTAAATTATAATTGTGACGTTTCTCTTTATAGATATAATAATGACCCTGGAGATTTGTTTTTCTCCATCTTCGCTCAGCTTTCAGACATCCTCTTTTTCCATTTTTCACCAGACTGGAGTTTTGCCATGGAGACTTTCTTCCTTCCAGAGATAACCTTCACCTTAATGGGAGCAATAGTTTCCATAACATTTTACATTTTAGCATTGAAGCTATTGATGATCTCATTGACTGAACCCCTGGACAAGGCAGGTGTTGCAGAGAAGACCTGGTTAAAGATCTCACTACTGTTTTCAGTTAGACACCGTTTTGTGATCACTGCTGTTGACATATTTGTCTGCACTGAAATCGTACTCTCAAAGAAAACACAGGAATGATCAGACAGGCCCACATCGGACACAGTAACCTTTGAAATGCTCAGACCCTTACAGATCAAAAAAGTGCACATTATTTGTGGAGGCCTGTAAGAAACACGACTCTGGATGAGGCCTTCAGCTGTAAAGCCACATAATCAAAAGACTTTAAACTTTGAGAAGATACCTGCTTACATTGAAATTATTCATTAAATAAAAAACTGCTACCCCGTCTACTCTCCTGCTCCCTCTGGGCTCGAAAGGATAGCTCGGCTGAAGGAACCGAGACCCAGCACTGATGAAGACCTGGACTGCAAGGCTGCAATCGTTTACCCAATGTGCATTTGGCCAATGCATGATCAGCACAGGCCGCCTGCTGCTCAGCTATGCTTCGTCCTCCGACCCATTCAGGTCATCCCAGTCACCGCGGTCTGTTAGCGCAATTAACAGAACAAAAAAACATTGAACTGTGGGGGTTAATGGAGACCGACTCTGTAAGGCCACTGTAAGGGCTTTACTTCGTCGTCTGTGGTTGGACAGCTTCTGTGAAGAAACGTCCTGGTGAAACATGAAGTTGGCAAAGAGTCAAACTGAGAACACATTTTTCTACATTGGCAAAGTTAGGGAAAGGATTAATCGCTGCTTAGCGTTAAAAGGTTATGAGTGCAAGGTAGAAATTGGGAGGGATAATGCCTACTCTACAGTCAGCCACCATTTCTTGCTGAGATGAACCTAATTCATGATGAGTGGTGTTAATAAAAAGTTGAGACATCTTCTTTTGCCTCACTATTGATTTGGTCTTCCACCATCCGTCTTTTTTGCAATCTCTCAGTATGGTTCATTATCATTCCTGCTTACACTGTCTTTTACCAATGAAGTGTATATCTCATTATTTCTCTTCACATTGAGACACCATTTAATACTTTGCCCTCTTTCTTTCTCTTCCCTGTAATTTCTCTTTTCTGTCTGTGTGGAAGGTTTTCCTTCTGTCAAACAGAATAATTGTTTCCCCCTCCACCCATCTTATCTTTTCATTTCTCCTATCTCATATCTTTGTTCAGTTCGATGTCTGTTTTTATGTGAAGCAAATCCCCAGATTTATTTCTGTTCATATTTTCTCTTTCTGGCCAAGTGTTTGCTGTCTGTCTGATACTCTTCCCTCTGTCTGTCTCTTTTAATTTGCTCAGTCACTATCCAGTTTCACACTTGCTGCTGAAAGTTTTATTTATCAGCGCAATATATAACTGACTTATTGTACACAAGTGGAATTTCCATAATGCAGAGCTTTTTCCTCGTACACACTGTAATTGGATTTCCAGATTCGGCGGTGTGATTTGATTGTATTGCTACCTAAAGGAAGCAGTGACTTTAATAGAGAGAGGAGGAAAAAAAGTTTGTGTCAAGTCTCATTGGTGGTGCCAAAAACCAAATATAAGAGCATGCAAATGTGTGCTTTAGCATCATGGACCGTTTCACCACTATCACACCTCATAAGCTGCTGAAGAAAGACTACAACCAAAAAACCTACATGGACGTTTGTTTACACATGGTTAAGTTTAAAATTAATGCCCCAAATGAACTATGTAACATTTTCCCAAAACACTGATTAGGGATTACATCTTTATACATTTTACAAGCAAAGTAACATTCCTTAATGTTAACAGGATGTGTGTAGTTCACCTTTAAATATAAAAATAAATATTAGTTTTCTTTTTACAAAAAGCTGTGAAAATTAAGGTAGTGAGTTATTTTAGCCTTCAAACCATTCCTAAGTTATCAGTAAGCATTTGAACTTTACTTCCATGATCTGTGGGCGGGGCTTGTGTCACTTCATTACTTGATTGATAGATTGCTCATAAATGGATGTCAAGTGACAAAGTGTTTGCTAAAGAAAGGGAGAGGCTATCGACAGGAAAAATAAATAAACCAAAATAAATCCTAAAGTGAAACATAGTAGTGGGAGCACAATGCTGTGGGACTGTTTTGTGGCTTCAGGAACAGGGAACCTTGATCGGATGGAGGATTGTGTTTATATTCTAAGAAATAATCTGAAGAAATCAGCTATCAGTCCTCCAATGACAACAATCCAAAGCACAAATATAAATTCATCCATCTCTATTTGAAAGACACCTAAATAAAGGACTTAAATGGACCTCTCTAAGTCCAGATCTCAGTCCTTTTGAAAATATGTGGAGGAAGCCCAAGCTTAATGTCCATGCTTGGAAAACGCATAATTCGGATGAGGTGGAAGAGTTTACTATAAAAGAATGGACTAAAATCCCTCAAGAGACATGTGCCAACTTAGTTCGCAGTTGCTCATATTGGTTTCTATCAGCTATAAGTATAATAATAATAATTGAATTATTAATTGTCAGTGCTAATAATTTTGTTCTTGACATATTTGCTTTTATGTGACGTTTCAGTTAAACACAGTAAAATATCCTAATTTAACTTGAGTTTGTTCGCAACCAATTAA
Source organism: Xenentodon cancila (assembly GCA_014839995.1). NCBI lineage: Eukaryota > Metazoa > Chordata > Actinopteri > Beloniformes > Belonidae > Xenentodon > Xenentodon cancila. Next base: position 11,195,141 of record CM026219.1, on the reverse strand, counting down.
ACTAAACATTTAGTTTAGGTAATTCCCATCATACTTAATGGTTTTGTTCTATTTTTCAGGTGTTGTTGACATTCCCATCCCCATTTTCCAACTAAATTGAGTAAGAAGACCCCAAATCATTTCGTTATGTGTTGAGAGACTAAGCTGTTTCTTTGCATATCTTCCAGGAAGTGCCGGTACGCCTGTGGTGTTTAATGAGAATGGAGACGCTCCGGGAAGATACGACATCTTCCAGTACCAGATCACCAACAGATCCACTGCCGAGTACAGAGTCATCGGCTCTTGGACCAATAAGTTACATCTCAAAGTGAGATTCACACACGGGAACGCACGAACGAACTTTTCATTTCCACTCAGATACACACAAGCAAGTATGATAACCACATTTATGCAGCGTAATACAAAGTAAATTTTATGACCATCAATAAAAGTATAATGAAAACTGCTGAATCCCAATGAGATTTGATCAGGACAGCCTAAACACCAGAAATTATAATATACTGCCGTTTCCCTGATCTGCGATGGTTCGAAGCAGAGAACCCTCTGTCGGAGTTGTTTCCGAACGCTTTAAATTTTGAATCTTTTTATTTTTCTAGTTCATAACTTCTAAGTAATTAAATAAATAAAGTTTACAAAATCTAAACTTTAGTTTAGTAGATTTTTGTCATTTATTGATGCCTCTTGGGCATTGTGGATAAACTATCGTGGAAGAATGGCAGTTCAGCATCAGTGTGAGCAGCTGCCATGAATTCTGAATCTTGTTTCTCCTCAGGATTCATTTGAGTTATTGCTCTCCATATGGGTCTGCTGCATTCAAGTATTGTTCTTTTAAGAAGTAATCGATGTTCTGCTCTATTCAGAGCACTCCAGCCCGTTCCAGATGTGAGATACAAAACCTAAACTGTTGAATCAATCTCTTAAAACGGTAACGTGATCGTTCAAATGTGAGTTTTCTTTAAATGTTTCTTTGTTTCATACCGACCTGTGAAAGTTGTGTAAAAAGCCACAGTTTGCATGAAAAGATTTTACAGTTACAGGCGATTGAACAGTATATCAGTTGAGGGATATATTACCAAAGTTAAGTTTTCGCACGAAAGGTGACAGGTAATGATCACTGTTTATATGTTACATGGACAGTATTTGTGTAAAACTTAGCCGAGTTGGATAGAAGCGGCTGAAAATCCCACTTTTTGATATGTTTAAGTTTTCTGTACAGTCAGTGTTTTAATGTTGAAGCTTTAATTGCACTAAAGTGACATTTTAGTTCTTAGCACTTCCTTAATAAAGTGAAATTTTTATTTATTTATTTAATTTTTTTTTTGGTGGTACAGACAGATACATTTATTTATCAGCTTTTCTTCATGAACCACCAGCAGTAAACATGTTATATCATCTAACACATCAAAAACAGTTTACAGGATGAGTTCAAGTCTTTAAGTCGTCCTTCTGCAACCAACCTGTCATGCCACTGCTTGGTAGGAACGGCATTTTCTCCAGTTTCTTAACCTGGTGCCCCTTAATTGGGTGCTTCACCTTAAAACTCAGACTCTTCAGGTCCCACTCTGGCACCCCTTCGGCCCGTCTGTCTGGTCCTGGATGGTGGTGGCTATCACCCCAGCAGAGTGGCTGGGATTTCCCTCGTGGACGTGCTCTGAAGTGACTGACGCAGAGTTGCCGCTCTGAGGTCTTGTATTTCTGGATGATTCTTTGGTTTTCTTTACTTCTCCAGTAAATTCACAAAATTGGAGTGCTCCATCTTCAATTCCAGACTCAGCATCTACAGAGGTTAGGTCTCGGAAACCAGCAGAGTCCAACGCTCTGACCTGAAGGTCATGATCAGCTCTTTCAGCTGGCTACAAAGGCACAACGTGATCTTTTAGGTCACTAAAAATAAAACTTGTGTGCCGTCACAGCTCCATAAGAGTTCAAACCATTACAGAAAGCTCTACCTATAAAGAGTTATAGATTTGTTATGTTGTTTTGCCTTAAAAAATTCGCATCAAGCTAGTAAGCACACTGTGTTTTCTTAAATAAAATGTCAGTAAAGGAGAATGGTTGAAAATCTGACAGAAAGCAGAAGCTTCAGGTGAAGCTCAAGTGCTTTTAAACAGTTGTGTGTTTGGATCAGACACTGGAGCAAAAAAAAAAAAAAGCAATAGTTTTTATTGAAAAAGGAGCTACAAAATGCCTGAGAAAAGCCGATTGTGCCATAGTAACCCCGCCACTGCTGTGGTTTTCTTTCCGGTAATGAGACTGCAACAATTTCGACATGCTGTGAAAGGTCCTGGTAAAATTAAAAATAAAGAATTAAAATAACCTGTAAATGTTACGGTGAAAGTACAGTGGGAGTCATTCAGACACTAACATGTTTAACTACCACCAGATTAATGAAAAAGTCTGAAAGGGGCTCAAATTTTGTGCCTTTTTAAAAGGAGTTTCCAATCAAAGATTTGCTTGAAAATTTCACTTGTAAAATTAAGCAGATACATTTTTTATTGCTTGATTTGTTCAGTTCGTATGTATTTTAGAGCATTTGTTTTATCAGAAAACTTTTACTTCCACCCTTAACATTTGTCATACTTTTACTTGGGTCCAAGATAAAAGTGAGATCTCTTACACTTTGCCAGAATTGAAGCCACCAAAATGTCGATAAGTTTTAATTTAGTCTTCATTAAAACCTTTGGGTTTTGAAGCAAATCCCTGGAATCCCAGTTTTAATGGCAACGCCATTTCTTTTTTTGCAATGAAAGATTTTAGAAGTCATAGTTTTCATGACAAAAGCCAGTGAATACTATGTAAACCATTACAAAAAAAATTCTCAATTTTGTTATTTACAGGTTATATAATCATTCACTACGAGGCTGAGTTATAAAGTAGACATAACTGTCCAACTCATTTTAAGAGTAAAATCTAAACTGTTAAGATATTTTTATCCATAAATCTTCACGTTGATTAATTTCTTCTAGACGTGCTCCCACAAAGACGAGGAATGGCATTGAAGATTCAGTTTTATGTTGAAACTGCAGAATAGAAGGAAGTGATAAAATTAAAATCACAGTAATGTTGGCACAATTTTCCACACTGGGAAGTAAAGAAAAAAAAAGGATTCTGGGACTGTCTAATTTGTTGAAAATAAAGGACTTAAAATGTCATAAATATTAAATATTCAGACCCTTCACTTAGTACTTGGTTAAATTACATTTGACAGCAATTGCAGCCTTAAGTCCTCTTGGGAATGGTCCCACCAGCCTGGCAGACTTTTCCCTTTGGAAATGTCTTAAATTTTTTTCTTCTTTTTTTTTTTTTTGGCAGACGCATTCGAGCACAGCCAGGCTGGTGGACACGCATTTTTGGGTCTCTCCAGAGATTAGCTTGCTGGTTCTCTTCAGCCTTTTCACATATTTCTGCCACTCTTGCACCTTCCCTCTGGTATTCTCTGCACATTACAGTAAATTGTGTGTCGACTGATGAGAAAAACAAACAAGATAACCAATAAATCTACGCAAAGCTCTGCACATAACACTCGTATAATAAATATAACAACCCAAAAGCTTTACTTGGACACAAACATAGGACAATACCTCCTTAAGCATGCCGGAGTGGTGTTGTAAATTCTCCCAGGACTTTATTATAAAACAAAAAAAAATCTAATAAAACAGAAGACAGACGAGCATCTAATAAACTCAAAACAGCTTCTGTCTGATGGACAGCTGGCTGGCGTGAGAGTGAGACTGCAGCAGCAGAGGATAACGTACAGCCGAGACACATGCGACCAGACACTTTGACAGCTGACAAATCAACAGATGTGTGCAATGCCTTTAACAACCAACCAACCCTGGGTTGCAAGGCAAAGAGGATGCGTTTGTGATCAATATGAAATTTGTGGTTTAGCATTGTTATGAAATCAAGTCAGGAATTGATCCATTGCCTCGGATAGTGTTACATGTGAATTTGTTTACAGGTTTACGCCCAGTATAGAATATAGCTCGGCAAAGAAAGAGAAGCCTAGGAAACTGATAGACTGCTGAAAAAAAAAAAAAAAAACATATCTACATTACAGGCAGCACGGTGGCTTAGTGGTCAGCACTATTGCCTCACAGCAAGAAGGTTCCTGGTTCGATGCCCAGGGGTTCTCCCTGTGCTTGTGTGGATTCCCTCCGGTTAATCCGGCTTCCTCCCATTAATTGCTTGTAGTGAGTGTGCGCATGCATGGTTGTTTGTGTCTATATGTGGTAGACTGGCGACCTGCCTAGGGTGTACCCCCTATCCTCTCACCTGTAATGAGTCGGGATAGGCTCCGGCAGACCCCCGTGACCCTGCGAAGGATAAAGTGGGTATAGAAAATGGATGGATCTACATTACAGCAGGGAGTGGTGAAATGCAGCAACAATCGTACCTGTAACGTAGCCTACGTATCGTATAAATAATTTTTTTTCTTTCTGCTGTCAAAGTAAGCTGAAACACTGCACACAACTCAAACCTTCATAGAACAATGAAGCAGTTCGGCCATGAAGAACATACTGAGAACAGTGACCTGGCCAACAGAGGTGTTAGTGTTGCAATGAGTAGTCGTCACGCGATACGTGTTCTTGCCCGTGATTCAGGCTGGAGCTCAAAGTCTCACTGCAATTTCAGGCCAGTGGGAGGGTTCTCATTAATCCTAGTATAAGTCAGTGGAAACTTAAAAGGATTTTGAAACTATAATTTTAAGGTGACAAAGTTATGTGGTGCTGATGTAAGCCGAATTATAGCATCTGTCACTTGTAGAGCACTAGTAATGGAGAGGTACAAGACTTCCTCGTGTCTATATAATTTATTGCTTCCATTACAAAACCTTTATTCTATTGTGAGTTAATGTAAGACTACAGGTAAAAAGTTACCAGTGTTAGAGAATGCTATGCTCATATATTTGAGAAGAAGTTGTGAAAACACACTGCTGTTTAAATTTTGTATCAGTGTAATTTTTTTCTCGTGTCCAGTAATTTCTTTATTTTTATTTTCCGGATGGCTGTTTTTGTTGGACTGATACTTCTGTGCTAGCAACGCTCCATTTTACTCTGGCACTAGATGGACTGCAGGGACGCTTTCTCTCGAATGCTTGCACACACAACTACGATATAAACACACACGTGCAGGAACAGTTACACAAACCAGACACATGGAAAGCTCAGGGAGTCACTGTAATGCTAGACGAGAGCTCAAACGACGATACAGATGGCCTATTTGTGCCAGATCTGATTATTATGTGATTGCTGGCTTCCAGGGCTGGTGTTAGTTTTGAGCCTGGAAGCACACAGGAAAATGATCAGAGGGTCCACTTCTGCTAATTGCTCTCTAAAATCCCTTTAAAACACATGCTCTCCGCAAGGTATACAGAGTTAAAGGACTGTTAACATACATCAGCATGAGCTTTATTAGAAGCTGAGGAATGTTCCTCTTCCCTTCTGAGCACACGATTAACTTCTGGTACTGGTGTGTTCTTCCTGAATCTTGTCAGATGGAGGCCATGCGTTGGAGGACAGGTGACCCGTCTCTGCCAGCCTCTGTATGTAGCCTCCCTTGCCGCACTGGAGAAAGGAAGAAGGTTGTGAAAGGCGTGCCGTGCTGCTGGCACTGCGAACGCTGCGAAGGGTATCACTATCAGGTACGTGTCTTTAAATAAAAAATAAAAAAAAAGAGCATCAGACACTGGGACTCAAAGGTTTAAACCAAACTGAAAAATGAACAATGCAGTCTTGAGTCGTGGCATTTTATTATATCAGCATTTTCAGTGATTATCAATATGCATTCAGTGGATAAAACTTCTTATAAATCTTATAAAGGCAAGGAGACAAAAGTGTTCTGTTTATTAGTATAAAGCTGATGTAGGAATGTCTCGGCCAAACTGTTAGCTTCACAGGTTATATAAATCTTTATTTAGAATAGTCATAGTCAATGATTTAGTAAATATTTATAAAACTGAGGCTGCTGAAACTGCTTTTTCTACTATGAAACCTGAACCACACTGTCTGATATGATATATATCATGGCTTTGCACTCTGGCAGTCAGTCGCAGTGTGATTTTGGATAATCATTAAAAGTTGTTTTTGCTTTGTGCTTTTCCAAAACAGCTCTCTCATAGCTTCGGCATAGTCACTGGAGTTCCTATACCTGGCATGGCTTTTTCCTCTCACACACAAAACTTGACGGCAGTCTTCCTCTGGATTAAAAAAGAAAAAAAAAGCCTCTAGACGTCATTGAACAGCAAACACACAGCTAACAATTTTACAAGAGAGGTCTTGCGAAGGCAAAGATTAAGGTTGGGAAGGCTGTGCTACCAGTAACCTAAGTGCTATATAAACTAAAAATTCCATAATATTCTTATTTACATATTGTGACATTTATCCTGTGTAAGAAAAAAAAAAAACATGTAAAATGAGATGCAACAATGTAAAAGACAGTATTATTTGCAGGAGCAGTGTTGATAGGCAATGAACAGTTGGAGTGTTTTAGAAGTCACTAAAGTCTATCAGCACCAAGGAGATCCGCTTCCAAAACCTTCTTCCCCTTCCTTCCTTTCCCCACTCTCCTCCATGTTAATTTTTCTGTTAGTGTTGTGAGCGAGTGCTTTAAAAAGAATGTTGGGGCGTGCAGGGGTGACCGTCCCCATGCCCCAACCCTTATGTTTATGTATTTGAATTGATATGTATGCATGAGGTAAGGGGTGGAAGAGGGAGGTAAGTCAGGGTTAGAGGGCACATCCACAATGTAAACCAGGGGCAGCCACAGGGGCCAGGCCACCAGCACATGCCCCCACCACCAGGAATCCTCGGCAACAAGGGCACTAGTGCCCAGAGCAGGCCGACACACACTTTCAACAGCAGGCCAGGTACCCAGGCCGGCCCCAGGGAAGGCCACCAGACAGGGCTGTACAGGACCGCCGTCAACCAGGGCACCAAGACGGTAGCGGACATCCCATACCTTCCCCAGGGCTACCCCAGGGAGCTGGCCGCCCCACGCACATCAGCAGACAGGAATAACAATCACCCTGGCCCCCCTAGCACTGGCCGCACTGCCCCCCTTCCACCAATCCCCCTCCCCTGCCCAACAGCGGCCGATGGAGCCGGCGTGGTCAACCTCCATTCATGAGGATTGTTTTCTTGGTGATAATTAGGGCAAAAGAAAGGATACTGTTGGAGTTGTTATCCAGTGTTATTGTAGAGAAATCTCCCAGGAGACAGAGCGAGGCTTGACAGTGGGATGCGGAAATCCAGAAGTTGGGAGAGAGAAAGTCTATGATGCTGCCAGAAAGTTTTGACTTGCGCGCAGTGGAGTCGGCCATAGTTGGCATCATTAGTCCCTGGTCACTTGCTAGCCACACTTGGTGCACAGGTACTCGCACTCCACCAAAATAGGAATACAGTTCCTTGTTTGCATTTGTTTATAACACTGGTTGTACACAATTATACACAAGGTAAATGCACAAGTCACAACATGTAAATAAGAACATATTGAATTTGTTTCAAAATGTATTTTGGGCTCAGTGGAGCAATCCACTTCCAGTTGCAATCCGAATGTAGGCTAGCAGGGACTTTGTCAGACTTGTTTTTTGGAGGCGCAGGAAAGCCAACGGCTCATGTCAAACTCATTAAATAAGCTTATTCCGTTGTCAAAAAAGTGTGAAACTTTTTTTTATTTATATGTCTTACCTCAGAGAAACATCCTACACCTGCTTTAGAGATTTAAACTTAGAAATATCTACTTATGACATTTTATATATAGGCCTCGTTTGCGGAGGCATTATGTTTGGTTCTGCAAGCAGTCGCTGCTTTTAGAGAGCAAGACTCTGCAAACTCTTGCTTCACTATAAAGCTGTGTAGAGCTGTAGAGTTATATATTTAGTAAACAGTATATTGCAAGAGAACTCATTTTAAGCAATCAACAAAGTGTGCCTCTTAAGTGTCCTGTTTTAGATTTATATATATATGCAGGACAAACCCCACAGATGCTATTAGAGCAAAGAGAACTGTGCAATATGTGGTAAAGGAAAGGGTTTGATCACACTTTACAAAGATACATTTCCTGTCTTAAATATATCTTAAGAACAATTTAGAGGCTTACCATCCTTATTATTATGTGAAAAGTCTACGAGGAGGCAAGTGCATGTGCAAAACCTTCCCTCACTGGGGAAGCAATAAAGGAATATGAAATTATTTGCCATAGCGGCAGCTATCGGAGTTAACACCCAATAGTTATTTTACACATTCATCCTCTTCGTTAAAATCAAGAAGCTATTGACACATACCAGTAATTGAGGAAATGAGCATAGAAAATGAAAAAATAATTGATCAAACATTGGAAATTGCAAGAATTTTTCTCCCTTACAAGATGCAGATACTGTGTCACTGTTGATCCTACAGCTGTGGCTTAAGTTGTTAAAATGTTTTTGAAGGGAAATCATTGGGGGCTTTGCAGCTTCTTTGCACCTGCAGTATCTGGGAGTGATGGCATAGACACTTTTAGTTTAGCTTGGATGGTAGGTGAAGTTGGCCCACACAGATTGATTTAACTGTAGCTGGTTCTTCACTGCATGGATCTATTGGTTTTTAACTGGCGTTTAGCTTCTGTTCTGAGCACTTTTATTGACCACTAACCCTAACCCATCTTTATTTTTATATAATATGACATCATGCTGCATTTGCAGTACCACAGGAGTGTATGAGATGAAGTTGGATCACTCATTTTAAAAGAGACAGTTTTAAATAGATGATAACATCGCCTACTCAAACCAGCTGCTATGATAGAGGTATAAAGACATGGTTGAAAAGGGAGCTTTTGTACTGTATCTCTGTGGTATTTTGACCAAAACTTGCCACAGATATTCTGTCATTGCAACAACAAAAACAGCAAAGGCATAATATGTCAACTTTAAAGATGAAGTCTGTTTAACACATATCATCACAACTCTTTCCCGTAGGCTTCGGAGTTCACCTGTGAGCTCTGTCCATATGAGATGCGACCCGACACCAACCGCACCGGGTGTGTTCCCATTCCCATCATCAAGCTGGAGTGGCACTCCCCCTGGGCCATCATGCCCGTCTTCATCTCCATGCTGGGGATCATCGCCACCTCTTTCGTCATAGTCACTTTCGTCCGCTACAACGACACGCCCATCGTCCGGGCGTCTGGCCGGGAGATGAGCTACGTACTGCTGACGGGAATCTTCCTGTGCTACGCCATCACATTCCTGATGATCGCCACACCGGATGTGGGCATTTGCTCTTTGAGGAGGATTTTCTTAGGCTTGGGCATGTGTTTCAGCTATGCAGCACTGCTCACAAAGACCAACAGGATACACCGCATTTTTGAACAAGGGAAGAAGTCCGTGACAGCACCCAGGTAAAAATAAGCAACAACAAAAACACCACCTGGTTGTCATTATGCACATTCTGTTTGCTCTTTGTGTGTTTGCATCTTCAGTACGTGGGTGAAGTGGCAGTTAATGTGCTGAAAGTGTTGTTTTTTATTTTCTGCACTCACAAATGCTTAACTTTTGCTTCTTACTTCTTATTAAACTAAGTGCAACCATAACTTGTTTATTTTTTTTATCCATTATTTATGAAAGTCATGAACTCACGTGGACCTGCTGCACCGTTTGCAATCAGTGTGAGCGAGAGTGTCAGTGTGTCAGATAAGAGTCTGAAATGTAAATGCTGGATGTCATGATCAAGGTCGGGTTCACGTTTTTCTTTTTTTTACCTTCTGGGAACGTCCAGCTGAAGACGATCGGTACATTTTCCTTCTCCAGCCGTGTTTGTAATACGTTTTCGTCACTGCCTTTCGCATTTTCTGCATTTTCTGCATTTTCTGCAGTTTCTGCATTGTCTGCTTCTTCAGCCTCTGACCTTTTTCTAAAGTCATGTGGTCTTATTAATGTGTATAACGGTGCATTTACAGTAGACTAAAATATTTCTGCTACTTTTTAACACCATGGAAAAACTGCTTGGTTGTTTCACCTATGGACAAGGATTTGTTTTAATCTCATTTGAAGGAATATTTGATTAGTTGCTCTTGTGGTCTTGTCATATCGCTTCACCGCACTATGTCACAAATGAACAATGAGGAAACTTGTTCACGGAGCTACAGTTGAAGCCATAACACTGAATGTTGCACAGGGTCGTAAAAGCAATGTAACCTCCACGCCTATAAGAGGACCCTCTGAGCCAAACATTGCTTCATTTTTTTTTTTTGTTCTGCCTTCAATGTGTTTCCAAAGCCTTTATAATCTGAAAGATTTTGAAAATTATAGTCCTCTTAATAGCACTACGCACCACGTCCTCATGGCAGCAATCTCCTCCCCTGCAGGTTCATCTCGCCTGCCTCCCAGCTCGTCATCACCTTCTCTCTGATCTCAGTTCAACTCCTCGGCGTCTTTGTCTGGTTCGCTGTGGACCCCCCTCACACTGTGGTGGACTACGGCGAGCAGCGAACCCAGGATCCCATGGCGGCACGTGGGGTCCTCAAGTGCGACATCTCAGACCTGTCTCTCATCTGCTCCCTGGGTTACTCCATCTTGCTCATGGTGACGTGCACAGTTTACGCCATCAAGACGAGAGGCGTGCCCGAAACCTTCAACGAAGCCAAGCCCATTGGATTTACCATGTACACCACCTGTATCATCTGGCTGGCATTCATACCCATCTTCTTTGGGACATCGCAGTCTGCAGAACGGGTGAGTGCATATCCATCCATGCATCCATTTGACCCAGGATTTACTTATTTGGGCTCATTTAGGTAGTGAAGGCCTCATAAGTGTGTCAGGCCATAAGGCAGCAAAGCAAGTCCAAATTATAATGCTCCGTCCACTGAACTTTGCCACTGGAGTTTTTTTTTGGTTTTTTTTGTTAGAAATATGTTTTTAGTTTGAGCACGTTGTGCCTAAACCTTGCTGCTGTAATGCTGGAATTTCCCAGCTTGCCAGCAAACACGTCTATCTTCCCATCTGTATTATCTGTATTTATATCGATCTCTTCCTCTCCCCCTTCCCAGAGGTTTCTTTTATTAGGACAGATATGAGAAAAAGTTATCCATATAATCAACCAAGCAGGAGACCCGAAGGTTTAACTTTAGATCTAGTGCTAGATCTGAAGTTTATGTAATGCTGCAATCTCAGATCTCATAGTGGTTCTTGTTTTAGTAGTTAGATATGACCCTTATCCATATCTGCACTTTGGAGAAACAAGAAGGGATGCAGCGTTAATAGACTGTAAAATGCAATTGACGTTTCATCGGTCACGTGACATGCTGGTTTTCTGAAGAGTGCTTTTGAAGCCTCTTTTTCCTATGTATTATAATGGGCAAAAAAAAAAAAAAAAAAAGAAGAAGAATATATACTTTTTCTTTGTATGGCCATGGCTCTGCCATGTCTCTCTGGAAGCTGATGGACACCTGGCAACTATACGTCAATCAAAGTTAGCTGTGGCTACCGGCTTTTTCAACTGACTCGCGTTGGAGGAGCTCCAGAGCTGCTGATCGACGTTTACGGCAGAATATCCCACTTTACATGCTGTGTTGGTGGTGAAACCCGAAATAAGCTACGTGAGTAGAAACTGCCGGTTACGCAGTGATGATGGCTGGCCATCGGCTCAGCAGGCTTAATCAAAAGTCTACACCTAATATTGTAAATAAATTTGTCTTTATATAAATTCAACTGGAGAGCAAAAAAAAAATACCCCCTCAGTGTTGTCATGGATGTGAAATTAAACAATATAAACCAAAGTGGTTTCTTGAGCAAGGCTGTAAATATGTTTATTAGAAACTGCTTATAAAGGTGGGTATTTCATAGATTATGCAGTTTGCAATTTCAATATCTTTGTAAGGTAAACGGAACAAGAAAATATTTGTGATTAATTGTGATTGATTATGAGGTAACTATTAAAAATCTTGCGCTTAATTGCTATATAAAAAAATGCAATTAATTGACAGCCCTAGTGATACACAATATTCTGCTTACAGAAAGATATGAAAGGCTTCGAAATGTTATTATGAAAGGTTTGGTCGACAAGGTGTGCGAGTATGTAGTCGATAGTTTGTGTACAGGTTGAGATAAACACCAGGCTAATATCCACATTCTTTTTCGGTTCAAGGTTTCCCTGAAGAACATTTAATTGCAGATATTTTGGTACTCAATGAAAAGACATTTTACAAGTATTGCTATACAATTGGTGTAGAGTCCAGGATCTCCTGACAATGCCTTCTAAGTACAAGAGGATTTTCTGACTGACTGATTGGCTGGATCCATGCTGTGGTCTAGACTTTTAGAGGGTTGCACTGTTCAGTTTATTTCTCCAATATGTAGTTGATTCCTGGAATGATGGCTCTACGATGAAAGTAAAATGCAAATACGTGAGCTGTGTATGCAGTCAAGGAGTCTTACATCTGGGTTCTATCTCATGATTTTGAAATTTTCCTTGTGGATGTTTCTGTTGTTTGTACATAATTGGCACATTATGTTTTATTGCATATCTTGGGAAAAGATAATCAGTTACATTTAGTTTTAGAAGGATTTATGGAACCACCCGTTTGGAAAAACATAAATTTTAAACTTTGTAGAAAAAACCCTGTTGATGATGTGACTAAAAACTATTATTTTGTCCCAGTTAACTGTGTGGCATCACTGCAAGTGTTTCATTCTGGCATTTTTCTTTGTCAGTTGTGTGGCACTTGTGTCATCACATAAATAGGTGATAAGATTGCATTGTTTTGTGTTTTTGACAATTCGTCTGTATCTGCCAGTTTACCTTCAGGATGAATAGTCCTCAACCTTTTCCACCCCTTTGGGTCCACGTGAATTTCTATTACAAAACTCTCATCATTATCAGAGACATTACTCAAACCACGGAGTAGTGACTACACATGAAAAGAGGCCGCTAAATAAAAAATAGTTGTGCCTATTTCATTGAGAATTGGATAAATGAAAAAACGATTTGAGTCTTCAGTCTGGTATTCAGAATAAAGCTGAATACATGCTTTGTTAGATTCAATAATTGACTCTACTGATTATCTGACAAGATCTAACTTTAAAAGAGACATTGTGGCCCTTCTTAAAAAGTTTACAAAGTTTTTTTATGGTTTTAATAAAACAGGAGTGGTTGGACTCCAACCAAAACCCAGAACCTTCCAGGCTGGCCTTCAACGATTGCAGGGCAAAGGTTGCTTCCCAGGAGCAGGCAGCTGAAGTGGTGACCAGCTTGGGCTGACAACTTGTGCCCCGCCTACAGACTAACCACCTGTTGGCAGTCACATCTCTTAGAAGGTTGTCTGCTGCCAGGTTTGACCGAGAGCTTTCAGGAGATTTTGGAGTCTACCCCTAGTGGTCATAAGATGAACTGCCATTGTCTATATTTCTCTGGTCAGTTTTCCTAGGCAGTTGTAGCCTTATGATCAAAATGTCACAGCAAAAACGGCTCCCATTTCATCCGTGACTACAGATCTGTCCAACGCAGCTGGTTTTAAGGGCAGAGCCGGCCATTCTCTTAAAACCGTATCTCTTTTGAGGTCTGTCAGGAAGTTCTGCTCCATCCACCGCCTAGTTACAGTATATGTGGCTTCCTGGATGTTGGGTCGAGATAAACATGGGGAAGCTGGATAATTCCACCCTGATCTGGGTCTTTGATGTCACAGCAACATCCCCACTGAATGACGTTATTTTGTAGATGTAGACAACCTAGAACAAAGTGACCTGATTGTGGTAAGTCAGAGGTTTTGAGTTGGTATTCAGTTCCAAATCCAAATATTTGCTTTAAGCTTTTTTTATTTTATTTATTTATTTTTTAAACATGTTCCCTTTAATTTATTAACCTTTTACAGTTATCTGCTTACAAAGACACACAATGCAACACCAAGACCATCAGCTGTGTTCACCAGCCAAAATGTTCAAAACACCGCAATAATACCCGACTTTTCCTGCTCGCCCACAAGAAGGTGTCTCTTTTACAGTTTTGATTTTGAAAGGCAGGCACACAAACACGCAACAATATGCTTAATCTGATTAATATCATCACACACATGGCAAACTGTCGTGTTTACAAGAGCCGCCGCAGCAGCGGGTTATTGATTTAATTTCTTGATTGTGCAATTATTCTGCTTTTAACAATAAAATGCTTCATATTCTCACTGAGCTTCATGGAAGGTCATTGATTGCAGGTGTCAGTTTTTGTGCTTCACAATGGTGAACACGTATGCCTTTGTAACGTAAAGGTTTGCGCTGTCAATAGATAAGGTGTTAATAGACACCTATTCAGATTAATAGTTGTTTTGTGTGATTCAGAGGTTCAAATAGGATGTTATAGTCTAAGAATATAGATGAACACTGAAAACCCAAAGCCATGTAAGAATCATACGATAATACACATTGTTAAAGAAATTCGGTGAAAACCTTTGAAATGCACTGGTTTTCTGCTTGTTGTCATAAAATATCTGATCTTCACCAAAGTCACAATAACAGACACACACATAGCTGGCCCAAGCCTGCTTTGACAGATGGCACTTTCAGTTGCTGTAGATCTGTTCTGCACATTGTTCAGGAGGAATTCTTAACCATTCCTCCCTAAAATCTGCCTCAGCTCTAGCATGTTTGTCGTTTGTGACCAGTGCCTTTGAGGTCACAACATCTATTGGGGGTGAAGGGCTGGGCTCCAACAGAACCACTCCAGAAGATAGCTTTTCTTTGTCTAGTGTCATTCTCTGCTGGATTTACTTCAGTGCCTCTGGTCATTGCCCTGCTGCATCGCGCAACTACTTAGCATCAGTTGGTGGACACTTCAGCTGACATTATCCCAAACGTCAGTGTTCTTGCACCCTCAGGGCTCACCGTCCTCTGTGTTTTTTTTTTTAGATGTTTCTCTTCTATAACACGCATGGCTCAAATTCGTTAAAACCATTGACAGACTTGTGTAGACCTTGAGGATAAACTGATGACCAGGCCATCATTTGAATCAGGTGTGTTGGAGCAGAGCAGCGCTGAAAACATGCAGGACAGGGTCGAAGATCACGATGGTAGGTTGGGCTCTTTTTGTTGTACATAGCGCTGAATATTCTTTCCAAGTAATTAGGCTTTTATATAACTGTTTTCCTGGCTGCCTGCTTGCAGGATGAGTAGTCACAGAACTAAACTGCCAGAATCTATAGACAGTCTGTCAAACTGTTCACAGATGGATGCCTGCACCTTTTTGAGGTGACTTTGTATCTTTTGCCAGCATTATTGCAGATCAACTGCTCTTAGTAGAATCTCTTCAGAGATCTTGCAAAGTGTCTGTTTCTTTGGACAGCAAACTCAGTGTTTGACTTTCTTCCGAACCTCCAACCATCCAAACGCATGTCATCAACTGCACTCCAGGTGTGCAAATTATTGTTTCAGTTGGCCTTACTTATGTTTTTATCTATTTCTGTGAATGTTTAACAGAAATTGTCAATTCATTGTATGTTATAAGCTTAACTACATTGTGTTTGTATGTTTGTTGTGACTTTAATGAAGAACGCATCACATTCATGGAAAGTTGTTACAGAAAACCAGTGACAGCCAAATAACTTTGACAAAGTATCCTTGAAATACTCATTTTTGTAACTCTGCGTCACTATCTGCTCTAGACAAATCTTCGTGTCCACTGAATGTGTAACGCCCTGCCTTCATCTCCTCAACAAAAAAAAAAAAAAAAAAAAGTCAGCTCTTATAATCTCTTTCTGTTTGGGGAGTGTCAGTCAGCCAATTTTCGTTTTTCCCTTTCCCCACGTCTCAGCCCATTTTCCTTTCAAGATTGGTGCCAGCCTCAGTTACACTGGCATAAACCTCACATCAAAGTCATCCCATTTAATCACACATCAGGGAAATTATACTGTTGTTGGGTGTTTCGTAGTGCCTTTCCTTTTCTCTTACACATTTTTTTTTTCACCATAGTGCACCAAGTTTTTTGGGGTAATTAATAATTCAAGAACTTTTGAGGGACTTTTTTTTTTTTTAATCCCTCCCTCCAAATTGACCTTTTTTATTTCCCCGCCTCCTGACAAGAGTCCGACCTGCATTACGGAACGCGGAGGTCGCTTGGCTTCCCACAGACATAAACTCCATCCAGTTCATCGCTGCTGGCTGCTTCTGTAACCTTTACGCCGCTGAATGTGAATGACGGCGCGCTTCTGACCTTCCGTGTGTTGTCTGGTGTTTGTTACCGTTCATAGGTGATGATGTGTCACGGCGCTTGTAGTGAGCGTTCATGTGTGAACTCATCTGTGTGTGTGTTTTTGACCTTATAAAGGGTATATTCTTCTGTGTGTGCAAGTTATCTGCCATGTCTGACTCGACGAGCTGAACAACATCCATGCCATGTTTGCTCTGCTAATTAGCATGTCCACCAACAGCTTCAGGTTTATCTGCATTTGAGTGTGTTTGTGTGTGTGATGCGTTAGATTTAATTAGAATATCCACCAGTGCACGTTTGTGTGTCTCTGAGTGTTGTTTTGTAATTGGAATATCCTCTGGAGTGTGTGGCAGCTGGCTGGCTAACAGAGAGAGCAGAGGAGAGGGAGGAGAGAGGAGTGAAAGGAGTAAACAGGTAATGATGTGACTTGCTGATGGGGCTTTAATGATGAGAACTCTACCAAGGGCATAGGTTTGTTTTCAGAGGAAGGGGAGGAGGGCGGGGGCTACAGTGAAGTTATCTGAAGGTCAGATGACGGCGCGATACTCGTTTTGATTAACTTTGCCATCAAAGTGCCATCATTAGATAGAGTCATGAGAAAAAAAGAAAAAACAAGTGCCTTGTCGTTTGATGCTGAGGTTTTGTGTCACAAGGGATTATTAAAAAAATTTTTTTAAAAAAGCAAAAAGTCATGTGATCTTTACCAGGTCTTGATTTTAGGCAAATGCAAACTCAAATGAAAAGTGATATGAAAAACATACTGCCTACATTTTTTTTAAAGAAAGAAACAAACATACACTAATACCATTACTGATTCCAAAGATCAAACGCACTTGACTAAAGGTAGCGTAAGGCATTTCTGGATAATGCCCCATCTATTATTATATTTAACATAATATTAAATAAAAAAGTTGTATGAAAACATAGACCATTTTTAAAACTGCATACAACCCATACAATGAAGTATACGGCATGTACTGCAGAGTGGTACCGCCCTACATAGAAGGTCCACTTTAAAACATTTAGGAATGGCTCAACCGGAAGCCGGTGATGCGACTATTATGAAAAGTAGATTGGTTAGGTGTACATTGGAAATCTTCCCAGAAACACCACACCCTCTGGATATTTTGTGTATACTGGAGGTTGTGCAGTTGTTCCCATACAGCATCCGAGGTGTTTTGAAAACTGTTGTATAACTGTAACTGCATAATATTCAGGAGGAAAGCTATAAGCAATTATCTTTGCAATGTCTTTGCTGCAGCCCTTTTTAATTTTTAATTTAAGCTTCATTCAACCAAGGAGAAAGTCTTTAGAAGGTAGCAAAGTGGCTGGGTAATTAGCACAGTTGCCTTACAGCTAGAACATTCCTAGTTTGTATCCCAGCTAGAGACTCTTTGTTTGGGTTTTCTCTCGGTATTCCAGTTTCCTTCAAAATCAAAGGCTAATTGGATATTGCAAATTGCCAATAAGACGGAACACATTGATGTCCATCTATAAGTGACCCTGCAAAACAGTGGCACCCTGTGCAAGGTGTACTTCTGCTTTTCACTGAAAGAGAGCTGGAATCATTTCCAGCAGATCCTCATGAGCCCCATAAAAAGAGTGAGCATAGCGAATGGGTGGGTAAGAAACCCAAGAAACACATTTTAGGTGTTTTTCCAACATTGATTACTTGCCTAGACTTGGATGATTGTTTGATGGTTGATCCACCATCAATCGTCAACCTTAACTAAAAATCTACCTTTCTGACCATTATTCAACGTTAAATCTTCTGCTGTCTGGGACAAGCTTCCGTTACCATGTAGAATGTCGCCGTTTTTGACAGCAGGGAGTTTATTGGCAGTCTGTTTAAAAGGTCTGCCAACGCAATGCTAAATTTGTCAAAAAGAAAAAAAAAATTGTTGGAAGTTCAACTCGGTTTGCATATTTGAAACCTAAACAACCTGCAAGACAGCAACAGTATTTTCACAGATGACACAGAAGTGAAGAGATTTGGCCATTTTGCATAGTACTAAATATAAACTGTACAGACAAAATACAGTGTAACAGCACAAGCATGTGATACTAAGAGTCGAGCATGGTAGTAGGGGAGTAATACTTTGGATTTGTTTGTGGCCATGGAAATAGTACAATTAGCAGTCATTGACTTAAGTAAACACCTCTGTATATCAAAGAACATCTAAAACGTGGCTTAAAAATTAGTCATGCAATAGAAAAAATGATCCCAATCGTACCAGCAAATCTACAGATGAATGGCTGATAAAGAAACGGTGTCGGAAATGCCTCAGTCAAAGTCTGGATGTCGACATCTTTGAAATGCTGTGACAGGAGCTTAAAAAGAAAAAAAAATACCCTGAAGCCTCAATGAACAGAAACAGCATTGCAGACAGACATCCTGACTTACCACATCACACAGTCACTGTAAGTTATTGCTGCCGAAGGTGGCTCTACAGGCTATTGAATCATGGGATGCTCTCCGTTTTTCAGATAGTGTTCAAATAGTGTTCCTTCGTGTTGATTAGATGTTGACTTAGAAATGACCTTGTGTAGAATATTATGTCACTGTTCATCATAGGTCTTGTTGCTCATTTTAAGACCTGTTTCACATGATTGTATGAATTTGTGTTCAGTCAATATTCTGCTTTATTTGTCAACCTTGGATACTTGAACATACCATTCCCAGTCTCAATTGCGCTGGTTGTCCTGAGCACCTCCTATTGAATGCTTATGTTTGTGAAAGATAGAGCTACTTAACGTCACAGCACTTGTTAATTTGATAAATAGCATTGATATTGTGTTGAAGCCTCTTTTGAAGTGGTGATTTGCACTCTGCCCATGAGGTATGGCTTCATTCAGTTTGCCCATTTGTGCTTTATTGGGCATCTTTTCACTCTGTGACAAACTATAAATCTGTAGGGCGCATTTTAAAACTTTAGTGTTTTTCAACTGAAGATAAACAACTGAAGATCCTCTGTAGTAAATCTGTTTTATCAGTTGCATATAATAATGATAATAACAACCATGATAATAATGATTATAATACATTTACACATAAAACCCAAGGACACTTTACAATAAAGAGATAAAACAACAATGGATAAAATCAGTAAAATAAAAACATTACAGTGCGGTTGAACTTAGTGAGTAGCCGATCTTAAATGGTTGAGTCTTGATTCTGGTTTTGAAGATGG
The DNA here is from genome assembly GCA_014839995.1 of Xenentodon cancila. NCBI lineage: Eukaryota > Metazoa > Chordata > Actinopteri > Beloniformes > Belonidae > Xenentodon > Xenentodon cancila. The sequence goes on along the minus strand of CM026219.1, from coordinate 11,175,778 downwards.
GAAGAGAGGCGGTCCAGAGTTTGGGAGCAGAGCCACTGAAAGGTCTGCTTCCCATGGTGCTGAGGCGGGCAGAGGGGGCAGTGAGGTGGATGAAGGTGGAGGATCTGACGGAGCGGGCTGGATTTGCAATCTGGAGGAGGTCAGAAAGATGAGGTGGGGCGAGGTTATGGATGGACTTTAAGGTGAACAGGAGGAGGAGGATGCAGTGAGCAGTTCAAACATAAATTTATAAGATTCTAACCAAAATCTTATGTTTTATAAGGATGTGTGTTTGGGCGGTGTGATTCTTCTAACTGGTAATGACAGAAGTGTAAGTCAAGAGGCGGTGCTAACTAGAACTTTACCCGTGTTCATCAGGGTTTTGGATCACTGCTTATTTGAGCTGATTTCCAGATCTTTGACATTGAAAAGCTTCTTTGTTATCACTCTGAACTTCGGTTTTCTCTACATATTCCCCATAAGATTAAGGTACTCTGCCTGTGTTACTCCAAACATTTCTGTATCCTATCCTAATCATATTTTTGATCACTTAACTCTGTGTTTTGGCTCAGCAATATTTTGTTGTCAGATGAGATGGAACTAGACTTAATTGGACACAGGGATGGGGGCTATGATTTGCATATGGAAGAAAGAAGAATGCATCACTGACAGCCTATCCACATGGGTAAGCATAGTGTTGGAAACGTAATCCCCCCCAACCCCACCTCATCCATCTGACCAGCTGAAACCCTGTCAAAATTACAAGCATCATGGAAACAAAGAGTAAGAGCCCATTTATATTTGGTTTTAAAATTCAAGTGATCAGAGTTGACAGTCCTTTATGCAAATAAACATATATGTGATTTCCACCTGCGAAGACTAATTGCATTGCTGTTTTGATCCTGTAGGAGACAGCAATGCACTAAACGGCATCTAGTTACCAGAACAAAACGGGGAAGAACGAGCTACCGGTATTAGATTTCTTTTATTTCCCCCTAGGTTTGTTTAACAGATGAACTGTGCATATGCAGCAGTAATGGCAATAAGAAGATGGAAGATGATGAAAGGCTTCTGACAATTGAAAAAGAAATGCGATAATTTGGAAATTAAAAGATGAAGAACTAATGTAGGCAAATGAAAACAACACAGACGAGTTTGTGACATTGCGGTTTGTTGTTTTGCTCAGAGAATGTATAATCTATGTAGGCCCCCTTTCAGTTTGCCCCAGGACTCATTAGGATTGCGCTGCTAAAAGAATGGGGTCACATGTGACCCAACCACCTCTGAATGTTATTTATGTGCTTGGATCTCAATTAGTCATCAGATGCCTCCTGGATGAGTTTACACCATATTATGCTATTTTGATCTCTTTGTATTCTGATCAAGCACCACGATAGAGGTGTTTTACTTTGATCGTGAATCAAAAACTTTCTGGGTTGAACCTTAAGTCTTCTACTTTTCTCTGCGCTCTGGTGAGCACCCTGTTTTGCCTACTTTCTTAAACCCATCGGACAGATTACTGCTAGTCATGTGCCACTGACAGTTGGAGGATGTTTGCTTTTGAACTGGATCACGTCTAAGAAGACGGGACTGAACCCACATGGGGATAGATGCATGTACGTGGGTTGATCTGCGCTTAAGCACATTTTGGTCACGGGAAAGCATGATACTGGACCTTAAAGGATGGATCATTCATGACAGATTTTATTGCCAGGTCTATTCAGGTTCTGCTTTGGTTATACAGCTGTTTCACCAATGTTCTTTAAAAGGTAGCCAGAAGAAAATAATGTCAAACAACATAACCAAATAGGTTGATGTATTTCTCGAAGATAATTGTGAGTGCGTCTGTGTGCTTTGCTGCATTCTGGATGTTTTTTGGTCACATCCATTGGGGTAGGCAAGCAGTGACGGTGTGTAGGTATGAAAAATACAAATATCACTTGAATTTGCCATCGCCTCCCTCTGGTGGCTGCCTGTGCAGGCAACTGTGTTGTGCATAAATTCTGCCTATGTTGGCTAAAACCTTCAGATAAAATCCAACAGTGCTGCACGACCCCACATTGCGTGTTACAACATAACTACTGCATGACATTGGTAAGCTGTGTTCCATTTCTGAGACATACTGCTTAATTGTGGCCGCAGAGTCTCTTGTACCCAAGTTTGAATGAGGAACTTGCGAACAGTAACTGCACTGAAAAATAATGCATCTCATGTCACCCAAATGTTACTTTTGGGGATTCCCCTGTAAGGGTATACTATTCCTGTCTTGTGTTGTTTCTTCTCATTGATGCAAAGCCTCACACTGTTCTGAGCACTGAACTCCGTTCTGAGTCACAATAGAGAAAAGAAAAAATTGTAAGAGAGGCAAAACACAAAGAGAGGTAAGAAGCTGCAATGTCAGACAAAGACACCAAGAAGAAAGTGAGAAATAAATCAAGACAGAAAGGGTGAGACGTATTCATAACCATCACCGACTGGGGACGTAATGTTTTCAAATAGGTCAAGCTATCATGCAGAAGATGTTGTTTTCAGACAGCTTTTACCATATCCTGCAGACATGCAAAAGGTTATGTGGCGAGATGTGCGCGAGACTGCTCCCCTCTGCTACTCTGCTTCTTGTAAAGCTCTAACTACAGGGTACCTCCTCCCTTCAGCTATCACACTCTCTATGCGCCTCATCCTACAGTGGTCGGAGGCACATTTGACTTTTCTCTTTCTCCTCTTCTTCCTTTAAATCTCTATTTCTCCCCTTGTGAGCCACCTTTTGGGTTCTCCAGGTATCTTTAACATAATATCTCCTGCGTTTTGCCAAAGAAAAGGCAACTATGCTGCTTCCACCTGGAAAACCACTCGCTGAGTGTGCTCTGACGACTCTGTCTTTTTTTCTCAGTAGGTGTTTTTGCTTTTAAGTCATCTTCTTTGAATCAAGTGCTTGCACAGACATATATTTGAGCAAGTGTTCTTGCTAATAAACTATGCCCTCATACTAATTTAGGAGCTTAACAACTGTTAAGATCTCTTCAACACATCCAAGTAATCTGGGCTAACGTCAGGCATTTTAATGAGTTCACCTTAATGAGAATTGGACACGAGTACTTCTGTCTACATTAATAATTGGAGTGAAACAATGATGTGTTCTACACAGCCAAAATCCAGCCTAAGAGGAAGGTATTTAAAGCCAATCTATGTACTTCCAAATCTGACCACAGGTGGTGCAGCATCTCATGACAAAGTTTGTACTGATGATTAAGAGGGTGTACTTTTTGGACTACTGTCCACTTATATGTGCAGCCAAGATATTTTAGTATTGTAAATTAATTAAACAAATTTCCCTTGTCACGCATCTAATCTCTCCATATTTTTATAAGAAATTAAAGTTGTGTCTTTATTAGTGCCAAAGACGGACCACCATCGTGTTTTTGAATGGGTGCATAGATTTGCTAATGAACCAAAGGAAAGCCCACTAGAACAAGTTTTACGACTGACCTAGACCAACATTTATATTTGATGTCATAATCTGGTCTACTACGACAAGGACAAGAGGAAGAAATGGAGGGTTCCTTTTAAGGAAGCAAGTCAAATATGCAGGGCTTGGAAGCCGAGTGCTCCCAAGAAGAATGCAGGGCAGTTATCTTCCCAGTGGAAATCATGTGCAGAGGCTACGTGGGAACATCCACCCAGCAGATACTGAGGCTGTTGGACATCTTGGGTGCCAGGTTGAAGCTCAGTGGCACAGTCAGAGATGCCGCAGGTACAAGTACCTGTCCTTACAAATCAGTGTGCAAGTACAGGATTTGGAACATGACCCATGTGTCAACCCCTGTGGTGGTGGGGCGTGTCTTTTCAATCAGCACACGTTGGGTCTCTTAAGGCTTTCCTTTCACGCTATGTCTCTACATGGGATATGATTTTCTCACAATCAAGCAAGCACAGTACTTCCTAACCTTTGACAAATGCAGGACCCAAGGCTCCCAGCCTAAGATTTTCCCCTATAAAAAGTTAAACATGTTCTGCATGGTTATTTTCATTCTTAGTGGGGGTTTCTTCCTGACAAATGTGTTTGATTCCTAGTGATAAAAAAGGAAAAAGGAAAAAAAACGGCCTCCTTCCCTCACAAATCCATCTATGGGTTTTACAACACACAGTCATATGCAAGCCGTGTTATGGCATAACGTCCAAAGACAGATTTATAGCCGTGGCCTCAGTGGAGAATCCAGGACTGCTCAGATCCTTACCAAGAGTAACTGTCCGTAATCAATCTTCAGTAATCGGACCAGGTCAGAGTAGTGAGAGGGTGAGAGTGACACTTGGAAAGATGGGGAGCTAAGGGTGTAGAAAAGGCTGCATTTCTCATACAGCAAGAGTGAGAATACACAGCAAATGCTACAAATAAAGAATGCATTATTGAATTAACAAAAGAAAAGTGACTTTAGAGCAGATAAAGGCTCAGAAGAGAGTTGGGGTTGACATAACTAGCGAGCACAGAAGATGGAACCTGAGATGCATGATAATGTATAAACAAAAGGAGATAAAAGTGGGCGCAACATCAGAGTATAAAACATGAAGCTGAAATAAAAACAGAGAAACAATGGGGTAAAGGGGAATGAGCGATTACAAAAATGCTAAATGATTTAAAACTTGGATCCATAAAGATTCTTTATCTAGTTTATACTTGCTATTTAAGGAAATAGTGTGGCATGTTTTCTCTCGCAGTTCTGTATGGAGAAAGAATGAAAGGGCACAGTTTTCTGCATTCAACAAACGATTAATGCCAAAAAGACAAATCAATATTCTTCTTAAGGTAAAGCTGCCTAAAGCTAATTAATGGTTTCCGTGTTTGCCCATGTGTGAGGTCTATATGATGTAGATGCCGTCATCTGTGCCGGTCCGCAAGGATCTCCCGAATCCCACAATTATTCACAACGTCCAGATATTTCTGACCATATGGACTAAATGATCATGAACGGGGTGGGATCAATGCTTCCTTTAAAAAGAAGGGGAAAAAACCACTAGACAAATAAGGCAAGGAGTAAAAGAAAGGCATTGGCATTTGTTTTGAGGAGATACTTCACAGGATAATTGCCTGTTAATTATACCTCAACAGTGCACTAAAGACTGATTACATGTCCATGATTGAACCTTCCACTCTGAGGACTAAGAAATCACACAGGAAGCTAAACTGTTACCGCATTAGTCATCAAATAAAGCCCGCCTCTTTCTTCGCTGGGATTGGTTTAGTGCTTTTTTTTTTTTTTTTTTTAAAGGTGATAGCTGTGAATGGCAGGAGTACCAAATCCATTTTACAAAAGACAAGTCAATGGGCAAAGGATGTCCAAGGCTAGCCTGGGATATGGACCAATTCTGCACTTCTTGGAAATCGTCTTTTAACTTAATGCACAAGGACCCTGATGAGGATATTTCTAACATGAGAAACACTGATATTCCCACATTTAATCTTACAAATCCTGATGTAGCAGTCCACAGATTTATATATGGTAGATATATGCAGAGAACACATCGCTCAACAAATACTTTGTTTTTGTCTCCCTCTACTGGATTTGAACATCATCGCATCGCATTTGACAGAGTTCAGGGGGGGGGGGGGGGGGGTTTGGGGGTGTCTTCCTTCATAGGCTGTCATGGCAATAATCTTTGCCTTGTTTTTGGAAAAGTAGGTTTTGCAGACTTTACCAGGGCTCTGGTGGGATTTGGTATTGGGATACATAAGAAGTGAAAGATTTTTTAGGGGAAATGGTGGCCAGTGGGGAGCTGATGCAGAGCACATGCACTCCGTCTCATCCGAAGAGCAGTGGAGATGGACAGAAATGAATAATATCAACCTTCTCTAACAAACATCATTGTTCAAACTCCACACTCAAAAGCATTGATTCTACTTGCTACATTATTTGATGCTCTAATATTCAATTTAGAAAATTCCTTTGCCTATATATCTCTATCAGCATGACATAAAACATCTAAGGTAAGCGTAATTAATGGTTACTTCATTATCTAAATCAGTAGGATGATAATTAAAGCAGAATTAACATATTGGAAAATAAATAAATTAAGCCATTGTAGAAGCAACAATTTAATTAGCGCTGTGTTGCTGATCCTGCTGATCCCTAGAGACATTCAAAATTTATTGGCCTATAATGTATTACTGTGCTGTTGCAGCAATTTGGAATTCATTTCCTGGTAAATACTCCGTGAGAATCAACATGGCAGGTACCATTCAGGTCTCAATGCAAAGTTATAAACCTGGTCAAGAAAGATTTGTTGGGCGTTGCTGTGAAGTCGACATTTTTATCCCACTAGAATTTAAGATTAACTTTCATCTCACAGGAGACTTTATTCCTTTGCCCCATTATATGCTCTACAACCTTTAGGCCACTGAGATAAAGGACAAGCTGCTCTTAGTTTGTAGTACACAAACAAAATGCTTATTGGCAACATTTGCCAGTATGAGCATTTATGTAAATGTACTAGTCTGACATTTCTATTTGTTGTAATAAATGTCCACCTTCTAGTTGACTGTTCTCTTTCCAGTTACTTCACCCTGCAAGCAAAATCACCATAGTAACAAGCCATATTTGTCAGAAAGATTTGAGTTTTCCTGCAGAGCACACGTAAAAGCCCACACTTTTCATTTTGAATGAAATCCTTTGAGTGCAAACCACAAGGAAGATGTGGAATATGATACTTCTTAACTACCCAGTTAAAGAAACATTACACCTATATTGCCATGTCTCTTTAAGAAATATCCCCCTGCTTTAGCCTTTAGAAGAAAGACAATTTGAATGCAAATTATATAATTTATCAAAGGAAGGAAGGAGAATCTGTTTATTGCCAAGTAACTAAATATAAGGAATTTGCCTTGGTCTTGACGTACATTGAAAGTGGAGTGTGTGGAAGGATCTAAAGTGATCTTCCCTGCTCTGTGTTTTAAGTAGTCTAGGTGCTGGGAAGCAGGGAGTTCACAGCAAATCACATTCTCTGTGGAATGGAAATACTCCATTCTGCACCTGTCCTTGTCATAGCAGCAGTCATGGCAAATGGTGACGGAGATGGTGAGAATGGACTTGATGAGGGTGGAGTAGTGAACCAGCATTGCTCTTCCACTTATAGGCAGACTCATCCCCACTCAGAGATGAGTGTGGTTTTGCAAATGTTTGGCGCATGATAGAATCAGGGGAAAGAACACACCCCTGAAGGGAGATGGTGTTGATTGTCTACGAGTCTAAGAAATGTTTACCCAGCTGAGCAAACAGTTTTCTGTCAAAACGAAATCCACAATCCACCTGCAAGTGGAGTCCGGCTCATTACGTTGGGAGAGTTTGATCTGTTGGCTCTACGGGTGAACTAATGGGGGTCAGGAGGGGTTCAGTGATGGTCTTGAGGTGCAACAGAATTAGCTTGGTTAGGCGTCCTAAGGCTTTTCTTCTTCAATATAAAGAATGAGTGTGGTTCCTATGGAATTGACTTTAAATTTCAAGGGGGCAGTATACCCAGGAAACTAACCAAGAAACGACATGAAACTGTCTCTAGACACCACTGGATAGACATACAACCTGTCAGACAAATCAATTATGTGTTGTAGGCAGAGTTGGCAGAGGCCTTGAACACTGAACATTTACATGAAGGGTTTAAGATATCAATGAACCCCTAAAAAGGCAAAAAGGACCACCTGTTCCACCTGTTGTAATCAAAAACGTATTTAACTAGAAGAGTTAATGGACCCATCTGAGTATACTGAAAGTTTATAAATGAAGATTATGGATGTTGTCCTTTTAAAGTAAGTATATAATAAGATATGTGTATCTATGTATGAATATATATATATATATATATATATATATATATATAAACTTAAAACAATTGACCACAACTTACACTCATTGTAGAAATATGCTCTGTATCATTTTCAGGGCAATATTTCTCAAAATCGCACATTAGCCTCTGAAAAGGGAATACTTTACACCATTTACAAAGGATCAGCAGTACAGTCACTCTCACCTGCTCACTGTGACAGTTTCTTATTTTTCCACAGTAGTCCTGTTTCAAGCTTAGCATACATCTTTTAGGCGTTTTAATTGGCTGGAGCTATGCGCAGTGGGACCACCGTCATGTCAGTTAGAAAAAAGACTAGTCAGCCAAGTATTGACATGTGGGCCACCCTCTCACAGCAAGCATTACAATGAAACTTTTTCATATTACTAGGAATTTATTTGACTTCAGGCTCCTGACTGAAACATCTACAGATATGCAAGTTGATATGATCCACAGTAATAAGCTGTGGCAGAGCAAATACAGCTGAAACACCAATTATATTTAAATAATACCTATATACTCTAAAGCCTGTGGAAACTAATACATTTTGTAATTGCTATAACTTTCCACTGGCTCTATGATGTTCTTTTCAGACCCCAAAAACCAGTGAAGGCAGCTAGATGGAGTAAATAGAAAATTCATGCCATTGGGTCTATAGTATCTGTAATGTTTTAAATGGAAATATTAACTTGGCACAAAATGTAAGGACATTTGTGTTTGGTAGATTACTTCTTTGTTGTAACAATGCTTCATGGCAATAAATCTTACACCGTTGGAAAGCCTGTTTATTTCCCTTTTACATGGTAACACTTTTGTAAGGAACATGCATTAGTGGGATGCAGCCGCAGAACCAAGTTGCAGTATTGTTTGGAGTGAGCCCTAGTACCATCTCTAAACTGAAGGCCAAGATGATTCCAGATAATGGGGGATGTCAGGGACGAGCTGCAAAGTGGGTGTCCCAAGAAGACCCCCGGAGAAGACCGTTTCCTTACCCTGTCGGCGCTTAGATCTTAGATAGAGGCTGTCTTCTACAGATTTGCAGTCAAGGTATATAGGACAATATGCCGATGTATGCCGAGGCCTGGCATGACTGCCCTTCACCACCAGGTGAAAAAACGCGGCTCGTCATCATTGAAGGCAATCTCAATGCAGAGAGATACCAAGATGAGGTTCTGCAACCAGTGGCAATGCTATATCTGCACAGTCTGGACCGAATTCTATCCTCCAAGATGACGATGCTGGCCTTCTTTAAACTTCAATCATCCAATCCACCAAACAATTGCCAGTGTCAAAATAAATGATTTGGAATGAGATGAATTTGGGATGCATCATCAGTAGTGTTCTTTTGGGTCATGTAGTATTTCGGCTACTCTGACTTGGCACCCTCACCAAAGGCCAGCTACAGAGTGATCAGCCCTCAGCATCCACCCCTTGCCCTATCAGTCGTGATCATTTTATGGTTCTTTGCCACAAATCATTAATGATGAAGCCAGCACATACAGCTAGAGTGAAAGATGAAACCAAACAACAGTAAATCATGGATAGTCTTCTCCACACCTCATAACCACTACAACTACTATTAGGAAATTTACAATAATTTTTTAACCCCAAAATTATATTCCTCTGAGGGCTTTCAAAAACATGCTTTTGTGACAGATCAACAGGCCATCCTTTATAAATGGAATCATAATTCACTGAAACATCAAACTAGACAATTCAATGGTTAATACTTTTACATTTGTATTTACTGTTAAAATGCTTAAATTGAAATGTTTCTCTAGATTCCCCAGCCATCTTGCCAGGGATCAGTGAGATGTACTTGGATGGCCATCTATTTGAAGCGTGCCCCTGAAAAAAACATCTGATTTAAGGGCAAGCTTTTAAGAGGGCTAACAAAAAGAACTTGGACACCACTACACATGAATGCACAAAACAGAGGGAAAGAGCTAAGTGGTAAGGACAAAAGGTGAATTAGGATTGGCCCTAAGAGTCACTCACAGCAAAGCTTTACCAACCCCGAATCAACCTTTGTCTGGTTACAAATTGCATTCATCCCCTCCTTCAAAGTCTTGAACAACCCAGATGTGTGAGACTGAGTTACAAGATGTTCTGTAAGGATTACAATAGTTGGAAATCTGGAATTTTCTCTAAGGATCCGATTCTGATTCAGAGAAACTAAATAAATAGAACGATCTACTGTGGCATTTAGTATACAGTTCACTGTTATACACGGGAAGGTTTATCACTGTGAAAAGTATAACCTAAAAAGGTGGACAGATGTCGGGGAGGAGTCTACAACATGAAAAAGTAATTGGGGGGGAAAAAGGTGAAGGGGGAGAAAAACTGAGGAATACAAAAGACTTTGGGGTATGGTGAGGTGTACCAGTCAGTCATGTCAATTTATATAGACATTGAGGGAATATTGATAGTTTCACCAAAACAAAGGCAGCTTTGGAAATGGAGCTTGTCAAGACCAATGTTTTCTTAGCTGCTTGTTTTCTTCTCCTTTGACCCATCTATTTCTTTGGCCATTCACTGACTGGAGATGAAAAAATAGCTGGTTGCCATTTATTTCAAATAAGAGCCTTAAGCTTAGCAGAAAAAGGAATATTGGGTGCAAATGGACTTCAGTGAATTTGACTGGTTTGACTCTTAAATTTGGTCCAACTATGCCCTTCCTCTAAAAGGAGAGAAAAGACTACTTCGCCACCCCTGTTCTTCCTGAGGGCCAATAACTGGTCTCCCTAATGTTTTTCTCCTGATTGTGGTTTGCATTTAGTTTAGTTTATTTCCATTTAGCAACTCCCTTTCATATGGACAAGATTTAGTTTTCCGTTTGCCTTTCTTTCTGATTTTCTTTCTTTTTGTCTCCTCTTTCTGTGGGCTAAGCCGCTGTTCATACATAACATGCACAACAAAACTCTTTGATTTTAGTATTTTTTTTTTATTTCTCTCTTTGTCTTGGGTATGAAGGGAGTTTAGCTAATTACTGATGCTGTGTAATGACAGAAAATGTTTCATGCTTTGGTTCATCAAACAAGAAAGGCTGACATGAACGTTTTTGGGTTTTTCCATAATTCTGTGAAAACAGGGCTTATGACATTATCTGCGTTTCTACATTAGTCCTAAAAGTAGATCAAAAGATCTTGGTCACATAAATGAGGAAACATTTAAAAAGATTCAATGTCATTAATGAGATACAAAAATAAATGAAGCAAGATTTGTAGGTACTTTTAAATTGGGACTAGGTATATTTAATCAAAGCAATGTGAGTTCACACTACGTTGTCTTGAAATATCAGGGATCTATCAACGGCTGATCTGAACACCACATTTGTGGAAGTGGAAGAGTACAGAGACAAAAGGAACTTTCCGAGGACTTCCAAGTGGCTCGAAAAAGGTTACAAAACATAGTAAAAGTAACATATTTAACTCATAATCTGGGTTCATACATAGTTTATGTTCATAGAGAATTAAAGGCTTATGTCTCTTCCTGTTAACCGTCAAACTCTGAGTGGACTGTGATTGTCTTGTAGGCAAGACATTTGTGGTGTTTGTTTTATTCTTTCCTCCATACGCCTCCCTCTGACGAGCAAACTGGGCTAAACAGCCTACTTTGGACGATGCAGTACAACTCGGGCAGCACAATGACATGTTGATTAGAAGTGAGCCATCACATCTTTCTTTGTGGAGTGCTAAAAGTTCTCTACATGCCTGCATGGGTCTTTCCTGGATAACCTCCCGCAGTTCAGAAACATGTCTGTCTGGTAAATTGGTGATTAATTCAAAATTTCCCTCTGGTCCTAGAGTTGTAGTATAGAAATAGTTTAGATAAATTCCATCTGAGACTGGATCATGAGGGAAATGCTCAAAGACCCCAGAGGTCTACCTAGTAAACATTCAGGTGTGTTATTCAAGCAAGCCAAGAGAGATATTTCTGGCTGATCATGTCTAAAACGCCTCTACTTGAATTTGGTCAGAGGGCATTCTAACCAGATACCCAAAGCACCTGAAGTGGGTTGTATTGCTGTCGAAGGATACTGAACTCATCCTGGATGACAAAGCTCGTTACCCTATCCCTAAAAATAGGATAAGATCCTTCGGTTACTACTCCCAATAGATGACCATAGCTGGTAAATCAACAGCTTTGCCTTTCAGCTCAGTTCCTCCTTCACCATGACAGAATGGTGCTGTGTCTGTATCACTGCAGAGTTCAGAGGTGTTCCTGTGCAGAGTTTATAAATGGCTTTGCCTTTTAGCTGTACAGTTTCCAGTCACATTCCTGGATGCAGTGGTCGATTGCGGTAAGTGAAAACAGTTTGTGAAGAAACCCTTGAGGCCATGTGACTACACTGACCATGAGTGGTACAAAAGTTTATCTACACATCCAACAGCGGTTTTTGGCCTCGGTCTTTGCATACTTTTCTGAATCTTTTCTCAGCATTATAAAGTGATGACAGTGGAATAACACAGCCTTTCTGCAATTATGCACCGAGTTGATCAATGTTTCTCCTGCACCTTTTACAGAAAGACTAAACCTTTGGTGAATTATTCTGATATTCCCAGTACTGACACCCTCACCTATCTGCCGACTGTACAACCTCCAGGATCTAAGCTTCAAAATTTTAATCTTTTCTGTCTGTATTTGACTTCAATCCAACTATTTTTAAGTGTTTCACATTGATTTGTCTCAGTACAGTAATTTTGATTGAGACCCCAACAATTATTTATTCTGTATTTCTCTGTTATATATTCAGAATTATTAAACACATTAATGTAATCCTTTTTTGAATATTAGAACAGTTTCCAGCTTTTTATGTAAATTAATTTAGCCTCAAAAGACATGAGGGATTTGCAGTGTATGAGAAGTCGTTAGGAAATGTTTTTACCTGAGTATGTTGCATTTGCTTATATGGGCGTGTTTTGCTGCGTCTTATCGGAGCCTTGTTTTTGTGTGTCAGATCAGAGATTTGTGAACTGTGGCCACAAAGCTCTGATCTGACAAGTGCAAACCCATCCGATAACAGTCTGACAGCTCAGTGACAAGGATTAGAAGTTTTTGGTTCATACTTGCTTACCTATTTGCGATTGTGCCTATGCTTATCATTTTTCCTCCATTATACCTTCGTCTGAATATAAAAAACTGAGCTTTTATAAAGGGGCAATTATATTCCAATGTTAGGACTGTGTTTCTTGGCAGATAACTTACATGCTTTTGAACTCAAAATTGTTTATTAGATATCCATATAAAAGATGCGGATCCAAACCTTTCTGATACTGTCATTTTAATATAAATTTATACGAGTTTAACTTATTACATATAACAATGTGTAACACAACATGTCCCTTCTGTGTGCATTTGCTAGCAGAGTTTGATTTATCTGCAGAAAAAAAAAAGGTCTGATCTGTTCAATTGGCTTCTGATATAAACTTTCTTAGATTTTATTTCAAAGGGACATTTTCAGTATAGTCGCGCCAAATCAGGCTCACTATTTACATAAGCTGCCATGCCTCGGCTATCATATGAGTGTTCTACAGCCACTAATGTGTAGTCGAACCATTAAGCTGCCTGTCATCAGGCGAGTGTCAGATGAATTATGGCTCTATTCAGATAATGAGTATGAGGATGTTACTATACACTTGGTGTTGCTCAAAAATTAAGATTTGAACAGTGAGTAATGAGTGGACTGGTAGTTTTTTAAACTGCTTTTGTTTACTATCGTTCATCATGTGATGCTGTTGCCCTAGCAACCAACCAAAACAAATCATCCTGATATGAGACAAAGTCTATCCTGCTTGTTCTATACAGATATCAAATTGTGTGTTGTTGTTTTTTTCCTTCTTTTAGGCAACAATATTTTAGAAAATATGTCATGCATTAATGGCCCTGTGATGGACTGGCAACCTGCCTTTCATGCAGAGAGAGCTGGAATATTTTCCAGCAGATGACCCTAAATAAGGAGGAGTGGATATAGATGATGGATGGATGTTCTGCATTATATAAAAGTGGGATTAGAGAAAACACAAATTTGTAAACCTATTGGTTGGCTTAGCTTGGTAAGAGTCTTACGTCACAAAAGTCAACTGAGGGTGCGAGGAATGCAATTTATAGATCGAACAGCACAAAAAGACCCTTGTACTAAGAACTGATGGATTGCTGTTGAACTTAAGGTTCTAAGGTTCTCTCTTGTCATGCTGCATAGGGCACGAGAACAGAGCAGGGCTGTTTTCTCTGATGTTTCTTTTTGCCTGAACAAGTTGGTTGCTTAAATTAACCGTGTTAGTAACCAGTTAAGGAGCAAGTTGTGTGAGATACGACTAAAGGCTTGAGATGCTGCCAGACATGTCTGATTCAGTATTAGTCAGTCTGCCCGATGACACAGATCACAGGAGCACACCCCAACAGGCATATTATTCATGATTAAATAAAATTCTAAGCACGGGGTAGGAATTAGAAAATGTATTAGGAGCTAAACTATGGTAACATAAAAGAGGCCTTTGTTAGAAGGCTCACTATACCCAGCCGGTGAAGGCAGGTCTATATTCCTAATTGTCATTGTTTGTTTTGGATGATTTGACACATGCAGGTACAATGCCTTATTTTGTTTGTAACATTACCTGTTCCTCTGGGGTTTGTCATAAATACGTTGAAAATGTCAACATTTACAGTATATTTTATCAGGGCGACGACCTCACTATGTGCCAGGAACTTGGATATGCACAGAGTGAATACATAATATTTTGGTTTAAGTTTTAAAGTCTGTTACAAGTCTGTCTGTCCAGCTACAGAACCAAAAATCCAGCTCATAACTGCTGGTGAGATAGAGAACAGAGTGGGACAGACTCTTTTTAGGCTGGAAAGTCGACAGACATTCACTACGGATCCGAGATGTTCTTGTTTTAGGGAACGTCACTAAACTACCAACTGAATGACACACCTATATTTTGTGTTTGAAGGCTTTTTATGGTACATACTAATTTTAATACTGAAAAAAACTAAGTGCTAGCAGTCTTTTTCTTGGTCTTTTTTTTTTTTTCAATATTCTGTATGAATTCTGTCCCGGTAAATAGAAACAAAGGGCATCAGAAAAAAAAAAACAAGGTGATTTTGATTTGTTCGCAGTGGAAGTAAGAAGTTTACATAATTAGTGAATACAGGATTAATGAAAATATGAAGCTGAATTAAAGAAGAAATACACTTCAGACACGGCGCATGGCTGCTGTTTTCCTTCAGCATTTATTCTTCTGTGTTTTCTTTAATGTCAGAAGACGGATGAAGAGCAGCTAGATCAAAACACAGAGTTGAGACAAGAAACTGAAGCACAAAGTTACAGAAGTATGTGGACAAAACAACACATTGGAAATGACTCGCAGTATTTCAAAACTAATCACACACAAATATGTAAATAAGTGGTGAAGATTTCTAATTACATGAAATGATTTTTGAAGTCTTGCTTAACGGCCCTCCAACACACATTCAAAACTGTTAAACACGTACTGGCCATCGCTCTACCCCTCTATTCCTTTTTTTTTATTATTAATTTCTTGCCATTACAGGGTACAGAAAATTTTTCCGTAAATGTTTAAAACCTTAAGGGGATAAACTGAACAGTTGCCATCTGTGCTGTCTTTGTGGAGAGCTACAAGTTTGGACCAAAGGCTAAATGTAATGGAAGCAGCCTTGCAGCAGACTTGCTGCTGTTGTGATAAGGCCAGCTCACTGCTTAAGGGAATCGCTCTTTTCCTTTCACTGCTATTCAGCTTTTTTTTTTTTTTTTTTTTCATTTTTCTGTAGGTTATTCTATTTTTAGGCTTTTTCTCCCCCCCCCCACACTTGCTCCTTGAATCGTTTTTCTCTCTTAATCTCTGATGCATCCCCCACTCTGTGTAGGAACATGTTTTTCTGTCTCGAACTGTTTCTCTCTGAGGTAGCGAATCCCTAATCTTCGTGTCACCGCTATCCAGTTAAGAGCACTTTGCTGACAGAAAACATGGGGGAAAAGAAACAATATGATAAACTATACAAACTCACTCATGCATATTTTTTTTATTTATTTTTTTGCCATGATCTTTCCCCCTGTGCCTAACTGGCAACATTCAGCCTTTTTTTTTTTTTTTTTTTTTTTTAATGCTTTGTGTTGTCGGCGTGAATCAGTGTTTGTAGAGTTTAAACTGCTGCCAGAGCCTGTAGGGAAGCTTAAGGCAGATCTTTCCCCCACCCTTGGCTGACAGACTGCGATTTTATCTAGGGGTAAACTGTTAGCCAGTTAATATCAGAGTTTGTGTCAGAGGACAGAGTTCTGGTCTTACACTCTTGACAGCTGTGTAATTTACATGTGAAGTTGTTTCTGTTTGTTTGCGTTCTAGTGGGTCTTTAAATCTGCAGGAGTTAATCTTTGCGCATGCATCGCTTTTCCCCCCGGTGCTAACCGTGCACTCCACTCTCCCTTCGGCTGCTGTCAGCAACATCACCTGACAAATTAGCCTTATCTATATTTGCACGCAGCAATTTGAGTTTGGAGCCTTAAGACGGAGGGGTATTTTGGAGAAGCGACTACATGTTGGGCTCTTCAAAAACACTTTGAGGCTTTAATGTTGGATCTATTCAGAGTTGGATTTGGATATACAGATCTGTGGGGGTGGGGACACGGGAATTCAATAGGAGTCCTCACAAATATAAGTAGAAGCCGTGGAAATGTGTGTCAGACTTTAAACCACCAACTCCTGCACCATTGTGCAGTCGGCTGATAATCTAACAACCCAGAGGGGAAATTCAGGTATTATCGTCTATTTAAGGTATTAATTAGATTTCTTGTACCTTTTGTTATAAACTTTAATCCCATTTGCCAGTGATCGCTTTTTATGTCTGATTAGAGACTTCTGGTCAGGTTTTGTTAAGGAATTAGTCACATTTGACTAAAGATTGTGTTACTTCAGGCAGACTTTTCAAGAATTACCTAATTCAAAGAACATTATTTCTTTTGTGGTTTTTGTGGTTAAACACTGTCATAAAGGGACAATTGAAGACATCTGAGGTCACATCATATTTTATATTGTAGTGTCATTTTTTTGTTACATGTTCCTAACTAATATTTAACATGGATTAAGAACCAATAAACCTTATAATACAGTAAACATGAATAAATACACCTTGCTGGGGAAAGTTGAGAATTGATTCCACCCTAAAAGCTGTTTTTTTTTATTTTATTTTTTTTATCAAATGCTGTTGAACCACCGTGAACTGACTTGAGATCATCCACTGTTACTAAACTTGAACTTTTTATACATCACATGCTCACTTTACAACATTGAATGCAACTGCAATAACCCCAGGCCTTGTAGCTTTACAGTTGCCTCATAGTAGCCCTTTATTTATGCTGTTCTGGGCCACCAGGAACAGCCAGGGATCACTGTAACAATGATCTTTGTATACTATGGCTCAGTTTTCAGTACTATCATTCCTGTTTTGGTATGAGGTTGTAGTGAGGACCTAAATGCAGGAGATCTCCAGAAAGCAGGAGTTGCAAACAACAACGTCCTTCATTTAATATAAACACGTTTCACAGAAAACAAAGAAATAAAAAAATGTTAAAAAAGCATGATTGATCAACAAGATGGGTTGGCAAAAAAACAAAAAGATGTACCAGCCAAGAGGAAGCAAAGACATGACGATACATACTCACTAGGGCAGGTGCAAGTAATCAGGATCATGGGATTACAGGACGTCAAAAACTAAACACAAGGACAAGGACTTTCAAGATAAAACAGGAAATGGGTCACAAACACAATGCCAAAACGAAAGAACCAAGTAAACCACAAGAAATTAAACTACAGAAAACCCTGGATTGTGACAATTTCTGGCTTCCTTGTGGACAATCTGGCTCCCCAGGTAGACCGTGTAAAAAAAGTTAGGACAGGGCATCACACGGTTGCTATTAGACTGTAGCGTCTGGCTCTGTTTAGTTCATCTAGAGGGGTCCAGGCCAACCTAGACAGTGGCTTGGCTGGAGGAGCCAGCTGTTCTGGCCGCTGCCAGGGAAGTTTAGTTCACCAAAACTGCTAAGTAGCTAAAGTGACAGCTACCCATTTGATTCCCGGGTGCTATACCAGCTGCAAGCAAAATACTGCAAAGTGATCAGTGGCCTTCGCCACCAAACCCCTTGACAGTAATCCAGCACCAGGCGCAGTGGTTTGTTAGTGCTATTAAAACCAAAAAAGGCTAAGTGCTAAATGGCTAAAGGGAGACTCCCAACCTTTGGCTGTGCCAGCACTCAAATCTACACCCCTAATAATGCATACAGGAAGGTCCAGCAATGGCTCCACTTCCTTAGAGTACGCAGAAGACACAAACTGGAGGAGAGATGGCTGGTGTCCTACATCGATCGCGTAGATACATATCCCATCACTGTGTGGAATGCTGGCTTCACAGCAGCTGGAAAGACACGGTTACGGAGGGTGATGGGATCAACAGAAAGAACAATTAGCTGTCGTCTACCCTCTCCGAATGACAACCCTACCTCTTGTTGCCTCTTCAGAATAAGATAGATCATCCCAGACCACCTCCATCCTAGACACCACCTGCTCAGCCAGCTGTCCTCTGTAAGTAGCATCAAAAGCAGAGCCAGTAGACTAAAAAAAAAACAAAAAAACGGCGTCTTTCTGTGGGCTGTCAGTACCCTCAACACCCATATGACTCACTAACCTTCTGCACTCTTACATATATATATATATATATATATATATATGCAATATTTGTCTCAAACGTGCAAAATTGTCTTTTTTTCTTAAATTGTTATAAATACGTACTGTATTTATATCCAAAGTGCTATAGTAAAATTCCTGTTTTTTGTTTGTTTTTTTTCTCCTGCATTTACAAGTGATGAGGAGAGTGGATATCACAGTACAGCTAAGACCAGTGGAACAGACCACATGTAGGACTGTTTGTCTTAAGCTGTGATATAAGGAGATTCTATATACTATAATAAAGTAAGAGAGATGATTTCAAAAGATGATTTCAAAAGCGATAGTGCCATATTGGATGCCTTCAACAGTGTATGTATTCAAAGTGCATATAATGTTTTAAGAGGTGGGACTGTGCGTCGTATAGTCTTATGTGCAGCACATGATGCACAGCTAAATGTAAAAATCCTGTTTATTATGTAGTGAGTGTTTTCATTGTCATATAGCCTGAGGGAAGAAACTCCTTTCTAGCTTCTCCATTTTGGCAATAATGGAGTGGAGCCGCTTCCAGAAGGTAGTGAATATCTGGGATCTGTATATTCTGGTCCTACGTTGCCTGGTGTAGGCGTCCCACAGGCAGGACCGTGTGGATCCAGTTATAGGCCGGTGTTTCTGTACCAGGCAAAGATTACCCCAGAACCTGCCCTGTACATAAAGACCCCAGCCAGGATTTGAACCAGGAACCTTGGTGCTAACCACCAATCCAATGTTCTCTCCCACTGCATTAGAGATATAGCGGGTCTTTTTGTTTATGTATGTATGTGTGTATATATATATATATATATATATATATATATATATATATATATATATATATATATATATATATATATATATATATATATATATATATATATATATAGAATATACCATGTTGGTAATTTCAACTGTTGACAGTTTTCCTTAAAAATGTAGTGGGATGCTTATTGAAAACTGTTCTTGGCCTTGAATGGAGATGATATCAGTATTCTGATTCAAACATACTCCAAAGTAAAACTGGTGGACTAGCGTGGCATCACATTCACGTGGCATCTAATCGGGACAGTTACTGAGTTAAGAGTGCCTCGGTGGCCTCTCCCTACCTGGGCACTTTCTTGTCCTTCACAGCCACTAAATGTCACCTTCTTCATCTTTTCTTCTCTTTTGCAACACTCAAATACCTCTATTTCTATCTCATGCGTCTTGCCTGCCTCCTATCTCGCCACGACTCTCAATTACTCTTCCTTCCCAGCTGCCAGTTTCCATTTTACCGCACTTGTCCTTTACCCCTCGTCCCTCCATTTTTATATATGTCGAGGGCAGAGCCTGCCTGATAAGCTCAGTGTCTTGAGAGCTTGTCAGCTGTGTCAGGATTGTGGGTAAAGCCCATCATTACATCTGTCCTCCTCCAGCCTCCTGTCTGAAACTCACTATGGATCTGCAGACAAGTGCTAAGGCCACTGCAGTGTGTGCCTTTATGTATGTCTGTCTGTCTTGTTTCATTACTACTCTGCCCACACTTACTTGGCAGAAACGATGAGGTCTAATGGAACAGTCAATATTAGTAGGTTGCTACCGCCTGCCTACAGCCCATGTCATCACTTCTGTCTTTCATTCCTCTAAAACCTTTTGAGCGGTACCTGTCAACTAGTTCACCATAATGGACAGTATCCGTCTGTCTATCTGACAATACATCATTGGTCAGCCAACAGTCTCAACAGAGTAAATAAAGACGTGAACATACTTATAGAGGGGAACAGTACATTTCTGGTTCTGTTGTATCCAAATTCACAGAAAAACACACTAATAGGTTATTGTGTCATGTTTAGCATTATCTTTGTTACCTAGTGCCATAAATGGCACTAATGAGTGTTCACAAAAAAACCTTTGTGATAATTTCAGGGACTTGGACAATAAGAGCTCTGTTTCCCACGAACAATTAAGCATCTTCATTGGTGCCATATTTCACTGCCTACCTGTTTGTCATTGTGGCTGTCATGGCAGAATTTTGACTAATCTCACTCTTCTTAGACCGCCTTCTGCTTCTCATCAGTCATCCCTCTCCTTCCTTAATAACCTGTGGTTTATCTCTGTCGAGTTATAAGGTGATAAATGACTGCCTTGCTATTTCTGTATATGTTTAGATGTACATCCAAACGACCACCCTGACAATCTCTCTCAGCCTGTCTGCCTCTGTGTCGCTGGGGATGCTGTACATGCCCAAGGTTTACGTCATCCTCTTCCACCCCGAGCAGAACGTACCCAAACGAAAACGCAGCTTCAAGGTAAGAGGGGCCAAGTACACCTGGGGTGAGGGGGAGCAACATTACCAACCGGAAGGTAAAGTTACACATTAACACGCGGAAAAAAAAAGTTAATACTATGTCCTGAAGTATTAAATCGCTGTATTTGAAGTAAGGAGGTCACTCCAGGCCAATGAGGAGAACATATCACCAGAAAGATATACTGTATACACCTGATTATAAGATGACCCCACTTGTAGGAGGACCCCCACTATTTTTCTAAAAGAAACTGTATGAGCACCAAATCTTATCATGTCTTAGTAAGGACTTTATTTTTGTGTGTTAAAAATAGGGATACGACGATAAGTTGACGTTGTTGACAAAAATCAATAAGAAAATTTGTTGCCAACGAATTAAATTGTCGTCTATAAAATTTTAAAAAAGTGAGGCATTATCCTCCTTCCTATCTCTCCTGAGAATCGCATATGTGCAATAGCGTTGAGCCAATATTGTCACCACGCGTGTTCAACAGAGTGATGCATCACTCCCCCTTCCTATCCAACTTACTTACTTATTTGGATGATTTGTAATATTTTAAACCCAAGTTTTGCATATTTTTAATGAAATGCCTGTTGACATGCTTTGGTTAAAAACACAACTGATACAATACCCAAAGCTCCCTTTTCAGCCAGGTTTTTGCAGCTCTGTTCATAGCACCTGGTTTAAGGGGGCGGAGTCAAACGTGCAACTTTAATCAACAACCTCCTTCCAGAGTTGTAATTTTTTTTTTTTTTTTTTTTTTTTTTTTTTAATTGTTGTTAAAACTCTGTGTTGCCCACATCATTGGTGCAACAAGATTGACATTGGGCTCGGCGATTCGAGTCTGTGACAGGGCTTCCCAATCCAGGCTCTTGCGAGCCACTGCCCTCCATGTTTAGATGTTTCCCTGTTCCAACACACCTGCTTCAGCTCAGTGACAAGCTGATGGTGATTCATTCACTTGAACAAGGTGTGTTGGAGCAGGAAAGCATGTAAAACATGCACGGCAGCAACCCTAAAGGACCTGGATTAGGAAACGCTGGTCTGTGATGTCACACCCTTTGTAGCTGAAACACACTAGAGTGTCTGTGTGTTTGATGATGCAAAAAGAGGTAATGTAAAGCCTGGCTCAGCCTCTAGGACCAAAAGTACTTATTTGCCTTGCCAGAAAGGCGCAAGTGTCCACAAACCCACTACGCTGCTAAGTGACCACCAGTATTTGATCACAAAACCAGCTGCTCACATGAAACGTAGGAGCCTGAAGTGATGGACTAGCTGCCTTTTTCAAACAGGTTTGGGAATATCGGCGGTTTTTAGTTTAAAGCACAGACTGGTGAGCTGGTCCAGCCAGTCATGCAGTTAAACGGGAAGTAAAAGTGAGGAAGAAGCAGCACCAAAACAATGACCTCTAGGGAAAGTGTACCATTCAATACCATAATAACAACCCAAAGAAGAAATACTTAAAAACCGTTGGCTAAGAGGACAAACTGAGAGGAGATAATGTGTGATGATGGTGATAATGCTGTGATAATGGGCAGTGAGCTATGTCCATCTCATATGCTTCCAAGGTATTCCATTATTTCCAGCTGATACTAAAAATGATTTATGTAGATAAAAAGAGGAAAGGGAGTCTAACAACACGCCATACAGATTTTTATAACTCGAAAACATATTCTGCGTATGAATTTTATTATTCATTTATGTGCTTTTATGTGTTGGATTTATGATTTTTTGCAGGCAATTGTCACAGCAGCCACCATGTCGGGAAAACTGACCCAGAAGGGAGGAGACCGGCCAAACGGAGAAGTTAAGACTGAACTGTGTGAGAGCATGGAGACCAACAGTGAGTAAGAGAACACCAGCGTTTTATAAATACACATATAAACCGTATGAAACCACTTGATTATTTATTAAAAATGATCCGCCTAAGAGTGTTGAGTTTTTAACTATATCTAATAACTTATTTTGAAGACATGTTGTAAAGTTTTGTCTCCCTACTATTATGTAATAAAATAATTTTATGTTTTCATTACAATGACAAATATGGATGGAATAAAGTTAAATGGATGGGTTAAAAATCAAGTATATGAGCAAATGAAGACCCAAAAAAGATGAGGGAAAAAAACCAATGTTTTTCTTCACAAATATATGGTTATATCAGTGTGAAGTCACTTTGACTCCTTCTGGTTTTAACACGTAATAAACCGTGTAACTATAAATTTAGCGAATTTATGTCAAGAATAATGCGCAATAACAGGTTGAACAGGTAAGGAAGTTAGAAATGAATTGAAATAAGTATGAAAAGTGCTTCATTATGAAATCTAATAGTTGCTCATGGGAGGTTATTTATATGCAACCAAATAATTTACCAACCACACTTAGTGTTGGTAATACATTTATATTTTGTTAATTACGTGTCATTATTTATGAGGGCCATACATACAAATGGAAACATTTCCCCAAGTGTGCACTATGTTTAGATATGCTGTTTGCGTGAAAAGTTTATTTTAGTGTGGAAATTAATTTCACGCCTGGCGTTCTTTCCTCGGAGAACCGCTGCAATTGTGACCTTTTTAAATAGCTTCTTATATCCAAGTTGTTAATTTTACTGGGCAAAAATCAGTATCCAAAATTTACCGTACACCGACACATGCAGACTATTACTCATAAATCCAACACTGAGAGAGGTTTCATCTCTTCCTGGACCAACGGATCTTTTACAATACGATTAGGCTTCGTACTGTAAGATTTCCGAGAATTCCAGTGAATCGCCAGCAGAATACAGCTGCAACTAATTACTTTGGTATTTGGCAAATAAACAATTATTTCTGTCATGCTTCCCTATGTGCCTCGCTATAATGTGACAGCTGTTTAGCTCAGCAGTTTGTGTCTTTATCAGTTGTGGACACATACCGCGTAAAGGCTCATTCGTGCACAACGCAGAAGACACCTACGCAAACAGACAGACCCTTTCAACCGTCTCCTACGTTATTTACCCGCGTTATTTGGACCGTTTTGATGAGAGGTTGTGTGTGTCATGAACAAAAGGAGTGGTGATGCAGCCGATGGAGCTTCAGAGCCACCTATCCTTCATAATCTTTGTTTGACTAATATATTTCTGGGTTGCTGTGCACTGTTATGTTGCCTAAATAATTATATTATATTATATTATATTGAGGGAGTGGTGGCCTAGTGGGAGGGAGTGGTGGCCTAGTGGTTACAGTGGTGGGCTTGGGCGTGGAGGACCCAGGTTCAAGCCCAGTTGCTTCCCACAATGGTAAATCACTGGGGGCCCCTGAGCAAGGCCCTTAACTCCCAATTGCTCCCCGGGGCGCTGCCCTGCTAGCAGCCCCACTGCTCACTAGTGAAACTAGTTGATGGGTTAAAAGCAGAGACTAATTTCGGTGTGCGTCGTACATACAGCGTGTGCACGATGTCCACACTGACAAGAAAGGGAAGAAAAAAAAAAAAAAAAAAAAAATAATACAGCCAAACGTTCTGGGAAAGTCAAGTGAAAGGACAAAAGTCCCTGATTACTTGCAAGGATCAAATGCTGTCATTCTGCACTGTGACTGGACGAAAACCAAGACAGTTGATGTTTCTGAATTGAATTTTATATATATATATATATATATATATATATATATGTATGTATGTATGTAAAAGACAATAATTGTAATCGCTTTGGAAAATCATCAGTCAATGCATATGTACCGTATATTGAACTCTGAACTCAGCACTGCCCACTAGTGGATGAATTGTCTGAACAACCAAGGCAACGTAAAAGACGCGTGGAAGTATGAGGGTCAACGCTTGAAATGGACGAGCCTATTTACGTACGAAAGGGAGCCTGAATGAGCCTGAACACAGATGTGTGTGATGTATAAATATTGTGTCCAATAGTTCCAAAAGTGCTTTTCTGTCAGCACTTATTTGCTGGACAGGATATGAATTTATTTTAATAAAATAGTTAATGCCTTCATATTTTCTCTTGAATATATATATATATATATATTTTTTTTTTTTTCACATTTTTATATTCTTATAAACTGTGATTCTGAGTGAAAGCCAGGTGGTATATAGAAAATGTAAGCGCCAATCTGGAGTGCAGTTTTAGGCCTGTGGTGCTGCACAGGCACTGACATTTACTGCTAAATGCTTGAGAAGGTTCAGAAACCCCAACAACTTAGGAGATCTGGGGATGTGGCGGTGTTGCTGTCGCCTGCTCTAAACTGCCTTTTCTGTCTTTTCCCTTTCATTTCATTTTCCTCCATTTTTTCATTTTTCATCCTCATCTTTGTCTTTGTTTCCAAAAACCCCCCAAAAACACTCAGCTTCATCAACTAAGACGACATATGTCAGCTACAGTAATCATGCCATCTGAAGGCACTACAGAGGAAGGGGTGTGGACGGGAGAGGGGGCGTGTCTTGGGGCAGGGCCAAGCCAGAGAGGGAGCGAAGGAGCCATTCTCGAAGGTGGTTGGCTGAAGAACCGACGGACGTATCGAGCGCCCAATGGAATCCAAGCATGAGACATTTTGTATTGTTTCCCATCAAACCACAAAGGTGGGACCACATAAACAACCAGTCAGTGTGCCTGCTTTGCTGCTGCTCACAGCTCATCGGTCTTACCATGAACTTTCCAGTTTAAAAAAAGAAAAAAAAGAAGAAAAAATTAACAAGAAAAAAAATTGACTTACCATAGGACCCTGTGGTGGAAAAAACTAATAAAATCTACAAAAAAGTAAAACAAAAAAAAAATCATATAAAATGAAAATACCAAAAAAAAAACAAAAAAAAAAAACAACTCAGAAACTGTGTAGACATATATATAAAAGGGCGAGGTTGGGGCTGAAAAAACAGATTTAACAGATTACATTTTAAAATTATTTAAAAAAAAGTAACGTAAGAGAAAAATCTATGAGACTCAAACATGTTTGTTGTTGTTCTCTACTTGTAAGTATTTTTGTGGTTGTGACGATTTTTCATTCTTGTCTCACCGTTGTCTGATGGATCGCCCTTGCATAATGAGATGAGTGTGTTTCCTCCTGCTGTCTTGGCAAACCGGGTTGTAGCCTTGGGTCATGAACCTGTACAATGCCATGGTTGAAGCATGCCAGTTTTTATACAAAAAGATGATTTATTTATAATAAAGGAATGTTTTGCAAATGTGTAGATTGGTTGTCATGCTTTTGAAAAGCGAGTGTGACTTAAAAGAGTCAACTAAATTGCATTTTGATGATTTAAGCAGCGCATTTCTGCATAAGTCTGTAGTTTTCAGTAATGCTGGAGAGGGTTTTATCCAATATTTCCTTTTTCTGAAGTTGCCATGGCCAGAAAAATATACAAAAAAAAAAAACAAAAAAAAAACCCAGCACTAGTGACTCAATTCTTGGTGGAGAGGAGAGAAATCAATACTGATGAAAGCAACTTGAGGAGACAAATCCCACCTGTTCCAGCAAGATGGTTCGCTTTACCTGCACATTTCAGGAGACTTCTGATCTTCCAGCTTTTTTTAGTTCTTGCTGTCCTCTATGGATGTTATTTAAGTCTCCATCAATGATAAGTTGGATGTGGATGGAAAATATTAAATAAAACTACAGCAAAAAAAAAGCATTGTTTCTCAAAAATGAAATGTGTGTAGCTGGTATTGTATTCTGTACTGCCAGATACAAGGTTTTGTTGATCCACACATTTAACCCCTGCCTGCTTTTACAAGAAATCTGAACTTTTAAAGCCGCTCTATGCAACAGTCGCACTTTTAAAAGTTTTCATTGTTTTTGTATTATTTTTTTTTTTTTTACTGGCATTTTATCAGAAATTGAATTGGGGATAACTGGCTTTGGAGAACAAGTCTTATCGAATGTTAGTTTCAGTTAACAGTGTACACCCGTACGGAAATCATTAAATCATTTGCAGCGGGGAGGTGACTCATCAGGGGAAGAGGAAAATTACGTTACCTGGCCAGGCTGGATCCAGCTAGAGTCAACAGTTTAATGGAGACCCAACAGTTGAAAGGACTAAGGGGGAGGACACCCTTTACAGTTCCAGCCTCTTCGGGTTTACCCCAGGTCCCTGTTAATAGACACGTGTCCCTGTTTTATAGACATTTGTCTATTAACTGGGTGTAGTCATTTTTTTTTTGTTGGTTTGATCCTCCTTTTTTACGTTTGTTTTCACTGGATCGAGTGGTCATGCAACAGCAGACTGAATTATACTTTTTTTCTATTTATGGATAGCGTACACAAAGACTGTCAGCGTTTAAAAAGTTAAAATAAATTCTAAGCAGGCTCTTACAAATTTAAGATATAAAAGGATAAAAGAAAGACTTTAGTGTTAACGTACCATCATGGTATATAAGTCAACCCTGCATTCATGATCTCATTAGATAAATTACCCTGCGGTGCTACTGTCTCAAAGGTCAGATCACAACAACCCAGGACATGAATAAAGAGAGAATAAAAGAAGCTGAGAAGGAAGTGAAAATGTAAATATAGTATTGCTTTGAGATTGAGTTCAGCACGGATAGGAAAGCGGAGAATATAAAACATCAACGCTAAAAGAAAAAGGTTACTGATAAATTAAGCTTATAATGGAGCAGAATGAAAATTACTAATACTTTGAGAAAAGGGGTCTAACTTTGTATCATATTGATTAAGTACACAATTTCTGATTAATTCTGTTTGTATTTTAAATCAAAGCTGGTGACGGAAGGAATTGCACAGTTAAAGTGAATCTTATGTCGAACAAATGGTCTCACTATTCTGTAGTTATTAAATTGTTCAAGATTTCCTTCACAACCATAAATTAAAGCTCCTGTCACACAGACGCTGTCATTCTGATTGTAGCATCTGCAGCTTACATCACTTATTTAAAGCCTCCCTGGGCATTGTGGGAAAACTGACATCTGAAGCAGTTGTCAGTTACTCATCGTGATGAATGGCATAACTATCAAGAGATCAAGGGGTTGCATCCTTTAACGCCTGTCTGTCACCGCACTTGTAAATCTGTCTGAGAGTCATCCGATGTTTCCGGGGAAACCAGATGGTTTTGGTTTGACCTCGCTGTCTCTGTGTTGATCAGTGTTGCAGGTGGTTCGTGTACACGATGGATTAACGGTAAGCCCGATGAACATATTTGTCAGAAGCCAGGTGATGAATGTGTCGTAGTTCCATATTTGACTTTGAAAAGAAAACAAAATAGTTAGCTCACTAATGTGTTTATTTTATAACTCACCAGGAAATGCGGTTAATCTCAAGAGGTTTGTACACATATTATTTTCTAAGATTTTCCACTTTCAAGGTCCATTTTCAAATATCTCTTATCCATAATTCCTCCTGTAGTATATTACACATTTATTTACATACATGTTCTCAAATCTGTTTGGCTTTTTTTTTTTAATCACATCAGAAAATATTCCTTATGTTATAAAAATCCAAAGTTAAACTTGTCAATGAGTTCCCAACACAAGTTAAAGCTTCAGAAACTGTAGATCGCAGAGGCACTTTTCTATTCAAAAAACACAACATTCAAGCATATTTGAGGATATTAAATATTTGTATGAACCTTGATCTTAATTCTGTAAGTTTTTGTGAAGATTAAAATGAAATTCCTCCTTACACTGGTAATGGGAGTGTTTTAGATAGATGGGTGGGTAGAATTTTTGTCACTGTGCATTTTGTATTTTGTAAGGCAGCAATCTTTTACATAGAACATAAAATATTGCATGTACAGTGGTTGAATAACTGTTAATGTAGGAGGAACAGCGTGTGTGTGTGTGTGTGTGTGTGTGTGTGTGTGTGTATATATAACATTGTGCTTATATACAATTGCATGATTAAAAAGACATATAATGACATAGCCAGATGTTAGCACAGGTATTGACAGTATCATGGTGATAAGCATAATGATCTTTGGAAACATTTCTACTCAAATTCAGCTTAATTGCTGCTTTGTATTTTACGGTTACTAAAGCACAAACTTCTTTGGCCAGTTTTTGCACCTGCCTTTGTATCTAAACTTTGTTCTATGAAGAAAAAAATGGTCCTTATAGCACATATAATCATGCACACTTTCCACAAGAATTGTGGCCTTTCTTGGATTGACCTTAGATTTGAATCATGAGCTTTTTAAAGGTGACCTGCTTATGCATTTTTTTTTTTTCAAGTGGGATGTTGTTGGGGAAAAGAGCATCATATGACCTTTCTTTATTAGAAAGAGCAGTGCATCGCTGCATACACAGTAATACTGGATGTAGTAATGTTCATGAAAGAAGAACAAATTATGAGCAATTCATGTAATTTCATCAGTGTTACTTTTTTTCACTTTTTTTTCCACTCCATACAACCCAATGCTGGAAAAAGGAGGCACACTGTTTAAACTGAAAATAAAACGGACTTGCAAATCTCATAAACTATTTTTATTCACAACAGAAGATAGAAAACGTCTCATTTTAAAAGTGAGATGGTTTATTTTGAATAAGATTGCAGCAACGCATCTTCAGAAAGCCATAAGGAAATGCTCCTGAAAAGGAGCACACCTGGAGAAACATCCTACAACTAACGAGGTTAACTGGCAACAGGTTAGTGACATGACTGGTTATGATAAGAGCATCTTAGAGACTCAGTCTCGCGGAAATAAAAAATAACCTGAGGTTTACTAATCTGTGAAAAAGTAATTCAGAAAAATGTGTTCAGTGTACCATTCACAAATGAACTCCATCACGCAGAGAAGAACCAGCGCACGAGCTCAGCCGGGACGGATGTGAAGTTTAAACCTGGCCTGCGGTTTAATGAACCAAATCTTGTAGTTATTTTTGGAGAGCATGACCAGATTAAAGGGGATAGGCTCCTTCAAGCTCGTTATGAGCGCTTAGTCCAAAAACCCACATCTGCGGTGGTATGGAGATACATTAGCTTCTATGGAATCGGCAGCTTGCACATCTGGAAAGGAGACGTCGACACAAAAAGGTATTACTGGATAAAGAGCAGCACATTTTCAAATCAGGATAGTGTCTTTTTCAGGGAAAGCCTTTCATCTTTCAACAAGACAACGCCGAACTACATACCCCATCCATTACAAAAACATGATTATGTAGTGGAGTCCGGCCTGCCTCCAGTACTGACATTTTACAAATCCTGGGTCGTCAACACGGGCCCTACATCAGACCAGAATAGGACAAGATTTCACTCCTAAAAACTCCAGTAAATGGTCTCCTCAGGTTCTAAGGCATGCATAGGCCAAACACTGCCCTTCTCCGATTTGCAGTCGTTCAAACGGCTCAGAAATCTCAGATAAAACGCAAGTGTTCATTTAAGCACAGTTAAACCATCACGGGACAACAGAGAAGATGGTGAAAAAGGCTGTTGAAAGATTCCACTACATTACTACACCATTAATAAGTTGCAGCTGTTTGCTTATGAGTCAACATTTTAAAGTATCATTGATTTGAATTTTAACTGTATTCCTTCAGAAAATGCTGCCGAGTGCATGTTGTCTCCAGCCCACATATTGAAGCACAGCTCTCAGACTGCGACTGGTGCGGCCAGTAGAAGAGGAAGCAGTGGGAGGCGGACGAAAACTGCATGTTTGCTAAATTATACTTTCTCCCACTTAAAGGTGTGTTGTTAAATATTTGTACTGTTTGTCTCTGTGAATGGAGATTTGAAGTCTGAATGCCACAGGCATGAGTGGCTTGCTGGATGTTGTTGCTATGGTACCCAGAGCAGATGTCGGAGTCAAAGAGTCTTGATCAGGCTTGTATTTTATTTATCATACAGCTCAGTGTTGCTGTTGGGAAGCCTTTTAACAGTTAAACTCGAACTGAAATAATTGACAGTTCACACAGAATGTGTTATTTAATAAGCTTTCCGCAGGCCGTCTCAGCATGCACGAGCTGGTTTTCTTTCGAGGTTGATTGATATTACCATTTCATGACAGACAAATGAAATTAAAGACATCTTGTAGTCCTTCCTCGGCAGCTTTAGTTTGAAATAAATAGGCAAAGCAGAGACAGGCTTATTAAGTCATGGTTTGACTTCAGAAAAAAACAGAACTAATTTCTGAGACTAATTAAGCAGCTAAATGAAAAAAAACAAAACAAAACAAATGTACTTGAACTTGCTTGAGTATTTAAAAAAAAGGAAAGAGGTTAAATAGAGAGACATCGGTGCAGTTGCTGAGACATGCAGATACGTTTTTCTTGACTGCAGCCCAGGGCACATCACGGTATACCACGCGGTCTCTTTGCCAAACTGGCATCCAGATTTCGTTTCTTCTCTCAAAACATGACCGGAAACGCATTCCACCAGTCATTTTTCAAAGCATTGTGCTTTAAAAAGCCAGGCTCCACAGGGTCCTCTCTCCTGCATGTTTTAAATGTTGCTCCGCTCCAACACACTCCTGAATCGAATGATTGGATGATTGCAAATGATTACAGAGTGGTTCTTTTTCACTTTTTGTTTGTTTACTGCTCCGCATGCTGATGACGCAACTGGTGTCCCACAACATCGGGCCGTAGCCCGATAGGTGCTACAACCTTGGAGCTGGACGAATGAGCAACAACAAAATCCCTCCAACAATGAGAAGTCAGAGACGACTTGGGCGCCGCTGGTGTTGTTGTTTTATCAAAGTAAAAAAAAAAAAAACAAAAAAAAAACCATCCATATTTAATTTTAAGTCTGGATATTAAAAATAAAATCTGAAAATAAGGTGATAAAATTCAGGGTAGAACATATTGTCTATTTTTGTGTAATATGTACACAAAACTAAAAAAAAATGTTCAGAATAAATGACGCCTAAAATAACTAAAACCTCATTTGATCGGCAACACAAAACGAAATTGCGCCTGTGTCATTATCTAACAAAAACTAAGAGAAAGTACTGAAGCAGAGCGTGAAAAATGAAGTGCACCCTTCCTGTTTCTATTGTTAATGAGAGACTAAGTAGCAGCCAGGTGCTGTTAATCAAGTGCACGTGATTAATTGCTGCTCAGCAAGTGTGACCACTGCAACAAAAGCCAAAGCTCTACTGTAGCCGTGTGCTGCTCTGCAGTATTCAGGTGTGTGCTAACGCAATGACGAGGGGGAAAGACATCAAGACTGATCTTAAGAGAAACAAATCTTTTGCTGCCCACAAATCTGGGAAGGATTATGAAGTAATTTGCGAACAATTTGGAGTGTGAGAGTAGTGAGTCCTCTGAAGTCCAACAGACAGAAAGTAAAACACCTCTGCAAGCCTCTGCAGGTAATAATGGCTCATTTGCGTTTGTAAGTACTTAATACTGGGGGTTCAGCCCGGTGATTATAAGATGTAATCGAATGGCTAGCTGCTGCAGTGTTGTTTGGTGTGTGTGTGTGTGTGTGTGTGTGTGTGTGTGTGTGTGTGTGTGTGTGTGTGTGTGTGTGTGTGTGTGTGTGTGTGTGTGTGTGTGTGTGTGTGTGTGTGTGTGTGTGTGTGTGTGTGTGTGTGTGTGTGTGTGCATGCGCAGCTGGTGCACTGGCTAAGTATGTCCTCTCATTTACGTTGTCACTGGAAGCCTCGGGCTCGCACCATGACGTTAATAGCTTGACAGGTCATGCTGTTCATATCTCTTTCCCTCTCTCTTCCTGTTGCTTCTTTTAAATTTTGAGCAGATTGGTAACGTTTCACTGGATGCTGCACACCTATTCTCTGATTTATCTTCATTTTTTTTTTTTATTAATTTGCACATGACTTTCCATGATTTACTCCTATATAATAATCCACCTTTCCCAGACTTTAATTGTAAAGCTTTCTTTAAATTCAGACTGACTCAAGCATGCATATTATTTTCAGGATAAATATTAACAGTACAGTCATGTGAAGTAGAAAGTGCATCTCTGTATGCTTTCATCAGAATTAAGATTATAAATAGCCAACCAGGTGCTGCTAATCACATACAGTTAATTAACTGTCCATCAGCAAGTGTGAACACCTCCAATAAAAGAAGACATTTTTACAAGTTGGGGTTCGGGAGTGTTAAGGTGTGTCGTAACACAATGCCAAAAGGATAGACATCAGCGATGCAGTCAAGGCAGAGTTATTTCATTTTCAAGAAGTTGAGAATGTTTGCAATGAGCAAACTAAGTTTTGCTTTGCATCCACTGGACCTGGTGAGTCAATGGTGAACTTCCTCTGTGTACCAGAATATTCTAGCGTTAAATATCACGTCGTCTATTTGACACCTAAAGTTTGGGTAAAAAGATTAAAATAATCCATCAGGACAATATTCCCAATTACCTGATAAATTCTACAACCAAATCACTGGACTGAAAAGTGTGCTACCATACCTGATTATTTCATTTTCCAAACATCAACCAGATTTAAATCATGAAATGGGGTTTTAAAGCCACCTCTGTTGCAATACCACTTCTCATCACATGGGGGCGGTACTGTTCTTAACAGTGAGGCTTATCCAGCATGTCTTGTAATACCACCTTGTCCCACTAGAGATGCACTTTGTGTCTTATGTCTGGGGCTGATACAAGAGATTAGAAGTGGTATAACAAGACAGTCACAGAGTGACTTTAAAGCAAACGTCTTTATAAAAACTGAACACACAAAATGATAATTGCTGCTAAGTGGTTTTCCAAGTAAATGATACCTGGGAAGTAGTTAGGTTTTGCAAACCCTGCTTTAGCATTTTGGCTTTGTTAAATAATAAGAGGTCTAAACAAACACTGTCTGGGTTTTGAAATAAATCTAAGGAGTAGCTCTTCCAGCATTGGCGTCTTGATTGGAAAACTAGGAGGGACACTCGTGTGTGTATATAACACAGAGAAACTGAAAATGAAACCATGCAAGAATCTTTGAACTTTTCCTAGAAAGAATATGGGAAGTTTCCTCCCTCTGGCGGAGCTCCAGTGGCGTATGAAATCAGTGCCAAAGGGTCAGTGTAGCTGTTCCTGTGGCATGTGGAGGCACAACACCTTGAAGCCACTTACTCCCGGTGTATCCTTCAATTTGTTAGATGTCTGTAATTCGGAGCACACAGGCACACTTTTTTTTTTTTTTTTTTTTTTTTTTTTTTTTTTTTTTTTTAATCTTTTTCTCATATGAATTGTTTTGTTTTGGAAAGTTCGAGGAAAGGACATCTCTCGAACCACTTTAAATGCAAATTGACATCACTTGTGTCCCCACACAAGCTCGTAGAGAATTTCACTGCTTTTTCAGGTTGGCTGTTCTTAGTTAAAGTCAGTAAATTAAAAAACACTTACATTGTTTTTCAATGGAGAGTGTTAAAGAGCTAAAGATGACTAGTGTTCAAGTTCTCTGCAGTTATCTTGACCTGTTGTTATCTGCTTGACCTTTTTGTTTCTCTCTGCAAACTTTCAATATATAGTTAATCCAGTTAATCTCAGTCATTTCTTCCCTAATTTGCAAGAGTTCAGGAAAAACCCCTGGGTTATGGTGATTACTTGGGTTTAGTTTACAACAAAATGCAAATTTTGCTCCTCAGAAGTTACTTGCGTGGTATAAGGAAATTGTCAAGACCCAGTCAAACTCTTTACATTTGATTGCGTGTTTCAACCAATACAATTCAACACTTTTTATTAATCCCTGAAGGGGAAATTTTCTGTTGCAGTAACTGATTATTTTAGTTTCTTGAGAGTCATAGATGGTGATAGCGATAAAGACGGATCTCCTGTAGCAGTCTGTGCTGCAGCAGATCTGAGGAAGCCTCTGACTGAAGACGCTCGACACAAGAGATTGAATTTCTGTCTAGTGAAGAAGATGTTCGGTGTTGTTCGTTATGCTTTTCATTTTATGAGGCATCCTTCTGCGTGCAAGTAGCTCCAGACCATGCATTTGAATAAAATATGCAGTATGTTACTATAGTCAAATTATTTTCGTTCCTCAGGGGTACCAACTCATTTGTCCAGGTTTTATTAGGTTTTTTTGTTTTTGTTTTTAGTGTGATTCTGTTGAACCACCATTCAAAAGCAGTGTCTGATTTGTCAGTTTTGGTGAGTTTTATTAGTTATCATTACCAGTGGCAGTTTTAAGTTATCTCAGTGATTTATTGTGGGTTTTCTTCTTTTAATGAAAGGGTAACGACAAATTTGTCCAAGTGTGCATAAACAGGCCCCTCCTTCTGTGTTGCAGTGTTACTTTAGGCCACTTGGGGGAGCATCTCATTGGCTTACAACACAAAGGACACTGCCAATGGGAGAGAGACTTGCCGGACCATCCCCAATCATTGACACAGCATTGTCAGCAGCTCTTTTATCAATGCAGCAGATACTCTCTGTTTCCCCGTGTAGTCAAAAGTGGTATTACTACCTTAAAGTGGGTTTAATATGACCTTTGGTTTGAATTGGTCACTTCAATTTTAAGAAGCGTCACAAGATCCAGTGATAAAAGAATGATGTGAAAAACAGTTTGCAAGTCTCCATAACGCAGAGTAAAATATTGTTTATGTATTAAATGTATGCATGTGTTCAAATACGTCATGTTGCGTTACAGAAATCTGAGTCATTGGATGGAAACAACTGTGATTTCAAGACTTCCGGGTTCTTTGCTGCAAATCTAAACTTCCTCCTACTTAACACACTCGCATCACAATGTACACACAGATATCTACATCAGCTTTGAAGCTGTTTCTTGTAGAAATTTGCTTTATCCTCGAGCAACGGTAGCAGAGAGATATGACGTTTGCAGAAACCTCAGCAGAGAGGGATGTATAGATTTTAAACTGAACAGAGAATGAATTATTTCCATGGGTAATCTTTACCATCTCTCTGCTTTATCTTCAGTTTCCCATAATTTCATTATTCCCGAGTTTTAATAGGTGTCTTATGGGACAGCATTAGTAGCCATGTCCATTGTGTGTGGTGTATAATTTACTTCCATTTATTTGTTCTTAAAGTACTTTGATCACAATTGTTTCTGTCAGTTCTTCGTCCTTATAAACATCTTGGCGTGTTAACACGACCAATGGGAGAGGCGCCAACAACGAAATGTCTCACCCGTCAATCAAGAGCTCTTTTTTTAATTTTTTTTTTTTTTTTATTGCTGTGTCGAGGAGGAGGAGGAAGACAAATCTGAAAAGCTTCCATCCTCTTAATGAGGCGGGCCTCCACGTGGGAGTTAAAAGTGCTTAAGGAATGGAACAGTGATTTGAGAGGGAAAACAAAGAAAGAATAGCAAAAAAAAACAAAAAAAAACCAGCCTGTACTTCTGTGTTTAAAGTTTCTCAGGCATTGCGTGAAACCTCCCAGCCGAGACTTTATCGTAATTAGCTCTGTCAGATGGCTTGTGTCAGGGGAAGTTATTACCTTAAATAGACTCAGCAGTGATACGGATCCTTGTTCTTACAGATGTTTGCATGCCTGTTGAAGATACAGCTGGCCGACACTGGTGTGGGCGCTTTTCCAGTTTGGTAAACCTGATTATTGATGCAGAATTAAATAAGATAAATTGGGAGATCTGTGAAAAAGAAAAAAGAGAGAAGTGTTGAACCATAGGGTTTACAATACTACGCACTGTTCATAAGACGAACATGCTTGTTGGAAAACCACACATGCGTAGGAGACATTATTTGAAGCATAAAAATTGATCCGGACTTCTGAAAGGATCCAGCTTTCACATTAAGAAACCTGCTTTAGCATGAGATAAGATAAGGTACGGTGTTCCCGTGTGCGACCAAATGGGAGGATGCAGAGCTGGATCAATAATAGAAAGGGGCCCAGGGCCATCGTTGCTTTGCCTCCAAATAAGGGCCATAAAATAAACTAAATAAATAGAAGAGTTATATAATAGTCTTCAAGAGAAGTAACTGCAATAAGTGAAAGGTGTTATTTTTATTTAACAGGTTCGTGACAATTTTATTTAAGCGTAATTGTGGTTACATTTAGTGTGAAAAACAATAGCTTTCATCACTGTATGACAACTTTTAACCTTCTACATAAAAAAAAATAAATAAATGTCAACTGGTTTTCCTATACAGTTTAAATGAGTAAGACCATGAATGTTTACATATTTAAAGTAAGACTAAATACACTGCAAAAACAGACTGGTCGAAATTGTCTAATTTTAATCAAAAGTATCTTTGCCAATGGGTTAAGAGCGACTTTATTTGCTGGAATTCTTAAAAATAGCAAAATAGTGTGTTTTAAAAAAAAAAAAAAAAAAAATTTCTTGAAGCACTTTACTTTCTTAGAAACGAGTTTTTGCGGTGCACTTACAATTTTATTGGCCCGGGGGTTGTTTCAATATACACTACCATGTCAACATGTGCGTTTCTGACCTTTTCCATGATGTCTGCATCATAACATAAATCTTTCTGTAGCTTATCATGCCAGACAGAGTTGTTTCTAGCCTGTAAACAAATGTACTGGACTCGATTAGGTCAGTTGGTTATTCTGACTTGACCTCATGCATATCAGCAGCCACATAATTTGAGTTTTCTCAAAGTTTCTCCATCCCTCAGTAGCGGCAGCAGCAGCAACAACAATCGTTTTCAGACCAGAACTGGCTGAAAATCATATGTCAGTTGCTGAAGAATATGTATCTAATTTCTTCCATTTCCAGTGAATTCCTCCATCACACAGACTTGAACCCCAGCTTCTGCCATATCTTATTTTCCTAATTGTTCTTGGCAGCTCAGCGGCGTTGTCATTAGCTGCATAGTTGTCACAGCCGCTGTGCCAATCAAATCCATCCACACATGACTGATGTGCAGGCCCCCCTGGAACAGAAAGATGTCCAATGGGTTGTCATAATCTATCCATAAAGAAAGAGGCTGCTGTACTGCGCCTCCTCCTTTTTTTAAAAACACAATTTCTGCGCAGTTGCAGCTTCAGTGCACAAGGTTTGCTCATAAAGTTTTCAGTGGTATCATTTGGAAACCACAACTTTAACTACAGTATGGCTGTAAACACGGTTCAAGTTTCCATCCATGCTGTCTACTTCCTTGTGTTCACCTACCGATTTCTCCATGTGACATCATCAATACAGTTGTTTCTACAAACGCCAGACTCTACACTCTGCACCACCATGATGCATATATTTAGGGAAGGCGCCGCTCCTCCTAACCACCAGCCAGAGACCCTGTTCCAGGTCCAAGTGGTCCTTCTGCCATCATGCATAACCCTTATGATCTGTGGGCAGTTCGTGGCCTGGAAAAATTGGATTTTTCTGTCAGGAGAGAGAAGACCACCATGCTGATGGGCACAAGCAAAGAAGATGCTTTTTGAAAGGAGAGTATTTTATCAAAAGTTGCTTCCTGCATCTGAATCGGATGACGTCTCCTGCTTTGTCTGTTCAGAACCATCTTCATATAGATGTTCAAAGGAGGTTTGGTTCAGTGCATATCTTGATTCCCTGCAAAAAAAAAAAAAAAAAAAAAAAAAAGGAATTACAGAGGGACATTAAATGTTTTTGTTCTTCAAACCAAGATGTCAAGTCTTTTAGTTGACAGTGACTGGCCATTTTGAGCGTGTATGGCAAGGCAGAGGCATATTGGTGACAGTGAAGTGTGTGCCAACCAGCACCCGGTCTCCCCCACTAACATGACCAGTAGGAGCAAGTGATAACGCTGTAATCCCATGCCCGCCGCTTGTGGTATTATATCAGGACATCTGTCGCCGAGAGCCAGATTATCTACACAAATTTAAGGTCACATGTCGACAGGATTGTGAGGTGCGAGGGTGATGCGTCTGAGGATAACACCTATAGAAGCAGCTGCTGTGTTGACTCATGCTGTTAATAGCTGCCGCGCCGCCTGCATGGTGTTAGCATCTGGCATATGGTGCGGCAGAAGATAGCTGCACTAAATCTTGCAGAGCAAAGGGAGCTACATTTATTTTCAGACTGAGAAGAGGAGAGAGCCAAGGGGTTTTGTTGTAGAGAAGAAAAAAAAAAAGGAGATAACTGAAAAAGAAAGATAAATGGTACTATATCAGGCTATGATGCTATAAACCACGACCAAATATTTGTGCGCTTTGGGTTTATTTCTGCTCATGAGATGTGGGTTTAATGCTACCTGGAAGAGGATGAAAATGAGGGAAAGAAGAAAAGAGCCCCTCCTGGTTCTACCTCGCTACATGGTAGATGTTCAGCCTTTGAATATAGCCTGCTACAAGTGGTTTAACATCTGTGGTAACATGTGGCTTTGTAAAAGCTGAGCAGCGTAGAGGGATCTGTGGAGGAGGGGGAGACCTGCTCTGTATTAGACATTAAAACTCAGCCAGTTTTTATAAGGCGTATCAGATTTGCATATTTAAAACAAGGGAGAAGCAGTTTGAACTAACTTGTGGGACGTCACCGATCTGTCCTGTTTTGCCTTCCCCCCCTCCCCTCCCTCATGATATAGTCACAGTGCACAGCATACTGATCACATGCTTGCAGCAGGAGTTAATGGGATACAGAGGTGTGCAAACACCTCTGATTTTAAGTCTTGCAGAAAGCCTATGGGTGCTGGAGGTGAGGTGACTCATATCTGCTAGCAGATAATATAAATAGGTACACTTACTGACACTTTAGATGTAGTGTTTACTTTTTATTTAAAAAAAAAAAAAAAAACTCCTTGATTTAAATCAATGCAGATGTGATGTTTGCTCCCCAAAGATGTGATTATCCCTGTCCAGGTTTGAATGAATTAACAATCTCTACAATATTAAACCCTAGATGTGGCTGCAGCTGACTCATTTTGCGAAGTCTGTCTATGCGGGAACCTCCCCACCCTCCCTTCACATCTGCCTGACAATAGGAATTAATTTCAAATCACACTCCTGATGAGCATAATTTCTTTTCAGACTGCACTCAACTAGTGAGAGGCTTGACAATGGAAATGAAGCTGGCACACAATCTTGTCCTCTATTGTGTTTCTTAGCGCAGTATACAAGTGTTTTGTCAGGGATTTGTCACAGCCCTTTGTCTCCAAACAATAGGTGACTTTGGCGATGTCACAGGTGTTGACCTGCACTTTTCCCTTACAATTTCAAAGGAGTGGAAGGAGAAAAAAATATCTAATGGAGGAGACGAGGAGTAAGATAGACAGGCAGTTGTAAGGTGAAAGACACCTAATTTGGTGAGAAAAATGACGAGAGTTTTTGCACACACGGCAAAAATAGCCTCTCTAGAAATAACCCCAATATTCTATGAATGTACTGAAAGTTGTCTAATTTTAAGCAAATATCTTTGCCAGTGGGGAAAGAAAAAATTCCTTGACTAAAATTCTTTAAACTAGCAACATCGTCTAAAAAAAGGCTTTATTTTTTTTTTTTTTTTTAAACAAGGCTTTTTTAACTTTCTAAGAATACTTTTTTTTTTTTTTTTTTTTTCTCTATTGAAAATGGTAATTTATTCAGTGCTACATACTAAAGAATTCTTCATTACTGGAAGTTTCTAGTTGCATTACGTAGCAGTTAAAAGTTGATTGTGTTCACTTGTGTCCTGTTAGTCGGGTATTTTAGAGTCCCGTCTTTTCCCCTGTCGCTGGTCCTTTTTCTTACTTCTATTTCCTGTTTCCTCATTTCCGACCTGCATTCTTTAACTCTGTTCTGTCTTGTCATGTTTTTGTGAATTTATCATTGATGTTGAGATCTTCTCAATGATCCTACTCAGGCTGATGAATTTAAATTGTTTTGATATTAAATATTTTTCCATTTGGAAGACCGTTTTCCTTCTTGACTTTTGTTGTAGAACCACAACATCTCCTGCATCAGGTCAGGTCCAACGTTTAGGCAACATCCTATTACCAAACATGAAGAACAAAGAACCTGTCCCGGTTTATGTGAGACATCATATACACTCCTTTGTCCATTTTCGGAGTCTTTGCCCACTTAGTGCACCTTTATCCCTTAAGGGCTCCATATTTGTCCCACATAGGATTCCCACTCGGAGTTGTATGAAAGTAATACCATATGGGACCAAGCCTAAGCCCCCCCCGTACTTGTATAGTCTACTTTTTATCTATTTTGGGCCCACATGGACATGCTGCCTGAGTTAACTGAATACTGTGTCTCCCTCACCAAGTGAAAACAATTTTGAGTTTATGCTTTAGAACTCTAAGAATATAATATTAAACTTACTCTAAAGTAAATTCAATTTTTAGGTTTCATCAGATGAGTTTTTCAGCATATTGAAGAACTTCTTGAAAACTTAAGGTATTCTGTGATTATTGACAGTGGCTGTCGGGAGGAATGGGATAAATATGACCAAACCTCCTGAAATCTGAGTCTGCCTTTTTGAAGAGCTCTCTGATCAATAGAAAGCTCAATAGTACTCATTGTCATTGGAGATTAAACCATGGTCTGCATGCTGCTTTAAAAGCTTTTTCATTCAGTCAACTGCTAAATTTATTGGAAACCTAAGATTCTTGTGGACACAGAAATGGACAAACAATGAATATAAACACAAAACCTCAGCTTTTCTACAAAAGAATGCCAGTAATGGCCTTAAAGGCATCAACAGCTTGGCTCACAACATTGTTTAATTGGCATGCCCATAGTTTAAAGCACCCTAACCAGTACTAAAAATTTACTGAAATTAATAAAGGATAAAGGGCTTTCTTGTTTTATCTCACCTAAAAAATTAAAAAACAAAAACCTAACAAAACAAAACAAAAAATTGGAGAAGTGAAGTCGGCAAACATGATGGAGCTGGCTAAGGAAGTGACTGTCTGCAAAATGTGGTGGAATGAGGTAAAATATTAAAGGAACTAGTCAAGTTGATAGAAAGGCTATTGTAGGGGAGTAGAGAGATTAAATAAACTCAAAAAGGAGAAGGTAAAAGAAGAATAAGAAAATACAACCTTGATTATATCCAGGCCATACAATTACGTGTTTTTCAGTTACTCTCCCATTACAATCTGGAATTGGAAAGATTTTTTCTCCTTTTTTTTTTTTTTTTTTTTCCTCTTTGTTGATGATAAATGGTAGTTGAATACAACTTAATTATTACTGTAAGACGCATATAAAAACTAAGGTCCCAGGACAGTCTCAAAGGAGAGACAGTAAAAGTTAAATGGCCATGAGTTCAATAATGGCCCCATGGGTAGGGTTAGGTACATGGCTGACGAATGGACGTGTGTCCAAAATGAGTGTCTCATATAGGTCCCACTTCACATAAATGAACCCTAATGGGGAGTTCACATGGGAAAGTATGGACCCAGCAAACA
Source organism: Xenentodon cancila (assembly GCA_014839995.1). NCBI lineage: Eukaryota > Metazoa > Chordata > Actinopteri > Beloniformes > Belonidae > Xenentodon > Xenentodon cancila. The sequence continues at coordinate 11,133,830 of CM026219.1, read as the reverse complement.
GTTCCCTATGTTTAATGCCCATTCATAACTCATAGGCCCCGCATACAACTGTTGGTCGGGTCTCCACTGGGCTCCGTAATTTCTGACATAGTTGCAGAACTTTTCCTTCCACTGATTTTGTTTTTGTGTCTGCTGAAAAATGTTAGCGTACACAATGCATTTTAAGGAGAATGATTATGTCTGCTTGCATAAAGCACAGTAATGAGGTGCTCTCTGATGGCAGCAATAAATTACCATTAACAAAGATAAGCTACTGTACTTTTAGACATTTCCACTGTATGTCAAAGTTAGTTGTGGCTACCAGCTCCTTCAACTGATCCCCTCTGAAATAGCGGAATATCCTGTTAAACATGTTGATTTAAAAATAACTGGGTAAATACAAACTGATAAGTGCTTTGCTAAGGACTTTAGCATGACTATTACGGATGAAGAAGTGATAATAGCAAGTCATTGCTGAGTCGACTGTCAGTTTATTAGAAATAAATATATTGCTGTATGTAAACCCTTCCAGAGGTGGTACAAAATAATTTTCCCTGTCAAATTTGTCATTGATGAAATGATTGAGCCCAAAATGCCGTTTTGAACCAGATTGTGAACACATTTATTTCCAAACTAAAGTTTCAAATAGATTTGATCGCTTTTGGAGCCAGCCTCTAGAGTCCAGTCGATGAACTGCAACAAGTCTTACCTCTGCTTAAGATTCAGTGTAAAAAGCAAGCCTTAGTATGCTAAAATCACATTTAAAGTGATGAAAAAATATTTAATATATTCAAGAAAAGGGAAATGAAAACTTTTGATAAATATTCTTGTAAAGGAGCTAAAAATCTCACCCTGTTGAATAAGATTTCAATTCAGTTCAGGTTTCCAGCTTGACAGTTATTTCTGTTACTCCTGAGTGTGTCTCTGGAGCCTGATTAAAACGGTACCATGTAAGTGTAATTGTGTAGTGCCAAACTCAGTTCACAAGGCCAAGATTCTTGTAAAGAAATTAAAATCGAAATCCCCACGGAGGTTGAGAGGAGGGTGGAACCCCACTGAGACTAATACAATTTCACTCAGCTTTCAGCTTGGATCCTGGAAGAAAAGTAGAGCATCCCGTATTGTGTGTTAGATTATCTGCTATTACAGATGTGCCAATTGCAGGGATATGAGGATAAAAGCAAGGCAGACACTATTTATAGAGTATTTTCAGAAGCAAATGCACCTAACGATGTCAATAGACCCAAAATAATTTTTGGATAGTAAAATACAGTGTGGGCATAGACGAGGAACAGAGGTGTATTGGAAGTATGGGATTGTGCAAATATCTGAATGGTGGTAGACTTTGTTGCAGTTCTTTTTAAACAGTTTATTAGAGTTGTGCCTTTTTGTCATCTTACAAAGAGCAAACATTTGGAGCAAGATATAAAAACTCTGAATGCAGAACAAATCGCTACAGTTATAAAAGTGCAGAGTCAACAAAGTATAACTATTTCGTGTTTGTTTCATACAGCATGGCAATGATCGTTTTCTCTTCTGTAGAAAAATATTTCTTCTCATAACAGAGCAGCAACGCAATACAAGCTGTATTGCTCCAGCTACGAGGAGATTCAATGATGTTGTTAGATGAATTATTCTGAAAGTCAACATCATAACACAAAGAAAGTACAGCTGGGTCCAGGAGTGTTTGGACAATGACACATTTATTTTATAATAAGCGCCTTTATAAACAACCACAAGGGATTCGAAATAAAGCAGCCAAGATGCGATCAAAGTGAAGGCTTCAAGGCATGTTGTGGAATTCGATTCTTTGGACAAATTAAACCAACATCAACTTGTATCAGAATGATGGGAAGACAAAAGTATAGAGAAGTAAAAGAACAGCTCGTAACTCCAAGCAGTCACATCATGTGTCAAGCACGGTGAGGGCAGTGTTATGGTATGGATATGTATGATTGCAAGTAAAATAGGCTCACTTGTTTTTTTTTTGCAGATGTGACTGCAGACAGAAGAAGAATACTAATTCTTAGGAGTATAGAACTACACTTTCTGCTCACATTTAGTAAAATGCTACAGAACTGGTAGGACAACACTTCACAGCGCAGATGGAAGGTGACTCCACACAACTCAAACTCAACTTTTGTGAGTCAAAGAAATATAATTTTCTTCAATGGCCAAGTCGGATGCCTCATTTTAACCCACTAGAGCAGCCTTTCGGTTTATAAAGACTGAACTGAAGGCAGAAAGGATTTCGAGCAACAAAACATGTCAAGGAAGGGAACTGAGAATTTGGTCATGTCCAAGGACTCCAAACCTAAAGTAGTCACTGCAAATGATTCAGGTACGGACAATATGATTATCTTTACCATTATTTTCATTTTGTACAAATACAAATAACCCATAAAATATACTTGTCTTAAAATGGCTGCAATTCCTAAATGGGGAATGCCATATATTCTGACACATATGGTGAATGCTATGGTGCATCAAGGAAAAAGAGTATTAAAAACTGTCATTGTCCAAACACATTGGCACCTTATGGTATCAAAGTCAAAACCATTCAGCCTATATTCCACAGGTGAATCTGGCTTGAGTTGATGATAACAATTAAACAATAATGTTTCATTAATTTGGTAACCATAGAAATGTACTGTATTGAAAGATGTACATTGACTTTTACGGAGGTTTATAAAATGCCACGCTTTCCAAACTCCTGACTAATGAATCATATTTACCCGTCAATACATGTCTTGTTAAAGTCTGCATCCTCAACTGCATCTTAAATCCATTTTATCTTTGTACACTCTCCAGAAGGTTTGTGAATGGACAGAAAAAAAGATGTATCAAAGGTATACTAGCCATCAGATAAGCTGTACCTTTCAAGGCGCCAACCTATCATCTTAATGGTGTTTGATTCTGAAAAATGGAGGCCCCTGAAGGATTGCCCATTGTGGAGCCACAGTTTTCGACATATAAGCCCTTTTCCTCTTCCCTCACCACATCAAGACATTTCATCTAATGGTTGAAAAGGCACTCTTCTACGTTACTTTTGAGGAGAACCATTCTGAAAGTGCCACAAGGCATCACACTGCAGTGCCGGTGATTGGTCATGTCATGCCATGCCCGCTGGGTTTGTCACTGAGTTAGCTGTCGAGTGTGCAAGTGTGCACAGAGCAGAACACAAATAGGTTCTTGTGTCTGTAAGCTGTTTGCTGTGAAATATAGGGAAAATAAACGTATTCCACATGTACTGTTAGGTTTCTACATTAAATTTGTGGCCATCCTGTTGGCTTAACTTAACATAAGGTTTCTTGAATTGTGGAAGGAAAAAAATAAAAAAGAATTTATGTTTTAGCTGGTTCCAGTTGCTTGGTTACCAGATGTCAAGAAATGCATGTACCACAACCCAAAAAAGTGGTTGTTTTTAACATTTATTTTTTTTTGTATGCATTACACAAATCCATCCTCTAATTAATGCTAAGCTGTTTAGCTTCAGGTCTAGCTTGATATTTAAGCAGACATTAAAGCATTATACAATTTTTTTTTTTTTTCCTATTAGAAAAACAGCAAATAAAGTGCAGAATTATTCCTTTGAGCATCATACTGACATGACTTTTTTTCAAAAGAAAAAAAACAAACACAAAAAAGTCAAGTGAATATGTGCTACTAAAATCAGATGTATTAAGAAAAACATTGTCGTTATGGAGAGAAAAAAATAACAAAATCTTTAATGGCTTTTGAAATATAAATGCAAAATGTTTGAGGATGGCTGAAGAAAAAAAAAATCAAGTTTATTGATCATACCCTGAAGAAGTGAACTTCTATTGATTGCAAAAGCACAGGCAACACAAATCCAGCTGTGTTATTGTTGTGCATTGACCGTTGTATGGCAAATTATATTCTGCAGGATTTATTTAGTAGTCAAATGCTGTCACTTAATCTGTTATGTTGTTGAATCTTAAAGCTGAATATTTAAAAAAAGGAAAAGTTAATTCTTTCTTGTGATTTTAGGATTTTTGCAAATCATTACATTCTGTTTATTATTACACATAACATGTTATTTCTCACACGGATTCAAATTAAATCCCAGATTGCAAAGAATGTTGGTTCAAACTTGACACATACCTAGTCTTCGGTTGCCCGTCTTCGTCCTGGACCGACTGTGGCTGTCTACGCATAGCCACACAGCCACCACAAAGCGAATACATTTGTTTTTTTTCGTTGGGCATTTGAGTCACACCTGGCCCTTGCAACATTTGCTGTATCTTATATCAAAACAATCACATGTAATTTAAGTTCACTATCCCCATAAAACTCACGCCAGAATTCAACTGGACTGGTTCATCGAATCTTGGGGCTTTAAAGCCGTGAAACCGTGTCATAAGTGCCTAAAGTAGCTTAGATTGGGCACAAATGTGTCCGCTGTCTGGGATTTCCCTTGTTGAGCCATAACCTGCCAATATGGTATAGGACTAGAATTAGAAAGAGAGAGACAATGAGCATGCTGTGCTCCTCAATTTCCAGGTGTGAGAAGTTTCTGTCCTCAAGGGTATGAAGAGGCAAACTCTGGAACTGATTCAATACCATTTTAGTTGTGAATGCGATACTCATGACCTGAATTAAAGATCGGCTGCTCTTCACCATACTGTATTAACCCTTCTTTTGGCTATTTTGATATTTGTGTGCACTAATGTCAATGCAAGTAAAAAAACATAAGCACAAAAGTGCATAAAAATGTGACTATTCTTCTTGCAGATGTCTTAAAACCTTTTTTTTTTTTTTTTTCCAGAGCATTTGGTGCTGATGTTTATATTTTACAGGCATTTCTGAACTTGAGTTTGGCTGAGATGTCTAACTAATCCCTTCTAAATTGCATTTGTTTTTTGTTTTTCACAAAAGCATCTAACACCAAAGAGACAATAAAAATAATAATCCTCTTTTTGTATTAATATGATACTTGAGAGCATTCGAGCATGCTGCAGTCTTGAATACCTGATCACTGAAATAATAATCATAAAAGATATCATTCTGTCTTCAGCTATCCTCACGGGTGCTACTTAGAGTTATGCTTCCTCAGCCAAGAAGGTGCCCTGTGTGCCAATGTGTCAAAGTAAAAATCAACTATAATAAATCACTACCAGCTATATGGAAATATTAGTTTGATTACAATGGCCCAACTACAGCAGTGCTGAAATATTTCGCTGCCTCTACCAGCCTCGGTACAGTGCTTCATATACTCCATTGTTTGGCAAGTAAGGCGCAGTTTTAACCTCAAGCAATTCCCTTCCAATTCCCCTAGGTCTAGCTGCTGCATGCGACCTATCCTGTCCTGGCAGTTACATCTCAGGATTTAGTTTACGCACAAGAATTCATAATAATACAGTATCAGGGGCAATGACCCTCTACTTGTTGTAGTTTAGTCAATGAGTTTGTGACACTCATTTGCCATATTTACTAGTGTTAGAGATAGATACAATGGACGCTTGTCTCATTCAAACAGCATAAATTGAACTGAATAATTATTAATTCCCAAACAGCAAGTCTTTTACTAAAGTTTAAATTCATGAGGACAAAAAAATAAAGAAATAAATCAAATGAAATGGGGGAAAAATAAACAGCAGTGACAGAAGTGTAGCAGAGAGAGGTGCATGTTGGAGGCAAAGGTTTTTGTCTCAAAATCGATTAGGGACGTATTCATTTCTTGACTGAATTTAAGGTAGCCTGTATTCACATATTTCTTTTCCTGGTGGCTGTCAGACTGCAAGTTGCAGATCACTACCATAGACTGTATATAACAATGGACGAAGCATTCAGGCACATGACCCATGGGTTTCTGAAGACTGGTTTTGAAGCCTGCTTTTCTTACGTACAGGACGTGGCCACGTCGCTCTGTAAACCGACGGGAACACACCCACCGCATGTCAATCAAAGTTATGTTAGCTCCTGGCTCCTTCAGCCGAACCCCATCAAAATAGGTGCGGAGCTGCCGTGAGACATTTCCAGCGGGATTTACCGTTTTACATTTCGACTCGACTGTAATATCAAAACTGACTTGGGTTTAGTTGAAGTTAGGTTAGTACCAATGAAAGGTTGCTTTGTGAAGGGCGGTAGCATGACAATTACAAATAAGGAACTAATAATGGGTAGTGATTGACAGGTAGAGGCTTAGCCAGTCATATTAGAAATACATGTTTTACTTAATATAAACTCTCCTGGCGTGGGACAAAGAAAATGAATCCCCCTCTGAGTTGTCATGAATGTGAAAACAAACGATTGAGACGAAAATGGCGCTTTGAACCATGCTGTAAATGTGTTTACTTCTGCTCTAAAGTTGGACATTTTACCATGTGAGTCAATGGAGATTGACTCGCTTTTGGAGCCAGTTTCCATCGGTCAGACGAGAAACTGCAACGAATTTTGGTTCCACACGAGCGTCAGTGGGGAAGTGACATGGTTGGCGCTTGAACACTACCAGAGTTAGCTGGAAAATTGCTACTGCCTTATTTTTGTTGCAAACATAAATTAACATTTTTCCCAGTTGGTCTTGTTAGACTTGAATTTCTGCTTCAGTCTGACAGCTGCAGACTGTTTGCTGACTTTGTTAGCTCTAACTAGTTAGCTCTACAAAGCACTTTGTCAAGAAAGCGAGTTCTAGATTTTCTGAACTGGCCATTCTGAAGACTTGACAGCACAGCTAAAAACAATAAGCCTTCACGTGAAAATGATATGAAGACGTTTGGATAAATATCATTAAGGTCAATTCTGCCATACAAGTTATTGCCGCTACCATGCAAAACTTAAACGTACATCTTTGGTTTGAAATCCCCAGACGTTGCCATGAATGCGCAGGTTGTTGTAAGGTTGTATTGCGTTAATAGTGCAATCTGCAGGTGAAACAGATATTCACAGCTTTTGCTACTTTGCTGCAACGTTTTTAGGACTGTAAACCTAAACTGCTGTTGCCAAACACTACAAAATCTCCTCTTATACTCTTGTTACTTAAACAATCTCCCTGTATGTAAATCCTCCAACCAAACTGCAATCTCGTAGCATTTATCAGGGATGCCATCGTGTTGGTGAGCCGTACACATTGCTGCTGACTGTGTTGTTCGGATGGACAGTTTGATTGTCAGTGTTTGGCAGTGGTTCTAAGAAAATGCTGAGTCAGCCTTGTCTGGATGTGTTGATTACCACGTTTTACATTTTAGTTAAGCATCCGTACAACAAAAGCCAAAAATTAGAACGGAAAAAAGAGTCAAGACCAGACCTCTTGGCCATCCACCATGCTGTGATAATGATCAACGGATGTTTACTGTATGGTCATTAGAAACTCCTTGTTAGCATAATTAACATTTATTTTAATGAAATCTCCTCAGTTAGGTCAGTAATATATATTCTGTGTGACTACTGCAGCCCATGGTGTGTGTTGGTCCAGTATAGTAGTCCAGAGGAGGCAAATCAAACATATGCTCAGGGCCACTGACGTTTTTTTTATTCTCACCCAGGAAGAGAAGCTGTGAAAAGGAGTATGAAGACAGTGGAAATGGTTTGATGTCACATCGCCCATACTGAGCCTTTAAACTATGTTTAAAATGTTAATTAGTGAGCTCTGGTTCTTTCATCTTATACTGCTGCTTCTCTAAATCATTTTCATTCATCTGCTCATAAACCTACTCAGTTCTCCTCTTTTTGGTTGTCTATCTGCACCACACACATGCTGATACACACTCCTCCTACCTTCTCTAATCAATAATGGATAGAGCCACATAGTGATGGGACTCCTTTCCCCTTTTGACCAGCTCTGATGTGGTGTGAGAGGGCGACATCAATCAAGACTGTTACACTGCCAGCGCCTGCTATTCTGGCAACGTGATTAGGAGATCCGAGTGTGTTCGTGTGGGTGAATTTGCAAAAAGACTCGGGCAGAGTAATTCAATAACGCCATGTAAGGCTGGGGGACTTTAAATTTCTATTCATCACTTCCCCAGGAGACAAGACTAATATACACTGCTACACAGTGTTTCAAAACTCGGTGTAAATGTACCTGTGGTTGTGGTAGGAGAAGCCATTATGCTTGCATCACAGCATGTATAACGCCAGTTATAATGTCAAGTCAAACACACACTTCATAGCAACAAAACTCTCTGGTTTCTGATCAGCTGGCAGATGTTGATGAACATGTGTGCCAAATCATTAATGGATAACCCGTCTTCAGTTTAGCCACCATTTAATATCCAGCAGACTTAAAACTGCACAGCAGAACTTTTTCAGCTTTTACCTCCCCCTATAGGCGTGGAGGTTAAGTTGCTTTTGTGATACCGTCCAATATTTAGTTTTGTTTGAGCTCTTGCTGGATCACCCGCATGTTTTCTCTTCAGACATGACTTTCTTCAGTCTCTAAGAGGTTCAACCTCACTAGGTTTGAAGGAAATTTGTGCCCTCTCGGGTTACTCTGCTGTTAATGTTGAGGTCATTCACTGAACAGCTCATGATCAGTCATTCTAAGCATGATCATACCTATTGCATTCCCCTTTTTTAAGGATAAGCGGCAACAATTGCAAATTTTGAGCTGATCAATGGATTCATTGGTCTCTACGTTATATTGTATTCTCAACATTTGACATAAATAACTCTACAGTTGCCACAATGATTAAATATACATTGAGAAAAAGACTAGAAAGGATGTTTCAACAAAGGAACAAGGCAGTAAACTGAATTACAGTTATGGCGGACAATATACAAAGTAGATGAAGTTGGACTTATGCGGTCCTTTAAAGATGCCAAGTAATTTGCATGAGGAAATGGGCTTCATGAAGTCAACCAGAACCTGGCACATTCAGTTCCAACCAAAGCCAGCTCCAAAATAAGGCTTAACCTCTACTATGTATACTGAAGAAAAACAAATCAACTATATTAAATGGCCTTCTTTCCTGTTTATAATGAATGAAGTTCAATTACATTAAAAAGGGAATACTTCATACAGTCCTATGTGTAACTTTATATTCTGTGTTTGCAAGTGGAAAAAGCATTACCCCCAGTGGGCAAATGCAGTAAAATATTTTTGTGCTGCGGTGACCAGGATTAGCTGATACTCACGAGAATGGGAGTATAGGTTGGGTTAATCCAGGGATATTTTGTCTAAGACGAATGAAGAAAATTATTTTTATATATATATATATATATATATATATATATATATATATATATATATATATATATATATATATGATAAGAGAACTGGATATTATTGGAGTTAGAAGTTAAATCACTAGCAATTAGATGTTGTTTTTGTTTTTTGTTGACGTCTAGCATAATGACAGATTCTCCATCTCCATTTTTAGTTGCAGTTGACTTCCTTTGTTTTCATTGCTAGTTAACATTTGACTGACAGGTGAAGCCTATGAACAACTTAATGCATTGCTTTCTTAGACATCTCCTAAGTTACTCAAGTTCCACCCAGTTTAGTGACTTCCTGGTGCGACTTGTCCCTGGGTCTCACTGGAGTGGAGTTCTGCCAAGTCCTCACTGCGACATAGATCCTACCAAGGAGATGTTCCTGCCCACCAGGATTCATGAGATTACGAGTGTTACCTCTGTTATATATGTTTTAACCACCTGGGTGACTATCTGGGCTGAAACTGAGTGCATTAAGTTATCATAAATAAAGACGTGACAGATGGTCCAAGTTCAGTAGATTTATTACATAATTTGCATGCAAATGGGTCAAGACGTAGATCAGGAGCCTCGATGGAGAAGTGACACAGAAACATAGAATGCATAGTAATTTAAACAACACAAGAATGATTCTGTACCACCTGTACTCATGAGGAAGGTCACAATGGCTAAGACTAATATTTCCATTAGAACGAGTTTAAAAGGAAGTTTCAAGGACAGCGCGGTGCTTTTAAACTTCGACAATTAATCTCTCCCCATAAGTGGTTAAAATATCTTTTGAAACGTCTGAATTGTTCACCTGTGACCTTCACGGTTTAACATAATGTCGGCGTAGAAGTCAGAGGCGACTCATGTTGTATTTTGAAAACCGATGGGCCTCTCTAAGCCGTTCACGTGTGCTGGCTTCCTGCCAGCTAGATCTGACGAGTGTAAATTGACACATCTGAGCTCTAAAATAGTTTCGGCACATGTATTTAGCCGAATAGAGAGGACACTCACTTCTGGGATGCTTTTAAACCATAATGTCACGCTTCTCGTGGAACCACGCTTGTTGACTAGAGTGACTGCGATTCACAACGGCCGTCATGACCTAGGGGTTCGTGTCCAAGAATGTATGAAAAACAAATAGAGCTTATTCAATAAATCCAGAGGAGAGGAGAGGTTGAAACAGCCAAAGAAGAGGAAGATATCTGGATAAAAGATCAAAGAAAACAAAAGGAGAAATTATTAAAAAAAATATAGCAGACAATTGAATAAAAACACACCAACATAACTGAGAGGAGATAAAGCAAATGTAGAATAAATGCATTTAAAGACCTTCACAAAAGAACCACGAGAGAAAGTCGGAAGGAACGAGTAGAATGATGAGGAAAAGATCTTTGCTTGAACAAGAAGAGTAATATTGAACTTGATTATCATTCATATCCTGTCAAGACATGTCAAAGATACCCAGATCGTGTGTCTCATTTTTTGTGATGTAGCTGACTTACTGTCCTGCCCCCGTACAAAGGAGCAGTCAAAAGAAGCTGTAAAGCCAAGAATCCTTTTGAAGGGAGCTCTTTGATGCCATTTTCCTTTCTTTCTCTCCTTTTCTTTTATTACCTACAATCGACGACATCTTCTCCTGTGGTTGACTAAGAGTAGGACATTACACCACGGTATGGATGGTTACATACATGTGTGTCTGGAATGTGGGCTTACGCATGTGAATACATGAGTGAATAAATGTATCATTTATATGTAAATTGGTGTCTATACTAATATGTGCAGGCAAGATAAATGACAGGTTGATTTAATAATTCATGTGGGACTGAACTGCAGATGTGTGTGCATTTGAGGGAAAGAAAGTGACCCCCACTATTTCATTCAAGTTTCAAGCCACCATATTGGTTCTCAGTGTAAATGTAAGAGATGCACATAAAACATTTAAACCCCAGCATCTCTTTTATTGTATATTTTTGTTGAAGTGGACGATATGGTGAACACTACTGTTTATGTCTCAGCTTTGGTCTTTTTACTTGCGCTAAACGGACAGTTTTGTGTACCTTAACGCCCGGCCTAATCTCAGGCTTATGTTCTTATGTGGTATTTGCCCCCTGGACCAGCGGCGTTTTTAACCCAATGAGACGATGAGTGAAAATGACAGTGAAGGCCAAACTTGCAGTATACACAAACTCTGTTTACTGTTATAGGAAATAATAGAGTGGAGTGATACTAGTGATATTAAAATGCACAGGCCAGAAACTGTTTACTCCTGTCTCCGTTACATATGTATTAAAAAAATCTTTTCATTATTGTAGTACTTATTAAGTTAAGCTTTCATTGGAATATATATATATATATATATATATATATATATATATATATATATATATATATATATATATATATATATATATATATATATATATATATATATATATATAGCTCCTCACCATGCATGGTGGGTTCCACCCCAAATCCAGCACCCTGAGACTGTACGCAAGCCGTAAGGAAGGAGGCCGAGGACTAGTGAGTGTGAAAGCCACTATCCGGGACGAAACTGCCAAGCTCCATGAGTACATCAAGGACAAGGCCCAAACGGATGACGTACTCAGTGAATGCCTCAGACAATGGCAAGGTGAAGAGGTGCTGGAGGAGGAAGCATCATGGGAGGACAAGCCCCTACACGGGATGTACCATCGAACCATAACTGAAGTGGCTGATCTCAAGAAGTCCTACCAATGGCTAGAGAGAGCTGGCCTACAGGACAGCACAGAGGCACTCGTCCTGGCTGCACAGGAGCAGGCTCTGAACACCAGAGCAATAGAGGCCCAGATATACCACACCAGACAAGACCCAAGGTGTAGGTTGTGCAAAGAAGCACCGGAAACAATCCAGCACATAACTGCAGGGTGTAAGATGCTGGCAGGGAAAGCATACATGGAACGCCATAACCAAGTAGCGGGCATACTCTACAGAAACATCTGTGTGGAGTATGGGCTGGAAACCCCAAGGTCAAAATGGGAAACACCTCCCAAGGTGGTGGAAAATGACAGAGCAAAGCTCCTGAGGGACTTCAAGATACAGACAGACAGGATGGTGATGGCAAACCAACCAGACATCGTGGTGGTAGACAAAGGGCAGAGGAAAGCCGTGGTGGTGGATGTGGCAATACCAAGTGATGGTAACATCAGGCGAAAGGAACACGAGAAGCTTGAGAAATACCAAGGGCTTAGAGAGGAGCTGGAGAAGGCCTGGAAGGTGAAGGTGACAGTAGTGCCCGTGGTGATCGGAGCACTCGGGGCAGTAACCCCCAAACTGGAAGAGTGGCTGCAGCAGATCCCCGGAACAACCTCAGACATCTCAGTCCAGAAAAGTGCAGTGTTAGGAACAGCAAAGATACTGCGCAGAACCCTCAAGCTCCCTGGCCTCTGGTAGAGGACCAGAGCTTAGAAGGGACACCACCCACGGAGGGTGAGGAACGAGTTTTTTTTTTTTATTTATATATATATATATATATATATATATATATATATATATATATATATATATATATACAGGTTCTTTTTTCTGAGTGGTTTCAGATCACTTGGAGTTGGATCCAAAAAGCCCTTCGGATCTCTTGGATCCATACAGACAAACATTGAAAACCTGGCAATGAAACAGAAGCCCATTGTCCCCAACTACAAGTAAATACTTCTGAAGTTGATAACCTATAGCAAAGAATGTGTACTACCTGTTTTAAGAAGCTTTTTAAACAAAATTATTTGTCTGGTTTCACTTTATTTTAATACATACAACTACTTTTTCATTCAACAAATCTCTAAATTTTGCTCAAGTAGAAGTAGGGGATTTCGTGGTTTTATGTGAGCGCCCGGGTTCAACCCAGTCTCTGGATTTCCAGATCAACGGCTAGAAAGATCCGACTTCAACAGCATTGTTACCATGCTGGCAGATAGTTTTGTCAGTTTTTAGTATATGAAGTATATGAGGGCACGGAGGGAACTCGCAGAAGGCCATCTGGAACATTTGATGGGATTCATGACTCCCAAGTCCTTGCATAGATCTGCGTGATTAATCTGGATCTGCAGGGATTCCCACATCACTAGAATACATGTTATATACAAGGCAAACGATACACAAAATGTGTTCTGGTTAATCAAGCCAGGAAATTCCTGGTACAGATCCCAAGTAGGGTCCTTCTCACATAAGTCATGCTTAATTGAACAGGGACTTGGATTTATTAAGGATTCCGATATTGGCTGTAGGTGTACATTTAAGTGGCCATTACAGTTTTCTTCTTTGTTTCTATGCTGGATCCATGAAAGACTGGCAACCTGATCCAAGGTCTGACCCACCTCTTGAAAGAGAGCGGGCAAAGAAAATGATTGAATGGTCATTTAGTGGCAGGTAGGTCACCATTTTAGTGTTTTTACCACAAGCAAGAGATTTTAAAATTTCCAGCGCCTGATGATCAACAGGGATGGTTGCGTGCTATATGTGTACTGGTCTGGGTAAACTTATTTCCATCAATGAAAGGGCATATTACATGTTTATACATCAGTGTAAAATCAGATCACTCTGGACAACTGGGTGCCCCCTTCTGAACACTTTCTAGAATGGTTGCTCATGCATTTTGTCTTGCTGAATCTGTCAAGAAATATGTGAGGGTGAAGCTAACAAATGCAAAATAATAAGACTGGGAACAAAAGGTCCCTCCATTTCACCATTTAACCACTTTAAATGTAGGACTAAAGGATAACGTGCAGTGTTGGTATACATTTTGTTACGTGAATGGTTGTATCACAATTTACAGCTCCGCTGCTTGCATGATTGCCCACATAGTTGAACCTTACAGCTGAACTAGTGAGATTAAAAAAAAAAACAAAAAAAAAACTTGCTTACTTAGAGAGACCATAATGCGTAAATGCAAAAGGAAGAGAGAATTAGTACCATGATAAATTTAAATAAAATGTAAGGGTATATGAATCACATTTCAAGTATTTATCATAACTATATTAACAAACCGGTGATGTGGGCGATAGACTAGCTCTCATGAGTTCTGCTATGTAGCAAGAAATCTGAAGCTTTGAGTGATGGTTTGTGACAGACTCTCGAAAGCATTTGGATGGAAACGACTGCAGGGCCAAATTCAAGACGTTCTGACCTTTTTTTAGTCTAGTAAAGAGGACAGAATGGGATGTTAATGACATATTTAACCCTTCATCGCTACATCCTGCAGTTTCTCATCACATTCTGTAATAAAAGGTGACTTCAGCTCCAAATTCATCTTTACCTCTTTCTGGGCTTTTCAAATGGGAAATAAAAAAAAAAATTCTCTTTATGTAAAAAGACAGATGATATGAAGGGTGTTGGTGTTGAGCTGAAACTGTGTGAAAAGTCACTCACAAACTGTTTATATTTCTTCTGTTAACTTTCTAATATATAGCAGTAATGTGCCATTAAAGCTTTAAAACCACAGATCTTAGTTTTCCAACATGAAAGATTTCAAATGATTTATTGGGAAAAATTGAATTACTTTGATGGAATGGCAACCTCACCAGGGTGTACCCCGACTTTAACCAGATAACATCAGACAGGCTCCAACCCCCCATTGACATATTATCTACTTTATTAAAATCTTGTCGTTTTATTCAAGTTTCCATGTTGTAATTGGTTTAGTTGTTTCACAGGCATAAACTGTGTATTTTGAAGCTTGAAAAAGGAAAAAAAAAAACAACCTTGGTTTATATATTCAAAGAGAATCTTTAGCTCAGTTAACTGAGCGACTATTTCTTGCTGTGTTTTACTTGGCAGCAGTAATGAGAGTAAATCCCCCTGCAAGTCATCAATAACATGCCATAAAATCTCCAATTTTCTGGCATCTGTGCTCTCACATACTTGAAAGGCACACCTTTGGGACTCGATAAGCATTTCAAACAATTGCCTCTTAAGATCCTCAGCAATTTCATCTGTTTCCCACAATTGTGTTTGCAAAGAGCAAACCATGTTCAAAGGCTGTTGGTTCCAATTTTGCCAAAATATCTCAAAATGCATACTTTTTTTTCTGTTGGTAGAACTAAATTTTTCTAAGAATTTATATGTCTCATTTAGTTTCTAAAAATAACTGAGTTCAAATATGACATCTTAGTGATGCCGTGAAAAGATTTTTTTTTTTTTTAACTCTTCGATTCAGTTGGAAGAAGTGGTTTCAGTCTTGATTGTGGACCTGTTGACCAGCTTTAAGGCCTCACTAGGGTCCTGGAGGGGGTGTGGCAGTTACCCTAGATGATATATTTCTTTATTGTGGACTTGTAGAATGCATTCACCCATGTTGCTTGGGATATTTTTTAGGGAATAATTTCTAACAGAGTACAATGGAGCTCAATTTTTATAGCCAAACGTCAATCATCGAACCTCCGGATTGAGGCTCATGCGGAACTAAGATTTGTTGCTCCTCGACTGACTGACTCACTTTTAGAGTCAGTCTCTATCTCCATTAACTCCTATGTTAAAACGTCCGACTTTAGAGCATAAATAAACATATTTTCAACCTGTACAAAAAAATGTTTAGGTTTAAATTGTTTGATTTCCCACCAATGGCAACTCTGAGGATGGTTTATTTTTTGTACCACTCCAGTGGAATGTATATAAAACAATACATTTATTTCTAATATTCATCTCAACATCTACAACATAAGAACATGAGATAATGAAGTAAAATCATGTCATATAAACTAACATTTGGACACTGTTGAAGCCTGCTCTTTATTGCTGTAATTTCTCTTCTCTTTTCTGAATGTAACACGTAGCACACAGGTTTTCATAACTTGAATGTTAAAAACTAATAAAACCTTTTGAGTCACAAGATTACTCAAAATAACTAAGAAAGCTGTTAAGGTAATAATTACACAAATTCTGCTGCATCGGGAAGTCTGGACGATATCAGACAAAGCAGCGTACCATCATGGTCTTTAAAGAGTTGAGCCCCAAATACTAAAACTCTTAATCAAAGCTTTTGACAAAGTCTGACAAGTTTGTTTTGATGAAGAACAGGAGAGTCACCAACTCGACCTAAAAAAAACAAATGACTGTAGCAGTTTTAAAGAAAATTTGGTTGAGGGGCTGTTCGAGAAAAATGAATGCATTTTGTTAAGTTTAGAATGAAATAAAAGAGATGACAGACTGTCTATTCATGTGTATTCTTTACTAGATGGATACATTTTGACAGCATGAGGCAGCTGTATAGGCTGCCAAAATGCCTAAGCAAGGTTTTTAAGAAACAAACAAACAATAAAAATCTCCAGCAGGCCCCTGTTTCATAAAGAGCACTCGTGAACGGAGGCGAAAAGCTACTAGGACCCATTCATCTGCTGAAATCCAAAGTGAGGTTCCCCAAAAACCGCCACAACATGCTTTTACAACTGCTTTTAAATAAAAAAAAAAAAAAGGCCAGTCTTTTCACTGACGTCTCCAATTCCCTTATACATAGTTGTCCTGGAAAGGGATGTATGGAGAATCTCAGTGAGCAAAGGCGAAGGATGGAAAGCACCAGGAGGCAAGAAAGATCCACAGGTGACTCCGCGGTCACCGGTGGGTTCTAATGGTAGTGTCAGCCTGAAGACGTTTAATCCACTGCACATGTGGACTGATGCAAGAAGGGAACTAATTCGTTCATGTTGTTGGTTTCAAGTTAATCCTTTTGATAAAACGAAGGCATATCCAGAAATGTCTTCACTACAGAGTAAGGTTCAGGACAACAGCTTTCCACACATCCGTCATGTTAATTACAAAACCCATGTTGTTGTCACACAGCTTAAAACACACTTCTGCATTCACAATGATTTTAGTGGTGGTTTGTGCAAATTCAATTTACTCCATCATTAGAAATAAAAAAAAAAAAAAAAAAAAGATCCATAAAAAATAAAAATGCAAATAATGAGCTCATGTCTCAATAAATATGAGTTTCTGTTGAAATGTGAAGCATCAGCAGACAATGCAGAAAGAAAGTAATGAGAACTTTTCTGCGTCCTTGCTTAGCTCAGCAGCAAGTGTTTGAACACATTCGTTTGTGTTCGTGTGCACGCATACACATTTTTTTTTGAAGAGTGCACACCGGTGTGCGCTACTGTATTGTGTAGTTTAATGTAATCTATATGACTTACTTGGTGGCAGTAGCTCATTTCAAAGTATATTTTTTGAGACAAACGCATAATTGTTCACTAGGTGAGAATAAATACATTTAGATGGCTGATGACACAATGCCACCGTAGCAAAAAAGAAACTGCAACAGCATGTCTTTTCCTGGATAAACAGCACACTGAAGTCTACATAGAGCCACGCGAAAAGGACTGCAAACCGTCTTTCAATTCAGGTTTTAGGTAACAGGATGCAATTAAAATAACCATGATCTATACTAAAAATGTAAAAGCATTAGTTAGTGTCATGTGTGTGCTTACAAGAGCCCATGATGATAAAATTCAATATACAATAGTGCAAATGTTGGTACCATTTCTTTAAGTTATTACGCAAGTCATCTGATCATAGTTGGTGTTCAACATCAGCAATAAATCTCTTTTTTTTTTTTTTTTTTTTTTTTTTTTTTATTTAATTGTGGCTTTAGTAAGCTAAGAAAACTTGATGATGCGGGCAAAAATAGGTACGTCCTTATTTCTTCCACGGTTTCTAAGGTGTTTAAGGAGGCAAGATGAACTTCAAACAAGAATATGAATAACAGTGATGTGAGCTTTTACCTTGAGCCGTCCACACAGACATAAATGTGCAAGAGAAGGTTGAACAATAAATATGAAGGTATGACAGTGAAAGTGAATTGGGCTGGTTTGGGATGAATTTGAACTTCTCGCAGGTCAAAGGTTTATTGGGAGAACAGATCACTTGGTGCTGGACGGCTCCACACACAGGCCCACCTCTAAATCATCTCAACTAGTTTGACCCCACAGGGAACTCTGATGGGCAATTTCCAATGCAGATTAGTGATGTCTGTGTTGAAATGCCATCACTCACGCAAGATATTGTGAAATCAGCCATTAGTGACAGCAATCTCATGAAAGGCTGTCAGGGTCCAGACTGGAATACAAATTAATGAAGAGCATCACTGCCGAAGCGAGGGGCAGGGACACAGTAGCCACTGGTGGCCAACTAGCAATTATAAAGAACAACTTCAAGCCTTTCACTGCATTATGCTTGATGTGTGCCTAGTCTGTGTGGACTTTCAGCATTCAAGCATTTGCAAACACAAACTGAGTGTGTGTGTGTGTGTGTGTGTGTGTGTGTGTGTGTGTGTGTATGTGTGTGTGTTTCACATAAAAGAATATATCCTGATTTCTTGTTCGGCTTGTTGCAATGAAAGAAAATAGAAAATATACAAGAAGTCTGTCTCTTCTATTTGACAGTCAATGGCAGAATGCTTTTTATCAGCTGTATAAATCTTGGTGTAAAGTTCCTATAAAGTATAGATTAACAGAAAATCCTAAAGTGGAAATCTGTTGCACCTCTAGAATCTGATGACGTGATCATTACATACATGCATGTTTTGGCATCTTGGACTGCAGTGAATGCGTTTTCCATGTTAAGGTTCTCAACAAAGGATGTAGGCAGTGAATCCAAGAGTCCACCACACTATAGAAATGAATTTCTGCCAGCCTCTGCAAGCAGTAAGGGCTTCATCATTGTGTGTAAGTACCTAATAGGGGCCATTAGGCCATCTTTTATGAGATTTAATATGATAGCTTGCAGCTGAATGTGCAAAACTTAGATGTACTGTTTGTGTATACGTAGATGTATCGTATGTCCATCCATTTACCATGTCACAGGGGTCAATGAATGTTGTAAATTTCTTTTTTTTTTTTTTTCTAGTGATACTTTTCTCAAGTAGAGGCTGTTTTATGTGTTTTAACATAGTTGGCCACAATTTATCAATAAAACCTTTTTCAGACTTAATTAATGTGCGTTTCTGGTAATTCAAGCTCTCATACACGTTAATTTAATTTAAATTCACGTAAACCACATAAATACATGTCCAGTCATGTGAAACAGTGCCCTGGCTTTAAATATTTAATTTATGAAAGCATTACATTTTGCACAGAAATAAAAAAAAAATGTTTGTAAAAATTTTGTGCAATCAAATTACAGCAATGGAAGAATTTCTTTTGCCACCAAAGGACCTGGGCAGCTTGCAGTCATCAACTACTTTTTACGCAGAAATCGCGGTATAAAGACGTACCGGAGAACCCGCTACATTCTGCCTCCACTCTCCCGCTGTGCATTCACAGTGATCCCTTGAAGGCGCAGCATTCCCTCGCTGGTGTCATGCTTTATGAAAGCTTAGAACATTCCACAATCTGCAGACGGTTCCTTTTCTCTAGTTTGCGTCCCACACTCATCAACAAGCCCCCAATGTCTCTGGTTACGTCGCGGGGTCTCAGACAAAACCTGGTGGGTTTGTTTCCATCCGAACTCCGCTGTCCCCATGATTGTACTGGCTTTATCCTCTGCGCTGTTTGCAGCCATCCTCGTGACCCCTTACACCTTTCCGCTATGCCCATTAGTTTGTCGGTAATGACAGTGGAGTCATTGTCTTCCCATGCTTATGTACCGGCTCTAATAACATTTTGTTAATTGTTGCTAAATCAATTAGATAACATAGTAAAGTCTCTTTTGAGGTAACCTCTGTTGTTTAAGCCTACACCAGGATTGTTGCTGCTTTTAATCTTAAGTAGGACCATATCTGAACCTCTTATCTGGTCTTTGTCAAGGAACACGTCGTGCTTTGAAACAAGAATAGTGTTTGGCTGCATGTCAGGAGGATCCTCAGCTGCAGGTGATTTATACTGAGGAGAAGTGTCTTCCTGTTGGTGAGCAGTGATCACACATATGTACAAATAGATCATGCAGTGGTCTGAGAAGTGAGTTGGGCAACAAGTCAAGAGAGTATCAAGTGAGTAATGATCAAGAAACCTGCAGCAGACTCAAGCGCACCCACACTCCGCTCAGCGGCTGTGTGATGACTTGTAATGATGAGCGAGGGTGTGACTGGTTGATCCTTCATTTCAAGTTTGTCAACAGTGTGATTAATGGCCCTGGAAGGAGTACAAGCCTCTTTTTCTGCTCATCCTCTTAGATTATTTATACTATATGTGACTTTAATCTGAATCATTTTGATCTGCCTCCCTCTAAATCTCATGTTATAATACACGTGTATATTTCTGCGTCGTCGACCTCCCCTTTTTCCACTTTAATGTGAGTAAATCAATATAAATACTATTATAAATACATACATGCACTGAATATACGTCATAGCATGATTCATTTTAATTAAAAAAAGAAAATTCATGTAATTTTAATGGAGCTATATATCTGTTGTTTTTAATATTTTTTAAATATTTTTTTTAATATTCAAAAAGAAATAAAGTGGGCTGTATCTCTTACTGCTTCCAAAACTATTAGGTCTATGTAAACACAATGATAAGAGGGGGAGACATAAATAACCAGCTTAGAGAAGCAAATGAAGCTGCGCGTTAGTTTGTAATGGGTTTTGAAATCATTCCTGAAATAGAAAAAAACGGTTTTAGTTTATTTTTGCACACCTGCAGGTATAAATGTTGTGCCCTGATAGCTGTCTCACTGAAACTTGAGTCCGTTCACACTACAACACATTTATCAAATTCAAGGTTTAATATAACAAAAAAACAATCAACAAAATGCACGTGTTTTTTTCTATTTTAAATTCATTTAAAAATGAAGTAATTAAGTAATTTAAAGTAGATGTATTTATAAGAAGTGCACAAACTCTGTTCAATGTAATCTGACTTTATTAACTCTATATTTTATAGACTTTAGCACTCAACACAGCATTTAGGACAAATTAGAGCAGTTTTACTCAAATGCCTTTTTCTTTTTTTTTTTTTCTAAAATCTTGCACCAAAAGTAAAATTGTACAATAAAAACAACAAAGGGTGGATAAAAAACCAACCAAAAAACATTTATTTTTATTTCAGACTTGTAAATAATGTGGCACAACATTTAACTGTAAAGATATTTTTCATCTTTGTTTAATATTATTACACAAACTTCCACAGAAAACATGAATTTTTGATCAACAT
This sequence comes from Xenentodon cancila, assembly GCA_014839995.1. NCBI lineage: Eukaryota > Metazoa > Chordata > Actinopteri > Beloniformes > Belonidae > Xenentodon > Xenentodon cancila. The sequence goes on along the minus strand of CM026219.1, from coordinate 11,112,573 downwards.
TTTTAAATTCACTATTGTAGATTTAATAACATATATGATAATTTTCTAAATGTTTTCAACTTTCAACTGCAAACGTAATCAAATTACAGAATTACGTTTTCCTTATAATTAATAACAAAATAAATTCCCCTATAAGTCAATTCAAAAGTCGGGATTAGTTACATGTACAGTAGATTGTCAACAACAATTTAACTATGGATCTTTTTTCATTTTTATGATATAATTCCTCACAAAGAAAAGGTAGCTTGTGAAAACAGTTTTCATCGCTCCACTTGACGTTACGCCCACTGATGACCCCGCAGTGATGGGACAAGGGCAACTCAGGCATCTTCTCAATCTTCCAGTTGTTCCTATTCTGTCACGCCAAATCCAGAATCCAAAAACGGCGCCCTGCCTCAAACCCATCCAGAATTTTTTCTCACGGGTTTCGTCATAGGAGTCGTTTAACCACATCTCGACAGCATCCTGATCATGCTCATCCTCGATCCACAACAAGCGTGAATGGTTTTTCCGTACAGTTACAGTTAAATTTTGGTTGACTATTTAGATTTTTACTCTCCCTAAAAATGAAGTAACACACACAACTGAGATTTACTGGAAGCAAAGCAACACTGTCGCTGTAATCATCCTGCTTTTTATGTTGTTTGTTTTTTAGTTAACATTTATTCTGTTTTGGTGTTTTCTGTCCTTAAATAAGTGTTTTGTTCTCTAGTATCAACACTGTTGTAAGATCACATGGTGTCTCATTAATATGCACACATCTGAAAGCATCGAGTTGAATCTTGTCAGCATCACTTCATCAATGGGGAAAGTCTGTTTTGTTCTTGCAAAAGGAAGTGTTAAAGGGTCTCATGAATTATAATAAAATGTCATTTTGGTCCCGTATATCATTTTCTACACTGTCTGTAAGCATTTACATTTTTTTGAAAGTTTTTTTTCTTTGTTCAAACAAAGGATGAAGCACATAAAAAGATGGCGTCAATGAACTTAATGAAAATTAGAATTTTGTTAACACAAACCCAAAAAATAAGAAAATAAGTAACTGCTTAATGCACTCTGTCATTGTTTGCTTGTGTATTCTGGTAAACGGCTCCTTATAAATGTATCATATATATATATATATATATATATATATATATATATATATATATATATATATATATATATATATATATATATATATATATATATATATATATATATATATATATATATATATATATATATATATATATATGCGCGTGGGTGTATGAATGTCTGGAGAGAAAAAGAGAGACATGGATGGATGGACGGATGGATGGATGGATGGATGGATGGATGGATGGATAACTCTCCTTTTAAAAGAAACTGACTTCTTTTTTTAACCTTCCTCTTGTTAGCTTTCTGTTACCGTCTCTGGTGTTAACGGGTCGGTTTTGACCAACGTCTTAAATCAGCCGTAAAATACACTGTAAATAAACAATAATCTAACATACACTTTGTTTCTCATCTCTTGTTTCTCATCCCTTGGTTACCTTTTTAGGCTTTTAGGCTTCCTTGTACATGAAAATACTGGTTTGAGTAGTTTTGATGTGGGCCTGTTTGTCAGTATACTGATTAATTTCAATTTAAAAACTGATAAAATGAACCTCAAGAGTAACTATTAACTATGGTTTATGGTATTACGGGTCAATTTCGACACTCATATATTTACTTCTTAAGTCTGCTTAAGTCTTTTTTTTTTTAATTTTAGCAATAAAACTTTAGTAGAAACAAGAAGAAAAGCAGAGTCATGACACAAAATGTAGATTTGCGAGGTCAAACAACCAGTCAAGCGAATCAAACCAACACAAATGAATAACTTGCTTAAAACTAATAAAAACAAACCAAATCAGAGTAAAAATCTGTGTGTTGAAGAACTTGTTTCTTTAGATGCATGCGTGGCAAAAAGTGACCATTTTTAGTGTGTTCCTTGCAGGGATATTTCTTGCACAAAATGTTTGTCTTTCTGTCCTTACTGCTTTGGCAAACCACCTCTTTCTTTTAGATTCAAGTGGCCTGAGTGGGGTTGTGGATTTTCTGGTTGGTGTTGAGGGAGGGCTGGCTGAGGAGGACGCTGGTGCGGATGCTCTTTGTGTTTCTGACGGCGTGGACGGAGTGCCTGGTGAGCTCTGCAGCTGTCTGACCAAGCCTGCAGCGTCTGAGTCTCGGGGCACCCGTTCCCTTCGCTCAGTGTGTAGCTTAACAAGGGAATTCCCCAGCTCCTCAAGAAACATTCTCCTTTTTTATTTATTTTTTGGGCTGAGTTCCACCCTTGATGGATGTGGGTCCACAACACAAATGCATTACATGCAGACACATCAAGGATGCTGTAAAAAACGACCATTGGCCATCTCCTGGTCATTCGCTGGCAAGTGTAAGTAGCAGTCAGCTCGACCAAGTTGTCCACTCCTAGTTTGTCACTGTTATAGTCGAGGATCAGTCAGGATGGGCTCCGACAGACCCCCGTGACCCTGTAAAGGACTAAGCGGGTATAGAAAAGGGATGGAATGAATGGATATGAATGGAGAGTCAAGGATATATGTGGGCTTTTTGTCACGTCCTGATGGCACAGCTGTAGACACAAGCTGGATTTTTTTTTTATAACAATGTGAGACAACGGTATTGGTGTCTGTAAAAGCAAACTGTGAGAAAAGTGGAGCCGTGTTCTTCACCTGCAAGATTTCAGCAGGCAGCTCGGGTTTATTTTTCTTTACTGTGCCAAGCAAGGTAAGTTTCCTCCTGAGAAGTCCTTGTCCAAGGTCGTAGCTGAAGAAATTGCCGCAAGTAATATTGTGACTGCAGTCCAATAGTCATATCGAGTACCACACGTTTTCCTTGGTTTTTCTCAGGGGTGCCACTCTCGGCTTTGCCTGGGTAAATCTGTAGATTCCAGGCAAAGCTGGATTTTTATACCATACTGCCCTGGCTTACTACGCATGTATTGCCGGAAGGGCATTTCCTTTGAAAAGGGACAAGACGTTCATCCACTGTCACCTCTGGCCCTGGGTTGAACATCAGCGGAAGGAGCTACACCTATTTGTCCCAGACTTAATTAATGCCCCTGATGGGGGCAAGTTTGTCAGATTTTGTTCTGGTATCTCTGTTGTAAAATCTGAGGACTCTTGATTTTATTCGAAAGGTGTAAAGTGACATTGTTGTGTTTCCTGTTGATGCATCCCGGTTGCCTCATTGCAGGATCTGTACACTTCAGCAAGAAGAACAACACCCATAGAGCATCTATGTGTTCTTCATCAATTTCTTTCCACACGTTGCCATGGACGTTTTTCCTTCAAGGTTTTTTCATAGCAATTATGACTCTTTATAGCTCAAAACATGTCCTGATGTTGCTGACTGTCATCACACTGAACCTTGTGATTCCAACGGGTCATTTTGATGACATTTGCAGCAGCTGCCATGTACATCATGAGGTACTGAGCTCTACAGATCTTACCATTTTTGGACTTTGAGTATTTCAGTGGAAGCTGCTTCACCACTGGTGACCTCTTCATCAGATGTGTCAGCATCTTCTGGATGAAACTCCACATGGTCTTCCTCCTCAGAAACCGGCTCATCCATATCACTATGTTGCTCTGTGTCCTCTCCCTCATTTACAACAAAAATACTACCCAGAACTTGTCTTATTGAAAATCTTGTATTCATTTTTGCATGCTGCAAATTGGAGATGTGCACTCTGCAAGTCCCCAACTCTACTGAATTGACCTCACATGTCTGGACGTGCAGGTCTTTGTTTGTTGTTTTTGTGCAGGTATACTGGATAACGAGGCAAAATGATAATCACGAAAGCTCATATGATTAGAAGAGGTGCTGGCTGTCAGTATATTGGCACATATCACTTCAATTCTTGCTGCAAATATTCTTTTAACCGGGTCAAAACCGACAATAACACCACAAAGGTCATAACTTCTATCAGAGCTTTTATAATTTAGTGAAACAAAATGTACATTTAGTTGAAATAGAGGTTCCTGTCAAAGTCAAAAAGCTTTGATGCAATAAATATCTTTTATGCATTGAAAACCTAAAACGGGTCAGTGCTGACCCTAACACAAGAGGAAGGTTAAAAATTATTCTTGGATGCCTTTTAAATGGAGTTTCTTACCTAAAGCCCACTGATGTGAATCCTTCTGTTTACCATCATTTATTTGACTTGGTTAGTGCTTACCTTTGGTGCAAAGTGCTGATGCATCTTGGATATGTTGCTGGACACTGGTTTCTGGAGTTAAAGTTGTACAATTTCCATCCGCTTCAGCATTTGTGATAGTTCTGAATGTTGAACAGCTCTGGTCATCCCATTCCCATAAAACCTGCATGAGCCCGATCCAAAAGGATCCATTCTGACTTGTAGTTTTCAAGTCCTCGTTTTGCGTTGGATTATCAATTGTTGCCAATTCCATGAAATGATTTCTGCAGTATTTAAGTGCTCCGCACCAGTTCTTCTCCTTTTTAATGGGAATGTACCTGCAAAATCATAAATGACAGTAAAAGGTAATATTACTTATCTTTGACTTAATTATAAGAGCAAATCCGACTGCCTGTCAGACCTAGATGTGTGTGAGTCTGGAGGTCCGTGTCAATCCTGATTTCTATTTAACATCTATCTTTTTCTTTCAGTGCATAACTGAACATGTCCTGTAATGTGTATATAATCCCTGTTTTGTTTATTTGTTTATTGTTATTGTCTATTTGTAAATAGCCAATGTTGAGAAATTTTTATTCAATTACCCACCTTAAAATGAAAATCATTGAAGTTGTACACTGCTGAAAGCAAATGTTTAACTGTTACATACGGTTATATCCACTTTAAACTCAGACAACTTGTAAAAGCACGTTTACCTGAACCCAGCACGATCAGAAGGGACTTGATCACTGAGGTGAAATTCATTTTGAAAAAAACGTCTAAAGACAAACAAATTAAAAAAAAAAAACAGAGATGATAAATGAAAGAAAAGAGTCATTTAACAAACAAAAGTCATGGAGAGACAGAAATCAAGATTTTTCGGTTTAAAAGTGAAAAATGTGTGCTGTAAAGTGTTAATCAAATAGTTTGCCTATAACTAAAACATATCTGTGAAACCTCTAACTTGATAAATAATCTTACCTGTTATTGAACCTGCTGCTGTTGAGTTGAAACCCGGCACTTTCAATGATGAGAAGTTCAGTGTTGCTGGGTTTAACTCCCGTCTAAGGCTGATGTAATCGTGTGTGTGTGTGTGTGTGTGTGTGTGTGTGTGTGTGTGTGTGTGTGTGTGCGCGTGTGCATGTGTGAATAGTAAACAGTGATGTCATGGGATGAATCATCGACTGAAGGTTGTGGTGTGTAGCTCAGTGGTGATGAGACTGCATATGAATGTCCCCATTTACTGCATGTTGCATCTCTTATTGAGAAAGCTACTTTACTTTCCTAAATGAAGACCCCCACGCCCCTTTACTTGTCTTTGTATTGATTGATGATATAAACGCCCCTTTTTCCTATTGTTGTTTGAGCTGGGCTCAGGGTGGTAGCAGGAATGGTGGATAACTATATTACAGTTCTGACAAACATAATTTGCCTGTTTGCATCCCATGTTCCTATTTTCTTTAGTCACTTGCACTGCATTTCCTGGGAAAGGTGTTTTCATGGAGTTCCATAGAAAATTTTAAAAGATGCCTAACCCTGGATTATGGACAACCAGAAAACCCACAGACTGGCGTGGGTTTAGTACCCACAGTCTTTGAGCATGACTCTCCTCCTCTAAAATGTATGCAGCTTTATAAGCCACTATGGTTATTGAAGGGCTGTTTCACTTCTTAGCAACCTGAGATTTGGGTTTTTGTGGCTTAAAAAAAGAAAACTTAGTTCTGACATGCTACACTGCTCCAAACGCTGAGCAAAGAGACCAGACCCACCAGAAACACCCAAAGAGATTTCCAACAGTCCAACATGGGGATGAAACCTTCGTCCTGGAGTGATTTGAGGTTGTGTTAAGGCTGGAGCAAAAACTGATATATATGCTTCCTGCAGAGTGTTTAAAGCATTCCAGATATAACATTAAAAAGGATTTTTTTTCCTACAATGGAATAGATAATTTTCTGAAGTACATCTTATTTATAGCTTTTTTTTTTTTTTTTTTTTCCAGAATGTACCAAACTGTTGTATTGCTTTTTTTCTTCTCTGTAAAAAAGGAAAACGGTTTGTCTCAGATGCTTTCAAATGTTTTTTTTACTCCAACTGTGGCAAGTGTCCAAGTACCTTTCCTGCTATCAGTTACACCTCCTTAAAGGTGCAGTAGGTCATACCTGGAAAACTGGCAAGACCAAGATGCCTTCTAAAAGTACAGGACCAAAACGCTCAGCCTCTTCTAATTTCAGAAGACAAAGAAAAGAAAAATCCTCCAGAACACGTGAACCTAACTGACAGAGACTAAGGGTGTGATATAATGTATCCTACATTAGTTTACAACATAGTCAGGTAGACTAGCCACACCTGCCAGGGATGAACAGGGGTTTCCTCAGCTTTTGTTGTGTGACAAGACATCAAATGACATAAACCATGTGTAATATGTAAAAAGGTAACGGAAAAATTACCTGTCCAACAGAAATACAGCCACCGTGCCGTTACTCAGTCCCTTCTGTTCTCTAAATTGTTGCCATCAAGGAAGCACAGCACTAATAATTATCTGTCTTACTTCTTGCCCCATTCAGTCTTTTTCTGTCAATATCTGTCTGGTCTTGTCTCTCGCCCCACACCGGTTTTCCATTTGTTCTTGGCCACTAAGCTCGTTGGCTTTGTCGATGCAACCTGCCAGTGCTAACTAGTGAAGGCAGTTCACGTCTGCCTGCTTGCAAATGGACGCAACTGCCAACAGGCGATAAGTCTGGTTGTTTGGTAGAAAGTTTCGGTGTTAATCACGTTAATCTCATTGCACTTGTCCAATTATTTATGATCAGAACTTAAACATGGATGCTTCATGAAATGATTACTTAGTGCTTCACAATTTGAAGCCGGAATAACACAATTCCCCTCAAGTCTCAAACGATGCCTCTTAAAGAGATTAACTCATCAAAGAGCTGTAAGTTCAAAGTTCCCCGTAAAACTAAAGCTTAAAAAGCTAAAACTCTTGTTCAGTGATTCCCTTGTTTTCTTCTCTGTCATGACTTTGCTGAGCTCTATCCTCTGTCATGATGTCCACTGTGGTTCTGTGAGATAGTTTCATCACCGTTCATGTGTTATATGTAAAGGGATAAACAGCGTTTCACAAAAGATGTCCAGGTTAGGAGTCCAGAGCTACTTTGCCTTATTGGCTCTTATGTCTTGCTTTAATGTCTTATAAGCACAGATCATATTATGGCAGACTCCAATCTTGGAACATCTTCTGTTGGTGAGAGGCATTTTTTTCAGTCTTTTAAGAAGTAAACAACAAAATTAGTTTGGACTTCCACCTCTCAAATTTGGTATTTTTGCTCCAAGACTGTTAAAGCACATAAAGTAGGCATAATAAAAGCTTTCCAGGGTATAACACAGCTAATGTGTAATTATTATGGCAGCTGTATTTGTTCATTCAAATTATGGGACCTGGAGTGGAACCAGGAGGTGCGTGCATGGACCAGCAGCTCTGTGAATTCATATAAAATATATTTGTTTGTTTTTTTTGTCAACATTTACCTTTTAAAAGTATTTTTTTGTGGGAACTGCAAATAAAAATTCTCATTTCATTTCAACTTCTGTTATTTCAAACCTAAAACTTGCATCTTTTTTGTTAAATTCAGCATTTTTATAGGTTTTTATGGCTTAAACATTTCAAATGTTAATCTTTTATAGGTTAGACTTTTATGGATTAAGGTGCACTCAAACATCAGTTGCTCAAGTACATGAATTGCAGTGAATTAAAAAGTAATATTTAAGACGTTATTGTAGCCACATTTAATGCGCCACTGAAATAAGACTTGAAAACTTGAATAAGTGGAATATAAAATATTTGATATATTAAGACAAAATTTGGCCTTTATTCAACTGTTTACACCCACATACGTTTTGATGTAAAAATTGCATTCATTTTTTCAGCATGTGACCAGTTCTTACATGAATAAAAAACAGAAAACACAGAAAGTCTGTTTTATTTCATTATAATGAGCCTTTTTCAGGTTATGACCTGTTTCATGCTTAGATAAATACATACATACTTTAAACGTGACCTAACCCTGTAATAAAGTGTGTCCCGCGGCTTTAAAAGCCACAAACAGGAGCTGGGAGCAGGAACAGAGTTGCAGTTATTCATCTGCATGCAGGCTCCCATTTGACTTTCAAATCAGCTCTGTTCTTGTAAACGTGTCCAGCCTTCACCAGTTAATAGCACACATCAAGCCCGCAGATGTTTGGATAACAAAAGCTGACTTTAGCTTGAGGGGCAACAAATTTCATGTGCTCATAATTTGATGGAGATGAGCAGAAGTCAGAGTAACAATTAAAGGCACTCGCCTGCGATGCTACTGTGATTATAGAAAATAGTTCAATTGCATTTTTTTCCCCCTTTTGTCCGCATATATATTAATGGTTAATACCAACTGCATTATTTGGTTGAATATCTTAAAAAAAAAAAATCATATGGACATGCACTTTGTGCTCAGATAACTAAACACACACAGATATGGTTGGTTCCTGTGTTTGAGCCCCTTCGCATCTGCATGTTTACTTTATGATAACCACATTTTGCTTCACATCACACTGCATGTGGCTGACACAGCATGCACTGTCATGAAGAAAAGGATGCACGTTACCTTACATCACAGCAGTGTAATATACAGTAAATCAGCTTCGATGGGCAGCAAAGCCACCCCCCTCACCCCCTTTTTAGCCCAAGGTACTCACTGTATACCACAGTTATATGACGGCATAGAGCAGCATTACCTTCAAAACATGGACTTGTTGGCAACGTCTCTTAAAATGAACATAAAAGATGCTGCTGAGGGGATTACATGTCTCTGCCAAATGTGACTCAGATTATTGAAGAGTAGGACCCAAGTGTGGACATGAAAAGCCATTCACAGGCCGTATTATCTGCTAAATGCACAAAATAACGCACTGCAAGGGAGATCAGTGATAAGAGAATTTCATATCGTTAACACAGCTGTCTATATATTTATTTTGAAATGATGGTTGCTCTTTTATCGGCAAAAGTAGGAAAAAGCTATTTTATGTCAATTCAATAAGATATAATAACTTGTAAAGTCTTGACTTTTTTTCTTAAATATCTTTGCAGGTAAAAATTAGGTAATTTTGAAGAAGAAATATTGAAATCTTACAAGATTTTTGCCAACCAGACAATAAAAAAAAAAAAAAAAAAAAAAAAAAAAAAAAAATAGAAATAGAGAAATATATTTTTTTAAAATAGCCAATTAAAATCAAGGCGCTTTCACAGTTGCAAATTTTAGAAATGAGATGCTTTTATATAACAAATATATACTTGATTCACATGAGTTTTATTAAAATAAACAGTTTATATTTTGAATTTTATAGACGTTATTTTCAACGTCTTTGTAGGAATAACATAATGTTATGGAAAAAAAGTTGGAAAAATAGTATGGAAAAAATAAACTTAACAATGAATGGATCATTAATATATTAATATCAACCAGAACTGAGTCAACGGTGCCATTTCAATAACTATCAAAGTTTTGAAACTGTAAATTAGTCTCTCTCATTCCGGTGAGCTTTCCGGTGGGGCACCAGGACAAGGATTCTTATCTTGGATTTTAAAGTTCAGTCTTAGTCAGTATGTTTACATGACGTCAAAAAAAAAAAAAAAATCATTGCATCAGTCCAACTAAAAGTGTAGTTTTAAAATCCATGTAAACATCTCATTTAGACTAAAATCAAACTAGACTAAATTTCTCATAATAAAACTAAAACACCCGCATAAGGTGACTACAATCAAAATAATCCCTGGTTGCAAACACACTTTCAAACCGAGCTGGACCACACGCCACAGTTCCCACTCCGGGAAATACCGGAAGAAGCCGATACAGAACGTTACAAAGAAAAAAAGTAAAAACTAAACCGTACAGATGTTTAAAATGTACAAGGCTTTAAGTCTACCCACTTAAATATGTTTGTATTTTTCCAATTAGCTGCCACCACCTTAACCAAAGATCTAGCTGCTGTTCTCATGTGTGGTGTACTAGACCCAAAGAAAAGCCCAACGCTAACAAACTGAAAGTACACAATCGTGTCTACGTCTTGCTGTGCCTGCTGGCCCAATAAACTGCACGTACACTTATTGACTGACTCAGCACTTTAACCTCTTTGCCAGTTTCTTAAATTCAAAAGTTTGCGTTGCACTTGTCTCGACGCAAGTGCAGCTTCAAGGGCATTTCCTCAGGTCAGTCACTTCGTAGTAACTGGAAGGATACTTCTTAAGCACAGCGGTAGGGTGCATGCTTGGCTCTTTTAATCAAGTTCTCAATCAGACTCGTGGTGGGCATCGATGTGTGTGCTAGAGGTGAGGTTAAACACACTCTGAGGATTTATGCTCTCCAAGTGTGAAGTGTGAGTCAGGAAAAACTTCAATACAGATTAACACAGCGTGCTCCACGGCTGGACCCCTTGTGTGGGCGTGAGACCATAGTGACCCTGGGACCAGATGGAAAAGTCAGGAAACCTGTAAGATAAAGGGGAATGTTGACTTGATTCAACTGCAGGTGAAGCCATTTTAGCCACCTAAGTGCTGGGAGACATTTTTTTCAAGGCCAGTGGTTCGTTTTTAAGGGCTGTGTATGTGTGCTTAGTCTTTCAGCAGTGGCTGACAGTTACTGATTGCCAGCCAGCTTCTTCTGGCACTCGAACAGTAGGCAGTGTGTATTGTTTAAAGTGGCTGTGCAGTAGTTTAACATCAGTCCAATTTGGTAGACAAGATAAGATAACTCCAGATAAGAGTTATGCTCGAAAAACAAAAAAGGAAAGGCCATTCTAAGTGTAATTGGGTTGGAATTCCTAGTTTGGGATGGATGGGGGTGTATAGCTGGTACAAAGGTGCAGTTTATGTACTGAGGACTGTATCTGTGAACCCGCTATAATTAGAAAGAAGCCAAAATGGCTCATCAGTTTTATGGTCTTCGGGAGAGATAAGCCAAAGGAAATGTTAGAGAAAATACTGGAGGTCGCAATAGAAGAAGATTTTTAGGTATTTCAAGCCTTTTGCATATTGGGCTAAAGGGCAAATCTAAATTGCACGTGTGCGATTGCTACACAAGTCAAAGACACACAAAAAAGTACATAATAAGTATTTCCTCTCAAACAATTGCTGTTGTGGAGTCTTATCTAAGCCTTGGTCTAACTTCTTGCCAAGCAAGCTTTTTCTGATTTAAATGTTAATCTATAACCTGCATAGCTCCAGCACCGTCAACATGACATTTTCCTATATCTCTATATATTGCATAAACAAGGTATTTTGTGTTGAATTGTGATGCACACCACCTAAAAATTGAAATATCTCATCGTGGCAGCAGGTGGACATATTCTAAATTTATGCAGTCAAGGCAGTTCAAAGTCCACCTGATGTATAGTCATGCAAGCGTTAATGGAATTTTTCTTTTTTTGCCCCCCCTTCAAACTTCCTTGACCACAACCAGTTCGTCAGTAACTTAATCTCTATCAAAACTTTCTGAAAGGGCGGTCAACGTAATGGCTGAGGGGGCATTTCATTTTAAAATGATCTTTTAGAGACCAATTTTTTTTTCTGCATCCTTGAACACATTGTTGAGAGGATTGATTTGTAAGTGCAACAAAATCAAGAGAAAAAAGATTTGCTGTTATGCAATACAGTGAATAAAAAGAGATTTCAAGTTACTGCAAATGAATAGAAAAAATCATGAAAGCAAATAATTACGTATCGTGTAGTTTTCTGAATGTTTCATTTTCAGATGTAATAGGGTTATCATCATATGCATCTCATATCTTGCCAATGAAAGTGAATGTCCACAGTGAACCCTCCCTGTGAGGATGCCTTCATAAAGATTTACTCCCTCACCCTATGAAGGATTGAGCTTGCAAAGGTTGCCCTGAGTTTTCAGACTAATGGAAAGGCACTTAAGGTGGAAGTAGCATTTCCCTAAGGAGATTAACAAGGGGAAGTCAACAAGTGTCAGAGACAACAAGTGTGAAAGATGAAAGGCAACCCGCGCCTCGGGTGAGAAAGAGGGAAGGGGGAAGTAAAGGAGAATGGGGACTACAGGAAGGAAGTCAGATGGCAGATTTAGATGCAAATACAAGAAAGTAGAGAGTTGTGAGGAGACAGACGGAGGAAATAGAGCAGGGATTTAGAGAGGGTGCTGAGAGCATAAAGGAGGAAAAGAAGGTATAAGAACACAAGCACTTTGAGAATAAAAAACTGGAAGCAGAGCCAGTGAAATGTATGAATATCGTGCACAGCACTAGACGCAAAGAGGAAAAGATTAGTAAGGGCGGGTAGAGGGCATTGTTCCCCATTTTTAAAGAGTACAAGGAAAGTAAAGTTGAAACCCACTAGAACAGATTAGAAAAACAGTTGTAGCATTCTGGGAGGAGGCCTTGAGGCCGATCCAGGACTAGTTGGAGAGTTCATCGTTGTACTTGCACTTTCACAATTAGTTTGATTAAATTAAAGTAAGTCAAAGTGTGGTTGGCCTGTTGGTGCAGTTCCCTGGAAAATGTCTAAATGCTTACACTCAAACCTTAGTTTGAAACAAGTCCCATTGGAAAGGTGAGTCTTAAGTCTGGTTAATGTCTTGTCCATCAACTCAACGCAAAGGAAACACTGTCACCCTGGCACCATCGTTTACCTTTACCTTAAGTTTCATTTTTCTACGAGAGATGACGTGGTTCGAGTCGGAGCTTGATGCGAATCGTCTCCGACACGTCTTCTGTCAGCCGCTCTGCTGCCTTGTACGTTCCCACTAATCAGCTTTTCAGTGACTCTTACTCAAACTTCTATAGGACTGCCTAATTGTGCTCCAACTGCTAGTATCACAAGACTATTCGTAGTATACCACACACATGCCTTTTTTGAGAGGAAAACTACCCCACAAGGTGACCGATTAGGAACAGCAAATGCTTTTATAGAAAGTGATGCATCGTAAGCGAAAGGGAAGTCGTGCAAGGAGGTGGTCTGTATAACCCCTGAACGAGTCTGGATGAAACGACAAAGCAGAAAAGCGAAGTGCTTGAAACGATGCTGTGCAGTTGACCAATCATAGCTCTGGCGGTCTGCGTCACATCAACGCGTAATTAGAAAATTTTGGAGGTGCGTGACAGGCAGAGCTCTGCGGAGGGGGCAACACCATGGATTTGACAGAGAAGTATAAATCAGTCTTTATTCTGCTGTCCAAAAGACCAACCAAAGCCATTGAAGGATTCTTACAACAATGCTGTTGCCAATGTCTTTGCTTTGGAAGTCAATGGAACATTGAATTCCTGATTCTGTACTAACTTAATGTGGAATATTCATTACACTCTTCATAGAGGACTGAGACGATCAAAACCACCTTTTAGAAAACATTGCCTTATTGATTTCCCATTTTGTTTTCATATTTTTTAATGAATTTATATATTTGCCCCATTTCTTCAAGCATTTCTTCATATTGAGATTTCTTTTGCCCTTAAAAATGGAAACTATTAATTGCTGATCCAGTCGTTTTGTACAAGTGTTTTTACAAAGCTAGTGTTTAAAGTTGGGCTTTTGATACCTCACTGAAGTATATTTGTCTTTAAAGGCATTTTTCTTTTGTCTGAGTTTGTTTATGCTGTGACCAAAACAGGTAGCGGTCCCCTGTCCCCTGGTCGTGATCCATCAGTTTCATCACCAGTATCTCGTCTGACAAATGAAAATGGCTCAGGTCCAACCTGAAACCTGTCGTTTCTCATGTCCATTCCCTGTCCCTCCATTTCTCTTTCCCTCCCCATCCTCCTCAATGTCTTTATTTGATCATGTCGTGCCTCAGACAACTTTTTCTGCCATCTGTAATTTAATTTTCTCACCGAACTTTCTGATTCTTGCTCATTTTTTAAAAAGCATTTTTCCTCATTTTATACGACCTTTTTTCTTTGCCGCTTGCTGACAATTCTCTCCATTCGTTCTCTGTTTATTTGTTGACTATATTTCCTTTTCTTTGTTGCTTTACTGTCACTCCTGTGCTTTCCTTTTCTCTTTGCTCCTGACCTGTGTTCCCTCCAAGTCTCTTCCTTCATTCACAGTCATTCCCAGTACGGCTCAGTGTCTCTCATACATACACATGTACTTTTTTTTCCCCCTTAAAATGCCACGTGTGACCTTTTCTCATCTTGTCATTTTCCCATTGTCTTATGTTATGAGCTAAAAATGTATGAACATGAACGGGCCTTTTCCCTGACTCATGTCTTAATCGGTCCTTTTCGGAAAAGATACATTAGAACAGTTGGGGCGGATCATGTGATTGGCCTCAAACTTTCCACGTGTGCAGCGCGAGAGCTCACCATGCTGGTGACTGATCTGGAGCCTGGAACATTTGTAATGTCAAGAGATTCACCCGATTTCAGCGGTGTGTTAATCACCAAACAGGATCAATGTAAATGATTATTTTATTTTCATGTTAGGACCTATAAAGACATACAATCTTCCAAAACGCAGACAAGCACAAAACGTGCTGGATAGTCCTGCTGTGGCATCACTCATAGTTTTTTCCTGAAGAGTCGGTTTGATATCTGAAATGATAACGACTTGCAGCACCATCAGGACACGCGATGAGCGGATGAACCTGGACTGTGGGTCCACCTTACATTCACATTAATAGGATGTGTTCGTCCATCCTTAATTCTGTTTTTGCCACCAAAACATAATTTGAAACGTGAAGTAAAGTAAAGCTGAACCGAGGTCTGAGGGAACTGTTACTGACTTCAGCCTTTGGTTGCTCAGCAGTTTGTCGGAACTGGGTCCTCACCTAGGACTTGTTGGCCTTGCCGGACCTACCTAGAGGACAAAACAGGACAACCAGTCAGAAATGTCATCTCTGCTTTCCTGCTGGTGCAGAAGTTTGAATCTCAGCCTTTCAGTCCTTCTCCTTGTCAGTTGCAAACAACAAATCTTCCTCCTCCTGCACTACCATCTCCGTCATTGTCACTGTGTTGTTGCAGTTTTGTTGTTTCTGGAGCGATACATGAACAGGGTTGCCAATTCTGGTTATTATAAGCAACTTTCGGCTTATTTATGAGGATTATTTGAATATATCAGAAGTCACGGATTGGAGGGTGGTCTTTTGGGCGTGTTTTTCAGAGCTGTGGCTTGTTTCAGGCATGAACATATCTGCTGTGGTTCATTTTTGCCGCACTGCATCAACCCGCCATGACCATGGTCCAAATGTAACCAAACTTTAGGAACAGGAAACGAACACAAATCACTGCAGCCCCTGGCAGCTCATTACGTAGAGGCATTTAAATCTCAAACACTCCACTGTACCTACTGTACATACACTATACACACCACCCATAGCTTTTAATACAACAGGACATTAAATAGTGTTTGTCCCTGAGTTACTGATATGAGACATTATGTCAAAGTGGGCGAGAAATTATCGCCGCTCACTGCTGCCAGCCCCTCCCTGATCTGTCGCCCTGAAGCATCTTGACTTTTGCAGTAATGTTTGAAACTGATTCATACTGATCCATACTCTTCATGATATATAACCTCATGATTTCTCCACACTAGTGTTTACATCATTCAGATGGCCGCTGCTTATTTTTCTTACGAGATCTGGCAACCCTGTAGGTGAGCTGCAGTGGGAGTGGCCTGTGAGGACTTAACTTTAGTTTCTCATCAAGTATGTAATGTCCCGTCCAAAATGAACTTGTGAACTTTGTTCATGTTCTTGCTACATTGAGAACAGGAACAAAGTTTGTCAGCTCTTGTGGAGTATCGGCTTTTAGCCCAAGGCAGGGACTTGTCTCAGCGCTGTAGAAATTCCAGAATATTCTCATTGCACGGCTGTTCCTGGTCCTGTTCCTGGAGAAACACCAACAGTCGAGGCCTCATATAACTACTCCTTACCTGCACCGATGGAAACTCTTCTATGGCCACGGTGCACGACTGAGTCAGAGTTGGAAAAACGTGGAACCTAATTGAAATAAAAAATAATCTTTGGACACTTATTTTCTAGAATAGTGTAGTTTTGTGTGCCTTTGAGCCTCTGAAAAGTGTTTTAATGATTTCTAACATACAAATCTTAAAACGTTCCAGTGTTTTCATTTTATTCCACCATGCTTCAGCTGAGAGAGAGCTTGACAACCCTTACTGCTGAGGCAGTGGTACTTTCAATTATGAGTGTCCCAAAGATAAAAAAAAAACAACATATATATATATATATATATATATATTCAACACTTGAGTTATCTGAAGAAGGCATTTTAAAAAGGAAATAATTACAACCTCGTTTGCCCCTTACACACAATGCTTCACAAGTGCTGGATTTGATATTATGTTGTTTTGTTTACAAGGCATTAACTAATCTAAATAAATGCCTCTGTTAAACCTTGGGAGGCTGTGCTGCCTCTGTATGGTCTTTCTGCATTCCTACAGGGGGGGGGACCATAATATTCACCACTAGTAAACTCACCTATCCTAGGTCACCTGCAGTAGGGGATGGAAAAAGCTGTTGAAGCTCAGTTTTTAATCCATCTCGTCCTTTTCTTATGCCAACCTCAATCCAGATCATAGACTGTTTTCTCCTTTTTTCCTCTTTGTGACTCATCCTCTTGAAAGGATGCCACCAACATGTCCAGTTCACCTCAGATGACCTCAATCTCCACATCAGATGCAGTCAACTTCCTGTCCAGGTCAACTGTGTTGCTTAATCAGTCTAATTTTTGGTAAAAAATGCTGCATATTAAAGGCAGGATGTGTAACATACAGTATGTACGTTGATAAGTTTGATATGTGTGCTGTATGTACCTAATATGAGGATTTTTGTTTGAAACTATCATGTTAGGCAGATGCATGAAGATCATAACTCCACCGTGGCTCGAGCCACATATTTGACTGATTTCTCACGCTTGAGGGAAGTGGTTCTTAATAAAATACAAACACACCTTCAGTGGAATTTAAGTATGTTGGCAAATAGTAAAATGCGTTGTTACCTGATGTGATGACGATTTACATACATTTCAGGACCAGTGACAAGTTACAACAAGGTAACGTTATTTTATTTTCACATTTCAAATCAAAGCAACCACGGATGTCACAAAAAAACTGTGTGTATTTATGGCCGTTTTTAACGAGGGCATTGGTGTGTAAAAACATTGTGCACCAGAAAGGTGGGCGGTGTGAATACACAACTACAGCCGCAAGGTTCAGCAAACGCACATGCCACGTTGAAGATGCAAAGCCGGCCTAAAACCATCACAATGAATCACATGTTGAATCTAATTAGGAATCTTCCACAACTTCTTTCTCAAAAGATTAA
The DNA here is from genome assembly GCA_014839995.1 of Xenentodon cancila. Taxonomy (NCBI): domain Eukaryota; kingdom Metazoa; phylum Chordata; class Actinopteri; order Beloniformes; family Belonidae; genus Xenentodon; species Xenentodon cancila. Next base: position 11,095,095 of record CM026219.1, on the reverse strand, counting down.
ATTGTCACGACTCCCACGGTTACGACACTCATTTATTGTTCTCTCATCATTGCCAAATCAGATTAGTTTGGTTCATTAAAAGCAGCCGCCTGAGTGAAACTTTAACAAGCTCCGAGGAGGGAAAAAAAAACCCCCAACAACCCCAAATCCAACTTCTCTACTTAGTTTTCTATCCACGCGTTTAATTTGCATTCGTCTCCAAAGGTGCTCTCTGTTCAGCTTTTAAACTCTCCTCATTGTTGATTTCAGTCTTTTTCAGTCTTTTCAAACCTTGAATTTCCTTTGGTCTGGCCAAATTCAATGAGATTTGACGTTGACTTTAATGGATTCACTTCACCCGAATGGCCACAGAGAAAGATGATGCTAAATAACTTGCGTATCAAACTGGCTGTGAAATCATTGGCAGAAGACTTATCATAGTAGGCATTTTTATCAGCACTAAATGGGTGATTTCTTCATTTTCTCTCTTATTTGGTCACACTTGCTTCGCAGTGTTATTTGATAGTCATGTTTCTGTCAAGCCTCTGTCTGTTTTTCTCTTGCATTTGACCTGGCTCTCACTTCACTTTCTGTCATGTGACCAAATATTTCTTTTTTTCAGGCAGGTATAAAAAACATCTTCAGTCCTGGTGTGCTTCTACTATCGTATGGGACTGGATTTTGTAATAGTAATGTTCTCGCTGCATACCTCTGGGTTAGGTTTGGATCCACGTAAATTGGATGGATAATCCTCTCCCAATGTTGGATCTCCTTCCTCTGTTTCCAAGCACAACCTTCTCACTTTAGTCTTCATCTATCATCAGCTCTTCTCAAACGGCCTCTGCATTTACTCTGCCATCTTGTGTCGCTTTAGGTTCCACCTCCATGCTCTGCTACTCCAAAATTGTTGGCCTTCGAGGAAAGATGCTGCAGAGCAGTAAAAACAAAAAGAAAAAAGAATAAAAGAAGACGCTCATGGATTCACAGTTAGTTGTTGGCCCATCATTGGTGGCTGGTGGCTGGTGACCAAAATAAAATAAAAAAAAAAAAAGATCTTTAAAATCATGTGATGTAGATACCACATTGTTGCCTAGTTTTTGTTTCTGAGTGTGACCCAGCGGTTTATCCAGTGCCTTACAATCAATTTAATATGCTTTTAAGTTGTTTTGATTAGGTCTTAATTGTTTTGCGTGTAACAAAATGTGTCATTGATTCAATGATGTAGAATATGGGAAGATCCCCAGTTATTTGTGCTTCACTGTGCAGTTATATAATTTCCGAGTCGTTCCACCCGTCACAGAGTCTAACGCCATGGCACATCTGAGGTAGTCGATCTCACTTTCATGTTTCTCTGTTCTAATCCAGCCAGCATGGTTCAAGCTAAAATCCTGATGGAAAATGTATCTGCTGGATAAAAAGGTGAAGACCACTTTGTAATGGAAGAGGAACGGGAACGTTGGCGGTCCCACTCCATGTATTGTATCTACATTGAGAATTTCAACATCTACATATTCCTAGGACATATAATCAGTATATGACTTGTGTCACTGCACAACAATTCGTTTAATGTTATGATTAGTATAGTTCAGAAAACCCTTCTCTGCCACTGCTCTCGTTTGGTTCTTTCCGTCATATATGTGCCTCATACCTACAGAAAAGAAAAAAAAACAGCTTCTTCAGGCATCTTATGCAGAAAGAGAAATCAGTTCAGAGTTGGTGAGTGGATGGCAACTCCTTTTTTTTTTTTTTTTTTTTTTTCTCAGCTAGCAATATAATGCAGATTTATTTTATCTATTCGGCAATCAGGGAAGGCTGTCAAACTGAATTGCTCTTTTGTTTTCTGAGCTGAACTGTTATTGTTCATCCAAGGTTTTATCTACCTAATTCTAAACCCTGGCAGGGACAAGATTATTTTTTTTATTATGTTGAGTTGCATAAAACCAGGTTGGTGAAAATGAGCGGACACTCTTTTTAAATCACTATATTCCTGTGGAAGCAGTAAGTGTAAACTTTCACTGCCTCTGCATTTTGCCTTCTTTTTTACTTCTTTTTGTTCATAAATAATGACACTGTAATGACATGTATTTCCCTGAGGAACTGCTGAGTCTGCAAACGACACTAAAAAATGGGATTTGTGTTTGTCCAGTGACCAGAAACAGGAGTCCAGATGAAATCTAACGTTGTGTCTGATGGAAGTGTAAATAATAAGAATGGGCATTACGAGCAAAAAAAAAAAAAAATACTACTGTCTCGAAACCACGCACACCCGGACACACAAAGAGCAAGAGACACAACCATTTGTTTTTTGTGTGAGTTGATTAATTTGCTTTCACATTGTTGAGTGATGCAGTGCTGAACAAGCTCACAGGTTTTAATCGTGTCACTCTAACGCGAGTTGGAGTATATGCACATTTAAACAAAGATAAGCGATGGTAATAGTCGTTCATTCAGCTATGTCTGATTGACCTGTGACTGCTCTGCATCCGTGCAGCTGCATGAGAAGAGCGGGATTTATTTCCTGTTTTCTGGAGCTCCAATGTTTGAACACTGAATAGCTAGACGTCTGCATAGACTGTAGAAAAAGATACGGAGCGCTGTGACGGCGTCTCCTGTCTCCTGTCTCCTGTCTCCTGCGGTGGCTGAGTGGTCACCACAGTTACCTCACAGCTAGAACGTTTCTGCCTTGACTCCCGGGCCTGGGAGTTTGAACTTTTGCAGCGAGCTTCCGTGGGTTTTCTCTGGGTGCTCCGGCTTCCTCACACAGTTCAAAAACATGTATATTAGTTTGTGATTATTCGAAGTTGCCTATAGGTGTGCATGTGTGGTTGTTTTTCTATATATGTGTCACCACTTGAGTGCAATGCATGATGGTATGGATACTTGACTAGTGTCCATCAATAGTACGCTACTCTTCATCATGCCTAGTTTGATACATTAAGTGAGCTACATGGGGGTTTATCATTTTCACTAAATAGTCTAATATAGTGACATTGGACCGTAGTGGACTGAATAAACACTAGATAACTAAATTGCTTAATTTCTTTCTGTTAAATGATCATTTGAATGTTGCCCAGTCTTACGCAGGCTTAACTTTTTATGAACATCAAATTGACAAGAATGGGAGATGGATCTGAAACACACTAGTAGTGGGCCAAAAAGATAAGTACTGTTAGCCTTACTTGTTCATCTTTCGCCGAATTTGATGTCTATCTGGAATCTAAATATTAACAGAGTTGAGGATTTAATCTGCTTACTAGTTCTGCTCTTCAGAAAATGAAGGACTTCAAAGGAAATATTTAGAGTGGTCTTTCCTGTGGCCAGTTTCCAGCTGTGCTGCCTCACTACGTTCAACACTGAAGTATTGTTGACTTATGCGCTGAGAGCCGACGTGTCTGGCTTCGCTCGAGACTGTTTTGTTAAAACCACTTCCCTCCTTCTCTGCAGTCTAGCTGAGTTGGCAAATGGTTGGCGCTTATGTTTCTGCTGACTAACAGGGAGACAATAGTCCTAAGCTTCATGGGAAGAACAAAGACGACTGGAGTGTATTGTAAAACTTTAATGTGCTTTCTTTTTTTCGTTGAAACTACAGATTCGTATAGAATATGCTGTGAATAAGACAAGATCTCTTTTTTGCCTCTTTTGTATTCACCCCTTTCCACTTTTTTCATTCCTCTATTGTTTCTTTCACCCTCTCTCACTCATATTGATTCAACTTTTGAGACATGGATTTAAGAATGAAAGCCTCTCACTGGATCACAGTTCCTTTTGCTTCTCTCCCTCGACACCATCCGTTCTGCTGACTCATTGACTGCGGTGCCACAGTCGATGTGGCTCAGAAAACCACTGACAACGAATGGCAGAACTGACTTCCTTGCTGGGGGACCCCAAGCTCCAACCAATTTTCGTTTTCTTTGAAAGATTAAAACCCAAATCTAATCTTGTCCCTTGCTATCAAATTAGCAATTAAAATCGGAAACAATAGCGTATCGTGTTTCACTGCTTTCTACACCACCCTGAGGCAAAATGGTCTTTCCTTTTCCAAAGATTTTTAAATGTCACAGTCAAAGAAGTTGAAAAAGACTATTAGCAGTGACATTTTGTTGTGTATGTGTGTGCTGTATTGGAACATACAAACCAAAGCATGCATTAAGAGTAAATAGCATTTTCCTCAATGCAAATACAAGGCTTTACATTGGTGGAGATTACTGCTTGTTCATCACTTGCTTTATAAACCACTATAGATTTTGTGCAGTGTTCTGCTTTGACCCATTTCACCCAGAGTGTATGTTACTCCGTTTGAGGGAGACACCAAAAATGCACATAATTTTGTACTTTAATAAATCCACAATGTTGAACTTTATGTTATGAGAGGTCTGGATTCACGCACACCCAGACTTAGACTACAAATTCCTACGAAAGTGTAAAATCCATCCATCCATAAGCTTTACCAGTTGGGTCCTATTTAGGCTTACAGAGGTCTGCTGGAGCTTTTCCCAGCTACACCCCGGACATGTCACCAGTCCATTACAGGGCCACATATAGACTAACAACCACATATTCTCAAATTCACTCGTACGAGCAATTTAGAATTACCAATGGGCGTAATTCCCTATTCCCATGGAACTAGTATTACCTAGGGACTTGGAGTAATTCGAAAAAATTGAACCCTGACGTCTATGTTTTGCAGAGCTTTTTCAAGCAAGACAAGCAGAGTATGTGTTTGACAGTAACTTCCACATGTTTATCTCCAGATGTATAATGAAACCCTTGTGTTTTTTTCAACAGTTACCCTGTAATTAACATAAATTTTGAATGCTGAAGTGTTTACGGACTTTACAGCTGGACTTTGGACTACTTCATTGTAGTCCAAAGGCTTTGTGCTACAAATTACCACAGGTTCCCATGTAATGCTAATCCCTTGAAAATAAGATACTTGTTTTTGAACTGTTGGAGGACACCAGCGAACCTACAGAAAACCCACGCAAGCATGGGAAGAACATAGAAACTCCACTGAATCAGTATCTGAACCAGGAATCTGGTGAACAGTGCTCTCCATGCCGCCTCTAACAAAAATTAAATGATAAAGAATAAGTGGTAAAAATGAGAATATAGAATAAAATAGAGGTTAATTTAAAAATAGTGGGTTTAATTGTTATGTTGGCCCATTTGTGATCTAATTAATGCAATAATGAGTTACAATCTGAGCTTTTTTAAAAATGTTTACTCTTGTCTTACAATCAATAATTATCATTTACAACCACAATATGCCATGTATAATTTCAAACAAGAGACATCAAATAAAAAAATAGAACAATTAAAGTGATAAAAAAGCTTGTAACTATCAATTTGTTGAGCCTTATGGACATTTTATAAGATACTGATTGTTCTAGCGATCACTGCACACGTCATATTACAAAATGCACTGCTCCTGTATTTTTTGTTACATAGTAGCATATGCAGTTTAGTGTTATCTTGCCGACAGATACAAGGCCTCACAAAAAATTGATCTTATATGGATGGAAGCATATGTTGCTCTAAAACCTGTCTAAACCTTTCCAGATGTGCAAGCTGTCCGTCCCATTAGCACTTTTGCAGCCCCAGGCCATCAGAGATGCAGACTTTTGAGCTGAGTGCTGAAAACCAGCTTGCCCTCCAGACTAAGGTTTACAGAAATTACATGGACAATTTTGACTTTCCAGACTACAGGCCAGTTTTGCATCAGCAAATGCGTCATTTTAAATGAGCTTCAGCCCACGAAAGATGGCAAGATATCCAGATCTTGTTCACATATGGCTGCTTTTTTGCATGATAGCAAACTGTGTTCTTAGACTGTGATTCCCAGAAGAGTTCCTGATCCTTCGTGCAGACTGATGACTAGAATATGACTGTTGTCAGGGATATTCCACAGATGCTTATCACTTGGAGTTGTACATCTTTGTACAACATTTAGAAATTTGTGTTTAATGCTTGTTAATCTTTTTTTTTTTTTTTGACCAACTGCTATTTTCAAGGCCCTGGTTTTACGTCTATAAACCCAAAATGTCATTCTCTGAGCCTTGTCCGACTGTCATAAAAGTAAAGTTTGATTTCAGGAGGTGATATTATCTGAAAGGCATTGGTAGGAATTACAAGGGCCCTTAACAAGCTGTGATTCTGAACACATATAAAAAAACTACATCGCTCTCAGATTTTATGACCCACCCCCTTCCCACCTCAGAGCTCAGGGCGGCCTGACTCATTACCTCTACTGTACTCATTCCTCTTTCTTTATGAGTTGCCTTCATCTGACTGAAGCCAGCTGGGTAGCATTCTGCATGGATCGTCAATGGGGTGCAGCATACGAGTTACTCCCACATAAATTTTGATTTTTAACTGGACTAACAATCTGGAAGGCCTATCTGAATAATTTTTACTTTGGCTAAGGCAGTGAGTTCACATCATGTTACCACATTTCCTGAGTGTAGATAAAGATATTCCTGTAGACATCCCTCTAAATTCCTATTCCAGACTGGAAATATGAATCCATTAAACATGTTCTGGTTTTGCCTTCTAGCAAATCCTGACCAAAATAGGTTGTCTCGTGAGAGAGGTGCCTAAAAGCTGTCTTTATCCGAGACACTACCAATTAATTTGGTTTCTTTTAATGCAGTGGAGCAGCAGTTTTCCTCTGAGCCTTGTTTAGAAACTTGCTGTCCAAACTGTCCTTGCTGACGGGCTACAACGCCATAATGAAAATAATTTCTCACATATCCACAAATCTCATTATTCTGACCCAATCCAACACTTTTGGCTGATGAATTAAAAACCCCACCATGGGTCATTTTTAATAGGGTATTAAGAACAATAAAGTTCTTAAAAATACGCAACTTCCAGTGGCCGCAGTAGAAGGTGCAAACCAGCCACGGTGGTCTCCCAATCGACTTTATTACTTATTTTTGAACTGCCAGTTCACAACAGTCATTTGTAGACCCTATACACGGACAATAAGTTCCAAATACAGTCCAGTTCAGTTCAGTTATATTCCAATCAATTCAATTCAAGTATAGCCAATGTAATTCCGTTATTTACATTTGTTCCAATACATTCAAAATTCATATAATCCCAATACAATAAACAGCCAACCTAAGGACCCCAACTGATTGCATCAAATCTTCTCTTCAATGAACTGCCCCATTGTGTGCAAGCAAGCAAGCATGAGGCAACAATGGAGAGGAAAAAAATCGAATAAACAGGGAGGGAAAAATTCCTGCCGAACCAGACCCTAGGGGGGGCAGCTATCTAACTCGACCGGTTGGGGGTCTGAGATAGCAAGAAAGAGAGACCAAGAAACACAGAGAGGTCAGTCCAGGGATATTTGCCTGGGAAACACAAAATAGAACAGTATTAATTGCATTAAGTTTGACATGTACATATAAGAAGAGTAAAAAGAGTAGAGTGAGTGCAAGAGCCCAGTGCATCATGGGAGGTCTCCCAGCAGTCTAGGCCTATAAGCTGCATAACCAAAGGAATTGCTGGCACCCCAGCCAGCCCTGACTATAAACTTTATCAGAGAGGAAAGTCTTAAGGCTAATCTTGAAATGTAGAGAACGTGTCGGTGTCCTGAACTCAGACTGGCAGCCGGTTCCACAAGAGAGGGAGGTTATAACTGAGGCTCTGCCTCCCACACTACTTAACCACATAGATTAAATTAATACATATGGCTTCAGAGTAAGTGAAATTAAAGTTGAAAAAGAAAGATTTCAGGCTGGTATCAAGCAGCAGTTGCTCACCTTGGGGTTATCCTGTGGCCATCAGGTTGACACAGTGATGAGATTGGTGTTGCATTTTGCATTGTCAGATGGAAAAAAAGAAGAACTGGCAAAGGGCTTTTGTTTAACTCAAGCACTTCTTGGATTGATTTTACATTTGACAGCAACAGTCACAACCAAAACTCACTTGAGTGAGTTTAAATTGATTGCCCTTGAGTCACAGTATTATTATACTGTATCTAAAAAAAACACACACAACTTTACTGTGATTCAAGACATGGTCACATACACTGTATAAGAGATTAATGTGTGTCATGAATGGGTTTAAAAAGAGATTTTCACTGGTATAATGGTTCCACATGAGCCCTATGTGAATTGCCTGCATTCATAGCTACAGTACTTGACCAAATTTGACCAAAATTAGACTTTTGTTTGGGAATTATCTGATAACTATCAAAGCAAAGAAACCAATGTGAAGTCCATGAATAATTCCAAATAGGAGCCATTTTTAACCCACTTATAACCGTTGTACACATGTAGAGACATCGGTAAAGCTGTTGCTGGTTCTTTCTTTGGACTAGTTTTTGTACATACTAAAGATATACCAGGAGCCCCACATAAGCCAAGAGCTCTGGAGATCCTCTGGCCCAGTTTTCCACACACTGTGATTCAGTTTACTCTCAATTGCTTTGGTCCTTATACTGCCAATTACTTTCCAACACATCAACTTTAGGAACTGACTGTTCACTTGCTGCCAGATACACTATGTATCCCATCCCCGGAGAGGTATCCCTGTTATGAGATAATCAATGCTATTCACTTCACTTGCTGCTCGTTTTATTGTTGTGGCTGATCAGTGTTTATAATATATTATGATCCCTAACAGTAACATTGGGTATTTTAATGATATATTGGCTGAGGGCCTGAAAATGTCTTTAGTTCAGAAATCTGTGACGACAGCAGCACCTTTCTGCGACTTTAATCCAGATCTCCTCAGAATGGTGACATAAAAACAGGAGTAGCATTCCTTAAAGTTTGAGTAAAGCACACACATATACAAACTCTTTTTGTAAGAATACAGAAAAGTGTGTCATTGGCTACCCAGGTAAACATTTACGATTAAAACAGATGTCAAGTATGTAAAACTTAGTTTTCAAATCTCCCTGTTCTCAACCATGTATGCTCGTGTCTAAATAGACTCCATATAACCAAAAATGCTGCAGCAAGAGTTTCGATGACAAAAAAAGAAGAGATCGCAGTTCTCTAATTTTAGCTTCTCTTCACTTCCTGTTATATCTGGCAAAAACTGAAATCCTATGTCCCACAATAACAACATGACTTACGGTAAGAGGTGGCCAGGGTGATCCTTTAGGCAACCTGCTGTGAGCCTAGGCCGCTTGGTGATGCCCCGTGATGCACTGGGAACCTTTCCTCACTCTCATTACTTTCCAGGCATGTATTAATATGGTCATTAACTTTGTCTTTTTCATATTTCTTTCCCATGGCAGGTATCCTTGGCCCAGTGCTTTTGTGTTTGTTGGCTTCACTGTCCTGTCCTCTCATCTTCCATCTGCTTGAGGCAGATGGCAGCCCTCCCCACCTCTGCTGTTGGTCTCTTCCTTCAAAACTGAGTTTCTCCACTCCGCTGTTGCTTGCTACCACATGTGCATCGTCAGAAAAGAGAATTGAACCGAAGGTAAGATACATTCTGTTTCCTTATAAACATCTGCAGCTTTACTCAGCTTTAAAAAGACACTGAATTACAATAGTACTGTGTGTCATCTCAACACATCGTCACATTTTGGAGAGAACACCCATCCATGGTCATGCTGAAACTTAATGGAGATGTGTGTGAACTTTGAGGGGACTAACTTAGCTTATCTTTAATGTCCATCCATCCATTATCTATTCCCGCTTACTCCGTCTCCGGGTCACGGGGGTCTGTCAGAGCCTATCCCGACGCATAGTAGGCGAAAGGCAGGGGTCCACCCTGGACAGGTCGCCAGTCTGTCGCAGGGCCACATAGAAGACAAACAACAAATCACACTCACATTCACACCTAGGGACAATTTAGAACGATCAACTAACCTACCCTGCATGTTTTTGGACTGTGGGAGGAAGCCGGAGTACTCTCACGCAAGCACGGGGAGAACATGCAAACTCCACACAGAAAGACCCACCGGGCCGGGAATCGAACCAGGAACCTTCTTGCTGTGAGGCAACAGTACTAACCACTAAGCCACCGTGCTGCCTCATCTTTAATGTTTTTGATGTAACTTTTTTTAGTTCCCAGGCAACCAGAATGGACTCATATTGGCTTTTTTTTTTTTTTTTTTTTTGCTTCTGTTTGCCACGAAGTCAAGTTGTTAAAGCATGTATTTGAAGATATTCTCTTGCATAAGCAAGATATATTGTTATAATGTGCTAGTAAGTGATCTTCTGGATAGTGTTGACTGGCTTCCTTCGCCCCACTCCAAGCTCCCACGCTCTCTTCCAGTTTAATACCAAGCCACTTACCTCCTAGCTCTTTAAACATAATGTGCACAGTATTCACGCACAGTAAAGTCCTGTTTTCAACTTTTTTCTTCTGCCAAGACAATATTATAGACAATATATATAGCTGCATGTATAGGAATTCAGTTTTGAAATGGTGTGTGCAGTTAATATCTTCCCAATCTCCGTATCACTAAGTATTTCCAGCTCCATAGTTTCCAGTATCTTGGTCATGTGATGCCTATCTCTGTCGTGATCTTCTGCCAATCACAGGGAGAATTTACTGCATATCCACTAATAAGCCACCTGACCCGTACAGTGAGATGTCAAACCTTGGTTAAAAAGGTATAAACAAGCAATCTTCAGAAGAAAAAAAAATAAATAAAAAAGCCCGACCAGCACTGCTGTGTTGCCTCTGCCGTGAATCGTTTTATGGATTTAAAGGAGGAGGCTAAGAGCTAGGGAGTGTGGCATAAATTCAACAAATGAAAATGGATAACACTTAGGAGGATGTGACTGGTTGGGCAGGCGTGTGTGTGTATGCGTGCGTCTGTTTGTATGCGCGTGCACGCACGTGTCTGTGTGCGCATGTTTAAAGCTGTGAATAGTGAAAAGGTGGATCCTTGAATGACATGGGGCTGCTACGAATCAGCGGTTCTCACCGCTGCTCTTCATGAATCACTTTAGGTGTGCTGGCTAAAAACACATGTTTACACCTGAGAAAGGAAAGATTCTTTTTATAAAGATTATAGGAAAAGTTTCATATCAGCTCTTTTAATAAGTCACTTTGCAAATGTCTCTTCCGAACATTAAATACCAAATGAGCAGGGAAAATATATGGATTCTAATATGGTTGAGCCGGTCATGGAAAATGGGATGATATGCATATTCAAATTAAATCACTCATCAGTCATTACCTCTGATTAGTTCCAAATAAAAGGAACTTTCTCTTTAAAATTAAGCACCTTTCTAACATATCCATGAAATGTCAGAAGGGGAGGATCCTGCCTGTTTTTGGAGATTACCAATTAAGACTTAATTTGTGTTTAGTCTGCAATCAATGCCAACTTGCTCCTTTGTTGGAATACTGTAATTAGTAGGTTTGCAAGTTTGATTTCCAAGTATGTCCCAATTTTTCAAAAGTCACCACTAAGTCTTTTATTTCAGCACAAAGAAAATCCTTTAATTACTTGGATACAAGGTTAAAGTGTGATTTTTTTGTTTTTTTGTGCTAGCCTTGTGTTTTCAATCACCTCAACATTTTTCTCATCTTGACTTTTCAAAAACCTTTTAACAGCACATGTAAATAGTTTGCTCCTCATGTGGGCCAATTATTGATGTATTGACCTTTTATTAATGGCTTCATGTGGAGGTTAAGAGGGAAAGTAAATCTATTGAATGAGACAGACAAGAGAAAAAAATTAATGAGAATGTGACCATATCTCAGGTGCCTTGTGAACATTAACACGCCTCACTTATGGATTCATTACAGTTTCACAAATAATTGAATTGATTCTTCTTCATTCTCAACCCATACCCAACATGTCATTTAAGTCTCACAATATAACCAGGTGTCCAATGTTGGACATGTTTCAGTATAAACTATCATTTATCAATATCATTTATCAATATCATGCGAGGTCACAGGGATCTCCTGGAACCTATCCCAGCTATGGCTGGATGAAACGCAGAGTACACCCTAGACAGGTCACCAGTCCATTGCAGGGCCTCACATGTGTTAATTATGAGTGGGGGGGTGGGGTAAACTGCTTTTGATCTTCCATCGCTCAGCATACATTTACCGTAATATCTAGTCTATTATACTGTACATCCCTGGAAAAGCCCTCCCTTTCTACTTTCAGAAACCATTTGAATTTTTTTAAATCACACTAAGTGCTTATGAGTTATGGTACCAAACGCTGATATTACAAACATGTGATAAACCAGTGAATCTTGTCTGTCTTGACTTTCTAGGTTTCAGTCTTATGGTTATGAGAAATACACATGCCAAATCCTGTCTGCGGCAACAGTTTGGTCATAATAGGGTTTTAACTTGACCTCCTATGGAGGGTGTGGAGCCCCCTTAATATTTGGTAAGGGAAACACTGCACAGGTTTTGCATTGTTTAAGATTTTTTATCGTACACTGTGTAATTTCCATCTGCATAATCTTGGGTTTTCAATGGCTTTTCAATGACTTCACGATAATGAGACCTCTTGAATCGCAAGTTGCAAGAATGTACTATGGAGTCAGCAAAAGATAAGGAAGAAAATTCAGAATATGAGGTGCAGCTTTTGTGTGCGCTGGAAATACTTTGAAAGAGAAATGGCAATGGAGGAGAATGTGGTCCTGGCCATGGTTGAGAAGAACTATGACGAAAGACTTTGCCACAGTTCTTCTACTATGGTCGTTTGTCATTGGCAACAGCCCAAACGCATGAGATACCTGGATTAGTCCAAAAAAAAAAAAAAAAAAAAAAGAAGCCATGAAATAATCTATTCCTCCATGTTGCCTTTCAGTCAAACAGATAATCATTTAACAGAGGATATCATTTTCCTATGTTAAAAATAGTCCTGGTGGCTTTGAGCAACTAATATACAAAAGCCGACAATTAAGCTTTTTATGCAATTGGGATTTGTCCTCTCACCGAACAAGACAAGTGCCCAAGGGAATTATTGAAAAAATACAAGTAACTTGAAACCACTTTTCTACATTTGTAGAACAAACTGTCCTTAATCAGACTAATTCTTTTTTAGTTTTGTCATCCTGTATGTATGATCTACTATTTTAGCTATTATAATAGTTATGATGTTAGATATTATGCAACCTAACCTCTCAATTCCTTTACACATTTTTCATAAACTTAGAGAACACTCATTCATTTCTCTTTCTGTAACAGCTTTTGTTGGCATTTGGTTTACCTTGATCGATTCTTCCTAGCAGTGATTTCAGCATTTTTGTATTTTTTATTTTCTTTTTTTTGTATTGCAAATTAAATGGTGAGCCTGTCTTCATCAATGTCTGTATAGTCTGTTAAACTCAAATAGTGATTTGAATGGTCACACAGTTATAAAGATACAGCTGAGGCTATCTTTTAAGTTCACAAAATGGATTATTCTTTCATGCTTCATTTTTTTCAAGATGTATTTTTCTGCTGTCTGTTGAACCTGAGCTGAAAAGCATACTGAAGGTTGTTAGTTTGATTGGCCACAGTAACTTTATATAAAGCTCTCCCGTTCCTACAGCAGTTACTGAACATGCACTAAAGTAAGACATCCTGTGACTTTCAGCTGTGGATGGCAAAAAAAAAATACCCAACAACTTTGCCTTGTTAAAAAGACGCGTTGCATCACTTGTCTCTGGATGGTAAGTCAATGTCAAAGACTGACATGACGAAACAGTAATTCTGCTGGGAAGTCTGTTGGTATTTTAAAGTCAGTGTCCTGAGAAAGCCAACGGATCAGCAGGGCAGTGTTTACTCTCTGAGGAGGGCTGTTCTCCACGGTGCTGCTGCTCCACACACTGCTGCTCCTCGTAAAATCACTCAGTGCTCTACAGTCAGTTGAGAGTTACTGCTCCACAGCCCTCTTTCAGCTTAGGCTGGAAGTGTTCCCTGGTGTTCACAACCTTGGTGTTTCCCACTAATACTCGCATGGAGCTCCATGTCTTGTACAGTAATATATTCTTCTGCTTTAAAGAATCTTGTAAAATCTGCTTTTGCGTTTATGGGGTTAGGAGTAGCCCAGACAGAGGCTACAGATGCTAGTTTAAAAGTTTGTTTATGAGGTTGGGACTCGGTACAGTAGGGGCATGTAAGATAGTCAGTTTTATAGCACTGCAAGAACCAAGCTGTCCTCTGTAAAACCAAACTCCTGTGACGTTGTTAATTTGCTGTCAATATGTCAACAATTTATTTAACCAGAGCAGTGGAATGAACCGCGAACTAAATGTCACAAACGAATGCTCAAAATGGACCCATTGAAGTAATATATCAGCGTAAACGGTCCCCTGAAGAGTCAAACTGCATCTTAGGTAAGTCAAGTTAAGGTGTTATGGTCTTTAAGGTGTTAAGGTCTTTAAGAGGTCTTTAAGGTCTTTAAGAGTTAAGGTCATTAACATTAAATAACATACAATAGAATTCCTTTCAGTTTTAAAAAAATGAACTGAATTGGCTTTATTTACTATAAACATTTTTGATAGATGTTAAATCAATTGTTTTCAAAGGACAATTATTTTTACTTGAGCTAAGCTATAACTCAAAAGGGTAAATTGTAATCATAAATTATTTGAAGCAAAAGTTAGCCTCGTTATCGTTGTTACCGTAGAGTATCGTAGTTCTGCCAACTCTTGAATCGGAGGCGGTGATTACGACGCTAACATTGGCTTCATTATGTACGAATAACGCACTCATGTAATTATGTCTAATAAACTGAAACTGGTGTTAAGCACAGTTGTGGGTTTTTTAAATATATTATGTGTCTTTTGGTTTGTCATTTGTTTTATTGCTATACTCATTCCCTGACACAAACACACACAGAAAAACTCATAAAAACAGACCAAGCATTTAAAAAATGTTTTTACGATCAACTCATCATCTTAATTCTTTTTCAAACTCTATCAACTGTATTTATTTCAAATCCTGTCAGTTTCACTACAGTAAATAACCATTGTTTTGTTGGCCGTGAAATCAATTTTATGCATTAAACAATTTGTTACATTTGAGCTCTGCTGAATCAGAAGGGTTAATGTTGTACGTTGTAGCATATTTCCTGTTTGTGGACAGATTTGCAGATTTGCTTTGACTCCGCCAAACCTGAATCTGCTTTTTAAATGGTTTAGGATCAAAATACATCAGTGTCCTCCTGACCCAGTATGAGCTTTCAAGACCCCACAGCCAAGTTAGCCACAAGTAAACCAAAATAAACCAAAGATTCTACCCAAAACACAACACAACAGGTACATCCAGATTTGTTTCACCAGTCGGGAAGCTTTTTTTTTTTTTTTTTTTTTTTTTTTACAGTGTTAACCCTTTAAGTACCAAAAATGCACAATGTGCTGCTTCTCTTATAACATCAAAAATCCACAAGTAAATCATGTTTGATACAGTCTCCAAGCAGAACAAAGACATAATTGTAATATCGGAATTCTGTTCAGTGTTGAAGAAGCACTTTGTCACATACATGATGACTTTGATTCTGAATGGGAATATTTGCCTCGTGAAAGATAATGATTGGTCCTCTAGTCACTGTGAAAATGGCTGTGCTTCTGTGGGAAATGGCATTGGCATGTCCGTCCACAACAGTGGTGCACACTAAACAGCACATGTTGGGTCCTCCAACAGTTCCAAGGGTTTCCCCATCCGACCCTGGATAAGCAAACCAAAACCAAAAATCAGAAGAGAAGTTTCAGGATGTGATAGAGGGAGCTGAGTCAGAAAACGTAGCGTAGTAAAAAGCAGTGGAAGCAGTTTGGGTGGATAGAACAGCTCCGTAAATGGTAGTGATGATGGCTGGATCCATATGACCAACGAGAAGAAGCGTCGTGAGTGGATCAGACAATTTTAAGAGATTTATGGGTATCATGGAGACAAGGATTTGATGAATGCTTAACTCAGTGGTTCCTCAAATGTGTTTTGTGTGTATATATATATATATATATATATATATATATATATATATATATATATATATATATATATATATATATATATAAAACTATTAGATTATAAAAATGGAAAGATATAAACTGAACATGAAAATATATATAAAATGTGCTAAAAATCCAGTTTTACTGAAAGTAGCATAATACAATATGGCAGCCACTATGTGACATGACAATATGCAAATGAGATGAGTAAATGTATTCCCATCATAAACTTTGTGGCATATTGAATACTTTTCTCATTTACAGTATGTCTTTATCTGCAACCACATTCAAGCTACAGCCTTTTAAATTCTTGATGTGAACATTTAATATTTTCTTTCTTTAAAAAATGGTGCCTAAAGTCTGTAATTGTAGGTTAATCCATATCTCCACATTTTCTAAATTCATCATCTGTATTAAAAAAAAAAAAGAAAGAAGGAAGAAAGAAAGCATTTCACAAGCAACCAACTTACACTTTAAAAGCACACAGTTAACCACCACCAAACTCTTGAATACAATATACTTCCTGAATACTGGCTTGGATGTGACTTATATTGGACAGCTAAGAACACAAACATGTGGTGGGTTGCTTAAAAGCTTATTTATATAAAAAGTTAATTTCTGCAACATTATGAATGTGTAACCTGGGTTACACACGGCAGTCAGAGAAATGTTAACCAAAGAAAAGTAAAGTGAAAATTGACTCAATAGGGAAAAAAGTGCATACATCAGTAAATGAATTCAACACACCAGTAGCAATGCTGGCACTTTTTAAAATAAGTCTTAACTGCAGATGCAAGTGACGATATCCCTCATTTCGATGGAAAATAATTATAGCCAGTGTGTAGATAGTGCTGGGAGCCCAGTAAAATGACCTTATCTTCTTTATATGGCTATAACTGGATACGATAATTTATTTAATTTTACATTAGAAATGTATTTAATGTGTAGATTTAACTTACTGCTTTTCTTTTAGCTTTTCTAATCACTGACTGTCACTACCAGACAAAGAGATTATTCTAATTTATAAACTTGAAATTACAGATTACTGACAATTTACTGATCTTCATTTGGAAACTTCTTTGCATGTACTTTTCTGGAAGCAAACATCTGCCCCACACTTACACCTTTGCCAGACTCATAGACTGTAAAAACAGTGGCTGAACCATTAGTCGCATTACTCTTTAGTTTCTGAAGAGCGGTTTTGAAGCCAATTTGCTGTGTATGGTGGGAAGCGATGTTGCTTGGGAAGCCGAAGGGAAAACACCGACCATATGTCAGTCAAAGTTAGCAGTGGCTACCAGCTCCTTCAGCCGATCCCCGGTGAAAAAGCTGCAGAGCTGCCAGGAGACGTTTAAAGTTAAGTAACCTATTTTGACATGTTGATTCTATGGTTTTATAAAGAATTACTGCTGAGTTTAGCAAAAGCTGGGTTAGTACAAACTGCTTTAGTAAGTTTGGTAGTATGACTGGCTAGCCATTGGCTGAGCCGACTGGAAATCAATCATATAAGAAATAAATATAAATTCTCCTGATGTGCTGTGGTGTAAAGTTGGATATTTTAAAATGGGAGTCAATGGAGACTGACTCGCTTTTGCAGCCAGCGTCCAGCAGCCACTCGAAGAACTGCATCGGCCTCAATCTAGAAGATAGATGGTTGGCACTTTGTCAGAACTTGGTAATCCAACACTTGAAGCAGCACCAAGGAACTTTTTTAACTTTTAGCTTAGTGGGTCCCCCTACAGGCCCGGAGGTTTAGTCACTTTAACGTTGCTGTCCAAGATCGGATGCTATTCCCTAATTTACTCTTCTGTCATTATTTTCTTGTCTTTCAGTCTCCTCTGTCATGATGTGCACCACATTTCTGTGAGCTATATTCATCGTCGATGTGTGACAAAGTGTCATAGAGTGATATGCAGTTATTGCAAGAGATGACTGGAAGCGGAGGAGTTATTTTGACTAGTTTTTTTTTTTTTTTTGCCAATAGAAGGGACAGCAGACCACAAGAGCAGGATGAATATGCTTTAAAATGAAATTGAAACTGAAACTTTGACATGACGTTTCTTTGTGCTGTTTTAAGCTATAGTGTGCATGAGGTCCCTCCAGACAATATTTAAATAGAAATATTTTGACACTTATAAGTGTACAAAAAGTACATAAAAAGGACTGTTGTTAAAGGAAGTTACTTCTAGTCACTCCTACCTTGTTCTAAGTCTTTACAAGTCAACTACTGGGTGTTGCTTAGACTGCCACAAAATTCCAAATTAGGAGAGTTTATGGCCCGTTTCCATTGAAGTGGATCAGTTCTGAGAAGTGCATGACACAATAGGCTTGTATTAACTCTGAATAATGTAAATGAGTACCTTACAAGAACTAACAGCCTTTAAAAGTCCACTTTTATGGACTTTACCTGTACAAACGGTTCATTTATACACTTTCTGTATGCTCTCAAAGTTAAAATTACGCCTGGTTTGTCTGTGGAGAGTCTATCCGCATTGTTACTTAAGTGAAATAACATTTCTGAGTCTTGCCAGAGGCTTAAAATAGCTATTTATTTTGAAGTCGGTCAATTGCTCCTATTGACCTAGATTATATCAGAGTTGGAGTTCCTAAGATGTCTCTGTGGTTCAGTTTTCCTCACCAAATGACTAAGGCATAGTCATGTCACTATGCATGCACATCTTTTTAAGGGTTGCGGTATTACTAACACCGCAGAACGTAATTACTGAATTGAAGAAAAAAAACTGAAATAATTGACATTGGAAAGATTTATTCAGTAACTCCCGAATGGCTATTTTGATTAATTATTGATTAATTGCTTAGCCCTACTTGACAGTGGCAGAGACATGAAGATCCTGCTCAATGCTGAGTGGACTTGCTCTCCTGAATTCTTTCTACATCTTGCCCTTCTCTTAATGCACCTCTTTCTTCCTTTTCAGCATCTGCTCTTCAGATTTCTTCTTATTGTGCTCAAACTCTGCAGTTACAGAAGTAATTTAATCTCTGTTTTCCGTCGTTCTCATTGTGTATCTCCCTCAGTCACACATGTACATGTCCTGAGGCACAACACAGGCAGTTGTCTGTTATTCTAGACAATAAAGAAAAGATAAACATAATTTTGTTGAATTCCCTCCAAGCATGTGTAGTGAAACCAATTTATTTCTCTCAAGTGCTCCAGTTTAATATCTATAGTGCCATTGGTTTGTGCATACTGGTTGTAGGGAGATTGCTTTCTGGTTTTTCTTGTAGGAATAGTTCTGTTGAGGTTATACATTAGGGGAGTATTTCTATCATTCAACTGTGATTTACTGCATTAATTTCCATGGGTGTAAAACTCGCAATTCTATAAGGTACTTGTGAGAATTCGTAAAAATTAATATGGAAACAAGTTGCCTGCGCAGCCTTTCTAATTCTTTTCCTCTTTGATGGTTGCTTGGGGTTCAACTTGGATTTTTACAGAAAGCAGTACAAAAAAGTGCAGAAGAAACTGCCTTGAACATCATTGCACCAATCATACGACTGATTAGAGAAACGAAGCATGTGATGTAGGCAAATAACCAGATTGAGATCAACAAAAGACATCCGAAATGCAGTGGAGTAGGAACGCTGGTGAATGACTTTTGCAGAAAAGATTTATTGATCTAAGGTTAGCAGTTCCACAGCCACCTTGGTCATTTTGAATAATGGCTTTTGGACACTCCTGTATGAGGCATCAAAAAAAGCCCACCCCTGCCGTATTACAATTGCTACGGTATGTTCTTTTGCTGGTGGAAAAGGCTGCAAATGGGAGGGGTACCATGACCAATTTGTGATTGTAAGGAAGTGCAGAATAGGATTTTATAACAGCATCATTTTGTCAAGATCACTGTGACAAAAGTTAAATCACACTTTTTTTTTTTAAAGAAAGTGACATTTTGAGATTTTCCCTGTGACAAGATGATTTTTAAGAAAGATGTGACACCCACTCAGGAAATAAAATTCAGGACAGAAACTCAATAACCTTGTCAGCATACTTGATGGAAGAGCAGGGGCTTTGTAGCTTTAACTAGTACTCGAATTTGTTGCAGACAAACCAGGAAAGGTGCTTTTGGAATGCATTAACGATGAGGACAAATTCCTTTAGACTTTAAGGGTTTAATAACAAACAAAAAAGACGAAATAGAAAATGTTTAATATCTTCATATACTGTGTGACTGATATACTGTGTATATATATATATATATATATATATATATATATATATATATATATATATATATATATATATATATATATATATATATATATATATATATAATTGCTACAACTGAAAACTGATATTCGAGCTGAATTAACGGTGGGTCCACATTTCTAACAAATATTTTTTCAACATCCTTACACACAATTCTTTTTTTCGTGGTCACATCATGTTCAAACACCTTAAGTAATTAAAATGAATAAATACATGACAAAGCTTGTATTTATTTTTACTGTCTTCTTCTTTTCCTTTCAGCTGCTCCCTTCATCTCTACCCACTATCCCTCCTCAGTACATGTCCAGTCTGACTTTAGCTCCAAAACATCTAACATGTGCCGTCCCTCTGATGTTCTCATTCCTGATCCTGTCCATCCTCGTCACTCCCAAAAAGAACCTCTACAGTTTCATTTCTGCTACCTCTAGCTCTGCCTCCTGTGCTTTCCTCAGTGCCAGCATCTCTAAACCACACAAAATCGTTGGCCTCACCACATCCTGTACAACTTTCCTTTCATTCTTTCTGACTGACACATCACTCCTGTCACTTTTCTCCATCCATTCCAACCTGCTTGCACACATTTCTTGACCTTTTTTTCACACTTTCTGTTACTCTGAACTGTTGACCCTAAGTATTTAAAATCCTCCACCTTCTTTATCTCTGCTCCCTGTAACGTCACTGTTCCACTCATATTCCTCTCATTCACACACATGTACTCTGTCTTACTGCAGCTAACCTACATCCCTTTTCTTTCCGGTGCAAACCTCCAGCTCTCTAGATGTTCCTCCTGCGACCTGCTTTCACAACAGATCACAATGTCATCTGCAAACATAATCGTCCATGAAGATTCCTTTCTGATGTTATCTGTCAGTCTGTACATCACCATAGCAAACAAGAAGGGACTCATGGCTGATCCCAGATTAATTCCCAACTCCACGTTGAACTTCTCTGTCACACCTACGGCACACTTCATCGCTGTTTTGCAGCTCTCTCTCTAGCCATTGGCTGTGCCAACTGTCAATCATATTTGAAAAAGATGTACAGCTTTATATAAACTGTTCTGGCTTGGGACAAAAAAATTCAGTATTCTCAGATTTATTGTGGATGTGAAGTCAAACAATTCAAGTGAAAACTGTCAATATAAAGTTAGTCAATCTCTATTGACTCCCATGTTAAAATGTTCAACTTTATACTAGAAATAAACATATTTGCAGTCTGGTCCAAAAAAAACATTTTGGCCTCAATCAATAGATTTCATACCCATGACAACTCTGAGGTGAGTGAATTTTTTTGTACCATGCCAAGAGAGTTTATATCAAGCATTAAATGTATTTCTAAAACGATTGATTGACAGTCAGCTTAGTCAATTGCTAGCTGTTATCACTTCCTTATTTGTAATCATCATGCAACCGCCCTTCGTGAAGAAAAACTATCCATTTGCACAAACCCAGCATTGACTACATGTGACGGTCATTTTTGATTTCCCCGTCAAGTCAACATATGAAACATTATACCAGGAACCATGACACGCAGTTCCTTGAACGACCACTAGAGGCTAACTCCTGAATGTGACCCATTGGTTTCTGAAAACTGGTCCGTGATGCTATGCAAGTCGATGGGAACATGCCCACTGCATGTCATTTAAACTTAGCTTTGCTCCCAGCTCCTTCAGATCGTCCAAGAAGGACTTTTAAGAGCATCCAGGAAGGACTTTTCAGAGTATCCAGGCAGATATTCCTGGAAAATCCGATGTTGCCCCTTGACTCCTGTTGTTTCGCAGCAGTATCAACAAAACCTTCCCTTTCTTCAAGCTTGTAAGCTTTATTGAAGGTGCACATTCCTGGCACATTACTGCCACTGTTTTTGAATGTAAACCACCTATAATTCAATTGCTGTTTGTCGACAAAAGGCAGATGAGTGACAGCATAGGGGTATCCCAGGGGGGCTCTCAGGTTTCAGCTTAGGCCAACACCTCTGCGGCTCTGCTCCAAGCTCTACACATGATCTGAATACACATGGCAAATTTTTTTTGTTTGGGTTTTTTTTATTAATAGGAAGAGGGAGTGTGTATGGCCACAATGCAGATGGTGCCTCCATCTTTAAGTTATTTTCATCAGATGAATAACTGCATGACACATTGATTGTTTTATATAATATGTTTGTCAATTTATTATTACCAACTGCAACATCAGTTAAGAAAGAAACTTTTAAACAAGTTAACTTAAAGGTACAACATGTAGGTCTACTGGATTTAAAACAAGGTTTAAAATGATCAACAGTTAGTTAATTATGAGACTATGAACATCCAAATGCCATGATGTTATAATAAAGAAGGTTTTATGACGTGGCAGGAATTTTAATGGTTACCATCCAAACCTGCTAGTGTTGGCTGTTGGCACTCTGCAGTTTCACTTTGTAGCTCCGGACAGGACAGTCAGTGCAGCTTTCAATCTGTTCTCCGTTCAATACGAGTTTATGAAAAAGTACCTGTAGATTAATCCCTTCAATAATTATGACCTTTTTGTTTATGATGTTGAAGTCGAGGTAGTCAATGAAAAAAAAAAAACAAAAAACAATGGCTTAAGCTTTTGGCAAGGGACCATTGGAGAGTGAAACAGTGATATCTAAGTTAAAAAGAGAGGCGTTTCTTGAAGGATTGAAACTTGCTTCTCCCAGGTGACAGCAGGTGTTTTAAAGCCATCTGTCCGCCGTCTGCTCCCAAATAAACACTCCATTGTTAGTGGATAAAGGTGACAAGCATGTATGAATATTTGAGATTACCTGAACGCATAAAGTTTCAACATTTTTCTGGCGACTTGGTTTTGTGGGAGGTTTAGCGTCAGGATGGACAACAACTCTTTTGCTACACTTCCTCAAATCTTTCTCACACCAGTTGAAGCTTCTGTCTTCAATCACTTTGAACTACACTTGGTGTATTTGACCAGTCAGAAAAAATCTCTCGTGTCCTGTGCTTACTGTACGCTGACACAGCAGCGTCGCGTTAACATTGATGGGATGCGGACATGCCTTCGTCATACAATAAACAACCATTCAAATCTGTTTGCTTGAAGTGAGCGAAATCTTTTGGCAATATAGTGTATATTTAAAATGAATATTTAAGAGATTATCTCTTTTGTTTCTTTTACCAGTGTAAAAATGTCCTGTATGTGAAGAACCGTCTACCGTAAATAAAATGTGTTCACAATATTTCCATTTCACCCATTTCACATTTTCTAAAAGTATGAAATAGCACAGTGCTAAACTTAACTAAATACACTTGATAGGAATAATAATGTTATATTATGTTTTTTAATCTATGAATCTCACAACTTCCACAGGAATGCTCCCTATTAAATGTAAAAATATTCTCTCAGATTGCAGCGGTCGCTGTGATTAGTTTACGATGTGTTCCACAGCGCTTTGTGGCGTCCCATTTTTCAGTGTGTTGCACCATGAGTACGATGTATTTTGCACTGTCCCGTTTTCATGTTTTATGTTTCCTGATTCTATCTCACGTGTTCTTTGGTGCAACACAATGCGTGCCGCAATATTTTCAGTTTCTGTCCGTTTAATTCTGGCTGTATAAAAGGAAACATAAGCTTTGTTTGTATTTACATGGTTAATTTTTGGAGCTCAAGAGTGATAGTTGGAATCTGAAATGCCAGTGAGTACTGATAGGAGGGAGGATTTGACTCACCCTTTATAGGGAATGTATTGAATCCAGAGGCTTTTACTTAGTTATTTATTTATTGGTGGTAAGTCAATGTTATTACACGTGCACTTGCTTCAGAATTCCGGCTGGATGACAGCTTCCATAGTTTGTCTTGTCAACAGTGTAACCCCAGGGATAAGTTTGGTATTCGTCCATAATGTAAATGACATTCTCTGCTTTGACATCCCTGTGCTTTAGACATCTGATGGACACAGATCCCAAATATTGTCAGTGAATCCAGGAATTTTCTCCACTACTACTCAAGCACACCGGTACCATAGCGATGGCGATTTTTTTTTTGTTGCCTGGATACAGCTATAGATTAAATATTGGCATACATGTATGCAACCTACTCTCCAGTCTGAATTCCTACACACCCACACACTCAGACCACACTCAGACCACGGCAGCTAAAGCTGTTCTCTATCTTCTAACTCACCAGGAAATGTTTTTTCTTCCTCAGGCGGTCTAAGTGGAGGGATCCACTGAAGCCAACCCTCAGTAATTAACTGTCACAACGCTTCAAAACTAACAAATGGACTTTGTGTCAAAGAAGGCCCATTAATTTACTGGCCTCCACTCGTCGATCCAGAGCCCATTATCTCCATTACGGCAAGCCTTCACGTCTGGGCATCCTCTCCTCCTAACCCTCAATTTCTCTGTATTACTTTGCAGAGGTTTCGTCAGAACTTTCAAACAGGCCTTTTTTCAGGAAAGCAATCTTTTGAACATGTATAACACATGTGAGCTGACACATCAGATTTGTAAAGGTGCATGTGCTGCGCATGATATTGCATGTATTGTGCACGTCTGAGTGCATTCACATCATCCCACATGACTGAATATGTAAATCACAGGGGCACTAGTCATATTAACGTAATAAGCAATGAAGCTTGGTACAGAAATATGCACTAACCAGTTCACTTGAACACGCGCAAGTCACCAAATTCTCACACATATTCCTTTACTCACTCCGCAGCGTTCTGTTTCCCTTTCAGTCGAGCATATTTAAAAACGTATACTCCACTTCTACATTGGCATGTCAACCTGAGGGGAGAAATCCTCCATATTTGACACTAATAAGTGCTGCTCGGAAGGAATAGGGAGCCATTTCTCCACGAGGCATAAATAACTGAATAACATGCAGACTATGGGATCTGTGTGATTTGTGCTGCAGCTCACATTTATTGCTATTCACAAGTAAGGTATTACCAGGTTTCTTCAGAGAGCTGTAGACACTGTGAGACTGTACCTAAGTGGCAATGAGATCTGGTTGCTCTTTCCTATGAGACCAATGCGTTTTTTTGAAGCCTGAAGAGCTCTGTGTGACTGGAACAATTTTCAGCTCATTTCAAGTAATTTTAGCTTTTAAAAAAAGCAATACACCATCCTAACTATATAGTTTAGGGGTTCGTTTTACCTAGTTTTACCAAAATCCACACCATTCCTCTTTTAACCACTGGTGGCAATAGGAAAAAATAATTTGGCAATGTTTAATTAAAGTTTAACTGGTCATAGTACTTAGGAAAATAATATTACAAATAACTCTAGATCTTAGATCAGTTACAGTTGTAACAGAAAAAAGTGTGTACAGTTCTCGATTATAATTTAGTCACGGTTTAGTTAAAAAAAAAAAAAAGCTGATCATTATCATCTCTAATCATAAGAGCAGTTTTTAATAGCTTATTTTGTTGGATATGGCCGTGTTCAGGGACTCCCTTGCTCTTCTGAATGCAAATGTGAAATGGCTGAGTCAGACACAGCAGCAGCAAAGAACCTCCAGAGTGCAGACCTGGAGCAGCACCGACGAAAAACATGGTCCTGATTAAGTCAGATACACTTTCAAAGCTGAGGCTGATGTGGGGGTGGGCTGCACAGGAGGAGGGACAGGCACCCGGGCTAAAGCAGCTTAAATACACCTGTTTTGCAGGATTAAGAGGGTATATATAGGTACTGTGGAAAAAAGAACTCGAAGTGATGCAGCTTTAAAGTTTCGGGGGGGGGGGGGGGGGGGGGGGGGGGTTGCAAAAAGGAAAAGAGATGCACGAAAGTAAAATCAGAAAGTTGGCGTCATGGTAACTGCATCCATTACTAAGTGTAAAACGTAGGTGAAAATAAACTGAAGCTTGTATTTTGTCAGACACCATAAATGTTTGTGCACTTAATCATTTCAGAACATTGAGGCTTTCCTGTAGGGCAGGTCCCGTCCAGGAACTCTCTTGCGCACTGCTCCTTAAGCAGTGATAATCATTTCAGTGCTTCAACCTGCAGAGAAATTTCTATTCCTTGATTTTGTTGTCATTCCGCTTTCCTCTCATCTTTATCCAAAAATGTGTCGCCTCTCCGGATGAGTCCTCTGATGAGTTTTGGTGGTAACTTAAGTGTGAAATGTTGCACAGACATGTTTTATTCATTTAAGCTATCATATCATTCCGTTAGAACTCAGTTATCAGTCCACTTTGATTCGACTCGACACAATTTAAAGAATGACCACTATTTGTCCTAGGGAAACTAACATTTGTAAAGTTAAACCGTTCCCAATGACAATGAATAATTTTACACAATGTTGGTACTTGCGTTCCCTGTGGCCACAAATGTTCATAGATAATAAATCACTGAATAATAAGATAAATCAGTTGTGTCGTTCAGTCAAAATACAGCTTCACAGTTATGTTGCGTTAGTTTAATGGCCTGTGAAATGACTTCTCCCTGAAGGTTCCTGGAAGTCAAACCGCGAACCTTCTTACTGAGAGGCAACAGTCCTAACCACCAAGCCACCACGCTGCCTTTCCTTACAATCATTGTGATTTAATCAGTTCATGTCTTACCACCAACACATCTCATATAAGTACAAACGTAGCTGAAATGAGGACTGTTGGAGCTCTGCTGGGAGCTTACTTGGCTATTTTAGTGTTTCCCAACTCTGTTTCTCAGGGCACACTGCCCTGCATGTGGTAGATGTTTCCCTGCTCAAACTCACCTGATTGGATCGCTGTCAGCCTGTCTACGGAGGTCTGTCAATGGCCCACTAATTTGAGCCAGGTGTATTTGAGCAGAGCAACATCTATAACATATGTTGTGCCATGAGGAACAAGGTTGTGCAGTTAATCAACCTGGGAGAGTCCTGGTGGCTTGACTGGAGGAGCTAAGGAGTTAAAAAGGTAGCTGCTTAACTAAGTGTCACCCACACCCAAAAGAGCTGCAAGCTATTTAGAGGCCTGGCCCGCAGACCTTCGAGGCCGACTCATTACGATGGCCTGTTAGTAAAATTTGCAGACAGAAACAAAAGATCTTGCAGCAACACAAAGTACATTAAAAATAGTGTTTTTTTTATTTTATTAGCATAACAAGAACTCCTCTGCACCGTATTGGACTATAACTAGATTTAAACAAAGCATTGCTTGTACTTTATAACATTTTAGGAGTAGCGTTCGTCTTCCACAGCAGTTTATTTCAGACTAAGATGAGAGGCATGTGTGTCCATGTGAGTAAATATGTTAATGGATGTTCTTTCTAGCTATAATAACAGTTACACAAGTGCTTGTGGGTGGCTGTATGAGGGCATTTCAGACATTAGAGTGACAAGGCATAAACCACCATTCGTTGCACATTTGAGTATGTGGTTCATGGTCATGGCATGTCTGCATCCAAACTGGGATGTAGATTACGTCGACTTGCTGTTTAGAACCCTGCCACACGATTCAGAAAGTAACAGTGAAACAAACTTATAAACTTAGTGCTCTGGATTTAGGTGGATGTAGACAGTCCAGTGTCTACAACCTTCGACTGCTTTCTTTTACTTTTTTTTTTTTGTTGATGTCATGCATTCTGTTTTTTACCTGACAAAAGTCAGATCAGGTGCTGACGTTTTAGTGAATACTTATTTCATTTAATTGACTCCTAACAGAAACGGAAAGAAAATTCCCAGCGGCTCAAACATGTTTTAAAAAAGTTCTGGTTTTTTGAACATCCGGTATGTGTTCCCTTGGCCAGTTTTTAAGGGATGTGATTTGAGGGGATAATGTGATAGTATTCGGTACGCTCTGTCTTTCTTCCTGGTTGCTTCTGCAGATAGTTGAGACAGCTGTGGAAGATTAAAATCCTGACATTCTGTTTTTTTTTTTTTTTTTGTTTTGTTTTTTTTTCACAGGGTGTATTAACTATAAAGGCAGTATTTCCCTCCGTACCGCTGTCAGGTTCGGATCCCTTGGATGACTTGGGTCTGGGTATGTGACAATGATATCAGGTAATCCTCTCAGAATATGAACGCTCCAACCTACTGCATCTCCTGAAATTGGATGTTTTCCTCTGATTAGTCTTCACTTGTCTGCATCCCTTCACCTTTTCGCCACTCTCCTCCTTATTTGTGGTCTTTTTTTGTCTCTTTTTGTCTCTTTTTCTTTTGTGTTTAACAGGATGGATAAAAGACAAATAGAAGGGGAGTTAAGTATAAAAAAAAGAAGTTGGGGGTTGGTGGGTGGCAGGGACATTTCAATGTCTTTAAGTTTAAATGAAGTAAGATAAGATTCTGGGAGGATACATTGGTAAAGACAGTGATTTGGTTCAGTTCGATGCCGTGTTCAGTGTTTGCATGTTCAACGTTTGTGTAACATTCATTTTATTTTTTTAGGGGGGCTGCATGTCAACATGCCGATAGGCTCAGATTTCAGTTTGGGTATCAGATATTGTTTTGTTTTCAGCTCTCACAGCCAACTGCAAACTATCCTTGAATGCCACCTGCAGAGGCACTTCAGTTCATGTAAGGCTGTTAAGAGGAACACAACATGCCACAAACCTCATCCATGTGACAACACTTTGAATTGAGCAATGACAAAACAAAGGCCGTCTGCCAAATATGCGGTTGCAATTTGGTCTGCTGTGGCAGAACAACAGCCAAGACAAATCAGCTGGATGCTGAAAGCAACTAATTGATGGCATTTAACTCTAATGTTTTAAACGAGCAGCTATCTGCTAGCACACTTAACTAATGATGCTGTAAAATGATGAAAAGAGGCCGTTTTTATTCAGGATAAGCCCTCAGTAACTGATCTCAAATATCTCCAACATTAAGCAACGGATGTTCTAAAATGTCAAGATGTATAAGTGGACAACAGCTGAGAATCGGCGGAATCTTTTCAATCGTGTTTCAGTGCAGTCAGTCTGATGTGCGGAGTGAGAGAAGAACGTCTCTGTCCATGGTGCTGAGGCCTGGTCCCGGTCGTCCGCTACATGGCTCTGGAGGCAATTCTATTTTATTTAAGCCCACAGGTGCTGTAATTACCTGTAACCTGGATTGTAAACTTGACTGGGGTTGGGGTTAGGGGGGGTGGGAGGTGGGGGTCCTCAATACCCAGGTATTTAACGTGCGTTGTTGTTGTTGTTAACTGTGTGCAGACTCCACACACTCACACGCCTCGTCTTAGTGATGTTACTGACCAGCTTGTTGTTGTCTCAAATGGACTCTGAGAACTGTAGCAGAACTTTGGTCAACCTTTAAACTTCAAAATATACAATAAGATCATACACCTGTTTAAAGTATTTTTCTGTTTGATAGTATTTCTATGAAATATTTAATATAATCCCTGTAATCTCTTTTATCTTCCACATCACCAGCCTTATACTGCAGCTGTTCTGTTATTCTTCTTTCCTCTTCTTGTCTCCCTCTTCACATAATCAAAGACGAAGAGCCGGGATGCCAATAGACCAAAGTCCTCTGTCTCTCTTTTATGCAGATCCTGTCTGCCACACACTTAGGTGTGTTTGCATACAATTCCAAGAAGGAAAGACATCTGGAATGATCTTAGAGGATCACTTCCAAAGGTGATGAATATTCTTTGCTTTTATGAGAGCAATGAATTCATTGTAAAAGATTTCTTATCCAACCTCCTAAATGGTAACTCCGCCCTCTTAAAGCAGAAGCTTTGAACAGAGCCATAAAGGCATGGTTAAAAATGGTGCTTTTGTACTGCATCTCTGCAGTATTTTGTGTGAGGGAAAACGTGCACACCAAAACGTCTCTCATCAGTCAGTTGCATCTCAGATGTACTGCCCTATGAAACTTAAGAGAAAACTTTATCTTCATAGAACAATATAAAGTCAGTTAATCATCGAGGATATCAATCTGATTATGATTACTTTTCAGTCTTTTTCATACTTGTGGCTAAATTATTTTGGACGGTTTGGTTCATGTTTGTATGGCTTGTCTTGTGACGTGACGTGCCTGCTGCCGGTCATTACTGTACGCGCCTGTCTTTGTAGATGGAGCACAAATAAACACCCCCTTTGGCTCTCTCGATTCTTTTCGACCAGGGGCTGAGTTGCCCAGCGAAGTAAATCTTCCCCTTCATCTCCTCCTCTAATCGTTGTTTTTAACTCGCTTTCCGACTGAGACTATTCATCTTGGTCTGTCTTTGTAGTCGGTCTCTAACTTTCACATGTTATTTCCATCCCTCGAAGGTTAAGTTCAGTGGCTCCTCCAGTGGATCCCCGACTTGCTCTGTTTGAACTTTCAAAAGGCAACCAACTCCACCCCAGCATTGTCCCTCTTTTTTTTCCCCTCCCAGTGGCTGGAGGACTCCGTTAGTATTCTGTTGAGGTGCAGCGGTTAAATGTCACCTAGCTTGAAAATGAGGGAAAGAGGGGAAATTCATTGAATTACCGAGAATATCAGCTGATTCAATACTCTGTCTTGACCTACGATACGCTTTGATTCACTTTACAAATAAACATGCACACATATGTGAACAAACTCACTAAATCTCCGTCGCCTTCCTGGTGTTATTGAAAAGGTTACCTTCTGAAGCGACTTTCTTCGTAATTGCTATTCTGGGCCTGCATGTTTGTAGTTACGCATGTATAAATGGATTGTTTATAAAGTTAACACACAAGCTCGTCTCCAGACAGATGGTGTGGTGTTAATGGAGGGAAAAAAAACGTACCTTTCAACTAATGGAATTACAAACTGCCCTCTGATCTGTCTGCTTTGTGTATGTGTGTGAAACCGGGAGTGTGTTTTTCTGAGGCACAAATTGATTAAGTTCAGCTTACATAATGTGTGTCTATGTTAGCGTGTTGTTTTTAGGGTACTCTATTTTTGGGGTTATATAGAAGGTGAAGGGGTCACTATCTGGGCCAGGCTTGACAAAACGCTGACTGCACTGAATAATATGCTGTCAACACAAATCTGTGTGTGTGTGTGTGTGTGTGTGTGTGTGTGTGTGTGTGTGTGTGTGTGTGTGTGTGTGTGTGTGTGTGTGTGTGTGTGTGTGTTTTTGGTTTTATTACCTCTAGAGGATTTTGTTTACCTGAATTATCATCTTATTAGAGACCAGTAGTCCTTGTAGGGTCCAAAGCCCAGTCCAAATGAGGCAAAATGTCATTTCTGTGGTCCTACTTGGGGTTCGAGGTAAGGTGTGAATTGTGGTTAGGTTAACAGTAGTTTATTAAAATTGGGACGCAATGGGAAGAAAAGGGAGCCAAAGAAAGGCAGGAGAGAGAGAGAGAGAGAGAAAGAGAGGAAATGATGAGAAACAAGAGAGAGGAAACTGAGATAAAGAGAAAAAATGAAAGAAGGTGTCAGAAAAACAGCGGAGGAATGAAGGGAGTGAGGCAAAATGTGGAGAAGGTACAGAAGAAAAAATGAAATACGTTGTTGACTTTTTTCTTTTTTGTGTCTTTGGAAAATACTTTCAGGGTGGCGGGATGGTCGACAAGGAAAAAAAAAAAAAAATCAACCACCACAAACTGTGATTTTAAATTGAAATGGGAACGCATATCAGCAGTGATAACGGAAATGCATGTTTACAGTTATGTGTTGGGTTGAGGTTGGCCTCTACGTCCTACAACCAGAGGACGATAACAGCTCCAAGGTTTCCCGCCACTGAACAATGCCAATAGCTATAATAAAAATCCCATTGTACATTTGTCTTGCTATACAATTTTAGTTTTTTATTGCCTCAGTCCTGCAGCTTATTGCACCCGTTTTCCTCCCACCATGCTGCCGCCTGCGTGACAGCAACTGCCCGTGACACATGAGGCATTAAACGCATTTTTTATGTATTTCATGAATAAATATGTTGACTGTTCAGTGGTAAGAAATAAATATGTGCCAAAAGGGTTTATATGAGATCATTAATGACATTCTTTTGACCTCAAAGTGCTTAATTATCTGTCGCTCTTGAAGTCCAAAAAGTGGGTGGCTGTATTTGTTGGATACCAGTCCATGTTGAGGTGTCAAAGCCAAAAGGAAAACGGCATTTGATCAGCCAGAACCAGAGCGCCGGACAGAAAGGATTCAGGAAATGCTTTTCATTTACAATGAAGCCTGTCTCAGAAGCAGGAGCAATCGCCCTTTCAGCTGCTGCAAGAATTTCTCCCTGATGAGGTCTAAATTGGCGCTTGCAGAATTAATTTATCACATTAATTATTTCTCCTCCGAATTACAAACAAGTGCATCAGTTTGCCATGGCTGCCATCCGTGGCGCCGACGAGATCATTTACATAAGAAATGTACCGACGTCAGAATTTTTAGCAGCCACGAGCTCATGTCATTTTCGCAGTTGTGGCCACATGTGACATTGTTCCGTCCTGCGTGACGTGTTTGTCTGGCTTCCAAAGAAAACTCTTCACATTGCCGTTGTATTGCAGCTTGATAAATGAAAATAAACGATAATGGGTCTTCTCAATCACCTTCCAGCGGAGCAGATGGTGAAATAGGATACCAAACAAAAATCTGATGAATGTTAACTAAGTCTATAATTAATGTTAAGAATTTTTTTTTTAATCTTTGCTGTAAGAAAAAAAAAAGCGAAAAAAAAACAAAACAAAGAAAATGAATTGACAAACTTTGAAAAACCACAAAATTTGTATCTCTTCCAAATTGTTTTGCTCTGCCTTGACACAACAGGGCGATTATTTAGGGATGGATATTAAAAAAAAACAAAAAAAAACTGTACCACTTCCAGTGCACGAAAAAAATCATAATTTTGGCATTTTGAAAAAAAAAAAAAAAAAAAAAGTTGTGAACAACCAAATTGTTTGAAGATTTACTTGCTGAGCCAAAGCAGGTAATCTATAATAAAGAACCCTCGACGCATAATCGCGAACCCAACGGTCGCTGTGAGTTCCAGTGCATGCAGGGGACGCGTCACTACACGCTGTCATGACTTATTTTTGAAGCCCGGCAGTTAACAGTGACGTGTCGTTTGTGGACAAATGGATCTGGATGAGCGAATCTTTTCAAGGAGCGAGAATGATTAGTTTGCGAGTATCTTGTCTCTTTCGTTTGTTGCAGACCCAAAAGAAAGCTGCTTTCAAAGAGGTTCCGGGTCACTGCAGGTGTTGGCTTTTCCAGCCAATCACATGCCAGCTTGCAGCTCAGATCCCTGATCAGGTCCGGTGATGAGAACAGGGTACTGAATCACACGCTTCAGTCGCTGTAAGACAGGTTAGAAACGGTCCTACGGAGTGGCTGAGGTAGATTTATATCGTCTGCTCACAATAAATTAGACTTTAATAACTTGTAATTCAGTGATAAAAAGTATTAAACAAGTATTTACATGTAAATACATGGTTTATATTTCACATGAGCAACATTGGGTTTGGTGATTTAAAAAAAGTTGATGATTTGTGAAGATCTTTTGCGCACAAAGTAACTGGCTTAGGACCAGTGGACTAAACGGAGACTAGGAAGTGGTTTCGGACACAGCCGAAGGGAGCATTGAGAATTTGATTCAGCACATCAGTCAGACACATGGGAGTTAAACAGGAAGCCCTTCACAATAAAAGTCTTCTCAGAATTCACATAGCCGTAAACAGTCCTGGTGAAACTTTTGACAATCTGGACACTTGAACTATTAAATAAGGGAGAATTAACGAGGACATTAAAATATTCTGCACAATCTTACAAAAAAAACTAAAAAAAAAAAAACAAACCCTAAAGATGTTTACCTTCCTGGAAGCCAAAAGACTCATCACGCCTATTCTGTCTTTCGACCTGGTTCAAACACTTGTCATCTTTAGTGTTCCTCTTTTGGAAATCAGATCATTGTTTTACTCCTGTATTCACAGTAGCGATAAATGTGAGCCTGAACGTCTGCATACAAGCAGGAAGTTTTCAACCACTTACCAAGACAGTTGCTGAAAACCTGGAAACGTCCTCCCAGATCAAATGTTGTTATGGAAACAATGGAAATGAGAAGTCCCCTCTAGTGTTTATTTGTTTATATTTTGCTCTGCGTTCATGCTTTGTTCCTTTCAGTCTGAATCCAAGTCCCAACAGGGATCAGGCCGAGTTTTTTTTTTTTTTTTTCCGAAATTCCTGATGAACCATTTTGAACATTGTATTGAACAGCCCAAATAACACTGCTTTTCAAAACCTAAACTACACAAATACATACTGCAGCACAACAAACGTGCCAACAGATGCATGTGTCATTGTCTCTAGCCCTGAGAAAAATCCTTTAGGCTGATGGTTACTTAACATTCGCAAAGAGAGCTTGAAACCTCCATTTCCATAATTTGCATGATGGAAGCTGTGAATAATGACAACATATTTGAGTGGTTTTGCTGTGTTGGTTTTGTTTGACCACGTGAACGTCTGCCCCGTCCGAATATCCTGCATGTGATGTATTTACATTAGAGGAAAGATGAACTTTGAACCCATCAGTTAAGTTTGATAAGTGTGATTCCTCATCCTCCTGTTAATGCCCCAAACAAGGCCAGAAGGGCGGAGCTGAACATTTCTTTATTAACACTAACTGATTACGCTCAATTACGGAGTAAAGATGTATTCGCATTCAAAGGAACAGGCTAAACTTTTCAGTCCAGTTAAAAGTTTAATGGGGTAAAACATCCTGCAGGCTATTACTGGAAAAGAGACAAAAGAGGCATATTTCTCAAAATGATTCACACTTTAATTAAGAAGACGGAGGATTAACTACTCCAACAGCTGGCTGATAAACACCAGCTAAATCTGTCTTGACCACCCACAGCTGCAATACTCGGAGCAATGAATTTACTTCACACTGAGATTAAACCTCGCATTCATAACTGAAATGAAACAAACTCCTCATTTTCCATCAGCTCATAGGAAGAGATGTTGTATAACAAAGCTGCTGCACTATCTATGCAACAATATGTTAATTTTATGTGCATATATATATGAATTCATGTATGGGTCCCCGTCCACTTAAAACTATCAATTATTCATCTAGAGAACATCCGTGGTTGGGTTTGTGTACAGTATGTTGTTGCTTTACTTCTGTTTTTTTTACGTTGCGTCAACCCCCCCCCCTTTTTTTTTTTTTTTTTTTTTTTTTTTGGGGCAATAATTACCCATTTGAGTATGACGTGCCTGTGCATTTGACAGAGGGAAATGTGCAAATGAGAAAAAGAGACTTTAAAAGCTATCGTCTTTCCCATACCGGGATGCGAGCATGCTCACCCTGCGTTACCATGGCAACAGCACCCCATTAGGTGGCAGGAGAGTGAACGAGTGAATGGCCAGGCATGCAGTCAGAACAGGGGGAAGAGAAGGAGGGGTGAAGGAGGCACCAGGGAGGTGGAGAGATGGAAAAAGAAAAAACAACATGAAAATGGGGGGGGAAGTAAAGAGGAAGTAGGAATGGAAGTGATGGAGCGAGGCTGGGAAGATGATGAAAAGTAGGAAATCAAGGAGGTTAATAGGAGGAAAAGTGAGATCAAGAAGGGGGGGAGCGAGGGGGATAAAGATGGGAGAAGATGTGGATGACAAACCAGAAAGAAAACAGTGAGAGCAGAGGGAGGAGGGAGCGTGCAGAGGAGACCTGTGAGAGGAGGCTGCATGCAGAGATGTCTGCTGGTTCAGTGTTTTCCACTTTTCCCATTTAAACACAGCTTTTAGTGGTGATTTCCACAGGTTAATCCGATTCTTTCTCTCTGCGCCTCACCTGCTGCTTTAACCACTGGACTTCACTTTCATCTTCCTTCAGCAACTCCTTTATCTTAGTTCAACAACTCTTGCATATAAAATATTAACCGTCTTTTCGAATTAAAACATTGAAAAATTGAGGTTTTTATTGAATTAAAGACTTTTATTGAATTAAAGACATGGCTTCTAATCGCTACCTGCTGGATGAGCAAAACAGTAACTTCATATAAAATGTCATTTGAATATTATTTGAGCATTTGCTACTTTAGGTCCTTTTTAGGTCAAATTTATCATTTGGAAAAAAAAATCTATCAGTTACATCTTATAAAAAACAATTCTATTAAAATGTCAGCTAGTCTCTGACATTGGCTTGCTTTCACATAATACATGTAAGTAATTTTATAACATTTTCCTTACATAAACTGCCTTCATTATATCCCATTTGAAAATTGAATAGATATGTTAACTGTGACTCGACCATCATTGGAAACCCAACTCCACCTCCATTCATGTATGGACGGATAAATTCACTTCGACTTCAGTAACCCTCCAGTCCATCTCTTGGAGTCAGTCACTGGTGGACTAGGATGTGTGTTTGTATCATAATCCTGGTAAAAGATGAAACGCCAACTCAACTTAAAATGTAATATTTATACAAACGCATCATGTGATGGACTGGAAACCTGTCCAAGGTGAACCCAAATAACGGCTGGGATTGACTCCAGCAGACCCCTGTGATCCTGAACAGGAAGAAGCAGGGATGGATGGATGGATGGATGGATGGATGGATGGATGGATGGATGGATGGATGGATGGATGGATGGATGGATCCTGAACATCCACACCAATGCCTTGTTTCTCTCATTGATTGTTGATTGATTGACTGTTGCTTCTAAAACGAAGACGAATCCAAAGGAACCAAACTAATTCTTTGTATCAAAGAGCAAAAGAATTAGGACGACTGTCCAGGCAAATCTGTCCAAATTCTGTATCCTACAATTTAAATCTTAACACGTGGCTTGTATTTCTGAATTATTTGGATCTCTTTAAACCCTTTTGGATTTCTCATAGATGCCCAGAATCTTTTTTTTTTTTTTTTTTTTTCCAGAATACCCACGCTCCCGGGGGATTTTTTAATCACTGACTTTAATATAACATGTTAGCACAATGTCAAATAATGTTTTACTTTACACCAATTAAGGAAGAAGTAGAACCATTTTCCCAAAGATTTTCATACAGACGGACTTCTAATCGCAGCCACTGAAGGTACCGCCTCCAACGCCCATCTATTTTAACAGTGTTTACTCCTGATCAAAGAGGACTTCAGCATCCACATGCCTTCTGCAAATTATTTCACTGACAGCTTGTTATCAATATTTATGTCTTTAGTACCTTAAAAAAATGTTCTTGTGGCAGAATGCTTTATTTTAGGCTAACTCGCAGTATTCTGAGAGATGGATGAGCACATTACTTGATCTTTTTTCTTTACAATTGAAAAGACATTTACAAGTGAGGACAGGACGGTCGATTTTTATCTATGTAACTGGCATCTTCCGTTTACTCTTGTATTATGCCTTTTTCTGCTCCCCTTTTCCACATCCATGCTTATCTTCACTGCCTTCTCTTCAACTTCATGTGTACAAATTGCACCCTGTCATTAACGCAGACTGCCTGAAAGGCACTTGAACGATCAGGCGGCCAGCGAGGAGAAGACAGGACTGGCATAGGAGGCTGAAAGGATAAGTAACAAGTAAATTGGAGGCCGGAGAGTGAATGTCTGCGAGACGGTTGAGATAAAGGTGCCAAAGGATGGTAGTGTACACAGGAGATGGGTAGAGGGGAAAAAAAGGAGGGTGACAAGAGGTAGAAAGCGAGCAGAGAGTGAAGATAATTGAAGTGAAGCAAAGACAGAGGATGAGCCTGGCTGATGGAAAACACAGAGTGAAAGCTGAGGGGAGTGCACCGGAACACAGGGAATATGACGGCGGAGTAATTCATGATGGCTGTGCTGCAGAAATGGGCATTCAGAACGCTCTGCTGCACTTTACGCCAATTTACATGCCTCCGTGCCACCTATAGGCCGCGCAGAGGGGATGAAGAAGAGTAGAAGCCAAGACACGAGAGAGAGGAGCTGCAGGACGAAGAAGAAGAAGAGGAGGAATAACTGTCCGAGAGGGGAAGTGGGAGGCTGTGATGAAAGAAGGCAAAAAATGTATCTGAGGAAGAGAGGCGTGGTGAGGAGTTTGTTGTTCTAACTACTCTGATGAGTGTTTGTGGGAATCGATAACTGACGCCTGGATCTATGTTCATCTGAATGGAAAAGTTTACGACTTAACAGTTCGTTTCAGGATTAAGGATTTTGTTTTCAATAAACTAAAAACAAATGCAGCTCCAAGCTCCAGTAGCCCTAATATTATAAACTAAAGCGTTTAGTCAAATTGCATTTCATTTCAAAAACACTCCTAAAATTCTCTGCAGTGTAAATCACGTTATAGATGGCAAATTAAGCAAAAGTCACCTTATATGTGATTTATGTCTTATGTAAAGGCAGTGGACAAAATGCACTAAACATGGGAACACATGTGAAGTTTCGAAGAAAAGCCTAAAACAATGATTGAAGGTGTGATTTTATTAAATAAATGTGTTTAATTTAAAATGCAAGAAAATCCTTATGTTTTATTATTATGTGTCAACAGATTGGACTTGATTGGACATATGTGCTTGCAAAATACACGTTTCCGTGCTCTGAATGTTCTGTTGCTTCCTCAGGATTTAGGATTTTGCTCTTTGATATAAAGAGTTGACGTGGTTAGTTTGATTTCCAGGGAAAGTACCAACGGACGCTGCAGAAACTGCCTCTGAATGCCATTGGACAGGCAAACAAGCAATCAGTAGGTGACGTAGGCCGAGTAAAAGCCAGACTAGTACCAACAAAAGACAATACAGTACAATATAATATATAGAATATATGTTTTTAATAGTGACTCCTGGACACTCCTGTATAACCCTGCCCTGTTGCAATGGTTTTGGTATGTCCTGTACCGGTGAAAATGGAAGTAAGTGGGTGTGTTATCCATCCTATTAGTAAAATAAAGCGTTTTTGCAAAGTGAAAAGGTGTGCCTATCCCTAACCCAGCTAAACCATATCAGATTGTATTGTTGCAAACCTGAGGAAGCTTTTGTTCTTCTTCTTCTTCACAACGCAGTAATTAAAACAAGAGTATCTTCTGTCAGTTTTCTTTTTTATACGTCATTTGTCTTTGCACAGTCAGCTCCAGGGGATTTACACCGGCTCCAAACCACCCTTCCATGTCCGTTTGTTCAGTTTTTAGGAATCTGTGGCTCTGATGAATCTGTCCCAGCAGATGACTGAACGATAAAACTGCAGTCTCCACCACAGACCTACAGAAGCTATATTCAATATGATTGCTCCTACACCACGCCACCAGTTCTCTGTACTCATTATCATGTCCACCACTGATACACCTCACAAATGCAGAGTCTTCTGACTACTTCTGCAGATGACAGGACTCTGACTGTCAGTGGAAGTCTGACAAGGTGCAGAATGAAGTGAAACCGTATAGTTTCCTGTGCTGCTGGGAACAGAGTCCTCCAGTCTCACAAATTGTGATCTGTGTTTGTCAGGTACTAAATAATCCCTGCAGTTTCTCACTCAGTTGTACAGACTTAATTGTGTTAAACGCGCTGCAAAAATCAAAGAACACGAATCTCTTGTGAAGCTCTTGTGCGGCATGCTTTGACCAGATGAGAGTTGGTTCACTGCAGCAGGTGCATAAATGGGATGTTGAACTCCCAGTTGGAATGTAGAGCATTAGTAGCAACACATTTCATACCGGATTTAGTTTGCAAAACGAGTAGATTCAGCAACTTGCACATGACATGTGAACAATTCAGTGTGCTAGATGGCTCTGCAGAAGCTTGCATGACACTTTTTTTCCAAGGCAGCTTGGAAGATGGATACGGAAGCACTTACTTTTACCAAATGGGAATATTTCCATTAATAAGGAAGACCCTTGGGAGCTGGCTCAAGTAAGCATCTCAAGCAATGTTCATATGCCTGTTTAAGGAGCAAGAGCTACCTGCGTGTCTTCTGATGTCTCTTGTCCACCAAGCTCACCACAACTCTTTGCTACTTTATGCTACTCAAGCAAGCCAATTCAGTTGACCACACTCCTTGTATACATAGTTGATCGGTTCCCTCCTCTGCAGCTCCCAGCCTAAGCCTCTGATTCCATGGAAGCAGGTTAAGTTTTGTTAATCACACCCAATATATCTACATTTGCCTTATAAGCGGGGATTGGTAAGATTTGAGCTAAAACCCAAATGTTTTATTACAAGCATTTCAGGTTTTCATTGTAAGAGTTGACTTCCTGGACTTGATTTTGTTAGGAAGAAACATATGACAGAAATATTAAGTATGAACTGTATCTAGGTACAAACTTTCTTTTGAGGAGAGTGGACCTCATTCAAGAAACATGAGCAGAATTAACTTGTGTGTTAACTGTTAACACAGCGAGATTCCTGCATTTTCATGAAAATATTAGTAGTCGCTTGGAGTGGACGTAAATATTTCTTGGTATCATCAAACTTATGACATCAGTGTCTTTATATGGTGTCTTATTTTTAGAATATGCAGATGCCTTTAGAATAAATTTGAACTATGACGTGTTCGTCTTAATTGATGGGAATATTACATACTCCATGTCATGTCTGTAGCCTACTAGCAGAACAAAATTTTGTTTTTTTCTTTGCTCCACCTTTGTTGAAATTACTGTAGTGTGACCTTATATTTATACTCTTAAATTATTAATAATTGTCTTATTGCAGGCGCCACCTTCATAATGAAGGGAAAAGAATAACAACAAATTCATCTGAAATAATCATTACGACCATTAATAACCATCTAGCTCGTTAGATTAGGGCATCATCTTCGTAATAGAGGAAAGCCTGAATAAGTGATAATGATAATAAAACAGTCTGTCATCTAAAGTCGTGAATTCTTACTGAAGGGATCATACCATGATGGAAAAACAAAACACGGAAAACGGACTCTTGAGGTGTGAGCTTTTATTAACAACATGCAAAAATTTTGAAATGTGCAAATAAAAGCATATTATTCATATAGTTGAAATGAAACACAATTTGAAAAAGCTAGTCAGTAGTAGAGAAGCAAAATATATAAATAAAAAATAACAGGTCGTAAACTTTTGTCTCGTTTGGTCCTCCATTAGCAAACTGGCGATAGTCACAGGGTAGTACTGAAAAACAAAGAATTGTCTGACTACCTCGATCTTGTTAGTAAAATGTTTTTTTAGTGATGAAATCAAAATGAACAAACGGCAGTGGTGCCCGTTTGTTTGTTTGTTCAGGTGGCCCGATAATTTTTCTTTTTTCTTTTAGATTCTGGAACAAGGCAGGTATTCCGAGGCACTGGAATTTTTCTTTTTTCTGGCTACGATTGAGGAGGCAACCACACAAACTAGCAACAAATCCTACAAACGAGTGAACAACACATTTTCTCAGACATTTTCAAGCATTTTCTCATATGCCACTACTGATGAGAAGTCTCCACCATTTATCAATGATTCCAAAACTGTAACCAGAAGATCAATAGGGAGTGGTGGCCTAGTCGTTACGGAGGTGGGTGTGGGCTCAGAAGTCCAAGGATCAAGTCAGCTCCTTGGGTGGGCAACAGAGGTGAACCACAGTGAACTTGTATGCTGATTATTAATAAATTGGTATAAAGCTGCACACACAACTTGATTCAACAAATCCAATCATAAGATCCAAAAGAAAGGTCTTAGCAGATAGAAGAGTGTCAATGACTAAATGGAGTAAAATATAGTGAAAGTGCAACAGATAAAAATCCTTTTCTGCCTAATCAAAACCAGAGTGACGAACACCCACTGTGCTTGTTCTGTCAGGCGAACACCCCCTCCACCCCCGAGCCAAGGAATGTCACAGGTTCATAATATCCAATATAGGATTCACAAATGAGATGCCACAGAGGCTAAAAGCAGCATCTTTTATTTCTTTTCTTATGTAATTGACAACATCTGTGTGTGACAATGTGATTTTACACTTTGTCCCTTGAAGTGTAGCATACGGCAAAGAAATGATGGTAAGGGTTTGATAATTAGATGAAGCGCTTTCATTCCCTCCATAAGTCTGCTTTGCATTTGCTCCCTTTCAGCGTCTCAATCCCATAACATGACTATCTCTTGTATGGTTGCTGTCTTTGTCTCCTCTGCTGTTACCCTCTGGCTCCCTCTCATTTTGACAAACTAGGGCATGAAAATGAGCCTCCATAGTGCCAGGAGAATGCTAAATACTGGGCTTCTTTTCTTTGGCTGTGACTCTTTCATCAACTTCCTCTTATCTCAGCCTTGCATCCCTTGTTTCTCTCTTTTCAAAATGTAATGGAGGAGAAATCAGCACACCGCCAACCTCCTTTCCTCTTTACACCCGTCCTTTGCTATCCTCGCTCGCTTGTTCATTCGTCCATCGCTGTTTCTCACTCTCTCAATCTCTGACATACGTCTTGCCACCTTGCTTATTTTCAGCCAAGCTGTATCTTTTTCAGTCTCATTTCCTCAGCCGTTCCTTGCTTTGTCTGTTTCGCCTCTACCGTATCTCCCTCTTCTCGCTGTGTTTTTTTTTTAAATTCTTCACTGCCTCTCATGCCATTTTGAACTAAAGTTGTTTTTTTCCTCCCCTCACCGTCCT
Organism: Xenentodon cancila; assembly: GCA_014839995.1. NCBI lineage: Eukaryota > Metazoa > Chordata > Actinopteri > Beloniformes > Belonidae > Xenentodon > Xenentodon cancila. The sequence continues at coordinate 11,052,634 of CM026219.1, read as the reverse complement.
TTACACATCTTTTGTCTTGCATGTGCTTCTTCTCGCTACGTCTTATCAAGCTGCCCCTGGAAATGTTTGAGCTTGAGTGACTGAGACACCTCTACAATAACAGATATTCACACAGTGACAGAATATTGTCCTTGAACTGAATTAAATCTGCATTAAAGCACGTCACACGACCAATAGTTTTAACTTATATTGACATGAATAATCTTGCTTTGTTAGCACTGTTTAAAATGAGATTAATGAAATAATATAAAATATATAATAATAAAAAAAAGGGGTATGTATTTTTGAAATATTCAAACTCAAGAAGGAACAGTTTTTAAATGACAATTACAATTATTAAAGGAAAAAAGCTCTTCAAACCACCCCGGTTATTTTTGTCTATTAAAATTGTGTGACAAAAAAGCAAAAACAAATTTGTAAGGGAACAAATACTTTTTCATCGTACTGTATGTGTGAGTCATGACTGCCCCAACTGAGCTGACCAACAACAATGTGGAGAAAATATTTTCAGGCCTGTATGACCTTTTAGGTTCCCCTGAAATAACCAAAAGATCTCACCATCTGTTACTGATAAATTAAGGAGATTTTTGAGACATTTGTGGTATTAGAAATGCTCTCAATTCTGAGCGTGAACCTTAATAACTTTAAGCCAGAGTTTCTCAATCAAAATTTAATAAAACAAAGCTTAATAACCAAATAATAACTGCTTAATAACAGTAAATACCAAAATTGTGTGACGATGTGGTAAAATATTGCCATTTGTGTCACTGTCGCGTTGATTGCGTGAGAGTTTTTTAACTTTGGCTGAGCTCATCAGAGGACAGCCAAAGTTGACAACAGCAGGAACAGGAGACTCCAGCCAGAAACGCCCTTCGTGATGGTCTGGACCCTTTGAGACTGACTAACCGGACCACTAAATAACAGTTGACAGGCAACCTTTTACTTCCTGTGGTCAGTTAATGTGGGTCCCGGTGGAGCTTGGTGCCAAGTTCCAACCAGCTGGCAAGGTTGTTAATTTTGCTAATTTGGCCATTTTATTGATTAACCGCGATTGGCTTGAATCAGCTAAATAATAATGATTTAAAAAGCCACAATAAAAGGCATAAAATATAATGACTTCATACTTTCCCCAAAGAAATAAAAGTCAAAGTAAATTTCAGTATGACAATGTTTTTTGTTTCTTTGCATTCTCCATATTGTCCCAGCTTTTCCTGACTTCAGGGTAACAAGGAACAGTTGTAGGAGAATCTACAGTAAAATATTTGCTGAAAGGTGAGGGCATTAACATTAGGTTTAAAAGTAATATCCTCCAAAGAACCCATACATCAAAGTTGAAGCTGTCTGGCCAGTAGCCCACTGCAGAAGGGCAATAAGTCGATACATTCTGGGGTCAGATAAGTCCATGTTTCAGCTTGCTTTCAGGAAAAACAGATCTTGGATTCACATGTCCGAGTGCAAAAGATGGGGGTGCATTAGTCCCCATAGCTTCTGTAAAGAGTGTCTTTGATGCAGAGAATATATTCTAATCCTAGTGAGACGTTTGCTGCAACATTTTTGGGTTGGTGTTGAGTTATTTTACCAGTACAATCCCACGATTCTTTCATCACAACTTACAAAGGGCATGACATCGCAGACACAAATACAGTGCAGCTGGTCAGGAATGGCACTGAAAATCATTCCTTTTGAACTTTTTCTTTGTCAACTGGACAGCATGCCGCAGTAGTCTTTTCTGTTTTTTTTCACCATCAGAGGATAGAAATGAAATAATGTGTATAAGATGAGTTATATTGTAGATATCGTTTGGATGTCACAGAGCAGCTCAAATGTGCCCTTTTGAATGTTTTGCAAAGGTAAAGTAGCTCTTGCATGCCACAAGCCTGAGAGCGCTGATAAGTCCAAAAGGGTAAGAGACAATAGAAAAAATTAGAACTTGATCCCTGAAGCAGAGATTTTATGGCAAAGGGGAAATTGAGAGACGTAGGGTGGTAGCTGTGGAAATACAGGGAGAGAGACGAGAAACTGTAAATGACTGAGAAAGACTGACAGACTCACTAGGTTCCCACTAAACCTTGTATTGGTGGAACATGTTTCTCATATCCAGAGGTGATTTAGCTGGATTATATTTGCCCTCAGGATCTAAACATGTTTTTGCTACATTCACTGCACTCTCAGTTGTCTCCCTGAACACAGGGGTCGCAACACATTATTAGATATTTTTGCTAATATATCATTGGTAGAGTGAAAAAAAAAATATTACCCTTTTATTTTTCTACTAGAAATGTATTTTTCAATTTTATAGCAGTTGAATCTTTACGTGCCATCCATCATCTACCCGCTTATTCCTATTAAGGGTTGCGGAGGCCTATCTCAGTTCTCTTCAGGCAAAATCCAGGGGTATACCCTGGACAGGTCACTAGTCTGTCACGAAGCCACACAAGCACAGAAAGAACATGCAGAAAGGCCTCTGCCAGGATTTGAACCAGAAACCTCCTTGTTCTGAGGCAACAGTTCTAATCCGGCACATTATCAGTTTTTAATTGTAATTTAATTGAATAATACCTTATTAGTACCAGAAGGTAAATAATAATATTGTAGTGTAAACTACTTATAAAATATTGATAAGTTAATAATACAATCCATCCATCCATTATTATCCTCTTATTCGGGACCGTGTCGCAGGGGCAGCAGTCTAAGCAGAGATGCCCAGACCTCCCTCATCCCAGACACTTCCTCCAGCTTTTCCGGGGGGAGGACATGCATACTAATACATGAAATGAAAATAAGCATGAGGTGACAAACTGGGAAGTAGACTATCAAAAAGAGGCGTGATGGAACAGATCACAGTGGTGGACGGCTCCTCTTGCAAATGACTTCCCCGTTGTCATGGCTACTCACCGTAACTGACAATAAAAAAGTTTTAAAAGTAAAATAATTCATGTAAAATCCTCCAAACCAGCCCTGAAGACATAAAGAGTAAAAAACAGCAGAAACCTTAGCAAAAGATTACCAGAAAATGCAAAAAGAAGCACAATATTCTGGAGCCACTGCAACAAGCTTTCACTGGACATTACCACTTTTAAAAATTAAAATGAATGTACCTTATGATGTGAAACTATATAAAAGTGCAAAGTTAGTGAGGTGTCATCACTTGAACTACTTAACGCTTCATAGTTTCCTGAATTACGGGATGAGAAAAAAGAACCAACAGAACATAGTAGAAGAAACTGAGTCAAAAGGCGAAGCTCTTGATTTACCGGTCAATCTACACTCCCACCCTCACCTATGGCCATGAACTTTGGGTAATGACTGAAAGGACAAGATTGTGGATTCAAGCGGTTTCCTCAGGGGGGCTGGGTGCCCCCTTAGAGATAAGGTGACAAGCTCAGTCACTCAGTCACATTGAGAGGAGCCAGCTGAAGTGCCTTGTGCATCTGTATCGGATTCTCCCTATGCCTCTCTAGAGAAGCGTTCCAGACATGTCCCACCGGGAGAAGACCCCGGGGAAGACCCAGGTAACGCTGTAGAGACTATGTCTCTCAGGTCTGGGCATCTCTGCTCATACGCGGATGAAAGTGGATGACTGGATGAAAGAACATAATCAAATTTTCAGATAGTGGATTTGGTGGAGTCACTTCTTACCAACATGGTACTATGCAGCAAAACTAAAAAGAGACCTCAAAAGCAATCTTCAGAAAACCTATGGGGAATGTCACAGGGGGTTTTTTTGTTTTTTATTTTTTATTTTTTTTCATGATCATTCTTGTCAGTGTGGACATCGTGCACACCACGTATGTACGATGCACACTGAAATTGGACCTCTGCTTTTAACCCATCAACTAGTTTCACTAGTGAGCAGTGGGGCTGCTAGAACCAGCGCCCCGGGGAGCAACTGGGAGTTAAGGGCCTTGCTCAGGGGCCCCCAGTGATTTACCATTGTGGCCAGCCCTGGGCTTGAACCTGGGTCCTCCACGCCCAAGTCCACCACTGTAACCACTAGGCCCTAGTTGAGTTTTGTTGAGTTTTTTTGAGTGTTATGACAAGACTTGCCAAACCATTCCCAATCAGAAGCCCAGCTTGTGTCAGTCAGTACGTTTCCATGCACTAAGAATAAGTTGAACTATTGCCTTAGTCCGATTGATATCAAAGTTTTAAAAGCCACGTGTACACCTTAGTCAGGCTGTAGTCGAACCAAACTGGAATTCTGGAAATCGAGCTATTAAAGCCAGATAATCCGGTTCTAAATCGAGCTATTCCAGCATGTATACGCAAACCATGGTTAGCTGAGCTATCGACTGGCCTGGGACACTCCCCCTTCCGGGAGTGACCAGACCGTCACCGGACAACTCTGTGTGCTCAGGCTCAATGAAATCAGAGTCACAGAGACATTTTAAAACACTTTAAGTTTTACTTTGTCATGCAGAAATCAGCACGACGATCTTATCATCCAGCCAAAGCAACCACAGAGCTTTTCAGGGTAATGAGATGGATCTCCGTCCAACTGGGTTCCACCTGGTGTGGAGCAGAGTAAAGGCGGACAAAGGAGGCGGCTGTGAAAGCCCCAGTGAGAATTTCTGAGTAAAATACAATCCGTGAACGGAGGTTGACAAGTAGAGGACTTAAATGACCACAAAGGATGTTTCACTAAATAAAAAAATATTTTGCCTTTTGCAATTTCACACTTCAATACGTTTACTCTCCTGTGTTTTCTTTCTTGTGGGTGATTTTACTTTTCTAAAAACCACAGATATATATAATCTCCTCTTTTCTTCTGTTGCCATCTCACAGTTATCGAAACTGCTCAAGCAATGGGCACAAGTGCAAGCCTCTTCATCCGGCAAAAAACATCTCTGGGGGACGGTGTAGGTGTCTGTCAACCGAATTTTCTCCTGTCGACTGAAGTTTGACACCAGTCAGAGGAGAGATTGCTGTTTTTTTTTTTTGTTTTTTTTTTTCCTTGTTTAGCCTTGAGCACCACAGTTACTGACTCTTGTAACATCTCGCTGTCTGTTAAATTTTGTCACAAAATAAAACTGGTTAGGTTCAGGCACCAAAGTTGCCTGGAAAGGTTTGATATGTAATTTAGCCTTTCAAAGTCCAGCATCTTCCTCACAAAGCGTTTCATGATGATCTGTCAGCTCATCTCGCTTCTTTTATTTGAATCTATGAGTGATATATGTTGAGATGACAAAAGTCCCCCAGTTTTCACAAATGTAAAATGATTTATTTTGCGAATGGGTTATCGTGGTCAGCGGATTCCTTCTGAGATAAACTCATAGAATGAAAACTGTTCTTGCACTCCATAGTAAAATTCACAATTTTTAAATGAAATCTAACATACTAAAAGTTCTAAGAGTTCTTTTGTTGTCTTTTGTTGCACAGATGCAAAACAGAGCAGATAAAATGTAGTTGATGGGCTGCAGAGCATGTTAGGAATTCTTATCTATTTTGAATAATATGGTAACAGAAGGTCATACTCTCTTTTGTACTCGTGTCAGCGGATTAATACCGAGGAAACAAAAGAGCAGCAGACAAAGAAAATAATCCCTCCAGATCTGGTGAAACTATAAAAGGAGCACCGCATATATTTTCATGCATTTTATTACTACTGTAGCAAAAGAGCGTGTTTTGTATTGTGTCTTGTTTAATTAGGGGATTATATCAGAACATAATAGGAGTCGAGAGACGTGACCCAAACCTCAGTGAGTTGATACCTCAGTGTTTGCAATTTACACAAAAGAGATGGACAGGTTTGACCTCACTTCTCACCTAACATGTAAATGTGGTGAAATGCAATTTAAAAATAGATCTTGGCCATTCTGGCTCACGCAGGCGGTAGGATTTCTTTTTTCTTTTCTTTTTTTTCTTCCAGACAATTAGCTCAGTATATGTAAACTCACTGAGGCGTCCTGCTAATGACGGATAACCGTAGCTGAAAAGAGTTAACAAATGTATAACATGTCAGTTATTTCAAAATTTCATTACCAAAAAGTTTGGCTCATTAGCCGTCCAATAAATAAACTAAATATTATTTGAATACTTGTTACATATGCATGTTTAACAGTTTCTAGCCACACAGGTGGTTCATTCCGCCACTGTAGCTCCTTTATTCTGATGTATTTTGTGTGCGATTGTTTGTGCTGTGTGACGTGAATGGAAGCATAACTGAGTAACACCCCCCCCCCCCCCAAATTGGTGAGGGCTGGAATGGCAATGCAGAACACCGTCACAGGCTCATGAGGATGGCTGCAAACTTCAGAGGATGAAACCAGGCCATCATGAGGACGGAGATGTATGGCGTGGCAGGTTATCAGACAGTGGCATTCAGGTTTTCAGAATGGTTTTTCCATGCTTAGTTTCCTGGAGAAACCACCACTTGTTCAGGGTTAACCTGGGAACACCACAAATTGCAGCAGGATTAGTGAAACTGAGGCCAGCACTGAAACAAACATGTCAGAATGTAAATTTTTTTATGTCAGAGGCAAGTTTGCGCCTTTGTGGGATCATTGTGAATGCACAGCTGGAGAATGGAGGCAAAATAAATAGTCGATCTCCAGCGTGACTTCATACCACAATATCTGTCAGACTGACTTCTGAGATATGTTCCATCTGCATACATCTTCTGTACCGCTGGATGACATCCCATGATGTTCCCTCTCCTCACACTACTTTCTTTACTCTTTGGTGTCTCTGCCCTTTCCTCTCTCACATACCCCCATCCTCCAAGGCTGAGATCCCCACCCCCGTGCATTCTCACGACAGTGAAATGAAAAGACAATTCAGTGAGATCAGCTGAGTTGTTCTGTACTACTGTCTTCCTGGTCTGAAATGGTTGTAAACTGGCACCATACTTTATAAATAAACTAAATTGAATCTAAATGTTACTAACAGAAATACATTTTCTTTAACTTGAGCCTCAACTGTGCTGTTAAATTGCCCTTTTTCAGTTCAGAATAATATGAATGTCTCATAGGGAATTTATGCTAATGTTTGGCATGTTAATATTTGTTTTGTTTTCAGCAAATTAATAATGCAGAGATCTGTGCTGAGCATTGTCACCCACTGGTGTTTTTATTGCTGTATTTACAATGATTGTTTTATTTTACGCTATGTGGAATTCTGTGCAATTTATAGCCCCTTTTGTGAATAATAGTTTGGGGTTTTTTTTTGTTTTTTATCTGCCTCAGTGTAATATCAACCTTCACTAGAAGTTCTTTTATCCTGTATAAAAGGGCACACTGCCTTAACCATTGATAAATATGGTTTTACAGCTGAAAACAATTATGTCTTGGCTGTATATTTTCCCAATAGGATTATTTTAAATTCCATAAAAATGTATTATTTAAGATGAACGCTTTACCTGTCTTTGAGATATAGTGTGACATATACAGTTAACAATGACCTTTCCATTGTACTGTGATACATTTTCCTGGCTGCAGTATTGAAATACACTGACAGGCTGACTAAAATAGAGGCGCTCACATAAATTCTACTTTCAGGAAGCATTATCATTTTGATAAATTTTATGACCTGTATTCTCCTATAAGTGTGGCAAAATTTGAAGTAGCCTGTGAGGCTAAGTAGTATTACCTTACTTTACCTTTACTTTAATTTTTAACATAAGAGCAGTTATTATCTGTTAGGTGTTTATTTACAATTATACAAATTTATTAAGTAGCTAAATTGAGAGTCTTGGATTTTGTACCATACCATTGGGTTTTGTCACTCAAAAGGCCAGGCTTCTAATTATGTGTAAATGTGAGTATTTATGTGTTTTTATTTATGTGAAATGTATCCATGTCAAAATTGGCATTTAAAAAAAAAAAAAAGAATTTGTTTTTTTCTGCTGTGGAACCAGCCTCTAGAGAGAATTCAAGAACCTTCACTTTCTTGTTCATTTCAAAGAGACAAAGCAGATGTTACCCCTTGGTAGATTTCCATGAATTTGCAGGGGTCCATATATTCAGCTGGAGTTATCAAACAAGTTTTGTAAAAAAGAAACTCAATGAAATTTTCAGAAGATGGAATGGAATGAACATCCTAAACTGAAAAGAACACAAAGAAATCCTTCAAGTTAAAAAATTGATGTCTTTTTTTTTTTTAATGTGATTAAAGACAAAAACCAAAGGCTGGCTCAAACAATTGCAAATCTAGTGCTCATTTCCATAATCACTGTTGCAATAACAAAGAAGCCGAGTCTGTATTTTCTGTCCTTAATTTTGTTCAATGGTAATTACCATAATTGTTTTTTGTTTTTTTTAAAAAAGCTCTTCATGTTTGCTGCACTTTTCCCAAGGAAAATAATTTTAACGGCATATCTCATGACTATACGTTGTCTGTTGGAACAAGTGTGATAAGCAGATATGAACTATAGATGGAATATATCTGCGAGCAATGTACAAATTTAATGTGACATTAGCATAAAGACCTATGATAAAATTGTCAAAGTGCCCAGATCCTCTCAGGCTTATGGGGACCACAGAATGTAACGAAGGACAATATACCTTCCGAAATGTCCTTGGTTTCCTCTGCTCTGATTGCTTGCTTGTATTTCATCAGCCCAATCTAAAAAGATGTAGGCTCTGAACACAATCCCAAGGACCTCCCCATCCAAGGGTTGGTACCATCAGCTGCTTATCAAGCTGCTTTTGCATGCAGTTGTTTAGTGTGACCAACAGTCAGAGCAACAAAAAAAGATGACATATTAAAAGCGAAGGAATGAGTTAACGCCACATTTGTTTGCCTGTTTTACTTGGTCCTTCATTAGGGCAATCGATGGGGAGACGGCAACCACCTGTGGGTTTTACCTAAGTCCATTTAGTTACCAAATTATTTTATTTGTAAATTAAACTTCCCATACCCTGTTGGCAAAACAGCAAACTTGTCTACCTTGGAGAAGAATGAGTTAAGTAACCTCTTTTGGTCAGTTTTCTGTACGAATGCAATCATGGTAAATACTAAAAAGTAATGTTCACATAATTTAAAAGTTTTCACCCAGTGCCAGCGTGCACTGTGACTGACCACTGTAGCTAAAGTTTGACAGATCTTTGTCTAATGAGGATGGAACATTTTTGATCGGATTTATTCATGTCCTGCGCCTCCTGATTAGACTCAGCTGAGCGCTGTAAATAAACACTTATTAGCCCGCTTATTCTTAATTAACTGGCTCAAAACATTAATTAGCATATGATTTTTATTAACATGGAAGTGGGCCACCAACATCAGTCATTAAGCTGGTGGATTGCTGACTTGTTTGCTGTTCTCAGTGTGATTTGATGTGACGTGACAGGCAGTGAGGAAAAGGAGGAAGACTGAGAGAAGGTAAATATGCAAGTGAGCACACCACAGCTGAAAAAGGAAGTCTTTTTCCCCGCGAGTAAAAGAAAAAATTTGTTAGAGTTCTTTTGTGTGCGTATCCACAATCTTCAGGCACTTGGATCTTGAAATAATGACTCTAAAATGTTCAAAAATCATTATAAAGTTTCCAGCTGTAACTTCCGCTCCTCTACATGTTACAATATACAAACAGTTTTAAAAAAAAGTGTGTTAATATGCAGATGGAAATATGATTTTAGGGGGTGTAAAAGAAACCTCAGCTCTTTCTCTTAAAATTGTGTTAAATTATACAAAAGTATGCCAATGGATCACAATAATTCAAAATATTCCCACGCAAGTTTCTGATACTTTGGACAATCATAGAAACCTCTGCTTCATCATCTTAACTCTGATGGTCTGAGAGAATATTTTCACGTTGTCCGATATTTCTAATCTCGCAGCTGTCTACTCTTTAACATAAAAATTACTTGATCTCACCGTGGTGATAAAGAGCAGTCTGTAAAGGAAAGAAAATTAGATAATATGGTCTGAAAATGAAATAGGAATTTTCAACAAACAGTACAAGGACTTAAAAGAACTCAAATAATATAGTCGTCACTGGCGGTAAAGTCCTCTCCCCAGGAACATAGACGCATTTAAAAGATGATTTCATTCAAACCTTCATGTGAAAAATGCTTCATCTAAACAGGATAAATCAATTACAGTTAAATGTGTGAATTTATATATTTTCATTTCAATATTCAGTGAGTGAATTACATCCGTGTCGACTCCGGACACCGTTATTTGATCGCTCCCGTCTCCAATTATCATTTTCACTTTTATGCAAAATCTATTTCCATTTATAGCTGCAGTCAGAACATGCTGACAAGGAGCTTTTCATAAAAACACAGGCAAAATAAAATCAACATTTTTAGCAAGAAACATGGCAGAACAACCATGTACAAACGTACTTTGAAGATTCTCCCCCTAGACGAGGTCGCTGAGCTGTGATTTAAAGCCCCTAGAAGAATTCCCCGTCCTGACTCAAAGTTTAAAAACTCTTCCACAGTCTGTGACTGAGGACAGCAAATGTACAGCACATTTGCGTTTCCAGTCAAGAGCACGCAGGTGAGCTTTGATCAGAAGACCTCAGGGGCCTATAAAGAATATATTGTAAGACGTTATAGGGTCACTGGTGTGTTGTGAAGCCAGTTTGTTCAAGGCTCCACACAGTTTGAAGTGAAGGTCAATCTGATTGGAGCTGCGTGTAGTGATAGCAGAGTTATAAGTGGTAGAAGACCTTGATGCCTCACTGCACAGTGTTGGACCAACTGTAATCTATTTATAGTCTTAAATAGTCTTGTTTTCCTGTTCAAAACAAGGAATTGGTCTAGCTTCCCTGGATTCAAATTTGATTTCCACGGAATGGAGCCAACAGACGGAGAAGAAACTACCTTTAGACAAATCAGAAAGGAAGAATGGGATCTACATCCACAATATAAATAGTATCAGCAAATATTTCTCTCGTGGCATCCAATGGAATAGAAACGCAGTTCTGAAGCCATCTTGGTTTGAAAAGCGGCTCTCTGACGCTCCTGTATGAATCTTTCATGATTATGGGTTTATCCGAGTTCTGTCCGGTTGTCTAATTTTCAGCCGTGGCTTACTTGTGCCCTTTGGCTGCACTGACTGCTGTTTTGTGTCTCCTAATTTTTTTTAAAGGATTTCAACCAGTGTGTCAGTTCCTCTGTTCTCACTCGACAACTGTGTCCCAGAATCCTTGGAGTGTTTGTCAGTGTCAGTATATTGCCTTCTGTCTCCCTGCTAACCTGTTTGTCATGGTCTTTCTGCTCATTTTTGTTTGTCACCTAAACCCAGGTCTGGTCTTTCTCTGTGTTTTCTACCAGTACGTTTGTCGTGTCTTACGTTGCCTTTTAGTTTACATGTTTGGTTACCAGTTGCTTCCAAGTTTCCTGCTCTAGGCAACACTTTTCGTCCCAGTTCAAGAAGTTTATTCTTGATTGCTCATTCGTAGGTGAAGTGGATATGGCTGGCCAGGCGAATAAAAGTAGGAAGATCTGGAAAGATAATAGCAAGTAAATTGGCTCACTGTTTCTCACTTGAAAATATCTGGACTGAATAACATTTAATCTAACTCTGAGCCTCGGAGACATGAGGTGAGGGTCCATGGTGCCATCTCCATCCTACGTTTGGAATACACACTCTGGTACACGAGCCTCAGATTCTGTAACCCAAACTGGAATTTATGTCACTCTGGTCCGAAAAAGGAGTTGGCAAATATATATATATATATATATATATATATATATATATACATATATAGTATTTAAAAATACAAAAAAAAAGGTTAAAGATTTATAGAAAAAAAGCAAAAATGAAACATACACCACATAAAGAATAAATAAAAACCAAAAAGAATTTGAAGCATTATATACAAATATTATTTGTTCACTTCGGGCACATTGGCACACTAAATGTTTCTTAATGTGTTTGTATTGTCTGTCAGAGAAAATACTTCTTAATATTTGTCAACTTGCAATCAACAAATTTGTCATGAGGTTTAATGTTACTCAGTTGCACTATTTAATTTAAGGATTGTAACTCAATGTTGGAGAGTATAAACGTGAGGTGTCCAAAGGTGAATTAAGTTGCATTTTTCCAAAATGCTGTGAGTTTGCTTTATCCTTGGAGGCCAAGTAAGAATTCAAAATTGAAGAAAAACATGTTTTCGCTGTATTACTGTGGAAATGACAGATGCATAAATGATTCAAACTAAGAATGATGGTGCTCTTTTTGCTTTTTTAATTCACCGTGTAAAAATTCAGAGGCTTGTTTGCAGGACTACACGTTCATTTGTGCCTGAACATGTCTTTCAGTGTGTGTGTGTGCGTTTTTTTTGTTATCTCTAAATAAACCGTACGACTGTGGCAGCAGTCACAGATCTTCTGAGATGTTTGTACACTTCTCTTTCTGGCGTCATTTCCATCCGCTCACCTTGCAAACTTCCAGATTGTAGACATGGAATTTTTTTTTTTTTTCTTCCGGTAACATTACGCAGTGAATGAAAATCTGTGTTTGTGTATGTACTTGCTCCTATGTTTGAGTTGTGGTTTTTGATCGACAGCTCTGGGCTGCTGGGGTTAGTCCACCGCAGAAACGATGCCAGATGAAAAAAAAAAAAAAAAAAAAAAAAAATCAAAACACAAATCAGCATCAAAGTAACAAAATACAGACAAGCAACCACATTCCAACATTTGAGGAGTTCTATACAGTGCTTGCAGCTGTATACATTGGTTTATAAAAGCATTCAACCGTGGCGGTTTTCCAAACCTCCAAAATGTTTAAGGACTTGCATTTCAAAACATTATTTATGCAACAACAGTTCGAATGCAGCTTTGTAAAGCTACATAAAAAAGCACCAGTTCAAGACTGATGTGTCTCTCATTTCTTTAATTTTTCCACTTTGTCTTCCTGTTCATTTCAAAACTAAAAAGAAACAAATAGTGTCACGGTTAGTTAGACGCATAATATTTTTCTCTCTGTCAACCCTGAGTTCAAGTACATAATAATGATGTTCCAATAAAATGCTCCGATTCAACTAGCTTTCCACTCCACATCTAAAAGCACTCGACTGATCCATTTTAATTAGCTGTTTTATGTTCAGCTGAGGCAAGCCCAGACAATATGTTAATTTGCACTCATAACAAGCAGAATGAAAGTACTTCCTTTTGACCTTTGCGTTCTGTAACATTTGTCATTCATACTGATTAGTGTAGATTTGACACAGACTAATGACATTAAAGACACAGAATACACTTCTGATAAAATGTTTCCTAATTAAGTTGAGGGTTAAGAGAGATTTTTTTTTTTATTATTAGTATTTTGTGTAGGTTTTAAAATCTTGCAGGGAAATGATATAGTGCATGCCATTCCAAGAGGACAGCGAATGTCATGCCTGTGCAATAAACACCACACAAGCCTATGATAGATGAAGAGCCACAATTCAAAACAACCATGATGGCTGCTGTTGCATGCTTTTTTTTTTTATTCTTTCTTCTTCTCTGCTTGGTGGTTTGAATGTCTAATGGCATCAGGGGAAGGTTCTTTCTGCATCTGATGGTTCTGCCCCTGCATCAAAATCAAGTCCAGTGCCAACTCTCCAGTACCAACTCTCCCCTGGCAGTGACCGTGCAGATTATTTTTGCAATTTTTGGGGCAATCAATGGTTAATAGGTTTTGTTTAAACTGTACAAAACCCAGCATGTAATGTACTGTTGGGTTGTGTTCCCACTCATTCTTGGACGTGATTAACCAAATATTTATGTCAAGCTTTAACAACACATTCTCTGGCTCCAGCTTTTACCATGCAAATGTTCAGATTTTATTTTTTTTTTTCTGTTATGTCAGAGCTTTCAATACAGATTGACCCTTAGGGAGAACAACTTTCTTTAAAAGTTCTTCTTATATATATTTTCCCCCTTTTTTTTATTGAAAACTTTCAGTAGAAAACTCTCAGACAGTAATCTCAGTCTTAAAGATGCATTTTTCATTTTTAAGATTGTCATTTAAGAACAAAGCCTGTAATTTGCATATATGATATCTTTTATCATTTATGGTAATGAATACCCACAGGTTCATGACCTGTTTCTGTTCTTCTTTCACATATTTTTACAATTTGAGTGACAGCTTTTTGTCCAGAGTCTCCTAGAGACATTTTACATTTCGCTGGTTGCTATGGAGACTGTACCTAATCAGGAGTATTTAATTTGATCCTGTGGTTGCGTACAAGCGCGTGTCAGTTTTACGCTTCCTTTGGTGCCCACCACCAGCTACTCAACACTGTTACTGTTTGTTTGAACATGGGTTTGAGAGAACGTCTGGCTCAGCTGCATGATGCTGCATAGCGATGTGTCAGTGCATATTAGTCAACGTACGTACTTCCCAGATAGAAATGTGCTGTTAATGGTATATGGGAGTGGGAAAAGTGGACCTATTTATAGTGCAGCCAGAAAACTATGTGAAATACACATAAATAATTACAAAAAAAAACAAAATCCATCCTTACTTCGGTGGCCGGTTGCCCCTTCTTAAAGCTCGGGTCCTTCACCAGAGGGAGCTTGAGGGCTCTACAGAATAGTTTTGTTGTTCCTACACTGCAAAAACCCATTTCTAAGAAAGGAAAAAGTCCTGTTTCAAGAAAATTGGAAGACTATTTAGCAAATTATAAGAAATGTTCCAGCTACTATCGGCACCACTGCTGTCTTTTTTAATTCAACAATTCAAATCTTCTCCATCTCTTCCTTCAACACCTGGTACTTCTCCAGTTTCTTGTGTTCCTTCGTCTTGATATTCCTTTCACCTGGGATCCCCACGTCAATCCCTACTGCTCTCTGCTCGACCACAATGTCCTGTTGGTTAGCCGTCACCAGTTTATCGGTCTGGCTCTGGAAGTCCCACAGGATCTTTGTTCTTTCAATCTCCACACCCCTGGAGGTATCTCCCACCTTGACTTTTGGACTTCCAACCCGTACTCTGTGCGGATGTTCCGGTACACTATACCCGCTACCTGGTTGTGTCGTTCCATGTATCCTTTACCTGGCAGCATCTTGCATCCTGCTTTTATGTGCTGGATTGTCTCTGAGGCATCTTTGCTCAGTCTGCAGCTGGGGTCTTGTCTGGTGTGATAGACCCTGGCCTCTATCGCTCTGGTGCTCAAGGCCTGTTCTTGTGCTGCTATGATTAATGCCTCCGTGCTGTCCTTCAAACCAGCCTTTTAACAGACACTGGTAGGATTTCTTATCTTGTCTTTGTAAAAACCTTTTTTCATGGGCGAGACTTGTCCTTTACCTCACATTTATCTGCACGTGATGGCGCTGGCTTAAAGAGCTTCAGAGGTTTTCAGCATAGTAACAACTCTGTTACAGGTAGACTGGACATGTCCTCCGTGTCACTGTTCATTGATTGTGAATGGGGTGATGTCAATCATTACTGTGACGTCTATGCGTTGATGGGATCCCTTTCTTCTGCCAAACATTTTGGAACGCGAGTTTCAGCCAAGCAGATTGTGGCTACACTTTTGGTGCTGGTGAGTGAAGTCCTGGAACTGTTTAAACCACACCGCTTAATTGTGTGTTGAGCAGAGAGACGTTTGATTGGTTGTTTATGATGTAATAAAGGTGTGTCAGCGAAGCCCACCGTTGAGTCTCGCTGCCATGCGTGAGCCCTTTGGTCGATTGAGAGGCAGTCCATTTATGTTTTCACTCACGTACTCGGGCACCCTCCACTTACGGGAGTGGCTAATGTTGATGGTTTCTAAGACAGTGTTTCAGCTTGCCATCACCACATTGAATTGTGTGAGACCCTATTATTTTGTAGTTGTTTCACCATTTTTCTGCATTTATCACTATTATCTTATCTAACATAAAAATGTCTTCTCATTTGTTTTTTTTTTCGCTTGCCCGAGATGTTTGTGTCACTGTTTTTATGTATGTTTTTTATTTTATCTATGCGCTGAGCCTGGCATGTTGACTTTCAAATGAAACTACATACTTAGTATTGGTTGTTTCTATCTAGTGAGCTAGTAAATACCAAACTGCTGTTGGGATTTACTTTAGATGCACTTTGGAAAAATAAGTGCATATCAGTGCAATGATTTTTGTTACTGGGATTACTTGGGATTCGATTGGTGTTTATGAAAACTATCCTTGCACAGTGCCAAAAGTAAGGAAGGAGAATGCTATAAAAAAATTATACTAGGGTTGGATGTGTGCAATTTACAGCTGATTTTTCTGCTATTTAGAGAATAGAAGAAAAAAACTTTAAATTTTACTTCTTTAGGTTGGGAAAGCTGCCGAAAAAAATGAGCAGCAGTACCGTGAGAGCACAGTGTTCCAAAAGGACCAGGAAATTCCTGGTGCAGAAGTTATAGCAACAGTAACACTCACATTTTTTTTTTCTTTTTTTTTTCTCTTCCCTTTCTTGTCAGTGTGGACATCATGCATACGCTGTATGTACGATGCACGCCGAAATTAGTCTCTGCTTTTAACCCATCAACTAGTTTCACTAGTTGAAAGCAGTGGGGCTGCTAGCAGGGCAGCGCCCCGGGGAGCAATTGGGAGTTAAGGGCCTTGCTCAGGGGCCCCAGTGATTTACCATTGTGGGCAGCCCTGGGCTTGAACCTGGGTCCTCCACGCCCAAGCCTTTAACCACTAGGCCACCACTCCCTTTGTTTTTCTGTTTTGTTATTCCTAAATAGTTCTCGCAACCGGCTGTTTTTATCAGAATTGGAAAAGTGGATGATATGCTATGGTGCTAGCTTGAAATGAGAGAAGTTACACTTGTCTTGGTGAAACTGTTTTGCACTGATGATGAAAATGAGAAGGTTGCACCTCATATCTAACGGAGCCTGTTGAGGTGATTTGGGCATTTGGCTCGGATGTTTGCTGGAATCCTTGCAGGGTGGGTCCTTCAGAGATGTCTCGTTGGAGGGACACCTCAGGGCAGAGTGAAGGCCCACTGGACAAACTATCTATTTGTTGGCTTGGGGATGCTTCATTGTCCTCCTGGTCAAGTTATCTGGAGAGAGAAAGGTTTAGGGATCCCTCTGCAAACTGTTCCTCCATAACCTCATCCCAGAAAAATGGTAGACCGTGGACGGACGGACGGATGGATGCACACACCTGTTTTTATAGAACTGGCCACTCCCATTTGTTCTGTTTGTGAAATACAGCATCACACTAACTTCTACAGCTCAGTAAATCTGACCTTTGTTGTCAAATTTTGTGACAAGGTGACAGGACTACAACTGAGGGTGACAACACAAAAATGGATCAGTTTGAACCTAAAGTGATACTAAAGGAGTTAACTGAGTACCATTTTTATTTAAGGAAAACTAATATGTACGGTAACAAATAATATATATTTTTCACTGGAATGGACAACAATTATAGTGCTGTATGATATTAAAAGGGAAGATTGGCAGAAAATTTTTTTAACATTCTTGCATATGTGCAATAGTGTTTGGGCACTCTTTGTCAAAACTGCAAAACCTTGAAGACATCAGTTTAATAAATGGAAAGTAAAGTGTTGACTCTAGCACAGCACTTATACTCTTTTACTGATAAATGTGTAAAACATACGTCAACCTTGAGCCTCATACTTCCTCCATTGTTAAACTGCATAACACAGCAGCCTTATTCAGCAAAGATGGAAAAATGAAAATCAGATCCATCCTATCACTGCGTCCACTGAAAATACTGTTTCTTTTAAAATGCATCTGTGTACACATAAGAAAAGAATTTGCTAAATCCTGAGACCCATCTGTCATTCCGGCATGCCTGTCATCACCATCATAGCTTTGGTGCCTTTTCTTACGACTGCACCTGCTGCCACCACAGTTAAGAGCATTTTGTTTACTGTCGAACACAGTTAGAAAAGGTTCAGAGAAAAATTTGGCCTTCTGTGTTTTCAAAAGTTCGATAATTTACTGCATGTGTCATTATTGAATGAAAGAAAACAAACAATGCACAAGGCTCGATCCTCAACCAGTGTCGGATGAGGGAAGGCAAGTTAAGAGTCCACTTCAACAACAAGGTGATTCAAAGTGCTTTACAAAAGGCAGCTTCTCCATGTCTAGTTGTGATTGTGGGAACTCGTAAAAAACCGGATCCAGATGACCTGAGGGGTCTGGAAGGTTCATACTTGGTCAGGAGGTCACTGATGTATTTTGGTCCTAAACCATTCAGAGCTTTGTAGACTAGCATCAGAACTTTAAAGTCGGTCCTCTGACAGACAGGCAGCCTGTGTAAAGACCTCAGAGCTGGACTGAACAAATAACTGCACGCATTAAAAAAAAAGAGCTGTCATTTTAACATGAACTTGTAAATAGTTTCTGCTGTAATTGGATGAAATGAAACCAAGCATGTCAACCTTAATTTTCATGTGATTTAATATTAACAAACTGACCAATATTTTATAGCTTCTTAAATATTTTATACTAAGACTGAAAAGTATCTAGTAATTAACATTGTCGAACAAATTAAGGAAAGTATTGAATAATTAAATAAAATTAAGTTGAGCTATTGAAGCAAAAATTCACCAGAAATCTTGAAGAGCTTATTTTTAAAAGATGTAATGAGACAGCCAGCATTAAGATCCCATGTCCTAATATTTCTCAGATCATTCATCATGTTTTCTTATGCATATTCTTTACACTACTACCGAACTGTAATCAGCTTATTCTTAAATAAAAGTTAAATTCTAGGAACTTGCTCACAGTGCTCAACATTCATAGAGACAGGATAAATGGGTAAACCAAAAAATAAAATATAGTATTGTTAGTGTAGATAAATAATATTAATAAAAAAAAGATAAGATTATATACCATTTTAGGTTATTTGTACGAACACAATTTAAAATAAGTTTAATACTTAAACTGCAAGTATAACTAAAGATAGCCAAAACACCCAACTTGCAATTGATATAACATAATTAAAAGACAAGTACTGACCTTTCAGCCTGTGGTGCTTTAAAAAAATAAAAAATGGGTGGGTCGTGAAACCCTGTAGCCTGAAGTAAGCACAGTAATAAGTTGTGAATGTTGTGTTGACTGCAGTTCCCCTTTTTCTTCAGGGCAACAAAGTTGCAGCCAGAAACAAGCAATTCTACTACTAATCAACAACAAAAAATGATAGGAAAAGTAATTTGACAGTCAGGATGCTCTGCCAGGATTCCCAAAAAGGACTTGTTGCCTGAGGAGAAAGCAACAGAGGTAACTCAGGCTGACGTATTTTTAACCGGCAGATCTGCTGCATCACAACTGCTGCTGGAAGCAAAATGTCTGGCTGAGCAGTCTGGTTCATTTCATAGAAATATCAACCTTCAGCAGTGTCTTATTTGCACGGGAGAGGTTTGTAGTTGAGCATCAAAACCTGATGTACAGTAGCATTTGAGTTCAACCGCTTCAGGTTTCACGGGACTCTAAAAACATCTTTCCTGCAAAACGTTTTACAGCAATGGCATGTTAGCTTTATTTGTTGTAGTTATTATGGGTTGAAAGGTATTAAAATACCCACCTGCCTTTTGTGTCTCATGTATTTAACATACAACATGTAACCTAATCGACTACAGTATGTGGCTGATATTGCAGCTAGTTTATGGTCCAACTGTGTAAAACCATCAGGGAAAAAAGGTGTATTACTATTTTTGTCTTTGGTGTTTATTGCTCTGTAAACTCTCTGATGGCAGAAGTGTAAAAAGACTCTTATAAGTGGGATGGGTCCTTTTTAAAATATTTTAAGAGAATATGTTTTTTTTTTATCAATCAGCAGGTGCTGTATATGTCTGCGAGTGCGGGAAGCTGAGTATTGACCATGTTTCCTGCTGTTTTGATGATGTTCTCTAGTGGCTTTTTGTGCTGAGCAGTTGTACTTCTGTAACACTGTGATAGCTTTCAGAAGCATGCTCTCTATTGCACTTCTGTAGAAGGACACCAGGAGTTATTTTGTTGAGTTTAACTTTTTCAGACTTAGAAGAAAATGCAGTCATTTTTGTGAATTTTTCTTTATTGTTTGTATGTATGTGTGTGTGTCTGTATCTTTCACCTAATGTTCAGAAATGTGGATACCCAGATATTTTATGACACACTCCCCTGGCTAACAGTTGATCATGAGTGGCATTGTTGTGTGCTTCCAGTTCTTCCTTAGTCCTACAATCATTTATTTTGTCTTTTATTTTACATGAAATTGTGTTGGCATATATAAAGAGAAAAGAATCAGTTCCAAGATGGTTCCCTGAGGGACGCCATTGGCAGGGCCTGAGGATGAGCAATACTGATCAATACATTCAATTCAATTCAATTCAATTCAATTTTATTTATATAGCGTCTATTACAACACAAGTTGTCTCTAGGCGCTTTCCAGAGACCCAGAACATGACCCCCGAGCAATTATTACATAAACAGCGGCAGGTAAAAACTCCCCTAGTGGAAGAAAAACCTTAAGCCAAACAGTGGCAAGGAAAAACTCCCCCACATACTGAGAAGGGTCTATTTTTTCTTTTTTCCTTTTTCAAGAAAAAAAAGGTTCTATTTTTTAGGTAAGATCGGAACCAGCACGAAGTTGTACCAGTAGTGCCAACCCTATTTCAAGGTGGGATAGAAAAATGTCATAATCCACACCATCAAAGCCAGAACGAACATTCAATACAATCAGGATAGCATTGTTACCTGAGTCTAAAGAGAGCAAAAGATCATTAGTCATCCTAAGCAGAGCTCTCTAGTTGCTATGTTATAAGTTATAAGACCACCTTTCCAATTTAAAAAAAAAAAAAAAGAAAAGTAGCTCGTAGATTAGTCTTCAAGAGCTGAATTTCTTTAAAGCAGATGGGCTTGTTTCCAAGAGGACTCCTAAATGATGATTTTTTTTAGCCTTCCCCTCTGTCGTTTTAAGTTAGTGTTTGTGTTTCCTGTGAAATTTTCGGTATATACCATCTTACCTGTACACTAGGTCCCCTGGCTGCCACATCAAACTGCAATCTTGAATCATTTTCATAATTCATTCGGGTTCATTCTTCCATTATTACGCACATACACACTTTCACACACAGTTATGGCATAATTCATCACTGCACAAAAGGCTTCTCCCTTGTGATACTGCTGGTACAATGGGTATTCAACTAACCATTAAAAAGGTTTCATATCTTATCATGAGGCAGCAAATTAATATTCCAGAGGCTTTATAGCACGTGCATTTGTGCACTTTGGCTGATCGGTTTGTGCCATGCCGGCTAGCAGATGACTGTTGGCATGTGCACGACGCTGTGTGATTTGACACTTTTGGCAACATTGTCCCATATAAAATGATGGTCATCAGAGGTCCCAGTCTTTTCTGCCAGTCCATTCACAATAATTAAATGTTATTGATGTGTTTATTACTCTGTTGGTATATCTGTCCCCAAATTATCCCATTTCATTTCATTTTTTTTTTTTAACTGAATCATTATTTTTTCCAAGTGTGCACCAAATGCTTTCACACACATACATAGACGCTGTGGATGCTGTGAATGCTTTACCATCTGCTGGCCCTGCTGCTAAACGATGAGCTGTGTTTTGTATTCTAATCTTCTGCTCTTTTGGCCCTTTGCTCATCTTTGTTTGTCTTTACCTTCCCTCCTCTTAACCTCGTGTTGGTTTCTTGGCCTCCTCCATTGGAATCTACTAGCAATGTTGGCAGGAGACCTGATGTGGTCAGCTGACAGACTAGTGTGGGGGATGTCTGGCCTGAAGAACTAATTGGGTGACTTTCCTGACTTGTTGGGAGTTTTGGCTCAGCTGCCGACTGCAAGCCTGGCTGCCCACCCAAGGATGTATGCTGCTTTTCAGCCAGTTGATTGGCTTGTACTTATCTGGCAACCATTACGGCTGAGTGACCATTTAGTTGGCTCATTATCTGGTTTGTTAATGAAAAAATACTTGGCCATGTGTTTGGTAGAGTCACTTGATGAATGCTGAAACTTAAACCGCTAATACCATGTTATAGGTTAAAGGAATGATTAGACATTTGGGAAATACATTAAAAAAAAGTTCTCATATCATATCTGCCTGTTGGTCATAAAACAACAAAATCAAAAAGAGTTTTTAAGGACAATAGGTAAAAGTAATGAAAACATTCTACGGAGGAGGTGGGTGGAGTCTTTGAGGATATTCTGGGCTCTTTTAAAACGGCATCTGTTGGCCAAGTTCTGGATGGATGGATGGTCCTAATGATTTTCTTTAACTTTCTCACCACTCTCTGTAGCGATTTCCTGTCTGAGGCTCTAGCGATACAAAACCAGAGGGCGATGCCTCTCAATGGTTCCTCTATAGAAAGTGATGAGGATGGGAGGGGGGAGGTGTGCTTTTTGTCATAGCTTCTGGGCCCATTTCTATGTTATGTGATGAAAGCAGTGGTTTTGTGACCAAAGTGTCAAATATACCTATAACTTAAGACTATCACTAACTATTGGTCAGATCAATATTGGCTGACTATTAATGGGCTGGATCAGTCCAGTCCTGAATTTCCTCTTATTATACATAATATGCCTGACTGCAGATTGGAAGACCCAAACTCTTCTTAACTATTAGAATAGATGTGTCTGGTGAGCAGAAACATCTTCCTTTCTATAATCCAGGCTTGTAATGAGATTGGCATGACTGCGCATGTTCATTTGAAACAGAAGCAGCACCCAGAGGAATCCATGTAAAAAAAATAAAAATTAATAAAAAAAACAAACAAACAAACAAAGAAATATGTATTACACAACCCTTTGTTTGTTCCTACAGTAGTATTCTAAATCAAATTCTTTTAAATCAGTAAACCATACTATGGCAAGAAAACCATGTATCTTCATCTTTCTGAGTGCCTTTTGCCGATTAATATGAGCTGTCCCTCTTAAAGTGACAGTGACCAATTTTCATTAAACAATCCACAGTGTTTTTTTCTTACACTTTATAATCACAAGCATGAACTAAATGCATAATTACTGCATTCATAGACGTACCTTTTCTGAAATTATTAATCAATAAACTTCATAAATTAAATTTTATGCATTTTTAATAATTTGGTTAAACGAAATGCATCCATCCATCATAAATTCCCGTTTATTCCTGTTCAGGGTTGGAATGATCTTCATCCAGAGCTCCAGACCTTCTTCCAGCTCTCTTTGGGTGAAATGCAAAAGTACATCCTGGACAGGATGGCCACATCCAGACAAACAACCACACACTCCTATGGGCGATTTTAAAAATCACCAAAGAACCTGACATACAGTTTTTATTTAAATTGCAGGAGTATCTGGAGAAAATCACACCAAAAGCAGATTGAATTTTTTGTTTCCACAAGTGTTTCCACTTGAAAGCTGCTTCTTTAATACTTACAATAGTAATAAATAAAAAAAATAAGACCATCTACTCACGCCTTATCGTCATCCCACAAAATGAATTCTTTCACTTAAATAAACTGCCACTGCTGCAAAAAAATGTCAGTCAGTGTTATTTCTTTGAATATATTAAAGAAATATAACCAGAAAATGTTTGCCCTGTAAATTGTCTCTCTTGGCCGGCAGAATGCATTTTATCCAGCAAGTGTTGGATCATTAACGAACTTTTGTAATGAGCTGTCATCTCTGTGTCTTTGTCACTGAATAAATGCTGAGTCAAGAGAAAGATAACACTAGTTGGGATTTTTTTCCTTTCTTTTCCCTCTCTGCAGTTGATTGAACCACTTACCAGCGAGTGAGTGTTTGCAAGTTTGTGTGGCTTGCTGAAATTGAAGTGCTCTCACTATTTGATGAGTTGTTTATTTGTGCTATGTGATGGTCAGCTCATTCAGATTAAAACAATGAAATTTATCTTTCACTTTTTTTATTTTGCAGGGTTTTTTTTTAACCATCTTAATGTTATTAGAATAAATCGCAAGCTGCAGTTAATATGGTGTCGAGCTACATTTACAGTTGACTCGTCTTCCTGTCTTTTCATGATCCTGCTTGGCATGAAAGGAAACTTCCAGAAAGGCAGTGGTACTCTTAAAACATAAACTGAAGGTGCAGTGATGGTTTTACTCAGACAAGTATGTAACAAGACTAATAAACTGTAGATAAAGCACTAATATCTCAGTGTTTAAACTCTTTAATATGGGTATGCTAACCTGGATTATCTTAAAGAGTTTAAACTAACAAGTTGCAAAATCTGCAATTTTCAAATGAGCCTATAAAGGTTTAGATTTCAGCTCCACCGCTTTAACAATATTCATTTCTTTTTGAGGCTAAACAATGTTTATGCTTCAAGGTCGGCTCAACGTCAAGTCTAGCAATATGGTGCCGTCCGGTGAGTACGGTGTGTCCCAAAGTGAAAATGGACTCATTATCGTATGGTACCCCAAGTACGGTTTAAAGGGATTCAGTGGCGGTTATTTGTTAAATATTTTCTCAATGTTCTTTTCCAGAACCAAAACGATGGTTAAAGTTCAAACGCGATGCTGCACATTGGTCCATGTTTTTAAATAGGAAAGCTGACTTACTGATCTACTGTCGGTTTTGGCCAAAAATGTCACATTTATTCAACTTCAATCAAATGCTTTCCATTTGTTCATACTGTTAGACGTCAATAATTTCTGCCTCTTGAAATGTAAATGTTGTTTACATTTTTGAATTTTTTCAGAAAAAAAAAATAAGGCCTACACTCAGCTTTTCTATGGCTACATTGATATAGCAAGGAATCAACTGACCCAATTCCAGATTTTTCCTCATATGAAGCGCATATAATATACAACCAATGTACAAATAAGCAGAAAAACAGTGTATACGTTCAAATGGTCTCAGTTTGGTTTATGGGGTCCTGCATTTGTTTCTGCCCTCTGTGTATAAGAATCAGTTTTTCCTATTATTGTGACTCAAGCGTACTTGAAATGCCACAGTGGAGAGTGACAAACACACTTTGACGGGCTCTGATCTTTATTCTCTGGTTTAAAATATGCGTGAGCAGTTGGTGGTCCAAGAATACTTCAGAAAGCAAGGGCTTCAAGAATATTTTTGTTTTTGTTCTCTCACAGCTTCAAGAATAACAAGGAATCCTCAGAACTTTTCTTGTAGTTATTAACTTTTATTCAGCCAACAGATTACATGCTGCCATGGAATTAGATATTTATGACAAAAATAGGCAAGTTTTAGAAGCAGAGGCCATGAACTCTGCTCCTTTTTTTTTTCTTGCATCTATTGGTTGTAGTTTGAGCAACATTTGGTTGTCGAGATGTATGGACTTAAAACAAGGCAGTGGTGAACAGAAGGAGATGCCTATACAAACAGTCATTTTAATACGCTTTCTGTACACTTATTAAATTAAAATTGCTTTGGTTTGTCTGTATGGACACTGGCTTAAGTGGAATTAGATTTTTGAGTATTACCAGAGACTTAAAATAGCTTCTTTTTTTTTTTTATTTTAACAACATAAAGCGTTTTTAGAATAGATCCCGCTATTATCGGGAAATATAAATGCAAGGCGGATCATTGCTGGGTGTATGTATACGGGTGTGTGTGTGTGTGCATTGTGCATTGAGGTACAAATTGAGTTGCTCTGTTTACAATGTATAAAGAATATGTACTAGATAACAGCATACATGTCCACATATGTATGTGTATGTATGTATGTAGGTATTATATATGACTACTCAATACTGCCTCCAGCACCCCCCCAACGCTCAAACGATCAGAAATGTGATTGTAAATATGAAACTCCTCCTCCTTTTTCCTCTATTTTCCTCTATTTTCTTTTTCTTTTTTTCTTTTTTTTTCTCTTTTTTTTGCTTATAACGACTGATTGTCTTGTGTCCACCTTTTACCCCTTAAACAACACATTATAAACTTCTTGACAAATATTACAACATAGACACCAAACTGCACCACCACTGTCTTGTCTCTTTCTTCTGCTCTCTCTCTCTCCACTTTCCACACCCGGTGACTATAGCCCTCCTCTGCAGAACATTTACACCCCTCTCTCCGACTCTCCCTTTACTTTTATCTTGTTTGATTTCTCCAGGGATCAATAAAAATATAAGTTTGACTGTTATGAGGGCTGGTGAAGGTAGCACACTTGCACACACTCACCCACACACACAAAACACCCTTGGTTACCAGATTAAAATGCATATATACAACTCCGGTTATACCAACATGGTATCAACCATAAATATATATGCAAACAAGGGTTAAAAAAAAAAAAAAAAAAAAAAAATGCAAGGCGCTGTATTTGCCACCCCGCACCTGAAGGCGAGTTGTGGGCAGAGAAGGCGAGTTGGGAGGCGTCATTCGCATAACATAACCTAAGATGTGTAGGCGTGCAGAATGACGTCCGACCGCTACATTAGCAGGATGAAATACGCCGTCAGACAGGTGTACTTTTCTAAATGATAGATGAACATCAGGATGAAGCAGAACCCAGTTTCTTGCAATGTCACAGTTTGTCATTTTGTGGTCAGTTGTTCAAGCAATGAACCATCTTTTATGGTTCCGGACACATGCCGGTTTATGGCGTCCTCGGCTCCGAGGCTGAGTAGCTCACGGACCTCCTTGTCTCCCCAGTTACTTGTCTTCCAAATGTAAGCCCTACCTGTGGCGTCCTCCTTGCTGTTGGTGTTCTTATCAGCTGTTTCCTTATTTTATTATTATAATAATATAATAAATATAAATATAATACATTTTTTTTTTTAAACTAACCTTGTGGGTTGTACTTACTTTAGACCCACCACCCCCATTACTTCTGTTTACATTAGATCTGACCCACGGTTAAGTCAACCCTCGGAGGTGAGTTATTGGCGGGTCCAGCTCAACACGCCACCCCACGTCAGTCAGTGTAAAAAGGACAGGCGACACGCTAGATTGGCATGTTAAATTCTGGGTATCCACCTGTGTAAAAGGGTTGTAGACTGACCGTCGCTTTGCTGCAGTCACATATTTCTAATCTAATTCAAGCTGCTTTGATTCATTGTTTTGGTCCCCGATTAAAGTTTACATTCCTCACCATTTAATAATAATAATTTATGCCACCTGACCTAATCTCGGGCTTATGTTCATATATGGCATTTGCCCACTGTACCGTGGGCTCCAGGGTAGAACGAGTTAAAAATCTGGAATGGTACTTTAAATCAGAAGTAGCCATGCAGAGGTGCGGATAAATGCAGCCAACTAGAGAAACCCTAAAGCCACAGAGGTCATCATTAGTCATCAACTGATATTTCTTTAACCCCAGAATTCTTCTTCAGGATTTGCCAACACTCATACTGAAAGGGGACATGTGTCATTAGATGATGCCTCTGCACAAAATCCTCTGACACTTATTCCCTTAGAAGAGCAGGTTGCATAAGAATATTAAAATTATAAACAATGATAATAATATTG
The DNA here is from genome assembly GCA_014839995.1 of Xenentodon cancila. NCBI lineage: Eukaryota > Metazoa > Chordata > Actinopteri > Beloniformes > Belonidae > Xenentodon > Xenentodon cancila. The sequence continues at coordinate 11,025,376 of CM026219.1, read as the reverse complement.
ACATAATTGAAGCCGAGAAGGCTCACAGAAAATCATTAATTGTGATATGTGTTCTGTTTATATAGTTGGCATAAGTCAAAACATTTTAAATGCTGTCGTTTATGTGGTGGAGCTTCATTTGCATTTCTTTAGTGCTCTGCTTATACTTGCGTATCTCAAAACTTCACATTTTACAGAAACATTAAAATAGATATTTAGCTGTATATTTTTGTAGCATCAGTTATCTTTGTGGGTTTTTTTTTTAGTGCACACATGTCCATGTCATCATTTAGTTTTCAATTCTTCTTTGATGGGATAAAAGAATTCCTACCTCACACTTAGACGCTGAAATTCAAGAATGTAATTTCTAAGAAGGATTAACAGATGATCACGCTGTGGTTGAGATTGGTATTGGCTGCATCTGCTGTGCAGAACTATAAAAAAGATGAGATTTTGTTTTAACAAAAGCTATAAAGAAGAGAGCTTGCACTCTGTGACACTGCCTTAAGATGCACACAACAACTTACTAAATCAGTCTTCTCCATTGATTGTTTTTATTCCTGTCTTTTTTTCCCATTAGTACTCTCCCTTTTCACTTCTTTCACTCACCTGACCATCCTTTTTAGCTCGTTTCTCTTCATTACCCCCCTAATGCAGGTTTCTTTTACTTTATGTCACTGGTTAGTTCTCCTTTTTTAATGCCTTCTTCCTTCACTCCATCTCTGCACCGCTTCCTTAATTTCCCACTGGAAAATTTCAGTACAGACAAATCCCAGCAGTGTGTATGTGAGCCAGAGTTATCAATGAAATCCACTTCTTGTTCTACTGTAACAAAGCCAGGTAAGGGGACGTTTATCGCTGAGCTCAGCGAAAATATTAGATGTGCGGTGCATCTCTGAGTAGTCAAAGCAACTGGCAGATATACATATAAAATCCTATAAAAGGCAAAAACTCCAGTGTTCAAGATTGCTTTCCTCGCTCCTGGTGTTCTTTTAGTGTTTTAATTCAACTAAATTCATATAGTTAACATTTGAAGTGGATTTAAAACACACTAGCAGGGCATGCAAGCTTTTTGAACAATATCAGTTCTTTTCTTAGGACAAGATTGATTAAATTAGTGGCGAAGCATGATGGGCGAGTTGGCCAGTGGTCAACTTAGTAAATGCGGTAGAGTCCTGAAATAATCTGAGGTGGAGTTTGACTAGAAAACCCAGCTGCTACAAGACGCCAATAAGCAGCTGTCAATTTGCATTACAAATGGCAACACAACACACCTTATAATCTTTAAAATAAGTATAATTATGCCCACTTAAGTCTTGAAATAAGTGATAACAGCTTCCCGTTAACTGTAGCCGCTGTCAATAAAAAGACAATACCCTTAAATGTGGGGCTTTATATAATGTTACCTGCTAAGATACATAAAAAATAAAAATCCGCCCCTGTGCAGTTGCCATGGATGTCAAATCTAAATTTTTAAGACCATATCCAGTTTTTTAACCAGGTTATAAATATTGTTTTTATTTATTTATTGATTGATTATTTTTTTGATTTATTTTCTGCTGCAAAGTTGGATGTTTTAAATTGGGTTCAAAGGAGATTGACTCACTTTTGGGAGAAGCCCCTAGTGGTCATTTGAAGAACTGCAACTTCTTTTATTTCCTGGATTGACTCAGACTGGTATGTCGGATGCAGACCCTTGGTGGAGACGCTCCCAAATTCTCCCCACTAGCAGGTCTCTTTTTTTAGGTTCCCTACATGGTTTGCCTCCTCCTCCACTGGCATGTCTTGATTCATTCACTCGTTTTCTGTACCTGCTTCATCCTTCTAACGGTCGTGTGAGAATCTGGGGACGATCCCAACTGTGCCACAAGGTGACGGGGTGGTAGACCCTTGAATAGTGCCAATCCATCACTGCTGCTATATTTTATGTTTGGCTTTTCTGTCTATTTTTTCACAATATATCAATTCTGTTGTTCATTTCTTCTTCTTACATAGTGTGTGTTCTTTCATTCCATCCCTTGAATAGCTTTTCTATTTCAAGCCAAACTTCCTATTGCTAAACGTATTTATTTCCCTCTTTGAAATGAAAGTGCCTTAAATGTCCATAAATTTAATAAAGCACGTCTACTTCCTTTCACTTTTATCAGAGCAATTCAGTAGACATAGAACAATGACAGATTTTCTTGGCACTGCAACAATTAGGTTCATCAGATGGCTGCACTTGGCCCTTTTTAGCCAAAATCTGTCAACCGCTGTGCTTTTACTGATCACTCATACAGTCACTCTCGCATGCATGAAATGACGCATTCACACATATACCTGCTTTTGTCCCCTTGTCTTTTCCAGTCAAGTCTGTTTTAGATTCCATGTCACGTAGATAGGCGCATTGGCGTGAAGATCAACCTGATCAGGATTCAGCATTAGTATAATCGGCGCTCATTTTGGCATAATCACACACAAAACACCGACATAGGTAGGTCAAAATTAATGTAATGACATGCAAAACCAGTAGATCTTATCTTCCAAATGTTATTCAAATCTGTGATAAAGAGATATGAGAGCAACAGACTGAACCTTATAGAGTCAAATGATGTTAAAGTGAGTCTCAAAGACCTGGTTAAACCGATTTTCTCAAACTTATACTCTTCTAATTATTACACTTTGCATATATACATATATACATATATATATATATATATATATATATATATATATATATATATATATATATATATATATATTTGCCTTCTTACAACCCAGAATTAACAAAGGAATGTGTGATCTGGATTTTCTGGAATGGAAATTGGAAAGTTGCTGTTCATTGAATGAACATCGCATGGCTCCAATAAAAATAAATAGTTTCAGTGTCCATGGTTAGATTTTACATTCATGAAAACTGTACGATGGGTCAGTGTTTGTTTACCGCATAAACGATGTTTAGTTATGTAGAGCTTAGCAGTTTTGGTGAAGTTGACATCCAAGCCATGAATTAACAGCGAAGTGAGCGTAATCACTTACTTTAAAGATAATCGGTCTTTCTTTGAGAAGTAATTTTTGGTAGCAGCGTCTCAAACAAGGATGGAGGGATTTGAAAACAGAAACATTAGAGGGGTGTTAGGTAATGTTTGTTACCATCATACGTTAAAACTAAGCTGAGATTCTTAGTTTATGGTGGCGGAGGCGTGTTTATTGCTGGACTTGTTCATTCCCCCTATTTGCCAATTTGTTTGATTAACCAGGGTTGGGTGAAGTCGGATCCTCCAAATGTGGTGTTCCCTGGAGCGCTGGCAAACGGACTTTAATGTCAATCTTCAGGACCAAATGCGGGCGACAGAGTTGCAGAATTTGTCTCGTTCTTTTTTACCCAGTTCAGGATTAAACCCCCATGTGACATAACATGACCATGTAAATTGTTGTATTGACATTTTGCTTGATCTCAATTTCTTTATCTCAAAATGGGTTCAATGGATCTCATTTGTTTAATAATGTTGTGCAGGATGTTGCCGATAAGCTCAAACAAATTACAGCGATAACCAAGTTTTTTTTTTTTTTTTTTTTTGAACAACTTGATAAAGAGATTTACTTAGACAGTCATCTTTCTGGGATTCTTTTGATTTTGACAGTTGGATCTGAGAAACCTTGAGTTCCCAGTCGACACTGAATGCAGCACGAGTCTCTGCAGGAGACTGGAGCTAGTGCTGCTCCAGTCCGGTGCATCACGCCTGTTAAATACTTGTACTTTACAATGCGTACATGAATGCATCATGACTCCCACACGTATCCTGATGACCTGAGGTGACGATCAGGAATTATATTTATTGATATTCCAAAAGCAAATGACTGATGATTACAATGCCAGGAGGCTAGAATAGAGATTGAGGACAGAACAGATTGAGAAACGCGCAGAATCTGAAAAGACAAACAGTAATTTACAGAGTAAGTGAAATAAAAACAAATAGAAACTATCCTTACACAGAGCTGAATGCAGAGTGACGAGCAATGAAACAGTTATGTAGAAATGAGCAGATACATCCAGTAGCCAGAACACACATGAGAGGTAGTTTGTCTGTTCTAGGAAGGGAAAAAGAGATAGTGGCAGAAGATGTAGTCCTGAAGGTATGTAATCCAACAGAGAGGAGGAGCAAAAGAAACGGGAACTGGGGGAGATGAAGTGGAAGGTTCCAGATGGTTTGCTGGTGCAGGAGCTGAACCCCACGGGGAGCTAAGATGCACTGCAGTTCCTCGACTGGCCCCTGGCTCCATCGACTTAAACTTCAGAGCAAGAGTAAACATATTTACAGACTGGTTGGGTGGGGGGGTTGGTTTGTACCAGATCAAGAGAGGTTTTTATAAAGCAGTACATTTATTTCTAATATGATTGATTGACAGTCGGCTCAGCCAAAGGCTAGCCATTATCCCTTCCCCAGTCGTAACCGTCGTGGTACCAAACGTACCGACACCATTGCCAGTCACTAACCAGTGTTAATTAAAGGTGACGGTCAAAGCAGCATGTGAAATGGGACATTCAGCTGTAAACATCTGCCGGCAGCTCTGCAGTTATTTTGGCGGGGATCGATTGGAGGAGCTGGTAGGCACAGCTGCCTTTGATTGACAGATGGTGGGAGTGTTCCCGTGGGCTTCCCAGGCAACATGACTGGGCGCAGTGTAAAGGAAAAGAGGCTTCAAACCCAGTGGGTCACGTGACTCAGTGCTTCAGCCGCTGTTTTTACAGTCTATGATTCTAACAAGTCCAAAAATCCCCCCGAGTCAAACTGTCTTGTTAGCCAGTCACCTGTGTGTGTGTGTGTGTGTGTGTGTGTGTGTGTGTGTGTGTGTGTGTGTGTGTGTGTGTGTGTGTGTGTGTGTGTGTGTGTGTAAGTGCTGGATGCAACTGTCTGTCTGTTACGTGAATGTGTGTACAACATTTGATAGTGTTGGTTCAGTGAATGCTGGTTTTGGAAAAGAGGTGGGAACTATTTTAAAGGGAACGCAGCCGCAAACAATACAAGGCAGTAAAATAACATCTGCTTTAAGCATTTACTGAATACTAAAATATATATGGACTTGATGAATGTACAACAACGAAGGCTGTGGTAGTCCAGTCTTGGCACTACAACACTTTATCTTGTGAGTCCACACAGACACAGACAAGTGCAAAGTGTTTTCCTCTAGTAATCAGTGATTTTTGGGAGACTATATCGAGTAATGATGAAATAGCTAATCTAGAGTGATTTTGCAGTCATACCTCCAATAACCCTAAACAGGATGAAGCAGGGCATAGATAGAACGGAGTAGGTACACAAGGGACGTGTCCCCGCCAACACGACTCCTGAACCTCTCGTACCAATTATTTTGTGCACTCCATCAGATTTGACATGTCAGTTGTCATGTAACCTCCAAAACACGTACAGCTAAAGTGATTAGTTGTGTTTTTACTTCGATCAAGGGGGTTTAGTTGTAAGCAGCCCTAAAGCCCATCAATGAAAACTGCTGAGGTGAAGTCTGCTGCTCAGTTATATCTGTTTCCTTTAAACGTGGCAGCTAATGAAAGGCAGGTGGACATTAGAACGTGGGAGTCACTTTAAGATAAACCTTTTGAAATCACTGATTTTCCATAGTAATAGTAATATGCCTTCATAAACATGCACATTTATGACAAAACCTTTGTGGATCACCACACAGAGGGAAGCTACAGTGAAACATATGTTCTCTGTATTTTTCCTCACAGTGAAGTATTAATCTTAAAGTTTATCATTTAAAGCTTTTTTTAAATTAACTTTACACTTTGGAATTGATTGTTTATTTAACATAAGTACATGACGAGGTACCTTTGACACATTACATTTTCATTGCATGTCTGAGAATGGAAAATTAAGAGAAGGTTGGTCATTGTTGGTTTTTTTTTTTTTGTTTGTTTTTTTGTTTTTTTAATATCACATATGAATCAGATATCAAAATAAATTTGCACCAGGAAACAAATAAGTTGTGAGTACTTTTTCACAATTAGACCTCGTGTACTCCAGAGGTCCATCGCAGCCTTTCCCATGATTTCTAAAAAAAAGGAGAGATAGTAGAATAATGTATATCAAATGAGTGTCCAATAAAGGTAAACACTTTCCTGCAGTGCCTAAATAATAAATGGAAATATAAGAAATAATACATTATGTAAAGGGAGTGAGCTCCTTTGGGTAGGAATAGCGCTTTATTCAAAAGACCAAGGCCACACAATGCACTGCAAAACAAAAGCATGAACTTTTTGTTACTTATTAACATTTTTCACGCTCATACAAAGTAGGGACAAACTCCGAGAGATCCCAATTAGACAGATGGACTCAAATCCATTATCAAACAGATGGCATGAATTTGTTTATAGCTGCAGCCAATGACATAGCCCAAAGATACAAAAAAAAAAAAGGCCATCTGGGTACATGTGGGTTTCCCAGCAGTGATGCATCTTTCATTTTCATTTACTGTCACTGAATCCACTGCAATTCCCAGTGGCGTAATCACCAGAAACAGGATGACTTTTGCACTCAAAGGTGTAAATGTGACAATGAAAAAACTACCTAAGAGGGGGTTTGTGGGGGCAAGTGTAGGAATTTTTTATGCTTGCTTTTGATTTTTGATTTTGTCTAACAGTGCTACCACACTGTCACCGAGACAAAACTGAGTAAACACTGTCGATTGTGATGAATGTTTATGATTGACAGTTTATCCAAACAAACAGGGGAAAAAAGAATCTTCAACCCAGCTCTGCTCATATCTGTTGTCCATGTTATACTTTACTTTTTTCTGGGCATTTTTAGATGAAGACAGAAAAAATAACCACTTTTTTTTTTTTTTTTTTTTAAAAGGAACTACAATTGTTCTTTGTCTAATATAAATAATGAATTGCTGACCTGGAGTTTTAAATCAACTTCCAATACTGAAGGGGGCTCAGAATACTTTGAACTTCTCCAGACAAATCGAGGAAACATCTGCTGATTAAGACCATGTCTCACAGTTCAATAATTCAGAAGCATGAAGAAATTTAGCATGAAGTAAAGCTCAGCCTAGAGTCTCTATGTATCAGCTCAAAACAGCAGATCTCATCTGCCGATGTTGCTCTTCATATCAAAATGGCACATTATTTAAGCTGTTTTTGCCTGGTTGCATTTGTTGCTTCCTCTGCAAACCTCTTTGCAACCTAGCGTCAAGCCTGGAACCTCCTTTCACACTATGTCCGACCTAATAAATGTAATGTCTGCTCCCTTGGGGTCTTTGCCGCTGCTCTCTCTGACTCAGGCTTTGAACAGCTGTCAAATAAAGTTTGTGAACCCACTGAAAATACCATGCTTCTGCACCGGAAACCTCAGAGCATATCTCATCTTCAGTGCAATCAGAAGTGCAGACACGCTCAAAGATTTAATGTTATTACCGAACATGCCAAGTTTAGTATTTATGGTTGTACTTGTTGAACTTAGCCTGGTCAGTTCTTTGCAGATATGAACCACATGTTGATCACAACATCTTTCAGACATTACAGCGATACCCAAAGCTGGACAAAACTATCCAAAATTGTAACAAAAGATAATAAGTGTCCTGGAACTTATGAACATTCTGCTGCTGCTTTTTATCACGATATACATCATGTTGAGATCATGTTTAAAAAGAAGCCTCAAGAAAAAAGCAGCATCTATAAGTCATCTAAAGCACCATGGGCCAGCACCTTGAAATCCAAATTATGCAGCACGGTAGAGTGAGTATCATGGCTTGTGAATCAGTTTTTTTCCTTTTAAATTTCTTCTTTATCTCATTTTTATTTTATACAGGAGCAGCCGTCCATGACTGAAACATTATAGGTTGGGTAATGCTGCAGAAACATTCAAAGAACAGGTGGTTTTTGAATGAAACAATCGGCACCCAAAACAGAAATAATTCTTACTCCCCTGAGGAAGTCTCACAGCATCTCCAGGACACGTTTGACAGTTATTGCTGCTAATAAGGGATTTTAGTAGTTACTGTTTAAAAAGGAAATCACGTTATGATCTAATTTCAAGAATTCACAATTTTTAAGTTGATTTTTTTTTCTTTGTTGTCTTACTTAATTGCTGTTTTCTTTCCAATTAAATTTGACAGTTCTGTGTCTTTTTTTTTAAACCTGCCTGATTGTTTTCCTCACCCGTCTGCTGCTCCAACTGAACTCATGTTGCAACATTCCCATACACATGACAGATTTTAAATATTTCAGATAGTTTTTGCCACTATGCAAACATCAAAACTGATAAAAGACCAAACATTGTATTTAAACCCACGTGGGAAGGTACCATTTAAAATGATAAAGTGAAACCCAAAGTAAATTTTTCTCCTACACAGATATGTCTATAACTAGTTTGCAGCTTTCCCGCATTGACCGCAAACTTTCATTATTGATTGGACAAGTTGAGTCTTCTGGCCCTGGAGGTACAACAAGCCAGGAATCATGTTCTCAAGTGCTGATCCAGCAGTTCAGAGGCCATTGCAGGATTAGATACAGTATTGTAACACTGACAAGAAGCCTGATTCTGTTGGCTCAAAACAGCACACTCAACAGATCACAAACTACACTGCTTCACCCAAGATAAACTTCATTATATTGAGTGAGTGCTTGATATAGTGATTTGAATTGCAAATGCCTTTGAAATACAGGTCACGCTAACCTATTTTGTTTTGATCAGCCGTGTGTTGGCATACAGAATACATTCAATCTGATGGAGTCTCCGGCTTTCCTTTGATGCCTCTCCCTTGCGAGAAAATGACTGATTGTTCAGAGGAGCCCAGCTCATTGGACAGTTTGCTCTCTGTTCAAAAGGAGGGACGAAGACAGAGCTGTATAGCATCAGGTCCACCATATGGCTATCTGATCCGTCAGCGTGGACCGATCTGCAGAACCTGTGGGAGCTTGGCTGTGTTCACCAAAAAAAAAAACCAACTCAACTACAGTATCAGTGAGTCAGTGGCCTAAAGACGTACCAGGAATTGATGATATTTTACCATACTGCTTTGCACAGATGCTGATACTGTCCTGCATTCACTCATTTCAGATATTTAGAAAACAAAAAAAAAAAACTTAAATAGCTAATTTTGTAGATACTTTTTTTTTTTGGTTTGATAAAAGATTCTTGCAATCTATCACATCATTTTACAACATTTTGATCAGGGAGACTGTTGTATCTGCAGGCTACGGGCTACCTATTGGACAGATGTAGACGGATTGGAAAGTAGCATTGATTTTTTTTTTTCAACACTCAGCAACAAAGTAGAGTAAGATATTTTACAAAATGTCAAACCGCTCCCTCAAGTAAGGACACAGAGCTCAGAGCAATCAAAGCAAATTCCCACTGGTACTTGTCTTATTAATGAGCAGATCATGGCAGCCACGATCTGGACACAGTCAAACTTGATCTTGCATAATTCCTTTCCTTTTTAGCATTGAACATATAACCAATATCAGCACACCAGCCACTCACAATGCTTAATTAAGTTATTGCACCAAACAGACCCAGGTGTGCATTAGTAACAAATTCAAAATATGACAAGGTTTCATAAAAGACGAGAAAGGAAATGGTATTGTTTAACCATGTGAATCTAGGTGTAGATTGTAGATGAAAGCAGGTAAAAGCTTTATGGTGAGATAATTATTTTCTGTAACTGAGATTGCCCTAAAGGTGCGGTCTTCAGTGCAGCAACACAGGTAGCTATAATGTTGCCTAGGCAGTGCAGTTCTACATACGCCATCTCTATAAGGCTTTTGCCAATGCTGCGTTAGAAGTATGCAAAAGTGCTGCTCGGACATCCTGATACTGTTCTGAAACAATGAAAACTGAACAGAAAACAAGCAAATGCCTGGCTAACAATTAGAAGAACAAGGACACTTTTGCAGCCACCATCACAGCCAACTAGAAGAGAACTAGCTGTTTTCCGTTGGCATTGAAGAACTGCTGGTTTCAGGCAAACGGCACACATAGTCAACAGTTTGGATGTTAGTCCCAATGCAATAGCATGTTTTGTGAAATGTCTAATAATCAATGAAACAAGAAAAGACAAAACTTCACTAGCACAATATTCTAAAACTATCATTTTAAGGACAAAAAGTTAGTGTTTCTTAAAGAAACAATGATAGTTTTAATATTCTACATGTAAAGTCTTTGCACATTTGTTTTATTTTTGTGCCAGTGTTTCTGAAAATGACATTTGATTCACAAGTTACGATTTACATTGCATTTTCCCCTGCTTTTCTTCAAAGGATTTAGAACAAAGAAATACAATCAAGCCACAGTAACATCATGGATCACAAAGTAGGTGCAGATAAGACAGTATTTAAATGAGTGCAGCAAATGCCAGCTACGAGGGCATTGCAGTAATCGAGGCGGGATATAACCATGGCTTGTACTAGGAGCTAAGTTGCATTGTGAGGTAGATACAGTATTATTTTTTTGAATGTTGTAGAGAGCAAAGCAGCACAACTGGGACGCCAAAGCAACATGGTCATAGGAAACGATAACTGGTCATCAAACATGACATCCAGGTTCTTTGTAATTGTCACAGGAGTGACAGTAGTTAAGGCAATATTTATGTTAACATAGAGGCTGTCAAAGATAAGGGGCCCAAGTAATGAGCCTTGGGGAACCCCAGTGGAGATGTGATGTAATGAAGATGTTTCCCCCTGTTGTGACACTTTAAAGGAGCACCCAGTAAGGCATGGACAGAACCAAGAGTGCACTGATCCTGAGATGCTCAAGTTTGAGAAATTAGATAGCAGTATGTGGTGGTTAACTGTATCATAGGCAGTACATATGTCATGAAGGATAAGCACAGAGGATTGACCTACTGCTATTGCTGCTGTTAGGGCTTCTGTTACAGACAGAAGAGCCATTGTGGTGGAATACCGCTTTTTAAAACCAGACTGATTTATTTCAAGAAGGTTATTTTATGTGAGGAAGTCCATGACCAGTTTAGAGTTTGCTCGTTCTATAAACATAGAAAGGAAAGGAAGCAGGGAGACCCGCGGATAGTTCTCAACCAGAGCAGGGCTGGGTGAGGGTTTTGTTTTTTTTTTTTTAAACAGCAGCATGATCGTAGCTTGTTTGAAGACTAATGGACATGTTCCTGAGGCAACTGAGGAATTTGTAATGCTTGTGACTCCTGCACTAAGACTTGGAGTATCTTTGAAGGAACTGTGACCAGCAGACTTGTACTGGGACTGCTACCAGTAAGTAGTTTGGATACCTCTCACAAAGTAAAGAGAGAAAATGAAGAGCTTTGCACTGCCTACTGGGGGAGTGAGGGAGGAGATTATAATAGGATGGCTAAATGTGATGTTTGCAGGAGGCATGTAATCATCAGGAGTTGAGCCCATAACCAAGGGTGACAGGTTGGGACCAGACTGGTCACCAAATTAATTACTGATGACAGCTACCTTGTTGTAAAAAAAAAAAAAAAAGAAAAAAAAAGAATCCAAAGCTGTCAGCTGAGAGATTCGAGTAAGGTGAAGGTAGAGCAGGGTTCAGCAGTGAGCTGAAGACAAAAAATAGTTTGAGTATCCATACTACAGCTGATCTTGTCATTGTAATAAGACATTTTTGCTTTAGTTATGGCAGTAGTGAACAAGACGAAGATAGACTCGAAGTTTTTGGGATCAGCAGGACTTGGGGTTTTGAGCCATTTCTATTTCTGCAGCTCTCAGAGTCTTGTACAACTTACAGATGGTATTGTCAGCTACGAGCAAGGCTGGGTAGAGCATGTGGTTTGGTAGACAGAGAACTCAGACTATCAGACAATTTCAGTTCATTAATGGGTAAATGTGCATTTGATGTGTTATGTCCTAGGTTACTTATGCTATTTACTAGATTTTTACATCATTGTCATCATCAATATTATCACTAATAATTACTAAATAACCTTTAATTTAATATTTTGCCTTTTCAAAATGAGTGGGTTGCTGCTGAAATCTTTACATATAGCAGTTTATTTATCCAACAACTTAACTCTGGGATGTGATTTTTTTTTCCCCCCCCCCTTGTGTTCGTACATATACTAATGGTATAATACCAAGTTTGGTAGAACTCAAGAGCCATATATATGTATTTTAATCTTGCAACAGAGGTTTGTTTTTTTTTTTTTCACCCTTTTTTAAATGTGCGCAAAGGTGTGTGTGAGTGTTTTCCCTTCACCAGCCCTCATGACAGTCTAACCATATTTTATTGATCATTGGAGAAAGTATGTGCAGTGTGTTTGAAATGCATGTAGGACTGTGAGCATAGCTGAGTGTGTTTTGGATTTTTCGGGGTCGGGGGGCAGTTTTAATATGTATCAAAGACGTATACATAATACACATGGAAGCATTTTTAAATGCACATACATGAAAATATCAATATAAAGTCGTATCCATGCAGTCAACTAAAGCATATTCATATACTTTGTGGGAAAAAAAAAAAAAAAAAAAAAAATATATATATATATATATATATATATATATATATATATATATATATATATATATATATATATATATATATATATATATATATATATATATATATATATAATATAAAGATATATAATATAAAGATCAATGTGTCAATGTGTGGAACTCTTGGATATGATTGATGGTGGTGAGTTTGAACTGTTCTGTTAATGGCTTGTCTCCATTCAAAGTAGTTTACAGCATTGACCCGTACATAAAACAACCTTAAAAAAATAGTTTATATATATATATATGAGCACAAAGGATCATCTGTCATGGTCTCAGTTGGAGCGGATCTGAAGAAGCCTCGGACTGAAAAGACTGCTGATGAATCACTGTGTTGTAAAGAGCATGCTCAGGGTTGTCCATGATCATCTTCATTTTATGAAGTATCCTCTTTTGCACAATCAGCTCCAGAGGCTCCAGAACAGAGCCAGTCTTCTTAAACTGTTTGTTCAGTTTCCTTGGCTCTGATGCTGCTCCCCTAACAGTTGCACTGTTACAGTCGCACAAACAGACTTATAGAAAATATACATCTTTCTGCAAACGATGACAAACTTAAGCTTCCTTAAGAAGTAAAGTCTTCTCTGCTCTTTCGTATGAACAGCATCACTGTCGCATCTCCTGTCCAGTCTACTGCCCATGTGAACACCAAGGTATTTAAACTCCTCCGTCACCTCCACTTCTTCTCCCATGATGGAAAAACTAATTTGATATTTGATTTAATCCTGGCTCTCCTCAAATCCACAATCATCTCCTTTGTCTTGTACACCTTCAGGATGAGATGATTGTTTCCACACCATGCTTCAAAATGTGCCACTAGTTTTCTATTCAGTCTCTTGTCCATCACTGATACACCACAACCGCAGAGTCATCTGAGCATTTCTACAACCATTCAGTCTGTCAAATATATATATATATATATATATATATATATATATATATATATATATATATATATATATATATAAAACTATTGATAACATATTTGTATGTATGTATACTCTTTTTTTTTTTTTTTCTTTTTTTTTTTCCTTTTCAAAACTGGAGAAATATTTTAATTTCTCTGGCTGAGGCCACTTGGTGTCAGAATTTGTTTATAAATTCAATGAATCATTTCTGAGGGGCACACAGGGAGACTGGAGTTGTTATTCCTCATTAGCTCTTATCAGGAACATGAGCTGAGACAAAATATATTTTGATCACATTATACTGATAGTGGGGTAGACAAGAAAGTGAGAGGAGTATGGAGATAAAGTTAAATAAATCCCCACAGAGATCCCGTCATATCTACAAAGTGACACTTTCCGCATCCCTGAATTTTAAGCATATGCATACTGAGCCTTGTGTAGATGCATACAGTATGTGCACACGGCCGTTCCCTAGCAGTTGTAAAATGTCTTCTGTGCAGTTAAGTAGCATAAAGGATTGTATGCCATGAGCTTGGCATTTGGTTAAAAAAAAAAATTTCAAATAATCTAGTTACAAATAAACATAAGACAAGGCCAAGTTTTTTTCCGGATGAATGGACCTGAGAATTGTTTGACCACAAGATCCAGGTTCTCTGTGAGGCCTGATGCTGGAAGTGTTTCTGTTACCTCGGAAGCATGTATTTAGGAATTCAGCAAAATCTTGAGGAGAATACAAGGCCATAGCTCTAAAAGTTAGGGTTTAACAAAAAGTGTGTAATTTATTAAGAAAGTTTTTCTAAGAACAAAGCTTCCAAGTCTACCAGTATATTATAAAATGAATAGCATTTATGCCACATAAGCATATAGGCCAAAATAAATCCAACAAAATATAACACAATGTATATGAAATATGTGGCTAGTATGAGTTGTAGGTAATTCACATGTTAGTGAAAAACCTCTAAAATATCCACTCTGTTGATTTGAACTACAGTTTATTGTGTTGATAATAGTTTTAGTTTCAGACAGCTCTCGAACTGGACATATAAAAACCAACGTTTGATCCTCAACATGAAAATAATCATCAACATTAGACATCGGATGAAAAGATACGGAGCTGATTGTTGTGACACCAGATGTCAGTGGCATTGGCTCAGGCTCCTAACAGACTCCTGTTGTCTTTGGCCTTTTATTTCTCTTCATAGACTAGATGGTACCACTAAAACAGCACCACGGAGAGCTCCTGCCATCACCTGGCTCACGCACGTTTCAAATGTTTAATTGAGAGAGATATGAATATTCATAAGCAGGAAACTACCTGTATTATAGTTTTGAGGAACATTTCTGCTGTCTTGTTCATTTGCAACTATCGGCCTTTTGTGCCGTTAATTCAGGTTGCTGACCTGTCACTAAGTGTAGTTGTTCCTGGTGAGCTAGTCATGCTCTAATTCCATCATTGCGTAACAGAACATTATATCACACACGTTTGAGGAAGTCAGTTGCAAGGACATGTGCAAATAATGTCTACATTTGTTACCACTGGGTGCACTTGCTTTGTTTTACTGAGGATTTAACTTTCTTTTATTAAGGAAATTACTTAAAAAGCCAATGTTTTGTAGTTTTTTTTTTTTTTTTCCTTTCTTTTGTCTGAATACACCGTATTGAGTGTTTTCTTCATCAAATATGTCAAAAAAGCAAGTGCCTTCCCTATATCCATGCATTCTTTATGCAAGAAACACTTTAGCCAGGACTAGTCCAGAAAGACGTTTTTAAATACGGATGTGTTGTTATATTGTTGTTCTGCAGGAGTATCAAACTACACTCCAGTGAACCATCCAGGGGTTGGTTTATGTATAGAAGGAATATAGAATACATTGCCCAGTGTTCCTAGGGGACAGGAAGATATGATGGCGTAAACACATCCTGTTTAACCAGGCATGATGAAAATGAACAAAGATGAAAATCACCCTAAGGCAAACTGTTACTCACTTTTTTTTTCTTTTTTGCTGCTCCATCAAGGTGGGGAGGCAAAGCAAATTGTACCTATAAAAGAGCCACTGAAAGTGCATTTCTCTGAAAATAAGAAATTAAAAATTCTTTTAAGTATTGGTGTTTGAAAGTTAAGCATTTTTGTCCAAATGCTGTCCTTTAGATGATTTGTTTTTTTAATTGTTAAGTCATGCTCAGCCTTGCCAATTGTTTAAATACACTTGTCATCAGAACATGATGCATCGTGGGATAGATGGACCCCATTGAAGAGGGTATAATAATTCTCACTCTATATTTGGACCGCACTTCGAAGTCGTGACTGCACTGTATAGATCAGGGAGTAAATTTGGACACCATTGATGCTTTCTTTAAGCCCATCTCCAACTTGCACAGATAGAACTGAGAACAATGAGCAGGTCAAAATACAAAAAATACAAATTCAGACCTTTTTTTTTTTTTTTTTTTTTTAAATGATTTATAAAATGTCAAAGAAAAGCTTGAAAAATTGCATGCAGTTGTGTGTCTTTGTGTCAGCTGGGTGCTCTAATAGTTTGCTGCAGACTTTGAAGCCTTAATCCTGCACAGCAGAGGGAGGTTCCCATCTGAATCTGCGTGGCTCAAGGCCCGCTGCCACCTTGACTGTGGTTATGGAGGACAGGATTCCCCACAGTACCAAACTGATGCGCGTTTTCAACACCACCACTGAGAATAAAGGATCTGCATTGGCATTCAAGGGCAGAACAAACATAAGCTTGGCAACCTGGGGGAGTCTGTTGACTCTGTTTATACCAGTCATCTTTTAAACATGCAAATAAGAAGTCTAAACAGCCAACTTGAAGTACTGTGTATTTTTTTCATTCATTCTGCATTAACCCTGTGAAGTTCACTTTAGTTGAGCTGTGACCAGTGTACCAGAGGTGGGTCCTGGTCAGACAGCGCTATCATGCTGTACTGGGTAGAAGGACCTCAGCAGTGAGGACGGTAGGAGCGAGGTGAGCACTCCCACTGACGACCTCCGCTGCAGCGTAAATGATGAGGAGCGGTGTGTGTCTGTGTTTGTTTCTTCCTAAGTCAACAGCGATCTCCTTTCTTTTGTCAACATTGAGGATCAGACTGCTTGCGTTGCACCAGTCCAGCAGCTGTCTCACCTCCTTCCTGTTAACTTGCTCTTTGTCATCCCCGATGAGCTCCATCACCGTTGTGTTGTCTGCTCTTGTGTCGTTCATGATTAGATTTGTTCTGAGCCTGGCACAGCAGTCATGGGTCATCAAGGTGAACAATAATGGACTCAGGACACATCTCTTGGGAGTAGTGCCCTGGGGGATGATGCAAACCGCACAGAGTGAGGTCCATTAGATTTTGTTTTTGAAACTGCCATGCTCTAGGGAATAGTCTTGATGCAGTTTGTCATGATGTAAGAGTGGTTACAGCCACGCTGAGCACCTGAAAGACCAGTTCTGCATTTGCTGAAGTTACATTGACATAGATTTTCTGGGATAAAGAAATGATTTCTGATTGTATTGATGTATTGATGGCTGAAATCGCTTTAGTCTTATCTGACCACGGCAGTTTTGTTTTTTCTTTTCTCCATTAACCATTACAAACACAAACATGTATTAACCCAGCAACATCTTGGCTTTGTCTAAGAACTAACCACTGCCAAGCAGCTTACCAATCTGTCTGTTTGTATGAACTTATCACATGCAAGAGGACATCCACAATCTTGAAGCATGCAAGACTTGGACCGTTTTTTAACACCAATTACAGCACGTTTGGACTTGTGTACTTGGCGGCTCATACTTGACTTGAGAGAAGGTGGACGCAGTTCAGTCTTTCTGCTGCAGCAACGCTTTTAAGTTCTGTTTACTTTAAACCTGACCGGCGGTTAAGTGTACCCGCGGCGGCGAGGTTTTCGTGGGGCCACCGCGACACGAAAACCTGCGTTAGTCAGTGTAAAAAAACGACAGGCGACACACTAGATCCGAGCATTAAATGCGGGGTATGTAAAAAGGGGCTTCAGTGAGATGATGGCATTTACATAGGCGATTTTTGTAGTGTTTGGATGCAATAAAGGTGGAGGGAGAGAGCTTTCCAGATATCCAGTATTGTGAGTCGGGGTCCCATCAAATCTACCTATGTGCTTCAAACTGCTGTCTGTCCTCTCATTTGTACATTAAAAATGCAACACAAAAGAAGAAACTGGATATGATCAAAAGCTGGTGAAATTATTTAAAAAGAGCCCACAGGTTTTTATACTTAAATTCAACCAGCATGTGTAAATTCCCACCAAGGAAGAATTAGAGTCTGCTTGACATTCCTGGCTGCTACAAACCCCTCCTATGCTCTCATTTCTGTCTATCAGACCGAATCGCCCTGCTTCCTCTGCCAACTCACTCCCAGCTGATAAGAATCAAACCATCAGTAAAAACTGTTTAGGCATGGACAGATGAAACTGCAGCAGCTCCACGGGAATGTTTTCAGTGTACAGAGCAGCATCACCGATATCGCTGAGAAGAGATGTCTGTGCAGATTTCAAAGGATACAAAAAGACAGCACCCACCCCATCCACCGCCTGTTCACCCTCCTGCCTTCTGGCAAACGTAACAGAAGCATCTGTCAGGGTAAAACCTTCTCGCCTTTCTTTTCTTCACAGCGGCTTTGTTTTTTCAAGCTTTGACTTGAATTCGTCCGCCAAAAATGATTGGACATTGTGATTTTATTCGGTGTGGCAGTGTTGCCGTTTATATACGGTGGTAATGTTAATGTATGTATGAAAGGAAATAAACGAAACCACCGTGATATCACCAATAGGGTTGTCTAAAAACCTCTTTTTCCTCTTACTGCACGGCACCTTGGTGGCAGGAACTGACGCCACCCAACTTATGTAGTCCAACATCCTCATTTTAGATGAACAAGAAACAAAACGAGCGATAGCCGAGCTGAAACAAGGACGAGTGGAGCTCAATGTGCGGGCCAAGCCCAGAGGCCTAGGTCACCAAGCAACAGGTGGCTGAGCGTGGAAGAGCAGGATCGAGTACTCTTTGATTAGTGGTCCAGTTAGTTAGATTGGAAGGGTCCTGAAATGACCTGAGGCAAAAGTCGCTCGACCAGAGGACTTTTTTTCTTTTTTTTTAAATGCAAAGTCAACATCAAGCCATGTAATCATCAACATGGGAATGTATGTTCTCTGTTAGGTCTTTATTCATTGCTCAGAAGTCATAAATTAATAACAGATTTATTTATTGATAAAGATTTTTTTTACAAGGTGTTCTATAGGTTCAAATGTGTGTGTACGCAGATGTGCATATGTTTATTTATTTGTATAAACATACATAGATTCATACTAGTGTTAACATTGTTTTATGTTAAACGTCAGTTTCGATTTAAACTGTAAAAGTAATGGGTTTTTTTGAGGTCTCCGGTTCCTACAACTGAAAACAACTTTTTGGACTCTCAAAGGTGACTAAGAAATTCAGAAAAAGGTCTGATGGCAGAGAAAATGGCAGTAAGTGAGGAAGAGAGCGAACGAGTAAAGACAATTTAACCTGCATGCCTATGGGAGGACAACTGTTTCTGTATAATAGCTTTTTTTCTTTTAATCATTTTGTGTTTATTTATGCCACCACTAATGTATACCCTGGGATATTTCTTCTTATAGCATCAGCTGATGATTCCTTATAATTGGATACTGTAATCTGGCGGCCTGGCCTGCACCCCATCTCGGGAACACAGCTGGGATCCCGTCCAGCACCTTATCGCCAGGAATTTAAAAAATGGATAAAACCTTGCTTAAATTTGGAATTAATAAAATGCTCATATTAATACATAGTTAAATTTAATTATATTATGTAATCTGCTAGTTTGTAAAAGTAACCTTTTTTTTAGATGTAAAAGTAAATTACACTGTTAAAAATGTTAGTTAGATACCCTTCTGAAAGCAGAGTTGTGGTTTTTTTCTTTCCACTGCAGAGTTCTCATCAGTGCAGCAAGAGCACAGGCTTCTACTTGCAGCCTACCTCAAAACAGTCTTTCACTCTAAAACTCATCCTGCCAGCTGCCCTGTAAGCTCTTTTAGCGGATTAACTTTGACATGTTTGCACAAACTATTACTGCAGCAGACAGCCTTGCAGCATACCATTACAGCAGGTTGCTTGCTGGACCATAAGGGTTCCAGCGGCAGGGGTATGTGTTCTGGTATTTGTTTGGTTTTTCAAGTAGCTTCATCTTTGTGTGGTCCTCAGTTAGCACCAGAAGAATAAAAGTCATCACAGTATAGATAGCTATATCTATCTAGGATGTGGAACTGTGGCCACCAAGATCTAATATCTTGGTAGGATTCATGAAATCTTACTTCTTCCCCCTGACTCAGAGGTCTTTATCTTCCACTTTCTGTCGCGCCATTTCTGAGTGAGGACGCACACATTCACAAACACAGAGGCCTGCCATTTTTAGCATCAGCCACTGCTCGCGTTTCTCCGGGGATACGCGCAGGCTTCACTCCGCCATTCACACCTCTTCTTTCACATGAGCACATATCTTGTTTCTTGGTCTTCGCAGGGATAAAAGAGCATTAATCGGTCATCTATCCCATGTATGTTCCATGTCATAACTGTAGGTCTTTCCCACTTCTTGAAAAGTGAATGTCAAAATGATAAATGACCATTTAAATAAATATGGACATTAAGAATTAACAGAGTCTGTTCAGTTTCACACCTCTGCCAAATGAAAAACCATCACCATCGCCAGTGTTGATCTCATCTATACCAACTAAACAGGTGGGCCTTGGACTTTAAACGTTGACGTGGATTAATGAATTGATGTCTGTAATTAATGCTGGTGTTTCTGAACAGATGTCCGTCAATGCACCACATGTAAATGACTTCATGAAATACACTGAAGGATCCTCCTGCAGGAGCAAAAACGAGAGGCTCATTCTACTCCCTCCAGTATCTCACATTTCAATTTAAATTCAGATTTCCATTTAATAACAAGTGAAACTACACTTTCACATAACCTTATATTGAGTTTTATTTTTCAGTCTTCTTCCTCCATCTTCTGAAGTTGTGCAACAATTTCTTTTTTCTTTTACCATGTCAGAGAATATATTAGTTCACAATTATTTATTCATTCAGTATAGCCTCAAGGTTAGTCAAAGAAAGAAAAGACTATGCTTTCCAGTTGTTACCCATTTTCTTCTATATTTTGAATCTAAGAGGGGGAAAAAAAGATTCCCATGCTGTCACCTCTTGCATACAGAAGGAACAGCGATGCATTTTAAGTAAATATTCATCAGGTAGGATCAGAAAACAATTATGTCTCTTAATAACAGTGTCTATTACAACTGCAGGTGCGCGAATGTCTCTTTTTATTTGTAGCTCAGTGGGTCCCCCTATAGGTGTGGAGTGTAAGTTGCTTTTGTGACACTATCAAAGATTTCTGCTCTGCTGTTCGGTCACTCTCTTGTCTTTCTCTTTTGCCATGACCTTCTCAAGTCTCTTAGCTGTGTCTATTGTGACGTCTGCTGCAGCTCTGTGAGCTATAACGCTTTAGTGACTTGGCGACATGCTGACTGGGTCCTGATCCCAGCTGCTCACGGTCCTGCAGCTCTGTGAACAGTTTAGATATGGAGTTAGGAATGAAGAGACGGGTGACAGGAAGCCGCCATAGAGCTTCGGAGTGAAGAAGAGGACAGATGTTCTTAAATATCCCATTTAGCTTAAACGAGTCTCAATGGTTAGCGGTAATTTAATGGTATTGATAATAAAAGAATAAAATAAGAAATGTAAACAGGAATCTTTTATAAAAAACTTATATTTGGTGTATGTTGCCCTTCAGTTTTTATAAAACTATTTGTTGAGAATAGGTCCTTTTTTTTTTTTTTTTGGAACAAATACGTTTTTGCTTTCTATTAAAAAATAAAGCAAACTTATGTATTAGCTGTAAGAATATTTTCTAAATCCAGTGTTACAAAAAGAAAAACTCTTTTCTACACGTATTAGGATAAAAAAAAATTTTTTTAATTTATTACATTGATGGTGAACTAACAGAACTGGGGCTAAATAGTGCAATACTAAATCAGTTGTTTTGTGAACAACTGAAAGATTGTTGCACTGCTGACAGTTATTGGATTTGTACCATATCAAATATCTGGCACCAATGAGTAACTTGTAGCTTCCAGTTCAAGCTGCAGCCTGTGAGGAAGTAAGACACTGTGAGGAAGGTGAACCCTAACCCGTCAGTCCCACAGTGATGGAAGACACTGGGGCTTTGCAGTGGCTTTGCTGACAGGGAAGAAGAAAAATAGAACTGTCTCTAAAATCCACTTCTCATCACAATTTAGTGCCACCAGCTAAACTAAAAGTTTAACTGTTGTTTACATGTGTTTGCTGAATGTGGGTACTATTGCCACCTGTCGCCGTTGAGACTGACATACTTTAGTCGGAACGTCAATTCCCTTCTTGTGCATGAATATTGGGGGGGCGGGGGGGGGGGGGGGGGGGGGTGTACTCACTGACTCTGCTGCTGCTGAACCGGTTGCCTGACAACCACATGGTTGGTGAAAATATCTTTTGGCCACAATCTATCAGGTGATATTAAGGCAACTCTAATATGAAGCAGGATGTGATGCAGCATTATACTTGCTACAACTGTTTAAAATAGTGAAATGCCACAATTATTGTAACTGATTTCGGCATGAAAGGTCACAGTACCCACTATCTTTCCACTGTGGTTCACCACCTCAGCCCCAAACCCCCTGGAGACATTACAGTTCCCATTCATGGATCCTTCTACATTATTTAATTCCATATGTTACATTATCGTTGCAGGCCATGGCAGTGGTTCCTTTTTGTTCATCAACAGCAAAAGAAAGGCTTTATTAATCAAGTTAATCAAGTTGTCCGACAGAATTCCCCAGATTTACAAATTTGATTGATTATTCTTTCATCTTGTGTAGCTTCTCATATTACACATAAAGGTAATTTGATATTAGAAAAAGCTGCTGATGGCTTATTATTCACAGAAATGTTGGCCAAACAATGACTGAAATGTGTGAAAGGGAATTTTTTATGTCACTATTGCACTAATTAATATCAAAGATGTTCCCCTTAATGAGGATTTCATAAGATGGCTGAAACCAATTAATCTTTCTTCTGATCATGAAATACTTTTTGTCACTTCAAAGAAATAACTCTAATCTGTAATGTGGGAATTTAATAATCTGAATGTCAGCAACAAAAGGATTCAGTGAAAGACTTTAATCATGTCTTCCTCAGTCTGTAATTGCACAGCAAATATCAATCAATTGCATCCCAGTGTTTTTCCACATTGGAAAAGTTCCCTGAGGCAATCGTGTTTCATGTCGGTTTCTCATGTGTGTTTCTTTTATAAATAAGATGCTATTGGAAGGTCAAAGCCAACACAAACAACGCTGTGGTTTGTCTCTCTTCCATTTTTTCCTCTATTTTTGTGCATATGTGTGACTATAGTAACATATTTGCCATTATTGTCCTACTTAAAGTGAAAAATACACCTCCAATGAGGTGTATATAGTTACCTTTACCTTTCATAATTAGTGTTATGGCTACCCTGGTCAGTCACTCTTCAGTATCTCTTTCATAAAATGGATCTGGTACACTCTTCTATTGACAGCCATTTCCACGGGTACAGAACATACCGAAGTAACCACAACAAAGTCGGGGGGGGTTCGGGAATCACTCATACAGGAATTTCCAAGAGCCACAATTTCAAACAACGAAGATCGCTACAGAATTGCAAGTTATTGCTATAAAAGCAACAACAGTCAATTAGTTGCGTTCTTACTCCACTGCTCATCAGTTTGAATTACTTTTCTGACGCTGGTCTGGCTTTCACTATTCCCTCGTCACATGCTTCATTTTTCTAAATGGCTCTACGAGTTCCCCATAGAGCGGTACACTACATTGGATGCCACTTGTGCAACAAATCCAGTCGTGTTATATTCCACAGTTGACTGTCAGCTGTATTATAAGAATATGGAAGTGTTTGGGAATGACAGCAACTCAGCTACGAATTGGTAGGCCACGTAAACCGACGAAGCTCGGTCAGCGGATGCTGAAGTCCACAGTGCGAAGAGGTCGCCAACTTTCTGCAAAGTCAATCACTACAGACTTTCAAACTTCACGTGGCCGTCAGATTAGCTCAAAAACAGTCTGCAGAGAGCTTCATGGAATGGGTTTCCATGGCCGAGCAGCTGCTTTCAAGCCATAGATCACCAAGTGCAGTGCAAAGCGTTGGGTGCAGTGGTGTAAAGCACTCACAAATACACTTCTGCAAGAATAGTCAAAAAAATCGCATAAACACACTCCTAAACCTTGTGGACAGCCTTCCCAGAAGAGCTGCAATGGGTAGATCGACGTCATATTGAGTCCTATGAATTAGGAATGGGATTTCACATAAGTTCATATGCAAATCAAGGTAGGTGAGCTAATACTTTTGGCCATATAGTGTAGTTTCTTCGGCATTCATGGGTGTTATGAATGCCAAAGTACCTACTTTGTTGGTATGATGTACTTTGTAGCTAATTTGTAGGTACACACAGTACCTACTATTTGTAGGTGCTAGGTACTTTGTTGGAAATGTGTCGGTACCTATGGTACCTAGTCCCTATGTACGTTCGTAGAGACTAGGTACCTATGATACCTAGCATTCGTAGTACCCAGTACCTATTAATTAGTCACGTAGATCCATAGGTACTAGGTACTTTATAGGTTATTTTGTAGGTGACATGGGTACCTAATACCCACAAACATACATAAGTACTTCACAGGTATTAGATACTTAGTAGGTAATTCTGGAAAAAGGAAAAGAAAGTCATTTAGAAAAGAAATAGAATGTAATAACCCAAGAGTCAAAATTCACTCTAGTACTTGTAACCTTTTCTTTTGTAGTCTTGTGTAAGGAATGTAGTTTTGCTTTATTCTGCCTAAGAATGAAAAATTTCTAAAACAAGTTCTCTGAAATCTCAATCTGCTTTTTTCCTTTACCAGGAGTTCATGTCAGCTTCAAAGAGAAGTCATCTAACTTTTCCAAGGACACTGATACAACTCAATGCAATCACTTTTCCTTTTTTTTCTTGTACATTTTAACAGAGTTGGTGGCTGTATTTGAATTACAGTATAATTTTCAGGTAAAAAAAAAGTAAAGAAAAAGAAATCTACAAAGATCTGGAATGGGGATTTGACTGACCACTGTACATGTTTTCCCCGTGTAACGTCCATCCCAAATGTCTTTGACAACATCTGGACAAAATTAACATTAAATTTAAAGTGGCATTTGTGAATTTAATTTTAAACTATAGCTCTTCACAAAAGGCTTTTGGAGGTAATCACTTGCCTACCTGGTTATATCATCAATTGAAAGGGGTCAGCTCTTGATGGTGTAACATCTAATCATGGCTATGCAGGTTAGTTTGCACCATTTATTACCCTGACGTTTCTTTAGATTACTGATTTAGTCAGTAATATTGTGCATTGTGGGAGACATTAACAAAGTCTTTCCAATCTTTTCTTTGTGGTGTATATTGTGGAATTTGAGATGTTTGGGATCTTTCTTTTGCTGAATAAGCTATTTTTTATCATCTACAGCTACGTTTTCTTACATTAATATGGGAGTATATTTTCCTCAGGAATTTGCTGTCGTTCATAATAACTAGAATACAATGGTTTTAGTACATGCAACACCTAATCTTTCATTTCATGTCATGGTCTTTCAACTGCAGAATTGTACAAAGCTAATTTTGTACATTACACTGATTTTACTTATAATGAATATTTTATCTTACCCTTTATCACATATGCAGATAAATTAATCTTATACTGAAATATTCAGAGAGTTTGTTTCCAGGCATCAAAACTTTTTCATCTCCGATGGTGGTTGTTTCAAACTTAGTTGAGTTGTTTGGGATGTGTTTGTAAATCCTCCTTACCTTACTCTGGACAGTAAGGACTTTGGCCTTTTGTACCACGTTGCTCTTTGCCTCAAGGACCAGTCTGCAATCAGAGTATGCAGACTTGATGAAGTGGTGACTGCTATGTGAAACAAAGGCTTACTCTATCTTGGTTCTTTCTGGTTGACATCTTAGGTCCTTGGGGAGTTTTAGCTCCCTGCCAGTTGTTCATTCTTGCAGAGGCACTGTTATTGGCTGAGGAAACAAGGAGAGCAAGAAAAAGAAAGTATTCAAGGCCATGGGTGCTGACTAGGGCCAAGTGATAGAATTTTATTTGACAATTGGCTTACTCAATTAATCTCTTTGACTCTCAACCTGTATAGTGAGACCACCACTCCATTTGTTGCTTGAGGTGGACCAGAAAAGGGGTGCTGCTCTACATTAGAGCTGGTTGTACAATATGTAATAGCTCCTTATAGCATAAAAGAACTTTGTTTGGCGTTAGTACATAAATGGGCAACTTACTGGCATATGAACGCTTTATACGACTCATCATTTTCTCATAAAAATACTTTTTCTTTCCAATAAAAGTAAAAATTATACATTGCTTTGTTATGACCGCGGTCTAAATTCGATTTTTATGCATATTTAATCAGAATCAAATCATCATGGCTGAATGTTTACTTTGCACACTGCACGTATGTCCTTCTTGACATCCCCTAATTCAGACAGTTTCTATAGTAGTCTACATGCATAAAACCCATGTAAACAAACAGAAATGAAGTATGGAGAACTGGTTTAGCGACCGTAGCAAAAGGTTATGTGGTATCCTGATGCAAATTAGCTTCAAAGCCACCAACATCCGTCCGGTCCCAAAACGGTCATCTCCCTCCTGCTCCAACGACTACCGTCCAGTCGCACTGACTCCCATCATCATGAAGTGCTTTGAACGGCTAGTCATGCATCACATCAAGGCTGCTCTCCCCCCCTCTCTGGACCCCTACCAGTTCGCATATCGCTCCAACCGGTCCACTGACGACGCCATCTCCACTGCCCTCCACACAGCCCTCACACATATGGACACCAGAAACGCTTATGTAAGAATGCTTTTCATCGACTTCAGTTCAGCATTCAACACCATCATCCCCCAGCAGCTCGTTCGCAAACTGGACCAGCTGGGGATCAACACCTCGCTGTGCAACTGGCTGTTGGACTTCCTGACTGGGAGACCACAGGCAGTACGGGTCGGCAGCAACACATCCAGCACCATCACACTGAGCACAGGGGCCCCCCAGGGATGTGTGCTGAGCCCCCTCCTCTTCACCCTGCTGACCCACGACTGCACACCGATTCACAGCTCCAACCTCTTCGTAAAGTTTGCGGACGACACGACTGTGGTGGGTCTCATCAACAACAACGATGAGTCAAACTACAGGAGCGAAGTGAGCCGCCTGGCTGAGTGGTGCAGCGACAACAATCTCTCCCTGAACGTGGAGAAGACCAAGGAGATTGTTGTTGACTTCAGGAGACAACACACCCAGCATGCTCCTCTGACCATCAACGGTGCTGCTGTGGAGAAGGTGAGCAGCACCAAGTTCCTGGGTGTCCACATCTCAGAGGACCTCTCCTGGACTGTTAACACCGCATCACTCGCCAAGAAGGCACAGCAGCGCCTCTACTTCCTCCGCAAACTGCGAAGAGCCAGAGCCCCGGCCCCCATCAGGTACACCTTCTACAGAGGCACCATCGAGAGCATCCTGACCAGCTGCATCACCGTGTGGTACGGATCCTGCACCGCAACCTGCCGCAAATCTCTCCAACGCGTCGTGAGAGCAGCTGAGAAGATCGTTGGTGTCTCTCTCCCCTCACTTCAGGACATTTACAGCAGCCGTCTGACTCGCAAAGCCCTCAGCATTGTGAGAGACCCCACCCACCCGTCACACAGCCTCTTCAGTCTGCTGCCTTCAGGGAGGAGGCTGCAGACCCTCCGAGCCAGAACCAGCCGACTGAAGGACAGCTTCGTCCACCAGGCTGTCAGGACACTTAACACTCTCCCTTCTCTTCCACCGTTTCCCGCCTTGCCCCCCCCTCACTCACTCTGATCTCTGTATCTGTATTTTGGCAGATCTGGACCACTTGCTTGCTTTGCACCATGTCACTTTAAACAAACCGAAAAAACTGTTGTTGTCATGTCACAACTTGTTTCTTGTCTCTTTTTAACCTGCACTTTGTGTTTAAAATGTATTTATTGTGTAGCACCGAGGGTTTGAGGGTAACGCAATTTCGATTCTCTGTATGTGTCTCACATGTGGTAGAATTGACAATAAACTTGACTCTGACTCTGACTCTGACTACAAGTTGCGGGAAAAAAATGACTGTGTACCATCTTATTTCACCATCCATCCGCAAGCTTTAGTGGTCATCTTCACATTGGTTGTCCAACATGTTCAAGCCGTAGGTTAAAAAAAACCTTATGACTCTTCTGTGTTGCTAACTATACCAAAATAACTTTGTATAGTTTCATTATTTCATGTTAAATGTTGGTTTTTATTGCATGATTATTGTATGTATAATATCAAAACATCAATTGAGCAGTATTGTTGATGTTTTTGATGGTAATTGGTAATATTTGGTGGTCAGCGTTGTCACAGCTAGAAAGTTCCTGGTTCAGCTCCTGCATGGGGTTTTTCTGTGTTTTTCTATGCATGTTCTCTCAACATTGTATGCATTGTCTCTGGGTATTCTGGTTTTCTCTAACAGCTCCAAAAACATGTATGCACGGTTAATCGGTCCATCTAATTGCTTACAGTAGTGACTGTGAGAGTGTCTGGCTACTTGCATACATGTGGCTTGTCCAGGGTGTCCCCTACCCTTTTGGTGGATAAGCTCCAGCAGACCTTATGAACTTGAATAGAAATAAGCAGCTATAGATAATAGATGGGTGGATGAATGGAATTCACAGTATGTAAAAATGTACAATTTCATAGAGCTATGATTAAATTTTAAATTAACAGAAATTAATGTTGGCACAGCTATCGCATGTGTGGTTTTTTCAACATGTAAAAGTTTGAGTTGGCCTCAAATCTCACTATTGTGATGTAACAGGCTAACTTGAAAAGTTTCTCAACTTTTTAATTTTTTTAGTGTGATTGGAATCAAATTGGGGAAAGAATGCATTTCATGTGGCTTTTGGCTCCTCAGAAGTCAACAAATCTATCTAAATATAATCTGGATATGCTAAAAATCAGATTTGAGTCTGGATATCACCAATGAGTCTTTGCCCCTCTGACTCTGAACTTGCTTTGGAGTTTCAGCACTCCCTTTATGATTTAACAGAAGTTTCACATGGATTAACCCCAATAACGAAATGTTTTCATGTGAATTACTTAATTTACTTTGGAAGTGGAAAAAATACACATTGTGAAGCTTTTCCCAATAAAACTATGGACTTTGTTCCAAACAGTGTAGCTATGAATAAACCTTGAAAATTACTTTTCATAATCTCATAACCATAGTTCACGATGATTATAAGTCACCAATATTTATATGGCAACTTCAAATGACAAGTAAATTGAGTTTAGATGGATTTATCATCCAATTTGACCCTGAAAAGAGGGTGCCTTGACAATGAAAACAACCATAAAGGGAGTTTACGAGGTCACAAAGCCATCTGATCTCCTGTCTCGGTCTTATCTCTTGTCACTACATCAGTGCAGGACTGCTGATGGCAAAGCACTTACAGACAGATGACTGTAGTGGACACATTAAAAAAAAATCCCTGCTGTTATCCACCAGTTGTGAGCTAAAATGAAAAATCTCAGGCAGAGGGTAAAGCATTTCCTCTTAATTTCTGGCTTTTCTGGGGATCATTCTAGCAAAATCTTAGAAAATTAAAAGAAAATGTCAAATGTACTGTCTGTGCAAAAATGATAAAGACTCATCGAATTGAAATGATGCTGATTCCAAAATGAAAGTTAGAAATCGGTAGTTACATAGCAGATGGTTGGTTCAGAAATAAAAGGCATCACCAGTGAAAGTGACTGCAAAGCCTGTGCATCATTGTATAGTTCTACCTGTCAAATGATTTTATGAGCTCCACTTAACTCTACAGTTCACTTTCAGGTTGTTGTCCCTCTCAGGAACTTACAGAATAGGGTTTGGGGCAAAGATTAGGGACATTCAACACCAGTGAAGTCCACCTGTAGGTCCACCTGTATCAACTCCAGCAGAGAGAGAGAGAGAAAGAGGCGAGGAAAATGAATATTTTGGAGTTTGCTTTTGTTGTTATTTGCTGGGTTTTTTCCTGTACGTTTCCCCTTTCCCACCACCTCTAGTAGTTTCCCTTTCAAATAGCTGCAGTGTCCTATGGGAATAAACAAACTAGCGACTGAGTTATGTTCACTGTAGTTATTACAACAGGCTCTGCCAGACTACTGTGATTCATGTTGAGCTTTATTTTTCCATCATCGCCATTGTCGAAGGTTCACTTTTGTTCAGCTGTTCAGCAAAAACACATTAATAGAAAAACAGCGAGTGTTACTTTTGAACAACTGTGATCACAAAATGTAATCTCTAATTTATTTGAGAAGGTCTTAAAAGAGGAGGACAATATTACAATACTTTAAACAATGATTTCTGTTCTTCTTCCAGGATTTATTAGACACTAAAAGCTCATCTCTGCTCTCTAAAATTAGACATTTCCACTTAGATTTTCACCTAATGAAAACTAATCCCTTAATTCACTAAAAAGACTTGAGTGTAACATGTAATATGCACATCAGACTGTTGTGTCTGCCTGGCTGCAGCTGCTTACCCTCTGCTCTGCTCATACCTTTACTTTTCATCTTGATAATGATAAAGTGGTAATAATGTACTGGAAGTCCCAGTAAGTTCAAAATACCGGTTCCTTAGATTTGTTACATACTAAACTTTGACACTTTGAAGGAGACTATTTATTTTCTCCTAGAGGTTCACTTTGTTGTGTCTTTCGCCAAGGGCTGACCCAGCGACCTGACCAATGGGCATTCTTAGGAGCTGTCACAAACGTGGAAGCTGGAAGCCCATGGGCGCTGGTTCAAAAAGCAAGTCAGTCTCCACTGACACCTGTGTTAAAATGTGTGTATTTTTTTTAGCAAAAATACACACATTTATACCCTGGTACCAAAAGGCGTTTTGGTCTCCATGGATACATTTCCCGTCAATGAGAACTGTGGGGGGGTGGGGTGATATGCTACCCCATGTGGCCAGAAGTGGTATTGTTATATAGAGTGGCTTTATGTAAATCACTTTTGTTATTCACCAAAGGGCAAAGAAGAACCAGTGTTCATGCCAAACCATCTGATGACATATTACCCGAAGAGGTGGTCTTGACATGATGGACTAATTAAAATGTGGAGCTCTGGTGCGGTCCTCTGGGTAAGACTTTGTACAGAACCGAAACAGGGCCAAAAGAATATTTAGCCATTGCTTCTCTTCATTTTCAAACTTAAGTCATTAGCAGTAATAAATGTATGGAATCACAACTGCCAAACCACCAGGATCCTAGATTTCATATATCTTCCTCAACTTTTTGTTTCCATAGCAAAGACATCTGACAAATAACTGGGGAACGTTCTAATTTGAAGGGACACATTTTGGTATGTTTCTACAAGTTTACAAACTTATGAAGTGAATCAAACCAGAGCAAACAAGCGAAGGTGAAAAAGAGCCGCTAAAGATGTCAAGATGGCTGGTGTCTGTATACGTGGCATAAAATAGAAGCTTTTTATCTGCAGGTGCAGCTCAACAATTCTTCTTGGGTTGTAATCCCCTCAAGAGCATTTGAAGAAGGCAACTGCTGTTACGATAATCGTATCTGTCATTTCTGAAGCTCCTACTCAGACCACTCTAAAGCTGATAGGAAGGGAGACACAAGTTAGAAAGAAGAACCCTTCTTAAACTCCACGCTGCTTTCTTTTTCTTGCTGCCATTTCCTTTTCACAAAACCTCTTGCTCTGTAACCAAACTGCAACCACAGGCGTTGAACATCATTTCAGCAGTGACACCTTAATCCGCAAAAAGCTGAATAAACGAAAAAAACTTCTTTAGCAGCTGTGATGTAAATGTGTTTGCAGTATTCACTGACATAGGATCCTATCAATGATAAATGACGGGTGGGGGGCAGTTTGCTAATGTGTGAAGTATACCCCTTGGACCATTCAGTCCCATGGTATGGCCGACTGGAGCCCATTCTAAAAAATAATAGTCTCTTGCTATTGTCTGCTCCATATGGGCTTTATACTAAAGTTCCTGAGTCAGGAAAGGGAGCGGAAATTAGTGGAAGCAGCAAAAACAGGTGTGGGAAAAAGAACAAAAAACTTTGTTCAGGTGCTGGTTGGATTTTATTTTGTTTTTCTGCTGTTGATCTTGGAACAAAAAATGAGAGAGAAGAGAAACAGTCATTCCAGTAAACAAATGTAATTTTTCCACCATTAAACAATTACAAATGAAGTGAGTTAAAGGTTCTCGGTCGGACAATGGTTGAATGCCCTCTCTGGGTTTGGAGTTGAGGTGTTGTCTTACGTTGAGGAGTTGACCCCTCTCTTGGGTTCCTGATTGAGGGAGGACTGACGTGGAATTATTCCAGTCCCTGCAATAATGTGGACTCTGTACTGGTCTTTAGTTGTGAAGAGAGAGCTGAGCTGAATGGAAAGGCTCTCTTTTTACCGGATGATCTGTGTTGCATCCCTCATCGGTGGTCACAAACTGACTGGAGGAATGAGATCTCAAATACAAGCAGCTGACATGAGATTCCTCCCCGAGGATGGCTGGACTGTCGTTTAGAGACAAAGATAGAAGTTCTGTCATTTGGGAGAAACGCAGAGTAGAGCTGCTGTTCCTCCTCTTCAAGTAGATCCAGAGCAGGTGGTTGGGGCATCTTGTGTGGATGCCTCATTGATAACTCCTTGGAAATGTGTTTTGGACATGTCCAACCAG
Organism: Xenentodon cancila; assembly: GCA_014839995.1. Lineage (NCBI taxonomy): Eukaryota > Metazoa > Chordata > Actinopteri > Beloniformes > Belonidae > Xenentodon > Xenentodon cancila. Next base: position 10,993,116 of record CM026219.1, on the reverse strand, counting down.
GAGGACACCCCGGGAAAGACACAGGAGACATTGAACAGATTACAGTTTTCAGGTGGCTTAATAACACCTGAAAGAAGGTTACTTGGGAGAGGGAAGTATGGACCTACCTACTTAGGCTGCTGCCCCCACAAACTCAAAACGGATAAGTTAATGGATGGATAGATGAACGTTACGGTAAGATAAGATGAACTGAAAAATACCTTTTTAATGCCAATATTTCAAAGTTACAACAAAATATGCTATAAGCAAAAGGCATTTATGCAAGCAACTGTTAAATGGGCCTGATGTATTCCAGTTAATCTATAAAAAGTGGCTACAGTGAAGAAAAAAACAGCAGTCACGACATATTTACACAGGGCTGTTTTATTTGTCAGCTCATCCTATAATTATGAAAACTGTGATGAAATTGTTCTTTTGGTCAGAACTTGGTCTGAACTGGGGAGCAGTGGGTCGAATTGGGCTGATATCAAAATCGATCTCCGCGCTCGTCACGTTGCCCCAGATTGCCCTCTCAGCCCATCGCGCATTGCTGCTGTCCAAAGTCAGGATTTATCAGCCTGCTCTGAGTTATGTTGATTTCCATTCCATCAGCTTAACTTCAAATAGAAAATATGAAAAATAAATTCATGACTCGTCAGGAAATCCTGAATCTGTTATCCAACACTGAAGGCATTTCTTCAGTAAAACAGAGAAAAACAACTACTCCTGCTGGTTTGAAAAAATACACATAGATTTTCTCAACTCTTCACCTCTTATCATCACATTGAGCCCCTGAATGTCCCCTCACACACACACACACACACACACACACACACACACACACACACACACACACGCACACACACGTACACACACACCCACACACATCAAGAGTGAGAACAAGGACTCAAACACAGCAAGACATTCTCATTAGTGTGCACAAATGAACATAATTTTAATTTGGCTATTAATAAACAAACAGACAGTATAAAGTAACACAGCCTCCCCCCTGTGAGACCAAAATAACAACACAAAAACATTATTAGGCACCAGTAACCTTCACATTATAGAATTCATTGAAAATAATCATTCAAAAAGGTGAAATAAGACAAAATCTAAACATAGACTATATTCATTTTTATGCTGTTACAAGGTATTTGTTTGAAGTTTAAGAAGTTTACATTAAAAACCTTGTAATATTAGAATAAATTAACCCTACAATGCCAAATGTGTCATATTTAAAATTGTTTTATTTTTTTTAGATATTTTATATGTCAGGCTTTCAAGGTTTAACAGTATTACTTTTAAGTATGAAAGTAAGCTGTGGCACCTTAAGGCAGGAAATGGCACATTTAATCAGTACCAGTACTGTTGAGACTGCTGTTTAAGGCACACTCTACCAATCTCACATGTAAAAAAAAAACCTTGAGCTATTATCAGGTCATCATGAATTAAGGCGTTTATAGCATACACTTGGGGGAAAAAAGGCATTTAAAAGTCAAGATGCTCAAACACAACTATGGGAACTGAATTTCTTGGTAAAGTAGCCAGCCTTCTTCTGTATTCAGACTTCTAAGGATTAAATCATGTAATGAAGCTCAACAGGTGACATTGCTTGATTAGTCACATATGTTTGCTTTGGCAATTAATCAAAGAAAAATATTACAAGACACAGGAAAAAAAAAAAGAAAAAGCTTCGCACAAGAGGAGAAAAATGGCCAAATCATTTATAATCAGTGTAGATTTGAAGTAGTAGAACTCTACCAAGTTAATCACACACTAATCAGTTCCCTGGAGGGAAAAGCTGTCAGTTCACCTGCTTTCACTAAAGAGGCCATTCACAGAGAACAATGTGTTCTTATGTAAAAATCTTAGTTTGAACACGCTGGGATGGAAAGCTGCATGCAAGCTGAGTTTATATTAAAATGGTATATGAGCTCGAGGACTCCTGATTCTGAATTCATGTCAGGGTTCGAGGCTGATGGCATGGTGATAAGATCAGGGGAAACAACCAAACACTTGCTTATTGATGGAGTAGGTGAAAGTTTAAATGTTCCCTTAAATGAAACATATGCATGATTCCCAACACATACTCACCAACCCAAAATACTTATCCTTGAATACAAAATAACACCACACTAGTTGTCAGAGCAGCACAGTATAATTTACCGGGGCTACAAAATGGGTTTTGATTACAAGGCAGCAAAAGAATAGCTGACCCTCTTATCAAGCGCTGAGAGTATGCAGTTAATCCACTCTGTTCCTCTCTCGCCCCTTGCAAATAATGAGAGGCTGTCTGAACCAGTGGACCTTCATCCCTGGACTGTTAACCTCTTACAGCTTGAAGCACAGCTGGCACATGGGTTTCAAAATGAGGTCTCAAAGTCCCAAAGGCCCTGTAAGTCAGTCCAGGAACTTGCCAACTAGCAGAGTAATTAATGCTTGACTTTTATTTTGCTCATTACAACCCAGAGAGGACTGATTAGTATAGACGTGGATCACACCGTGGAAAGTAGACAGCGCTGCAGTTAGCCTTTAAATCGCACCTAACATTTTTATCTTACCATGCCGAAGTGGCTTAAAAGTTTAATTTTTGAGCATATACACTATATGGCCAAAAGTATTGGCTCACCTGCCTTGACTCACATATGAACTTAAGTGACCTCCCATTCCTGATACATAGGGTTATGACGGTTAAAATGACGTCGGTCCACCCTTTGCAGTAATAACAACTTCAACTCTTCTGGGAAGTCTGTCCACAAGGTTTAGGAGTGTATTTATGGGAATTTCTGACCATTCTTCCAGAAGTGCATTTGTGAGGTCACACTGATGTTGGACCAGAAGGTCTGACTCTCAGTCTCCGCTCTAATTCATCCCAAAGGTGTTCTGTCAGGTTGAGGTCAGGACTCTGTGCAGGCCAGTCAAGTTCATCCACACCAGACTGTCATCCAGGTCTTTATGGATCTGCTTTGTGCACTGGTGCACAGTCATGTTGGAAGAGGAAGGGGCCAGCTCCAAACTGCTCCCACAAAGTTGGGGGCATGGAATTGTCCGGAATGTCCTGGTATGCTGAAGCATTCAGAGTTCCTTTCACTGGAACTAAGGGGCCAAGCCCAGCTCCTGAAATCAACCCCACACCATAATCCCCCCTCCACCATACTTTACACTTGGCACAATGCAGTCAGACAAGTACCGTTGTCCTGGCAACCTCCAAAGACTCATCCATCAGATTACCAGATGGAGAAGTTCCATTCGTCACTCCAGAGAATAATGCATCTCCACTGCTCTAGAGTCCAGTTGCGGCGTGCTTTACACCACATCCGATGCTTTGTATTGCACTTGGGTATGTATGGTTTGGATGCAGCTGCTCGGTCATGGAAACCCGTTCCATGAAGCTTCCTGTGCACTGTTCTTGAGCTAATCTGAAGGCCACATTAAGGTTGGAGGTCTGTAGTTGATTGACTCTGCAGAAAGTTGGCGACCTCTTCGGACTATGCACCTCAGCATCTGCTGATCCCCCTCCATCAGTTTACGTGGCCTTACCACTTCGTGGCTGATTTGCTGTCGTTCCCAAACACTTTAATGTTCTCAAAATACAGCTGACAGTTGACTGGAATATTTAGGAGCAAGGAAATTTCAGGACTGGTTTTGATGCACAGCAAGCATCCTATCACAGTTCCACGCTGGAATTCACTGAGCTCCTGAAAGCGACCCATTCTTTCAGAAACAGTTGTAAAAATCTTCATGCCGAGGTGCTTGATTTTATACACCTGTGGCCATGGAAGTGACTGGAACACCTGATTCCCATTATTTGGATAAGTGAGCAAATACTTTTGGCAATATAGTATACATACTACTGATTTAAACCAAATTATATTGGCTGCATTTATGAGTATACATTAATTTAATAAAGTGAGACCACATAAGGACAACATATTTGTCACTTCCTGGTTGTGTTTGGTAAATACGATTTCTTGCATAGGGTTACAAAAACATTAAGAACTGGGTTACGACACTATGGCAGCTATGCCGCTATCATATCAATGGTGCCATTTTGACACTTTACATGCAGTTGTTCCCACTGATCACCAGAGGAATCCAAGTCTCTTCATACACAGCCCTTGTATTGTCAGCTGGAATAAGCGTGGGGGCAGTCAGCCCCTCAAACTATAACACAAAAGACTGAAAGCGTAGTGGAAACTACCAGCAGGAAGTTTCTTTCAGGCTTCAAGAACATGCTGTCGTTGTTGGACATTTCAATGAAGGCTGCCAATAATTGTGCTATCTAGGACATAATTTGCTTTTTCTATTACATAAAAGTCCTTTGTTGCTGTTCTAGTCTGCTTTCAGTTATACAAAAAAAGTCTGACCTTCACTATTAATCATAACACATATGGAAATATTAAAGAGTCTAGCTTTGTTTGGCAGTTTAATGTATAAAATACTACTCTACGCTCTCTGCTGCATGACAGCAAATAAATACGCTCTGAAGAGTTAAATAATTGCATTATTCCTAATTACAGAGGAGTTGGCAGACAGTGAGCTTTATTTCAAAGTATGGTAGTTTTTATTCCCTTTGTTCACTCATTTTGATTCTACTGTGACCTCTTTGGATCTCTTCAAACTCACTGCTCAGTCGTCCAGGATGATAGATGAGAGGAATACGCGAGTTGTCAGAAGCTATTCTCTGCATACATCTGTCAGCAAACCAGTCTTCGAAGACAGAGAGCCAAAGAAAGACAGAAGGGAAGAGAATGGGTGAAATGACAAAGATAAAGAGGCTATGAAAATGAAGAAGAGGGACTGAAGACAACACGGTAATGGAAACGGCGGGTGAAAAAATAGATGGGGGAGAGGGACCCAGGCTGAAAATGAAAGAACGATTTATGGAGACAGTACTGTCCTGTGATTGGAAAACTTGTTTTGTTTCTCAATTTAGCTAAAAATATTAAAATAAACTTTGAGTCGGCTCCAAAACGTAGATTAACGTGAGCAGAAATACAGCCAAGAGCCATGCTGTCGGCTCAGCGCAGAGAAACAGAGAGCACGGGTTGTGTGTGATAACCTATAAGTATTATTACAGTGTTTGATGAAGCAGTACTGTTAGATCCCGTTACTTTATTCCATCAAGTTAATATTCCTGGTGCTGCTCAAGATATGTTTTACTGTCAAAATTAAATTGAAGTCATTTTTCAGCTGTGCGTGCAAAGTAAACCATTATGAAAATCAAAACAAGACACAAATTTACTGGAAGACCGCTTGGCATATTAGAAAATGCTTGAATAATCTCACAAGAGATGGTGTTAACAGAGTCTCATCATTTATTTTTCACCTTGTGGATTTCTGGATTCCAATAAATCAACGTCTACTCACAGAGTTGTGGAGAAAAATAAAAATTACACACTTGCACCACAATAGGAAAACAGAAGATTTAGAGAGATTTTATTGGTGTTGCAGCTCCTTTGGATAATGTACACGAATTGGTCCAGGCAGAAAGCAGAACTGGGCATGAAATTAACAGTTGGTGACCTGTTATGACCAGTGTACTTTTACCTTTCAAGCATAGAACCATGCACAAATACCATCAACGTCCGCCTACACATTTATCTGTGTACCTCTAATGTTAATACAGTATTTTCTGTTTCTTTGTTTTTTTATAAAGAGACTGCAGTAGAAAGACGTACAGTTATTTAAATGCACATGTTCTATCAGAGCTCAATAGCCCTCTTCTGGGTAGAGAAATCTCTAATGCTGTTCCCAGAATATGTTGGAGCCAATCACAGCCCCAACTATTTCATTGATCACAGGCGTCTTCTGTCTTCTGTGGGTGGTGTGTTTGTTTCTTCTGTCTGTAGAAGGCTATAAAATGTTATGTGGTCTTTCAGCAGTCTTTCAACTATTCATCAAGCTTCTAGCCTTACTTTTTCGTTTAGTTGTTGCTTCAGATTGCTACATTCATCACCACTGCTTTCATCTGGAGTTTGTCAACCACAATGATGTCCATATCAGTTATATCTGGTTAGCCATTATTAGTTTATCTCCCGCAGCATCTTTGATTGTTTGTGCAGCCTTAAACATTCACTAAGTTGTTCATCATTGAGAGCCGTCATTCTTGAGCCATCCTGTGATTGGGTTTTGCCACTCACTAATGCTCAGCCCTCCTCCTTCCACTTAGTGGGCAGTGTTGGGCTGATACACTTAGAGTAAACCCATGATATATTGTGAGGAAACCCTTCACTTCCTAGTGTCAGTGGGGCATGTGATTACTGACAGGGCATACAGGTTGATTTCTAAGACTTTTTACTTCTCTTTCAGTGGACTCCTGACCATCTCCCTTATCCTTCCTAGGCACTTGATTGTGGCTAACTTCATTGGGGCCATTTCAGAGTTGTCATTTGCTTCACTCATAAGTGGAGCCATGTACCTGCCTATCATGGCCACCACGATGCCTGACAGCAGTTTACATGCTGTACACAGGCTGTGTAACAGATGTGTACTTAATAACAGATTTTGAGTTACATGACACATTAGTTAGGCACAAACAAATCATAAGCTGAGATTTCATCTGTCAACACTGAAAATATCTCATGTGATTAAAGGTTGAGCGTATCTGTGCTGTATTACAGCTTTGCACGGACTGAAACAAGTAAACAGGATGCAATGGTGCGTGATAAAAAGAACTGTTCCATCATCAGCGGCTTAGCAACATGGGTTGCTAAGCTTTTGTTTCTTTGAATATTGCAGTAACATACATCTGTAGCCTTCTGCTGCCAGGCAGGTCCCATTGAGACCAGAGTGGAACGTAATGATGAATTTAAAAATCTGCCAAAACCCTTTCTCTGCATCCTGACCTTAGGACTCAATTTCCCTTGGTACGCTATCGAGTTGAAATCAGATAACTAACAAAAAGTGTGGAAAATCTAATGCATACCAAGTGAAGGGACATGCTGACAATCCCCAATGATAATAATGCCATACTCTGAACTTCCAAAGCACAAACCCAGCATAAAGTTGAAAGGAATAGAGGCAGAAAGGGAAGTAGATTTGGAAAAAAAAAAAAGAGTACACTCATTGATTTGAAGGAGTTAAGTCTGGATGCTTTCTTTTCTAAGAAGACAAGAACTTACCTGCCTGACCAGTCTATCCATGCATTAGCAGCCTTTTTGTTTATTATTATTATTATTATTACTATTGTTATTATTAACTAAATCAGGTACCATGAGGAAAAATAACCTGGTAACTTTTGAGCACAGTTTAATCTAAGGGGTAGTTTCCTGGCTACAAGTGATTGCATACCATTATAGACTTAATGATAAACTTTTTTAGGATAATTATTAACATTTTTAAAAATGTTAAACCTTGTTTAGCAGCTAAACCAGCTTCCTTTGTGTGCCAAGCAGTTCAAATAATTTGCATTTAGTAACTGGACTAGCAGTTAATTGCACACATTGCAAAACTTGATAAAGCCAGTAGATGTTTTGATGAGCAGATAAGCTTTGAATAATATAGAGGCATCACCATGTGAAATCGGAAATAGCATCAGACTCATGGACAAAGGATACACATTCCTATAGTTTTCGTTTAATTTCGTATCAACAGCTTCAGTATAGACACATTGATGGAAAAGTTATACAATAATCCCCTTACGTTTGAGCTATGGATATGAGGACATCTCGGAGAATTCAAATGAAACAAGATGATGATACTGGATGCACTGAGTAGATGATTGGACCTGTTACAGTCCAGTCTACTGGAATTTATCCCCACAAATGGAAATCCATCAAAAGTGTCTATTCTTTTTCTTCATGTGTTACTTACTGCTGCTTTGCCCAGATTCAGTGACATAACTCTATAAGCCATTGGGTATTCTTCAGCATTCTTTTTAAAGTCCATCTTTACATGCTTTTCCTAATGTTAATCCAGTTGCTTGTGTTACCTTACTCTAACTGGTGCTGTTGCCAAAACCTAAAGAGAAAAGTGAGGGAAACCAAAACACCGGTGTCACATGGAACTCACAAGACCTGTAAACCAAAACAATTTACAAAAAATGGTCTCCAATATGGAACCAAATGCAGATGTCCAAGAAAAAGGAGGTCCTGGAGGTCCTGTACTAACTTTTCTACCTACTATCACATATTCTATTTTTCGTCAGGACCACATAATGCTGTGGTTGGTGCAGATCCAAGCAAAGACCAATTTTGACAAAACATCTCTTTAGAAAACGTTGCAACCACCTGTAATATTACTAAGAAGGCTGTAAAAAATTCAGTAATTTTAATTTAAACTAGACAGCAAAGTGGATTGGTAAAGTCCAACAACTTTGGATTTTCCCTTTTTCTTTTTATAGACACCTTATCTTACCAAAAGACCAAGATAACCAGATATGTAAAGTATTTATGACTTTTAGAGTGCAGATGTTACTAAAAAAAAAGAAAGAAAAATCCTTTATGAAGACCTTTCATGACAGTAAGGTAGACCAGGCGAAAAAACAATAATTTATTCATTAGTCGTTTCGGTTTTCGAATGACTATGCCATGGAAAATGTATGACTTTTGTACCTCTTTGTATCTTTCCTAACTACCATAGAAATGAATGAATTGTCCGAAACTGACACGTAATTCATATTTTAATCAAAAAAACCGTTTTCAGTTTGAAGCTTAAGATTTGTTCTTTAGTTCTGCTGGGCTCCAAGTAAAATCATGCTTGGCAGATGTTGGCAAAGGAGTGAATCTAAGAACTTTTTGAATGTTGTATTTAGAGTTTGAAAGTGGTTTACATTAAGGGGAAAAAAGCACTCAAAAGGAAAATAGATTGGGAAAAGTGAAATGAAAATAGTTGTTTTCTTGGTGTAGCCTGTTTAATCTATGGTGCAGAGAGAGAGAGAGGCAGAGAAGAGCTTCACATTACTTGTTATCCCTCATGTTAATTAGTTTTAATGGGTGTGCCTGCATTGCTTCTTGCTTATCACAACCTGACATAATGCGTTATTATACAATACCCTGAGTAACACAGCTTCAACTGATCTCAAAATAATGGTATTCCATGGAGACCGTTTGTTCTACTTTTCTGAAGTTTTATTCATAAGTGTAAGGATTTGATCACCAGCCTGCTTCATTTTCCTATACAAGCACTTTAGAACATTCAGCACATTATTACAGTTTAAGGGAGGGAAATATTCGTTCATGCTGTGCAACATCTCAGTAGCAGACTTAAACACTGAACTAAAACCCAGTGATGGCACTGATGGCTTTTGTGACTTACACTACTGTTTCCCCTTTATCGGCGTCAAATCAGCTGTTGTCTGGGTGTTAACCAAGTCATTCAAATGTGTGTATTTATACATGTGTATAATGTTTGACCATCTGTGGAGATAATGACTTTAGTTCTTTTTTTTTTATTTTAAAAAACCAAGAACTTTGTTTCAATTACATTTGGAATATCTGATTATTCCAGTTGGACCAAGTATTCACCTCCATATGCGTACACAACATTCACCTTGCGAACGTTTCTTGCTTCTGTACTATGTGAGCAGTATGTGCGATACCGGAGGCGTCCACTTGGGGGAGAATGTAGATTCATGGTCATAAATTCAAAAGGGAAACACTGTTGGAAGAGGGGGAGGGGGTTGTTTCAAAAAGATAGATATCAGTTTCATTGTTTGACTTCCTTCAAAAATATAGATTAATGAATGTGTCTGGAAAATATTCCCTTATGGATATAAGATTTGTCTAAGGAGTAAAAGACTGATTAGAAATTCGGACTTCCGGAGGACACTGGCCAGCGTCAGGAGAGGATGCTGCAGCGCCTGTGAGAACATAAGGCAGCTCTAATATCCGTGATGGTTTACAGAACCGACTGTTCCGAAACAATTTGAGAGTTTATAAAGTTCTCTAAGAAAGCGAGAAAAATGACACAGCTGGTTTTGTAAAGAATTTAATTGCGACTGCGCTGCAACATTGGAGGAAGGACCTGCAGGTTTTGCAGGATTAAAACGGTGGGTCCTCTGCTCGGGTAAAATTTTGATAAGGTTGTCCTGTTACATTGTGGCAAATTGTCACATTATCACTGACATTAGTAAGGTTGCGTATCACTGTCTATAACAGAAACAGAACCTGCTAAAGATAAGTGAAACGTACAGGAATGTTGGTAGGAAAATCAGGGAGTTAACTCTGTTTTTATTTGTATTTTTACGATGAGACCCAAGACGGGATCACCACCTCACCAAGGATTTAGGAATGTCTGTACTCAGCTGGACTTTTGGAAGTCACGTGTGCTTTTTTTTTTTTTTTTTCTGTGTGTTAAGAGTTTTTATATCCTTAACAGGTTGTTTAAGTCCACACAAGTGACTTTTGTAAAAATCATGGTATGGTCAATTACTTTAGGCAAAGGGGAATCTGGGGAAAGTAAACTGATAAGGAGTGTCGATTCATGTCTGATTTTGGAGTTGACAGTTACAATGTGGAAGGAATAAATAGTCCTATAAAAAGAATATTTTAACTCAGATGAAGAAAGTCAATTGCTTAATAGGCTGTTGCAGGAAACTCACTTAAATTATGTAGAACACAAGAAATTGAGAAGAGACGTGGTTGCACAGATATATAAAAGCCTTTTGTTCAAATAGCAGAAAGAGAGGAGTGGCAATTTTGATTAGTCAGTCCATTAGTTTTGCCTTTCAGAGAGAAGTAGAGGATAAAGAAGGTGGATATCTACTTATTGTAGGAACAGTAGGTGGAGTAGAGCTAACCATCATAAAAACGTACGCTCCTAATGACGATGACCCTACCTTCTTTAAAGAAGTCGCATCTGTAATAGCAAGGGAAACCAGAGGTACCATCATTTTAGAGGGTAACTTTAATTGTGTTTTAAATATGAAAATGGATCAATTACCTTTCGATTATGGACCCACTAGCAGGAAATCCAAAGCAGCAAAACACATGTCGGAAGAATTGGGACTTGTGGATGTTTGGAGAGCCTGGAATCCAACAACGAAAGATTTCACCTTTCTGTCTATGGTACACGGGTCATATTCTTGACTTGATCTGATTTGCATTTCAAAGCAAAGCCTGCATAAACTTAAAGAGTGTGTTATTGAACCTAGTACTTTATCTGATCATGGTCCTGTAAAACTGAAATTGAATTTTGACTTTGAGCGGCACTTCAAATACTCGAAACTGAATAATTCATAGCTAACGGGCCCAAGTATAAAAGAGCAAATAAAACAACGATAGACAAATAGTTCGCCATTAATGATAATGGATCAGTATCATCCTCAACTTTTTGAGATGGGGCAAGGTAGGTGCTGAGAGGGAAGTGTATTTAGACTGCTGTCAAGAAAATGTAAAAAGACCAGCCAGGGGTACCTGCCTAGGCAGGTTGTGGGTGCCTGCCCAACCTGCCGTAGCACAGGCGGACCCCCACCGGGCAGTGGCGACCTCCCAGCAGCGAAGAAAAACGATGGGACACACCCAAGCCAAACCTCGAGCATCGCTAACAAGGGCCTGGACACCCAGCTACACAAACCCCCCAAAGTCCACAAGGACCCTCAGGAGCCCACCACCACGAGGCACCAAATGTGGAGCACTTAGGAAACCCAAACTACCCTAGAACCAGACCACACAAGGACCAGGAAAAGCGAAGGAGATCCAACTACGTCCCTATGTACAATGCTATTTACAGCATTAGAGACATCCATACAGGTTCACCTCAGACCATCATCCCTGTACTTGTTGAACATCATCAGTCTGAGACTTTCTTAAACAAACTCATGCTTGGTCATTGCTTCAGTTCTTGGCTGAGTTAAGAAGTGCACGTTCTCTTTATGGTTGTTCCAACACTTCTGGTTCTGAAGTTAAGGTTTCCCCAGTAATCTTAACCCCCCTCTCTATCAGTAAAGAGTTTCTGTATAGTATCTGGTAGTTGTTTGTTTCTAGCTTTATACATCAGCTGAGCTGTTTGAAATTATACCAGATCTATGAGGTTTAGAAGGCAGGAGTTTTATAATAACCCATTAATGTGGTCCTGGAAGCCTACCCGATGAACCATTCTGATGGCTGTTTTCTGTAGTGTGTCGGAGTGAGGATTTGTAAGAGTTGATCCATGTTTCAGAGATGGCAATAATACTGAATGGTTGGTTAAACTGACACAGATAATGCTTGATTTTTTTTTTCAAGGTTTGCATACATGCTTCTGCTGTTGAAATGTATAATAGAGAGATTGACGTCAGATTGAACTGTTCTTTTGTACTGATCCTCTGAGTAATAGCAGCAGTTGTCGATGATGTCATAGTAGAAGTTAATATCCAGGTCAACGTCATCCTCCATGTCCTGATGTTTGTACTGTGTGTAATTAAATGTTTTTAGCTCTATTTTTTCGCAATTCAGAGTCATAAAAGGTGATCTGTCAACAGATGATGATGAATATTTGCTAGTACTGAGTCTAGTCCTGATGGTGAAGAGTTCTTACTGTCTGTTTTACCTTCATTCCCATCAGTGCTCAGTTAAATCTTGCCAGCCACTTCCTAGTCTCTGATGACCTTCGCCTCCTTCAATGTTCTGTTCAGCTTGATGAAGATCTTGCAACTCGAGGTCCACATAGCCTGGATTCTTCCCTTGCTTCTTCAGAAACAAGGCTTTCCTGGCGATGTCCGCGTTCCGTTTGGTCAGGTGTTCGTTGATGTTGACGTCCTATCCTCTCAGCTTCTTTTTTTGTTTTAGCAGCTCCGTTTTATGTTTTTATTGCTGACAAACCTCATAATTATGGCTGGTTTGTCGTTGCTGCTCCTCCTGAGCAGCGGGTGACAGGCTTCAGTGGTGTTCTGGTCCTCTATTTCCTTGGATTGGAGAAAAGAAGCCACCTGTTGTTTGATGGAATCTGACAGTGCTTGTGTTGGTGTGGTGTCCTGGTTCTGCTTATGCACTGTCATTGTGGGATGCTGAGTGAGGGCTGGTGGGGGGGACTGGGTTTGGGTGGTTTTGAGTAGGAGTGCAGCATGGTGGGATTGGGTGGGGGTCTGGGTGCTCTCGGGGTGCACTATGTGTGTGGGTGTGAATATGTAGTGTGAGGCATATAGTGTAGTGTGAATGTGTATGTGAGTATCAGTGTGTAGTTGGATGTGAATGTCTATCTGGATGTAAATTTACAACCCTAAACTTTAGTGTTCAAATATTAGATTACTTTCAGCGTTACTTTGAGTTGTTTTTTTTCACAAATTTATTAGATTCTGAAAACTGGATGAATGTAAATTGTAATTATGAAATATTGGAGAAAGGGTAGAATTAAATAATACTTCTTCCTACCCTTTTTCAGACATGTTGAACAGGATATATGTGTTATGTGTTTTGCTATGTGTGTGCATGTATATATTGATGTGTAGGTGCACATTGGGTATAGATTTATTTTATAGATTTGTGTTACATACATTTATAACAGATCCATTTATTTGTATAGACTTATTTTCAAAGGGTTCTGTATGTTCAAATGTGTGTATGAACGCATGTATTTTTTTTATTCATAGATTCATACTAGTGTTAACATCGTTATGCTTTACACAATGATTTTGACATGTCTGTAATTAATCAATAAAAATGGACAAAAAACATCTGAGAATGGAAAGGAAAAAACAATTGGAAAGTGATATAAAAAGACTGAGAAATGAACAAAAAGTGACCAGACATGAAAATGAATTGAAGCAATTACAAGACTGTAGAACTTCATTGGATTAACTCCTCACACGGAAAGCTGAGCGAGCGCTTCGATACACAAGCCAAAGATACTATGAGATGGGAAATCGAGCGAGCCGGCTACTTGCCTTTGAACTGAGAAAAGAGCCGTCAAGCCGCATTGTTCCTAAGATAAAACACCCGGCATCTTTGACCGAGGTCTCACACCCAGAATAAGTAGCTGAAGCATTTCAATTTTTTTTTCTTCATAAAAAGCTTTATGATGCACCAGAAGAAACACAAAACAAAAGCAAATTGGGAGTTATGTTCAACAATCTTAATTTTAAAGAAACTTTCTGTGTCTGAGGCGGATAAATTAGTAGCTCCTATTCAAGAACAATACAAGATGCTATCAAGTCATGGAAAAACAACAAATCCTCTGGCACAGACGGGCAACCAGGTGAATTTTATAAGGCCTTTATGGAGGAGCTTGTGCCAAAACTTTGTTAGGTTTTTATTTATGCTTAACAGGAGAATGACCCACTAAAGAGCTGGGTGGTGGCTGTAAAAACAGTTTTACACATGGAGGGGAAAGATCCACTGGACTGTGGTGCCACTAGGCCAATCAGCTTGCTGAGGAATGATGTAAAAATAATCAGTGCCATATTGATGAATAGGATGCAGAAGTACTTGGGTAAATGGATTAACCCTGACCAGGTTGGTTTTATACCGGGACGTCAGGGAGCAAACAATATAAGAGCTTTAAATATACAATCAGTAACAAGACATTCTGCCCACCCATCAATGCTTCTCAGTATTGATGCTAAGAAGGCATTTGACAGGGGGGGCCTGGTCATATTTGAATTATACTATGAAACAAATGGGATTCAATCTGACATTTTATAAAATGGATTAATACCCTAAATAAAGACCCAATATCAAGGGTTAGGGTAATGGGTACTTCTCCAATTTTGTTTTATCTTAAAAAAAGGTGTTAGGTAAAGAAATTCTTTCTCTCCTGTTTTGTTTGTTCTGTGTATCGAACCGCTTGCTGAGTTTTTTTTTTTTTTTTTTTTTTTTTTCCCCCTTTCTTGTCAGTGTGGACATCGTGCACACGCTGTATGTACGATCATCAACTAGTTTCACTAGTGAGCAGTGGGGCTGCTAGCAGGGCAGCGCCCCGGGGAGCAATTAAGTTAAGGGCCTTGCTCAGGGGCCCCCAGTGATTTTCCATTGTGGGCAGCCCTGGGCTTGAACCTGGGTCCTCCACGCCCAAGCCCACCACTGTAACCACTAGGCCACCACTCCCAGTTAATAGGATGAAATGATCAGATTTAGGGAATAGTGATTGACGGAGGCTAGATGCATAAAATGATGATAAACTTATTTATCAAATCAAAAATGACTTGAAAAGGTGGGAGATGCATCCTTGTCTTTAGTTGGCATGGTAGAAACTATAAGGATGAATGTTCTGCCACAATCATTTCTTTTTAATGTGTTACCTATCACTGTTCCTGTATCTACTTTTACATTTCTGGTTAAGCTTGTTTCCAAGTTCATATGGTAGAACAAAAGGCCTAGAGTGAGACTCAAAGTCCTCTGTGCACGCAAGGATAAGTGTAAATTAGACTTGCCGCATTTCAGAAGGTCAGGTTCAGTAAAATATATATCGCTCTCAACCCTTCTCTTTCTAAGTTCAAAAGTAAGGTGTAAACTTACGATACAAAACGAATGTGTTAATCTCTATCTTTATCAAGGGCAGCAAAAAAAAAACCTACTGCCTGGGACTTCCTGCCAGCAAAAATGGACAGTAGTTTCATTAGATAGGCTGGGAAGGGCCTCTTAGCAATAATCTATTATTTGAAGGAATAACTTTCAGGGCTTTCTCGTAACTTCAGGGAATAACTTCAAAGTTTGGCACTGAGTCTAAGGATTTATTCAGATATTTTAAAATTGGGCATTACCTGATGACACACGAAGAGTGGGACAAAATTAAAGAAGTTCTATCTAATTCTAACAATATTGATTGAGGTAGTTCAGAATAAAATGAAAACTAACAGCATAATATGAGTATGTGGTAGGATCCGTATGGATGCATCAGTGGATACACTTGATGTGAAAGCTAAGTGGGAATTGGAAGCTAATGCCATAATTGCTGATCTGGATGTGGAGAGTTCTTGGTTCCCTGGCAGAAATGTTTAAGCAGCCCAATTCGGAGGGAATTTGGCTGGAAGTTGAGAGCAAGATTCGGTAATAGCTAGTTATGGTAACTGTTCCCCCCTGTGTTGGAGGAGCTGCGGTAATACGGGGGACTTTTCCCACATCTTCTGGGATTGCCCTAAATTCTGGGAGAATGTGAAACGACAGATATGTGAGAATTTAAATTTAAATAGACCAACTGAACCACATCACCTAATTTTGGGGGCTGTATCGTTAACGGATTTAGGGAAAAACAGTGTGTTTATGCTCAGTTCTTTCATTGAACACACATAAAATGATCACAGTAAACTGGCTTAAACCCCTTCCTCCCACACGGGACCAGTGGTCTCAAAGCTGTAGGATGGAAATTTTATGGAACACATAACTGCAAACCTTCCACTCCAGACAGACTTGTATCTTGAAAAACGGACACTGGTTATAGTGTATTTGGAAAGGTGAGAATGTTTTTTTCTCCTATTATTACTATTGGGGAAATAATTAGACTTACAAAGAATATTCCTTTACCTCTTTGCTATCTGAGCTGCTGCACTTACCTACACTAGTGCAGCTACTGTTCAAGCGAATGTTGCACTTTATCATCCTTGTTACTGACACAAGTCGCCTAGAATAACTTTGGACTCCAGTCCCAGTCAGGCTTTTGTGACAGTAGCGTATTGCTTTAAGGCACAAAGTCACACAACAATGTTGGCCTTAACTCCCAGAGTTACACTGGGTATTAGGGAAGGTGCAACTAAAAGGCCCAAGATAGCAATGACAGGAGAAACAAGGATGGTGGCTGAGCAAACCAACCCTTACAGTGTGGCTGCGCTCCAACACTGTATAACTACTGAATATAAGTCCTGAACTGAATCTTACTCAGAGATATTGGTACATGTCGGTTTGTTTACCAGCTGAAACCTAATATAACCAGCAAAGAAAGCAAAGGATAGTGGGAGGGTTGGCACACAGCTCATAAAAGCATCCTGCATTAATAAAAACAAAAATGAGAACAAAAAACAAGCCAGAAAATATCAGTGTACAGTCTCTTCAACAGCTGCTAAACTGAGGTTACTTTAAACTTGAAACCAACCCAACACAGAACAAAACGTTCATGTTGTACTACAGCTTAAACGCTTGACAGGAATGGTCACAGTAAACACTAGATTCATTGTACAACATCACCCTGACATCAGTGCAGACATTAGGCTGAATGTGATCATGTCAATTTACTTTAGTGGATAACATTATTGCATCAAAACAAGAAACCCCACTTCCAACACACAGAAAGCCAGTCCAAGAATATTCCTTCACTACTTGCTCAGTTACTCTGTATCCTGTTTCTTCATGCATCGTCCCGAGAGTTATAATAATAATAATAATAAAAACTGTTCAGGTTAATTTTCACATTCTCTGTCACTCCGCATCCTGCCAATAACACCAAGATCAGGAGTCGCTGACTTAATTTGCGGCAGAAGTATCTGATTAACTTGGTTTCTTCAAACACAACATCCTGGCATTTCAAACTAGAACAACCATCCGAAAGAAGAAAAAAAAAATTCAAGGAAAACTGTTCAGGCACCTTTTATTTAGGCCCATAAATACCATGAAAAATTAGGCTTTTAGTTGCGATGAGTGTTAAGGGGGTTAAAAAAAAAAAAAAAAGGCTGCTTCTTTGTATCCTGGGTGCTAACGCCATCCATCATCCATTATTTATTCCTGCTTATTCCTATTCAGGTTCACAGGGATCTACTGGAGCCTATCCCAGCTCTCTTCCCAGGGCGAAAGGCAGGAATGAACCCTGGACAAGTTCATTGCAGGGCCCCGTCTAGAAAAAGTACGATTACTCTCACCCCTACGGATTATTTATTTATTTTTTTTAATCTGGGATATATGTTCTAGGAATGTGGGAGGAAACTGGAGAACCTGAAGAAAAAACGAGCAACCTTTGTGCTGTGAGGCTAATCGCCAAGCCACGTATCAAAATATATAGAAGTAGTGCGTAAATAGTAACAAAGTCGATTTTTATTTTTTATTTATTTATTTATTTTTTATCATTATTTTGTTTAGAAAAAGCAAACGTGATGTCTGCTTGCGCTGAGGGATTATTTTCTGAGTTTGTGAATCAGTCAAGCGAGAAGATAATCAGCAAATTATTAAAAGAACATCTGATTTTGCTGCCTCACAATTACATACATTTATATCATTATATGAATAATGTGAGGGTATAAATAAAATAGTTAGTCACAGGGGAATATTTTATTAGAAAAACTTTTGAGGGTTTATGGTTACTGGATTGTTAGTAGATTTACTTGTGAACCCTCTGAAAACTATGTCCACTACTTGTTCCTTCATGCTTAGAGAAATTAGTCATGCAAATATACAACAGGACTGGTTCCATAAACTTTACGTTTATATGCAAAGATGTGCAAAGAACTGCAACAACATCGCAAATTGCTCATACATAGTCTTTTTAACCGCGTCCAAGTTCTACATAATGCTTACACTTAAACAAAGCCACGGGTTCTGTAGCATCATAGTCAGGTAGGTGATTAAACCAGTCATACCAGAGGGGTGCAAATTTTCGTCAATGTCATACGTAGGTTGAAACTGCTGAGGAACATTCAAACTCTGCCACCAAGGTGAGGTTGTGGAAGGTGGTTTTACGTCACAGGTCATACGCCATGAAAACACTGAACACCGCAAAAAGACACAAAGTAGTTATGCTCTATCAGCAAGGTCTCTGCTTGGTAAAGTTTTTAGAAACATCGGAGTATCCCTGTAGGCGCAGTGGTCGGCCAAGGAAACTAAATGCAGCAAGTAAAAGACACATTAGACTCTTTTTTTTCCCTCAGAGAAGAAATCAGTGGGACCCATGAACTCCAACCTGCTGCCTGGGGAACTCTGGCCAGAAGTGTCTTTCATCTGACAAAGCCATACCTTTGATGTGAAAACAAGGTCATGCTGCTTATCTGCTGAAATGCAGGAACTGGGGTGCAGACGTTGCAGCAGGTGTTCTGGGTTGGTGAGCCAAAATCTGAAGTATTTGTGGTGCAGCATAAGGCACTTTGTTCCCTAAAGGACTGGAGAGCAGGACAATGTGTGCCTACAGACAGCAGTAAAGTGTAGAGGAGGTTCCTTGCAAATTTCTGGAAACGTTTCTGCAAAATAGAGCTGGGAATTTGTTCAGGATTAATGGGCTCCTCAGTGCTGAGAAATACAGGTAAATCAGTCATGGTGTTCCATCAGGGAGCCATCTGATTGGTCCCAAATGTATTCTGCAGTAGGAAAAATGGCCTAAAACATGCATCTAATATCACTAGAAATTACCTTCAGCATGTAAAAGAACAAGGAGCGCTAGAAGCGATGGTATGGCTGCCCAGAGGGCCCCGACTCCAACATCATGTAGGGATTCTGGGATTACATGAAGAGACAGAAAGATTCAAGGCAGGCAACACCCAGGGTAGTTCTCCAAGATGTTGAGAGCAGATTACCTGCTGTGTTCATCCAAAAACCGTGCAGAGTGCAAAGATACCTAGACGAACGGATGCTGTTATGAAGCCAAAGGGTGGCCACAACAAATATTGATTCGATTTAGGGATGGAACAGCTAACCTTTTGGTTGAAATGGGACCTACTGCGACCACTGAACCGTAGATTCCCCATGTAACGGACACATAATGGACAAATTTAACATGCACAAACGGTCTGAGCGAGTGTGTGTTGTCTTCACTCCTGAGATTCCCTAAAGCTCTGCTTTATATGCTCAAGTGGGCAAACCAATGCATATCTATGCACAGTTCACATATTTGTCGTCTGCAAAGGCTGTGGGCTCAGGCCATCGGAGAATTCATGGTATTTTGCAACCTCACTGGTTTATTACTATTACAAATGCCAAAAAAGTACCACCACCAGGTTTTACGAAAATAGGAGTAAAAAAAAAAAAATTCAATATTTATTCAGCAGAGATGTCAAGAGGCATTTCTGTTGACCGCCACTTGTAATGTTATTCTTGTGTATTGTATTCTAAATCCCTCTTACAAAATGTCAACAGGGTCCATTGGGACTCACAGAAAATTAAACCCCCCCCCCCAAAGTAGTCAAAGCTCAATAAATAATAGAAGCTCATGGCAGAGTTGCTTTTACAGAAACGCTGTTTCCACTAAACTACGGTAAATTATGCAGCAAAAGAGCGTCAAATAGAGGCATATTTACCTTATCTTTTATGTTTCTGGCTACTTAGCTGACTCCTGAAATGAGTTTGTTATGACAAGAGTGCGTTGATGTGGAAACACTGTATTAAGATCTAACTTGATCATCTTTCCTGTGGAGGCTTTGCAGTTTAGCAGCGCCAGACTCGTTTCATTCCTGTGAAATTTCATTGCGTGCCGATGCAGAAAAACTTTTAAACTGACGTGCATTTGTTTTGCAAAAGTGAGCTGGAATGGATGATTACCTGGGAAAGCAACGACAATTAAAGAAAAAAAAACAAACTTGCTTCATCTTTAATGTTGGCGGGAGGATAGAAGACGGACGTTTGTGTGTTTGCTTGCCTGCATGCAGGTCCGTAGCTGTGGTTTGCTGCGTCATATCATTTCAACGCGAGCTGGTGGAGTTTGGAGCTGACAGAAGGAGGGCTCTGCGTCAGCGTTGTTGGTGTGATCGAGTGTGAAATGCAGACAGCCCTCTTCTGCATCTCCATCCAGCCCTCCAACCACTGCTGTTAGAGTTAGCTGCTGCTTCCCGTGTAGACTGTTTGCTTGTGATTCGTAACTATGTGGAAAGAGTTGTCAGTCAGATTGAGCACCTCCATCCCCTCTAAATGGATTCCATTAAAGTCCTACACAAGCTGTAAACTGCACACACTAAACCAGAAATCTATTCACACGCCCTGCTGCACGTTCTTTTGTCCATTTCTTACTCTCTCTCCTTCCTTGCCGAGTTGTCCGTGCAGCACGGAGCGGGAGTGACACGAAATAATGACTTACGACTATGAGATAAAAAGGCCTTTACTACCCCGAGTCGGCAGACAGAACGGGAGGATGAGAGGATGAAAGGGGGGGGGGGGATATCAACATTCACACTCCTCTTATTACCTGCTGGCAGTATTTTGGTCTCGGCGCTGCTCCATCTTTCTTTCCGTGTCATGACCTGGCTCAGAAATGGGAGGCGGTGTTTGTTCAATTTCCGCCTCTTGTTCTTTTCTATCTCTTCTTACATACCTCGGTTTTTTTCTCCGTCTTGTCTTCCTCTCTTTCCTCAAGCCTTCCACTGTTGCTTTGAAAACGATTTTCCATTAAAATAATTAAATGAGAGCCAGACCTAAAGTTAATCATAACCCCAAATCCATCAACAAAGATGTTTTCTTTTTTTCCCACCCTCAGTGATGCTTTAATTTTTTTTAATTATGTTTGATGTTTTGCTCTCTTACACATGTTAAACTTTTGTTTTCAGCCAGTTTTATTCTTTTCTATTATTCAGCAGAGAGCGTAGATGAATATATTGTATTCTGAGCAGAGTCTGTGGGCCGGTTGACATCAATAGCACTGAGACGTTCCAGCTGAATAGGCAATAAAGGAGCCTTGTGTCAGGTAATTCAGTTAGTACTGTGTCTTTTTTTTTTTTTTTTTTTTTTTTTTTAACATTTCAATCTAATAATGGTGTTAGCTTTCTGAATCTGATAAGCAGCCTGGGAGCAGCGTTTAAAGCTCAGTCAAATCTGTTCCAAAAGTCTCTCTTAGGTGCTGGGAAACTCGCCCACGTCTTAAATGGAAAAATGTTGTGAATTAGGTTGTTTGCCATCATCTTCAGAGTAGAATAACCTTAAATATACCATTCTTTTTTTTTTTTTTTTATGAGTGCACCGACCCCACCTGACAAAGGTCCTGTTGGCGTAGCACAGTCAAGGGGATCGGTGCACCTAGCCTAAGTGGCAAAATAATCTTCGTAATAACTCCTAAGTTGCACATTTCACTTGTTTTCCTTTACCTGAAAATGAACCACATTTATAATTGCAATACATTCAACAGAGGCATATACTGAGGTTATGTTCCACCGTTATACTTTGTGGCAATAACATTTCCTTCAAAATCTAAAACGGTTCTCCTTTTCATGTGGTCCACAGAGCAAAATGCACGTGAGCTTAAAAGTTAAAAATGTGTGAGATTTCTTTTTTTTAGCTTTTGATAAATTCCTTTTCAGAGAGGAAAAATCCCTAAAGTCTCAACGTGAAACTTTGGAGCTTTATTCTCAGACCAAGTTATTGTGTGGGAGCCCCTTTTTTTGTACGATGTCTCGTCTTATTTTTTTGCCTTTTATCGAGACCCAGTTTCTCTTTGTCATTTTTCTTCTTTGTCAGTGTGAGTTTTGTCAGTGTCTTATCTCACAGCTTAATAGTAACACATTGGCGCTGTGGATCAATGCGATATTTATATAACAATTGTGCTGAAATGGCCACGTTGCTGTGTACTCTAAATCCCCTCGGCAGTTGAATTGATGGCATCACGCCTCAGTTTGCTGGCTAACACAAATTCAAAAACATTTACAGTTTATTTGAACATCAACGAAACCCTGTGAAAATGAATAAGACCCAAATGGACCATTGACTGGCAAAACTATTACTTTATATGACATGTTCTGATATAATAGCGTTATGCTTTGTATTCCAGTTGTGTTATAAAGATTGAAAATCTCCGAATAATTTTTCAAAATAAAAACGCTATCATCATAACTTAACCACAAATTTAGAGAACTATAATCTCCCATGAAAACATCTTAAAATGACATTCCCTACACAGCAAAGTAAAAACTCTCCCTTATACTCCTTTTTCTATGAGTACTCACATCTCGGGATGTTCCTTGTGTAGACATCTTCTTTGAATTGGAACAACTTTGGCTGGAGCTGATGACGCTCCTCAAATACACAAGAACCAAAGTAAAAACGAGTAAACGGCTCAGGTGTCGGCCCCTGGCACAAGACACGAAGACGTGCACCTCTAGTGGGACAACGCGGTATTACAAGATATAGCCCCACTCATTACCTTTGTCTGTGCCTCTTGTCAGCAACAGAATTTTATGCCCTCAAGTGGTCAGACGTGGTATTGCGACATAGTTGCTTTACCATTTTGTGCTAAAATAACATGCAGATGTTTCATCAATTACTTTAAATGAAATTATGGTAACTGTACATAGTATGTCATAAAGGATGTTCGGCATGTACATAACCGGTGAGAATGTCTTTTGAATATATTCGTTTGTTGGTCATCTTGCAGTTTAGAAATGCCATCTAACTGAATGTAAACCTCGCTGAATAAACAGAATACATTTAATTTGCCACCCAGTTTTGTTTTGTTTCATCAAGATATTCTCAAAGCAGCATGAACACCTGCATCACAATAACTTCGGTTGCAAAGAAACTGGCAAGAATGCTGATGCGGATTACTAATTATCCCCTTGCTGACACATGCAGGCGTCCTCGCACACAAGTACACACACCCACCCAAAAAAGTGAAAAACAAGTACAGCTGGTGAAACAAACACTCACATAAACACAAGTGAATGTTCAAGTAATTGTCCTGTAAGTTTTTACGTGTCAGAAAGTACACTTTTTTTTCCAAATCGGCAAACTCAAACGAGCTCCCTCAGAGCGCAGTCGGCCGCGCTGGTCGTCGCTTACTCATTTAGTATTAATTAAAACCTGTTCTGTTTCTGGAAGCTGAATGTGAAGATGGGGGATCCTCCTGAGGGTTTTTACCGCTCCTCTTTTGCTTCCTTCCTCGCAGAGATTTTCACTCGGTCATCAGCAGTGACGCTAAGGTAAGCTCAGCAAATCTGGAGAGTGCTTTATTTGTCAAAAAGCTCCCAGTGGGGGAGCTGCATCCGGTGAAAGAAATATTCAGTGATTAAAAGAAAAAAAGAAAAAAAAGAGGAAAACCCCTTTAAGTAATGGGGGGAAAAGAAGCAATACAACATCCACATTTGAATGAAAATGTGAGAAATGCTTTTCTCTTCTTTATCTTGTGGAACATTTGTAGGAAATATACTACAGAGCCACATTACAAATAAAGAAAAATCTTCACGCAAACACAGAGCTCAATAACGACACACACATTTTTAACATCTGAATACAAAAGCCAGAATTGTACTGTTTACTCCAGATTCAATTAAGGAGTCAGGCCCGAGCCAAATACTAAAATATTATGTTTATACAGTATATGACAGATGCATGAGCACAGTTGTGCAGGTTTTTTTTTTTTACCCCCTCTGTGATGAAAAATGGAGGTCTGTCATGCATTATGCATACTGGAATGTGCTTTACATTAGAATAGTTCAACGTTTACACTGTCTGTACTGTATATTGACGAGAAGAAGCGAGTAGCACGCGGCCCAGCCGTGTCAATATCATGCATGTTTTAACAGCCTCGGCCAAGGCCTCTGTTCTCATAGGGTTAATGTCTGCACACGTCTCGCTGTCCACTGTGTGAGAGACTACTCATGAAAAAGGGAACAACAAAAATGCAAGCCAGACCACAAGAATATGCCAGACATTAATTTATAAGCATGCATGTCTCGTACAGGGAGCACTTGCATGTGCAAAAGTTGGTCTCCCTTCTTTTTTTAAATCTGCGTTTTACTAATTTAACAAAACATTTTTTAACAGTAACTAATAAAAATTTGATTGTAGTGGGTTTTGTTATTATCCAAATATAACCTCAGATGAACTACAACATATAGCTTCTGTTTTTAAATGCATATTTATGTAACAAAATAAACAATATAAAGAAAACAGAAACCCATGTGGGTAATACTATACTAGTATACTATACTATGCAGTATGTAATACTGCGTACGCTGCAGCTTCATGCTGTCAATCATCAGTGGCTGATGAATTGGTCATCAGTAGGTGTTCAGACCTTTTAAAAACAGGAATGTTTTGGTGTATAAAAACACAACGCCAAGAGGGAAAGACATAAGCAATGATTTTAGAGAAACAACTGTTGCTGCACGTCAGTGTGGATGGGCTTATGAAACCATTACCAAACTATCTGGAGTTCAGTACAGGGAGAAAGATTATTCACAAATGGAAAGTAGACACTTGCCAATATCTCCTGGAAGGGATGTCCAGAAGGGGGTGTTTTTAGAAAAAATGCAAAATAATGCAATTGTAATATGTATGTGGCATGAGCTTAAGAGCGCTGTGCATCAGTACCCACAAACCTCTGTGAGTTCAAGCAAAGAGTGAGCCTAAATCCCTCCACAGCAATATGAGAGACTGAAAGTCATGCAGGAACCAAATACTTATTAAAGGTGGATTTATGAGGTCAAAGTTAACGGGGGTGCTCTGCATTTACCACGTTGGTTTGGTTGTTGTTTTTTTTTTGTTTTTGTTCATTATTATTATTACTTTAATTTTAAAATGATGATTCCACGGTGAATAGCAAGACCTACAATAATGAGATACTTATTAGTATTACATTTTTACAAAAAAATAAGTGTTAACTTTTAGAAAATGACTGAATAACTAGAATTACATGAATATGTCACCGCACAGAGGATAGTCATGAGTTGTTAGAAATTATTCCATGTTTGCTCTAATAAACAAGTGTAAAATCATTTTTTTTCACCTTACATTTACACACGTTTTTTACATTTATATTTGTGTTTCGGTCTTACCTGCATCAGCGTCAGTTTTTAAAGGGGCACTATAATTTTCTTTTTTTTTCTTGTTTTCAGAGAAACCTATCACATGTTGACATTGTTTCAAAGAGTTTTGTTTTTCCCCCCCTCATACTTAACATTACTGCAGCATTTCTTGTCATCCTCCTCCTGTAAAACTTTGACTCCTTGTTTTTAAGACCATCTTACTCAGCTCGGCTGGTGAGTTTATTGATTGGATAAGTAAGCAGCTCCTCTTCTGTTCCAGGTGTGCCAAACTAGTCAATATCCAGGGAATATGCAAAGCCCAAAAATCAATGTTTTGCAGACTTTTGACACGAACAAAAACCTGTAACCCGAGCAGCAAATTTCAACTTCTTTTTATTATTATGTATGTTGTTTTTTATAAATTATGTTTCCAAGTTGTTGTTTTTTTTTTTCCAATAAAGGAGAGAAAAAGGAAAGTTGTACACAGAAGTAAGCATTCCATTTTGCTCAGTTCAGTTTCAGCAAATAAACATTAATAATAATCAGTAAAAGTCATTTCAGGGGACGGCGCATGGAAGGAAGCCAAATATTTCTTGTGATAAGAAATTGAAAGATACTGCAATTCAGATATGTTCATTGCCGGCTTTTAATGCTCAAAAACAGGCGGCACATTCTTGGAAAACGCAGAACTATGTCTTCAGTGAACATGATTGAAGTGATTTTGCAAATAAAGTCAATCTCCAAGTGAGGCGGATGATCAAAGAACACACATTTGCTTTGAGGAAGTTTCAGAAAACAGCAGGAGCTCGGATTCTTTTATTTTGTGTTTTCTTCTTTCTGTTGCTGACCTGTGTGAATTTCGTTCCTTTCTCATGGACATCAGCATTTATTTTTGTGATATTGTGTATGTGATTTTTTTTTTTTTCTTTGTTATTTTTGTTTTACAGACTTTTTCCACAATCAAAGGCCTCTCGTGCATGCACAACAGCAACTAAACGTATCTTGCAGTGCAGGACACATCCTCTCTTAATAACAGCCATCAGTCTTCACACAGTAAACGCCGAACTCTCATTACATTGTGTATAATGTGTTTGTAAGTTAATGTGTGTGAGATATGAGTTTGCATAGAGGAGGATTTGTGTCTGTGTGTCGGTGGATGCGAGACTGAGATTGTGTCTCATTAACAATGTTGTTTACTGACTGTTGGAGAGAGTTGTGAGTTGGAAAGGGACAGAGGATTACTTCCAATGATTCAGTTTTAGTTATGCTGACACCATCGTAGTCCCTCGGTTCGTCAAAGATCTCAACGCATCTTTTTACGTTTGGTCCTCCCCCTGTCATCCTCTATTGCTTTCCATCTTCTGCAGTCGTCTTCTTCTTATCCCCATCTCTCAACCTCACCCTGCACCCTCCCCATTTCGCTACTGCCAAATTCCCTCTCTAGCATGCATCTTCCTGGCCCGAGGGCTGATGCGCTCCCAGCTTTGGCAGGACCTCTGATGGCCTGTCGGGCCAGAGGGTGACTGTGACTGTGACTGGCAGCAGGCAGGGTGGGCCGCTCCAGGTCCATCAATAAAACGGGGGTGAACAGAGTGGACAGCGAGGCTTCAAACTCATTTGGGTGTGAAGCAAATGTCATTCTTGCTCTTTTCATTTCTCCCTCCATCCGTATTTCTTCCATTTGCTTTTGTTTTTTGTTGTCGTTGTTGATTATTATACCTTTTGCAGCAGACCAGTATTAATTTTTCTGAGTTATAAGGGAAAGAAGAGGTAGGTGGGTCTAGAAATTTTATGCTGAACCACTGTTGGAATTCAAGCGGCAACTGGGTCTAGGATGCAAGGGGATATTCGCACCAACAACTAGAGTGTAAGTCCTGTCAGATACGTCTCTATTACAGTAACAGACCTGGTAGGATCTAGTGACTTGGCAAACACAACTTCTTACCACTGGTGGCAGCAGTTGGTAGAAGAAAAAAAAACTAATTAGATGACATTACTTAATGCTTTGAAACCTGAAATAATACACGGAAAATGATAACTTTTCTATCACATTGAAATTAAAAATATCCCCACATATTCCCTTTTGTCTTTAACAGTTTCTAAATACATTTTTGTGACTTTAACAAAATGGATGAATATATAATATGTATTTGTGTGAGTTTTAGATGTCTCCAAATTTCACATGTCGAATTATTTATATTTTGGCTTTTAAGGGTTAAGTTGAAGGAGGACATAAAGATCCGTGTTAACCAACCCAACCCAAGCTATGTACTTGGTTCCGCTCTGTTTATATTCCTGGACGTTTCCGTTCTGGGACCGTTCCTGGCAAGGGAGACACATGACAAATCAAAGGCTACTTAAATCATACCCAATTATGTTAACCCGTTTTATGTGGAGTGGACTTAATGTTGATTTTCTGAATAACATTTGGAATTTGTATGTTTTCTTTTTTTGTTTGTTTTATTGTTGCTCTTCCTGTAAATTAGCAATTTTCAAGCTTTAAATAAAACAGGATTCTTTTTAATCCCTTAATTTCCTCCATTTATGAATCCATCTGACAAGACTTTGAAAAGTGTGAGAAAAAAACAATAAAAAGAGAGAGACATTTGACTCACAGATGAATATCTAAAATCTGGTACAATTAGGAATAAAGAGAAAACCAAGATAAGCCTCCACAAATTGATTTTGGTTATCAGATATCTATTATACTACATAAGTTTTATGAACATATTCTAAAATGTATTTGTTGAGGAGATTCTGAATTATGTAATTAAGCTGTCTTTCATTTTTTAAAAAGCGCTCAGTCATCAGTCTCTGACGGACAGATCTTCCTCCTAATGTTGGTGTTCATCTCAGTGAAGGCGTTTTTTTTTTTTTTTAAGATTGGTCGCTTTATGTTTACTTTGCAAACACTAACTCGCTGCTTCCAGACGCTTATCCTCTAGAAAGGTTTAGTCTCTTTGATATTCACGGCACAAGTTGAAGTTTTTCTACAATGCGAGGAAAGTAACGCTAGAAAAACGCCACGTACGTCAGAGATTCTGAGGTTCCCACTGGAATGAATAGATTTCCAAATGTGTTGGGTACGTGTACAGAAGCAAGTACAAATGAGGCAACCAAGCGTGTTTCAGTATTAGCGCCTCCTTGTGTGTATATTTGTGTGTATTGCCATTTGTGTGTCCTGTTTTTAGTTTACCTTAGTTTGTTCTGAAGCTCTCTGGGTAGGATGTGGAATAAAAGTATAAAAGATCCAATATGTTTTGTTCTATATATGGGCTAATTTTTTCTACAGTGCAGAAGTACAGGAATAGCGTAAAAACCTTTATACATAATTCACTACCATCTGTCCGCAGCACATGTGCAATAAAAGCTGTCTTGTACTCCTCCTCCGTCTTGTCTCCATCCCCCTTTCCTTCGGTTGCTGCTGTGCTTGTTCTAATTGTCTCTTCTTTTTTTTGCGGTTATCATTCACATTCTCATTGACATATAGCTTTACTCTCTATCTCTTTTCCCTTCTTTAATTTCCAGGCACACTCTTTGCCTCTCCTTCTCTCCCACGTATTACACCACCTGTCTCCTTTTCAGCGACTTTTCCTCCACTGTGCATCTACTTCTTTATCTCCAAAATCCTCTCAGCCTTGAACTACTGCTCTCAGTTCCTACAACATCGCTCTCATAGATTTGCTCTCAGGGTTGCTTAACATATGTCTGTCACATCAACTCCACCTGGAGGTCAATTAACATTGTTCTCAACTCATCAGGGACATTGTCCAGAACTGTGCATGTGTCTGCGTGTGTGTTGGTGAGTCTTCATATGGTCTCGTTTCATCAGGAAGCTGACAATGCAGTGGCCCTGAGAATCCTTTCCTTTTGTGGTTCTCACAGAGTCAGAGGCTGCAGTACGTGGGTGGTAAAGTTTCTGCCACTTTTTGTGCGTATATGGGTGCACTTGTGTGTGGGTAGTGTGTATGCTCGGTGTGAGCAACAAGCAACTGGTTAGTCGTCTTCACCAGTTAGTGGAGAAGCTCCTCATAGTGCGCCAGTTTCATGTCCGGAGAAATGTACAGATATGAGAAGACAGCAGAGATTGGACAAAAAGTACAATTTTTATTGTTTCTATTGAAAAATAAACTAAAAAAGAGCAAACTCATGTGGGCAATACTAAGTACCCCTTATAGCTTTAAAAGGTGAGCTGCAGCTGGGTGGTGCTAATCATCAGGCCTTGATGAACTGATCATCAGTTGGGAAGTAAACCTTTGTAAAAGCAGAAGACTTTGTTGCCCTTGAGGATTCAGGTGTATAGTAACACAAAGCCCAGAGGAAAAGACATAAGCAATAGTCTTAGAAAAGTGTTCTGTGCTGCACATTATACTGGAAAGGGTTATAAAAACTTTACCAAAAATTTGGAATTTAACCTACAGTAAGACACAATATTTTGGGGACACAACAAAAAATAAAAAATAAAAAATAAATAAATGAGTACAGGTTAGTTTGGAAGGGTTGCTAGGAGACGGCCTCCTCTGTCTAAAAGGAATATTACAAAACTGCATTTGGACAAATCACAAAAAAAAAAACCAAAGTCCTACGGACACATGAGACCAACATGGAGTTGTTTCGCCTTAATGTCCAGCACTATGTTTGGTGAAAACAAATGACAGCATTTTGATATAAATACTTTACACCACTCTCAGGCATGGGGGTAGAGAGGTGATGATCTATCGTTTTTGCAGCCACAGGACCTGGCAACGTTGTAGTCATCTTTAAAACTACATTAAAATAGCTAAAAAAAAAAAAAAAAGAAGATAGAATCAAGGTTTAGGAATATTCTAGTCAAAGTCCAGACCTCTTGAAATACTCTATTATACACTTTGAAGTTCTTTGAAGTGGGTCCATGTTGGAAATTCCTAGCTTCAGAAGCATCTTTTGCATTTTTATTTAACTCCACAGGAATGTAGTTTTTATTCCAAGTGTGATTTCAAAGAAAAGGAGTTGGTACAGCAAATGTTAGTTTCCAGTATCTGATGAAAATGTAGACAATTTGTTGTTTGTACAGGCCCTTCCTACAGCTCCAGGATTCAATACAGTGTTAACATTTCTTCAACATTAGACAGAGTCTGCAGTGACTACATGAGGTGGAGAAATGGAAATGTCAGACTGGAACATGTCTTCATGAGTAAACATTGACACTGATGCACAGACTTCTCTCTGCATTCTCCGTCTTTACACAGGATTCACGCTTAGTCTTTTTTTCTCTGACACACCCTCCAGTCTCTCCTTTTGTTTTACTCTGTTTTGCTCCACATGGACGGAGACCCTTGAGGTCACTCTAAAAGCCTGTTTGTCTAATGCTGTTATTTAAAAATCTTGGAATTTTTCAACATAAAATTTAAAATTTAAACACAAAATGTGTTCTCAGGAGGTTCCATGATCCCTGGATATATGTGTTTGTTATTAGAAAGCAAAAACAAAGCTCAGAAACCATGTATTTTCTTTATGCTAATATATGGTATGAGCCCAGCTGGTAAAACTGCTGGATTACTCGGATTCTTATAAAAATGTATACCTGTATTTTCGCTTAAAAAAAAAAAAAAAAAAAAGCTAAGGAGAACAAGTTTACTCAAAAAAAAATAATTTTCCAACTGGTGTGCATTCGTGTTTTTCCCATTCCTCTCTGAGAAGTTTGTGAGAATGCACAAAGAAAGTTTCATTATACAGTATATTTTTGAATATTTCAATTTCAGCGGGGCCAGGTCCACATGGATTTGGCTTACGTGAACTAAAACTGCTGGAGTTTGGAAAGCATGCTGAGATGTTTATATACATACATTCATAACTGATTAGTCCCTGAGAAAGAAAAGAGAAGAAAAGAGTATAAAAAAATGAAATAGTTTCTCAGGGGTGATATGTTAGCACCTCTTAAGGTAGTGAGAAGAAAGGAGTGGAGTGCACAGAGGTGAAGAAAGGAAATGCAAAGCCAACTAATGAGTTCTGTTCATTTATGTGAACAGAAGCTGTTGGAGTAGGTACCATACACTCCATTTGAAGCTTGTTTTCTCTTTCACAGAACATTACATCAAATGTATTTATATCAGCAACACAGTGTTGGTTCTGTTAATTGATCATATGTTTCAACAAGTCATAATGACTTATGTTAAGCAACAAAATAACACTAATGAGACTAAAAGTGCTGTTTTGAGCTATACTCACAGTAGTAATGTGCTCTTTAACCCAATATGCTGATTCAGTTATCTTTTATGCATTAAGTTGTTTTAAAGATAGAAGGGAAATACTATAACCTCGCCAGACATGTCACATTACTTGGTGAAAATTTTCTGTCCTGAAATGGGTCCTGGTCCCTCAACATTCAGAGCCAATTCCACCAATGTAGAACATACCGAACCAGTCGCAGCAGGGCAGGGGGCGGACAGGGGGCGGGCTTTGCGCAATGACTCATACAGGAGTATCCAAGAAGCAAACCAAGTCGTCATTGTGCAACTACCTGTGCTAAGGTTAGGGTTATCAAAATCAAAGTGAAACCCAGAGGATCCAGCCTCCTTGTTTTTATCGAAGAGGAAAGAATTGGGATGGTTCAGCAAGGAAAAAAGAAAAGTAACATAGATCTAAGTTGACTTGTGAATTTGAGTGCTTTGAGCATAAAGTTAAAGCAGGTAATTATTAGTTTAGAAACCACATGTAAATGGATCGTACATATGTAAAATGTGAGAAACTAATGACTTTAAACAATCATTGTAGAGTATTCAAATGCAATTTAACCAGGGATAGCGTTTCATTTTTTTTCCTTTTAAACATGTGTGAATAACACTTTGGAAAACCCTTTAGACTAAATTATGTGAAATATGGTCCTGTGAGATTGTCAGTTCTCAGAATCTCGACATTCTTCCACAGACTTGCACCTTAATCCAATCAAGCACCTATTCAAAAAATAAGTGTTAGCTGAATGTTTTCAAGCTTTGTTTCATATAACAGGGTGTTTAAAGTAGTTGTGTGGTACACTGGGGTTGACGACATTAAGTGGGACGTCCAAAACCATTTCATGTAATCAGAATCTATTCTTGTTTAACAAGTGTTTTTTTATTCTGCAGTTGTTGTTCTGCAAATGTACTGATTGCCACATGAATTAGTACTCTGAGACAATTTTCATGCTTCAGTTTGCATTTTACTCTTGTCAAGAGAAAAACACATTTTTTACTCACCTGAAAGACTATTTCATTTTTCATGTTTCTGGACTACATTCCATCACAGAGAAATAAATGCACTTTTCGATGTCTATGGTCTTTCCTGGCAGACTCCAAAATCAGTAATTTAGAGCAAGAAAGGTCAGGGGAAATTCAGTCCAAGAAGGATTCATCTTTCCAATCCCCAGGCCTCACATTTTATCACTGGCTCTTTAAAAGCATGTCTAACGTTTTGCTTCAAATAGAGAATTGCCCTTGTAGATCACCACAACACAGTTCTATGTCTTCCTCAGGCCAACTGCGGTAATGTCTGTTTTAGTTAAATCATTTTCTATTGAGACAGATGGCTGAGTTGCGTTTTGGATTGGAAGAACCACTGGGATGGAAATTTTAAAAAGTAAATTTGCCTTCTGACATATATGGATTTTTAAGTGATGGATGATTAGCCCGGACAATTTTAAACATTGCTAAAAGGAGACATTTGGGTTCGTCTGCCAAGGCCAGTCTAGTGTGCTTTGTAAGATTGGTTTACTACAGACAGGCAAACACATGAGTTTCTCTCTGAAGGTAGATTTTAGAAAGACTCACTGATGGGATGTGGTTTGTTACTAGGTACTTGTACTAAAAAGGCTTCAGTGGCTGAAAACGTATTCAGAAGTGTAATGAGGAGTCTTCTTTGATGTTGTGAGCAGACAGTCTTTTTATCGTGCTAAAGTCATCCTTTGAGTGCTCAATAGTCAACTGACTTGAGTCAAGCCAAGTATTCATATGGGTGGATCCCCAATATTAACTGTAATTAAACATTGGACCAAGGATTAAATCACTTGACCCATTGGTTTCCGAAAAGCGTTTTTGAAGCCTCTTTTTCTTTGTATCGGGCACAGCCATGTAGCTCGGAAAGCAAACTCCTACACGTGCATTGAATGTCAAAGTTAGCTGTGGCTACCAGCTCTTTCAGCAGATCCCCACCAAAGTAGGTTTGGTGCTAGTGGCAGACTGCAGCAGAATATCCTGTTTAACGTGTTCTCGACGCTGAAATCAAACATTACTGTTGCATTTCGCTGATCATGCAAATTTCTGGCTGCGTCGCTACGTGCAGCATCATGATGATTTAGTGGCTAGCCACCGTTATTGAGGATCTAAATAACTCATTCTTTAAATCATGTGCATGTATAGATTATAGTCATTTTTTTGTATGTACTTTTAGCAATTTAGCTGTTTAGGGAATAATACTAAGTGCTAATAATAGTTATTATGATTCACTTTTAAAACGTCTAACTGGCAAGCAAATTAAATTTAGCATGTTTTTCAGTTTCATAAGATAAAATTGGAAAAGTGATGGAAAAAAAAGATGGCTTTTGTTTAGTATATTAAAATTTGGTCAAAATGTGTGTGTTCCACTATGCACAGAAATATGTAATTTTCATCGGAAAAGACAAGTTGTATGTTCACTAAAATGCATAGATAAATGAATACCACAGCACAGCTTTTTAATGCTTTTTGAAACAGCTGCATGCAGTTAAACCATATATAGGTTTATTTGCTAAAAGGAGCTGACTGTAAATAGAAACTCAGCATGCAGACCGCTGGGGCTTTCAGACTGTTTCTAATCAACTTAGAAACCCTTTAAATTTAATGAGTCATCTGTGTGACCACACTCTGCAACTTTACAGTGAAAACAACATAATTAATTTTGAGTTCAGAGCATGTGAGGAATTTGGACTGAAGAGAATGTCAGACTTGGCAAACCATTATGCTCCTTCAGGAGGAAGCAATGTTTCATCAAGTGCACATGCCAAGCCGTTGCACTGTTACAACTTCTGGGAATATTTTTACAGATGAAAAATGTCCTCCCTCGCTCGATTTTCCAACACTGAGCCATAGCAATTCTCCACATTCAGTTGCAGCATTTCCACAAATCCTTTCACTTTGGAACTTCTTTCAACCCACGTTTCCCTGTTTTCGTGCAACTCTTTTATTTCCTCTAAAGCTCTAGAGTTGGCATGCTCGCGAAGCATTAAAAAAACAACATGCTTGCTGTTTATGTATAAAGAGGATGCTGCATTGTATTGGAGTGGCCAGGAAGCTGGGATAAGTGTAGCCTAGGGCATGCTTTCTTTGGTGCTCGTGGTACAGTATTCAAGAAAAAAATAAATAAATGAATAAAATAAAAATAGAGAGTGTATGTAACAGCACATTTAAACACAAATTGGAACGCCTACAGTGGTTGTTACGAGAGAAATATGTTGTGAGAGAGAGACTAGTTTTATTTTTATACGGCAAGTAGAAAAAAATGAGTGAGAAGAGGCTTTAGACGAGGGTGAACAGGAAGAAACAAACATACAAAATATGGATAAATAAAAAACAGGATTAAAGTAAGAAAATTAATGCAAGTGAAAGACATTTTGTACAGTTTCAAAGCTCTGCTTGTTCCACTGACAGCTGCTGTTATTTGATAAAACTTGGTTGTTCACTGTGTTGCACAAAGCTTAAATAGGGATGCCTGCTACAAAGCGAGTATCATTAAAGGAATATTTAAATTTGTTTGAAGTGAGGTTTAGTGTCTTACCTGTGGAAGACAGTGGTCACAGTGCTGACAGTTTGTAGACTCGCAATGTAATTCTGACTAGAAGCCTGGTTAAAAATAATGAGAGTAATTTTGTATTTTTTCTCCATCGCTAGATTTTACATCCAAAACATGACAGGTGGAGGGCAGGTTGGTACCATATCAGGTGAAATGTAATTGATTGATGGCCAGTGGGTAGCTGTCAATACTTGGCTACTTAGCGCTTAGCACTGTCTTGTTTTATGAGCTGTAAATCATAGACTGTATAAAACAATGGACGGAGCATTCGGTTACGTGACCTTTTTTCTGAAGACCGGTTTTGAAGCCCATTTTTCTTCGTAAGGAATGTTGCTCAGCAAGCAGACGGGTACACACCCACCGCCTGTCAGTCAAAGTTAGCTTTGCTTCCAGCTCCTGGATATATTGTTTTACGAATCAACTCAACAAAGCAAAAATCTAAACTGACCGTAGAGTTTAGCCTTCGCTGGGCTAACACAAATGGATGGTTGCCACGCAAAGGGCGGTAGCGTGACGGCTAGTGACTGGCTGAGCCAATCACTCGTATTAGAAATAAATGTATTGCTTGATTAAAAGTATCTTGGCCTGGGACAAAAAGAATCTCCCCCTAGCATATGCTAAGCTAACCAAGCTAAAACAGCTAACTTACAGTAAGTAAACTAAGTTGGGTGTGATGTCAGGGCGCAGCGCAATACGTTACAAAGGAGCACTCCTTGATAATCTTTGGGCAATGTCACAGGGTGTTGGTCCAGTTCCTCTGATCCAGTCGGTGGGGATAACCTCCGCTGTAGTCATGCACCTCCCCAGAAAAGTCATCATGCATTGGGTTTACATGTCTTGCAAAAAAAAATGTGACGGGTCCACTTGGGTGCATTGAATTACCTTTCTAGTAGGTTTGTGACTGCTATGTTGGCGCATTAAATTAATGTTAGTACATTACAAAATTGCGCTTCCAACAAAAATACGAAAGAAAGAAATATGCCCTCAGTTGATGGTGCTAACTTTATCTGTTCAAAATGAAATTGTGCTGCCTGAAGCAAGAGACCCAGATTTTTTTAAGCCCTAGTTTGGTACAAGCTCTGTTTATTTCCAATTACTAAAACCATTTCTGTACGGTCCAGCTGAGTGCGCAGAACATATTTCATTTATATAATTTAGAAAAGTAAGTCCTGATGGCTTGTGGTTAAGTTGGATAGTATATGGGCGCGTTTTAAACACAAACTACAATGTGAGTGTAAATATTTAAAGTTCTGCATGCACCCAATACATTCCTTGATGCAAAAAGACAAACATTTTTTTGCAAGCAACTAGTAAAAAACACATCACTACTCTATAAGGATTTATAAAATATGAGGAAATCCTTCCTCATATTTTTAGCATTTGCAGAATCAGTGAAGATTGGTGTTAAATGAGAGGACAGTTTGACTTCTCTAAGGTGGTTAAAGGGAAACAAGCTGTCGTGGTGGGCAGCTAAAATTGTTGAATTTGAAGCAGAGGAAGGGGGACAAAGCAGCCGAAGAAGACAAGTGTGTTAAAAGAGAGCTTATCTGAAATTCATTAAAACTGAAAATGATTTTACTCTCATTTAGCAGCCTTAACGGCAAACGCAAGACAAGGCTGGCATAGTTTGATAACTTTCATATGCTAAAGGAATAACATGCGATAGTCAAATGGGGAAAAAAAAAAAGAAGTCTGATTCATTATTTCAGTTTAAAAAGGAAAAATGTCTCCTGTTTTATTCCCAGTGGACATTTAGATGCAGCTCAAATTGCTAGTCATTGTCAAAAGCAACTAAAATTACATCCAAAACTGTCCACATTGCAAATCCATTTTTTTCTTGTAATTAAAAAATAGGATTTGTTGTATTGTCACAGAATTGCCACTCTCCATTCAGTACCAGTCAGGCTAAGAGGATTAAGTGACTTAAAGGGTAAATGCACATAGAGAACGTGTAATAACATTAGTCAGAAATGAAAACGGGTCACATCCAGTCTCAGGTAGTTCCCACAGTGTGATGATGAACACATATGGACAATATTAGCAACGGATTCAAGGGTGAAAGTATGCGTAAGCATAGTTTTTATTCATGATACCCTCCCACACCTCTGAATCACAGACTTGTATTCCTGACTGACCAGTTCGATTAATAAAATGATGGCTCAGTTTCAAAATGGCATCTGTATTTATAATGAACATTTAACTCTGAAAACAAGCTTTGAAATATGTAAAGATCAAAACTTGAGGTTTGTTCATGAGCATAAAGGTGTGTGTGTCCATCCATCCATTATCTATACCCGCTTAATCCGTCTCCGGGTCACGGGGGTCTGTCGGAGCAAATCCCGACGCATAGTAGGCGAAAGGCAGGGGTACACCCTGGGCAGGGCGCCAGTCCATTGCAGGGCCACATACAAGACAGAAAAACATGCACACTTACATTCACACCTACGGGCAATTTAGTATGATCAATTAACCTACCCTGCATGTTTTTGGACTGTGGGAGGAGGCCGGAGTAGCCGGAGGGAACCCACGCAAGCACGGGGAGAACATGTAAACTCCACACTGAAAGACCCACCGGGCCAGAAATCGAACCAGGAAACTTCGTGCTGTGAGGCAACAGTGCTAACCACTAATCCACCGTGCTGTGTGTGTGTCCATTTATCCTAAACCGCCCTTGCCCACTTAGCCCTACTCTTTCGTTTCAGACATTCAGAGGAAGGCGTAAGAGTGTAAAAACATCACTTTTGTGAGTTTCGGGAAGAGGAAGAGCTAACTAACCCATATTGGTTTCCTTTCAGTCTTGTGCCATGGCGCTAGAGACAATTGGAGGATGTTTCCTTTTGAACTGAATCGCATCGACCCAAATGCTGACAGATGGATGTTCTAGGTTGATCTGCACTTGGAGTTTAAAGGGCCATTCTGCAGATGCATTTAATACCTGCGTAAGCAGGTAGAGTTATTTTGAGAAGGAAAAGCTCTTTCAAAACCGTTATTTATCGTTTAATCAGTTGTGCACCTCTTAGAATGACATCTAAACAACTTGAAAACGGGGTATATGACACTTTAAGACTAGTCTGAACCTTTGAAAGTCAGTAAATGGATTATGTGTGTCCTTTAATGCCTCATTACCAATGACGCCCATCAGCAAACAACTGAACTGCTACCTGTGCAGTCATGTTATTGGAGCTGCCCTTTTCCCTTGACTGTGTTCCAGTAACCTCCTGGTATTTTATAGGATGTACTTTCTAACAAGGTGCTAGCATGTTCAGAGAGTTGTCTGCTGTTTTTCTTATAAATACTGATGGTAGGGCAATCCCAACTGATATTTAAATGGATAATCTAGCTTTAATTCCTTTTATTTAATTAGTTGACTCATTTTTCAGTTAATCTAATGACTAATTATTCAATTATCAGATATTTTACCATTACTCAATAAATCAAAACGTTCAGCGAAAACGTTAACTGTTATTGTTTTATGGTTACCCAAAAAATATCTTTAAAATGAAATCAGATGTCGTAAGTTCCGCAAAATGATGCATTTAGAAGCCGTAAGTGTCGTCCGGAGGCAATACAAAAATAAAAACAAATCAAGCGCAAATCAAAAGCAACTGAGCAAGACCAGCCAACATGACGCAACACTTTTCTTCAGATATGTGTGCATCGCTGTCGTAGTAGTATGAGATGCTAACGGCATCTTGCATAGTCTGCCAAAAACAATATCGTAAATTAAATATTTCCCAAATTGCAGAAGCCCTTTTTTTTTCTGCTCCAGAGAATCCTTGCTAGCGCTGTTGCTGTGACCGGTTGTAGAAATGTTGTTATGGATCGTAGAAGGGTTTATTTCATTATTTGAATCTGACGTACGCACAGATTGTTCATTGTGACGAGTTTACATAATCGATTACATCGACACGTCGTCCCAGCCCTAATCGATGGCTACCGCTCTTAGGAAGGGCATATTTATATCTGATAAAAACATGTCACATACCTTTTTTTTTTTTTTTTTATTTTAAAGCCGCTCTAATGGTGTAGTGTTCAACTCCCTGCCACTCAGTTCCAAAGGCCAAAAGGGAGTAAGGGAAGGAGAGGGCTACAACAGGCAATTAGGATTCACCCAAGTAGGAGAACACTGAGGAGGGGCAAATCCTCCTCAGACATGTCTCGCAGTTCATAAAGTTTTTTTTTTGATGTCACACTTCTTGTCATTGTCTATAATTACTGCTGCATTAAGACATTTATTAGCCAGCCATAAACCGCTTGAAAGCATGCATTTGCACAGTCACACAGCACCTCAGTAAACTACCTATTAGAAATGACATTTTAAAGCTGAGCAAGAGGGTCACTCTTTTGTATGGACTAATTAAAACTGCTTTACTGAGCACACCACAGCCATGGTCACATACTCTTATTTTTTATTTTTATTTTATTTATTTTTTTGTTCTCACTAATGTTATTTTCCTTGCTTGTCTTTCTACTTCTTCCATCTGTTGCCCTGTGTCTTTATTCTTTTTTCTTCTCTCTACTTTCACTGCGGGCAAAATATGTTTTAAAGAGAGTGGTTAAGGCCACATAAAAAAAATTATAAATTCATAAAGACAGAAGTAGAATCTCACATGTTTGGTTGGCAGGACAGGCGTCTCTTAAAAGCGGTGTTAGACAGCACTCCTGCAACATTTTGTCCACTTTCAGATCAGTCACGACATCAAACAAATGTTGTAGGACTTGTTCTGTGTGCATAAACACTGCATCATGTCATCAAGTAATGACTCTTTAAACCTCCACCACATATAAAGTGGGTGGGCGGGATCATGTTAAGTGTAGGTCAGAGTGGCAGCTTTTTGTATTTTGTGTTCCGTTGGCGTGAAAGTGCCTCTTATGTTCCTGAATGTACAGCATGTGTGGTCGCTGGCTGAGAGTGTTTCCCAGACTGGATCAGCACTCTGTCTGCAGGACACAACTGTTATCTAATATTATAATTTTGTAAGAGATCATCCTTATATCCTTTAAATGTCACATTTGTTCTGCGCTGGAACACTGTGCAGATACATATACAGAGCCTTCAGAAAGTTTTCACCCTCCTGGGAATTATATATATATATATATATATATATATATATATATATATATATATATATATATATATATATATATATATATATATATATCTGAGGGGTCTGAAAAGTAGCAGATCAAGTCCCCAAGTTGGCAGCCTGGCTCTTTAAGTCTGTGTCAGTCATTAACAGATGGGAATTGGTTTTTCACTGCATTAGGAAGTGGATGTGTGGCACCAGAGTGTGAGAAAAGTGTGAATTGTGTGAGTCTCCTGCAGTTCCGTATGCTAATGTGAAAAACGGCACAGCTCTACCATTACTGATGGAGGAGCAGAAAAATCACACACATCCTTATAAAGGTTAGATATTAACAACATTTTTCCATTTAATATTAAATGTGTTGAGTGAACACAAAATGGAGAGCGCGGAACAATAATCATTGATGTAGCTACAACGCTGTAAGAAAGCCCTTATACTAATGCATCTAAAAAGTAGAAACCTTTATCTTGCTTTGTTGCTTCTAAGTACTGCAGAGCAATACAGCAATAATAAAAAATCTTTCTTCAGTGATCCACCTCCTCACATTACGATGTCCTAGAAAGTTCTTATCGACTCAGTCCACAGTTTCAGAAGAATTTGGACGATCACAGGAATTTTATAAGTTTGTCTTCAAACACCATCACTATGGATTTGAAATAAAACAATAAAAAGTGTAGTAGTTGCCTAGGTCTGAAAATAAATCACACTATAACCCTTCCGATTTACACGGTTCTGTGACATCACAGACCTGTCTTGATCTGTCCCTCCTCCCCATCTTTATCTCCACCCACAACTTTAGGGTATTTTACAGCTGCTGTCCCCTAGAAGTGGGTTTCAAACAGCTGTTTCACAGGTGTCAAAATGGGCTTACCCTGCAGAAGAGGGCGGCGG
Source organism: Xenentodon cancila (assembly GCA_014839995.1). NCBI lineage: Eukaryota > Metazoa > Chordata > Actinopteri > Beloniformes > Belonidae > Xenentodon > Xenentodon cancila. Next base: position 10,951,884 of record CM026219.1, on the reverse strand, counting down.
AGTGGAGTGGCTGAGTTTGTCTCACAAAACTGGCTATCAGTTGTTAGTTTTGTTTGAACATCCACTTTGAAGGTTGTGGTTGATGATTACGCTGCTACATTTAAACGAAAGCATGCCAAGTTCAACTCAGCTGAATCATCTCAGAAGTTGATATATTATTTAGTTCCAGTGTCACTTAGTGTAACATTTCCCATTTTTTAACACGAATGTTCCATCCATCACAACACTCCCAATGTCTCAATAGTTACTGCTGAATTTGCTATCAGTGTTATGTCTTTGAAGGCGCACCAAAACATGAATATGGTAATTTTCTTCATTTCTCCCCCACAAGTTTTTCATCATTCTGGACGAGGAAGTCCCATTAAAGGTATTTTTGTATCAAGTGTGCCACTTTAAAATAAATAAATAAAAAAAGGAAAGGCATTTCATTATTTTAGCTGTATGGTTTTACACCAAGTTTGTAGTCTCCGTCACTGTCACTTTGATGACATTATTCATAAACTCTGTCAGTGGCTGGAGCTGTTTTAACAAATACAACAGCATGACAGCTCTGCATTTTAGCCCACTGAGGAGATTGCACAGTGGAGTGGAAGAAGTAGTGATTAAAAACAGCGTGCACAGAAATGGAGAGACAAAACACGTAGCGTTCAGGCAGTCACCAAGAAAGGATATCCACTTCTGATCTTCTGGGTTTTTTTTCCTTCATTTTTCACACAGGTACATTTATCACTGAGTCATCCTGTCATGTACATTCAGCATTTGTCTCGGTTTCTCTCTGCCAATCTCACCTTCTAGTAGAAATCCCTCCCACATCACCTCTTTGGGGCCACTGAGAAAATTGAAAAGCTGTCCTTGCGCTTCTAAGATTAACTTTCAAGGTCACTCATACCTTAAACTTGAACTGAAAGCACACTGAAATGACCAGCCTGTTGTGATTAGTGACCATTCCAGTCTGAAATGTAATAAAGGAAAGATACTCCCTTTTGCAATGAAAGAAATGCTTGAGATTGTATTTTTTTTAACAATACTAAAGTGGAAATGGTTTGACTGGATCCTTTGTTTCCCCACTTCTAAAACCAAAAAAAGACAACATAGACTATAAAAAGTTCGCGTTTAGTACTACAGATTCAAAAAGACAAGCACAACCCAAAGTTTTTTTTTTTTTTGTACCACGCCAGAAGAAGTAATATAAAGCAATACATTTGTACATAATTAGGGGTGTGTTCTTTTGATTGACACATGGGCTAAAGGTAACTGCTAATTGTAGAGGAGACAATCTAAAAGTTCTGATGTTCAGTTTTTTTGGTTTGTTTTACATTAAGTGCAATATATTAATTTTAATCTGGCATTAAATATTAAAGTTATGTTATGTATATGATTAATTTAGAAATAATAATCGTCAATATCTCATCATAATTCTATAACTGAAAGGCAGGTAAACACGAGAAGTACTTTTGTAAGCTGTATGAAAGATGAAAACCAGATGGCCAATTCGTAAAGGGAATGAATCGTGACTCAGCTCTCGTTAGCAGCGGATGGTCAGTAATGTCGAACATTTGATCTGTGGTTGCAGGTTTTATGGTCGCAAGTTTATGTCAACAGGGTGTGCAGTTTTAAAGACAATTATCACGTACGACTATAATTAACTTGAGTATGTGAAATCATTATAGTTTAAAGTAAACATTCCCTGATTAAGGAACCGGTGTGTGTAAATATATATAATATATGTCTGTGTGTGTTTGTGTGGTGATCCACATCATATTTAACCGGAGACACCGGATGGTCACTACACACACCAGGACTTTACGTGTTATATAGCAGACAGTGACGGAGAAGTTACGATGGTTGACGAGAAGAACTCTGTCTACATTTCTGTTGTCACTTTTAGAAAATAATGTAGTTTAAAATGTAAAAAATAAAGAAATAATAGAAATAAACCTAGTGCTCCACAGTGTATAAATATTAACAACAAAATTGAGAAAGAAATACATTGCGTAATACACCAAGTATCTTTTTATTTTACAACATTGACATCACATTGTTTCATGTTGTTTCCCATGATTAGTCATGAACATAGAAAGGCAGTAGCCATATTTCATTTTTATTTGAAGTAAAGTTCCTTTGAGGTGATCCCGATCGCCTGGACCAGTGGCTGCTGGACATGAGGAGACAGAACTGGACTCCAAACAAGAATTCTCATTTGTGCAGCATCCACTTTGAGAATCACCACTTCAGCACCGATTCCAGGGACATGGCTGTTGCCGATCACCCACACAGTGACTGAGAGTAAAGCAAGTGTTAAAATACATTGAGATTTGCTTTGGATAGTGATATATATAGTGTTCTTAAAAAGCTGTCAAAGGTTTCTTTCTGGACATAAGTATTTTAGCTGAAAGAGTCCAGCTACAGCTGAACCTATTCCTCGTTAAAACATATTTTTAGAGCTGCTACTCACAATTTTTGTTCTGTGTGATGGTTTTTGGCTGGGATGCAGAGCACGGTCAGCCATGTCATCATGTACTGAAAGAAAATAATCACATGTTACACATCATTTGAATGTAAATAAGTCTTGCAATATTTCTTTTTGTTGCAGATAACATGCCAGTAAGTTTGTAAGGTTAAGTCCAGCTAGTCACAAAAAATTGTATCGTTAAAATTAAAAAGAATATTTATTGTTTACAACATAATGTCAGAAACATTGTTTAAGACATTAGGGTGTCCATTAATGATACACAAATGATTATGAATCCACTTGAACCTGATTTGGTGTCGGTTGTATTTATCTACCTGAAATTAATAATTTTCACCCGCCCCAGCATAGACGGACAACCCGGCGCTGTGTTTTTAAGCATTTAAATATCCACTTTTTGGGGGCAGTATAAGTGTCATTACGTAATGTCTAATTCATTTAAACAAAAATAAAGTAAATCAAAAGAGTTTGGGAAAAGAAAAAACTTTTACGACTAAATCGTTCCTCCAAATATGTTAGTTGGACAAGTTTAACGTGATGTCAATGTGACAACTATTCAATCAGTTCATAATGTTTAACTATGAGTTAGTAAAAACATAAATGTGAAATGAATTTTTATGATTTAACTTACCACAAGAAAAGTTAGAGGGAGCAAAAAGAGGAGTAATGGTTGGATGTGTTCTGACGATGATGAAAGAAATAACTGAGCGAGAGGGAGGGGCCAGGGAGAGGGAGGGGCCAGCGGGAGACGTTTAGCTTCCAAAGCAAGGTTAAAGACCAGCGGAGCTGCTAACAGATGAACTAACGCAGAGCTAACTGGTGAACCTTTGCTAACGGCAGTAGGTGGGCGTGCAAATAATGACCTCAGGCTCAGCTCTGACGCCATTTTTTCCTTCTTTGGACCAGCCGGTTGTTGGGCGGGGTCTGCCTTTGCAAGGTGGCGACCTGCTGAACAGAGAATTTTGGGTCACGTGACCTAATGCTCCGTCCATTGTTATATACAGTCTATGGTACATACACGTACACACATTCAGCACTCCGTCGGGTCTACGAGGTGTGACTGTTGACGTCACCACTGATCGTGTTTAACTTATTTGCTTGAAGGAAAGGAGGGGTTGAAATAGGAGTAAAATCAGGGTTGGGTGCACGCGTGAAATTTTGTAACTTGTTTGAAAAACAAAAAGACAGAAAAGTGCCTGCGTCTGCATCCTTCTGCCTCGTGACAAGTACGCGCTCATGTAGAAACTGTGCTGCTCGGGTTTCACCGCAATGCCGGTGGATTTTCTGGGACTCCGCCTCAGGATCCTGTGAAATCAGTCCTAATGAAACTTTTCGGGTTTTTTTTGTTTGTTTGTTTCATCCATAAATATGATTATGGTGTTATACTCAACACTTTTTGTTCGTGTGCAACAAGTAAGACTCAGATTTTTTAACTGATTTGATTCTGCAGCCGATTTCAACCATGTGGAGAAGCTCATTTATTGGTTTAATCAAGGAGATGTGGAAACTTGATATAATCGGAGTGAAGTTCAGAGAGGACTCCCTCTTACTGACCTCACACAGCCTTCCTCTGCAATGATGAATATCTTGAGACTGAACGCACAAGTTTTGTGTTTTTTTGTCCACTTGGTTAGCTGTAGCGTGGAAAATTGTGTCTGATACAAATTTGAGACAGTTTGCAGCGTAATGATGCCTGAAATGGGCGACCAGTGTGCTTTAGTCCCTCACTGTTGCCTATATATCCACCTCTCAGTGTGTAGGTCTTACTGATACTCTGATAAATGAAAACGGGATTTGAGAGGACAGCTTCCCACCTCGGAATGACCTTAAAACCACTTTTTCCCTCACCCAAAAGTTCCCTCTTTTGTTTAACTTTTCCTGTCCCCCACTTTGCTGTCTTAAAGGAGTTTAAAAGTTCTCTGAGAATTGTATATTGAGTCATCAAGTCTGAAGGAACGTGTAACAGGAGGATCATTTCATTCAGGTAGTCTATTTTTAGGTTAGAGGTTTGTAATGTGTTAATTTGTATAAGTCTGTGCATCTGAAAATAAACTACAGTCTTTACCGTTGCTATTATCTGTTTTGGACTGTCAGCCCATCCAGTCTGAAACCATTTCACTCAAGGACTCCCTGGAACCCTGAACAAGATCAACGTGGGGAAAAAAAAAAAAGGATTATTATTTAAATCAGTAACTGTTGTGAACATTCTTTGCCTACTAAACATTATAAAATCTTCCTGGTATTTTTGTGCATATTTGAGGAAACTCACTTTGTTCCAAACGTCTTGGAGAACTAACCACATATCTTCTGTGGATGTAGACTTCCTCAAATCCTCAGGTATTCCCAGAGAGATAATGATGTTGAGATTAGGGATCTATACGAACCATACCATCACTTCCAGGAGACCTTGTTCGTTTTTACACTGACAGTAGTTCCTTATGGCACTGGCTGCCTGTGTGGGGTCATTGTCCGCCTGCAGAATAAATTAAGAGTTAGTCAGATACCTCCTTGATGGTATTGCATGATGGATTAGTATCTCTTGTACTTCTCAGCACCAAAGGACGCCCGATTTAGTAATTCCATTCAGAAGGACCTGAGTGACTTCCACCAGTGACTTTTTTGCACATTGTTGAATTTGACTTTGCTCCCACTTGTGGAAGCAAAGCCAAAATTCTGCTATGAAGACCACGTCTGGCCAGACCTTTCAGTTGCTGGTCCCACCGGTTTCTGCTAGTTCTGAACTCTCAGCACTGCTGAACATCCTCCGATTTCAAAGGGAAGTAGAGAATATAATTTGGCTTTCATCTGCTTGACAACATTTCCATGGCTGGTCGTCCTTCTCGCCTGTTTCTTTGTGGATCTTCAAAAGAGCTTGAACGGCACATCTGCTTTGAAGTCTTTGCTTCGGAGAGACCAGCTACCTTGGGTACCTGCTGTTGCTGTTCATAGTCTTGCCACAGTGACATGTTTTCCCACAACATCACCTTGGTAGCAGAGTTTGGCTGCTCCTCACCAGTGTTAACGCAGCTGTGTTCTGTTTCAATTAATGGCCGTGTTTTAATCCAAGTATGACATTAATGGTGATTAGCAGCTGTTTGGTAGAGCTGGTTAATCACACACCTGACCAGGAAATCCATGAATTTGTGCAGGAATACTGACAAAAAGAACTGAGGCTGTTTTGGAGGCAAACGGTGGTCTCGCCAACACCCTGGAGACTTTTCTTCTGTTGACTCACTCTGAACTGTATAATTTAATAAAACTAAGCAATTCAATTTTAGATTTCCAAAAGGATTTTTAATCAACGCCATTTCTTCACACCTGCCTACATGTGTGAAACATCACTCCGATTACAATGTGATATGGAACCATTTTATCCTCATAAGACAAAGAGACTCAAAAATATGGTTATATCAAAATATGTATATAAAGTATGAGTATTATGAATGTTGAAACTTTTGGGTGTTTATTATAGGCTGGGAAATGTTTTGACTGGATAATTAACAGTGCTTACACTAATACAGCTTTCCATGTATGTATCTTTCACACGTGCGCGTGTGTGGTGCAGTGTTTGCGTCCTGTGTGTTCAGAGCCCTGCTGCCGTCACGGCCTCATCAGTATTCTCATCTGATCATTATTCAGCAAGGGAGCCATTCACCTTTACAACAAGTCTTGCTGTCATTCCTCTTCTCCCCTCCGTTGACGCATCATGTTCGTCTAATGCTTTCTCCCACGTTCTCTCCATCTGTATGCATTGTTATATTCTTTACCCGTACTTTCATTTTTTTTTTTCTTGCCTCCCTCTCCTCATTTCTACCTATCCATGAACACTTCTTCGTTTCTATCTCTCTCATGTCCTCTCTGTAGTGCTCCCTCTGTAGTGAATGGCTCTCGTGGATCTCCGAGGGGAGATGAGTCAGTGCATGCCCACAGCTACAAGCATTAAGTGTTTGTGTGCGTGTGTGTGTAAGGTATGTGAGCATCTGTCTGCCTGTGTGTGTGTGTGTGTGTGTGTGCAAAGGTCAGTCATGTCCCTCCGGCTTCAGAGCGCAGAGGGTTATATGGAGGAATTAATATTTCCATTCAGACTGAGCCCTGTGTGTTGGTGCATGTGTATGTCATCGTGTCTTGTGAATTAACTTCTTTTTTTCTCTCACTGTCTCTCTTGCGCTTTATCTCCAACACAGTTCAGATTTATCGTTTATTCCACATCCACGAGGTGGGGAAAATAATTTGCCCTATAAAGTAACATACCTTATAAGCGTAGGTTTCGGTATGGATGGTGCGGACAATAATTTGGACAGGGATTTTTGTCCTTACCGGTCTGAGCAAACCTGTTTACACTATCTTCTAGTGAAGGTATGTTTTCCTCTATGTGCTGTCAGGTCATCAAACCAGTCTTTGTAGACATTTGAGAAATTGGCTGGCAGAGCTTGAAGGGTGATCCAGATGGACGTGGTTCACGCTGTGCTCTGCTCCTGAACCTGTTGCATCAAGTTCAGAACAGCATCAGTTTTCTTTGCTTTTTCTCGGCTGCAAAGGAAAGCACCGACTCAGTGCCATGAAAACTGGTACTACGCTGCCCCCCAAACCTTGCTCGGCCAGATGCAAGAGCAAAGAAGGGAACCATAAAACCAGCTGTGGAACGAAGAGGAAATACATTGTCTTATTGCTCTCTGGATGACAGCGAAGTTTGAAGTAGCTATGGAGACAAAACTGGTACTTTCCCGGCTGCGTCCGGGCATGGGGTTGGCGGGGTTCCAACATAGCGTGGAAGAAATCGCAAACAGACCAAAGAAACTTAAATCCGACTGAATTGTTGTTCTGAGGGATTTGCACACTCATTTTATTGATTTTCTGCTTCTGCTTTGGTGACGTAATAAATGGTGTAGCGTCCTGGCTCTCCAGTTCCTCTCCAGGCAGTGGAAAAGCAAGACAGTTTCGTTTGGTGGCTTCGCACCAACACCAGATTTTAAGTTTGTCCCCCGGCTACCTGCCTCTTGGCCTACCGAGTCTGGCCTTGAGATCCCCGGGGCTCCGTCAGAAGGTGTGGGGAGCTATGATGCAAACTAGCATTACGTGGCATTCATTCTGATCAAATCTGTCTGTTCTGTGCCATTCCCGATGTTGCTACCAAAACTATATATGAAATAAGTACTGCCAGAGCTTTCCCTGGAGAGTTGGGTTTGAGGGGAGGGCCAGGCAAAGTTAATCAATGCGTTTTGAAACCAACCCCTAGTGGTCATTTGACAAACTGCAGTTTTTCTCTCCCATCTGTGATGACTTTGAGAACGAATGTTGCTTCTTGGTCTTTGAGATGGTTAGACAACATCAGAGCTAACAGATGACCAATTTTAAATCATATCTTCCTCAGTGGACATCTGATTTAAATGTCCATGGATATGACCAAATTATCTCAATATTAGTTTGAATCTTGTGAGTTATATGACCCAAATCAGACTTCATTGCACTGACAGAAGAAAGCTTATTTGTTAGTCACTTTGAGATTAAATGTGAGGCTATTTGCAGTGATGTTGCATGGCACATAGTCGTGTATGAACATGGCAAGATACAGCGCCTCTTTTCCTGTATTTGTAATTCCAATCTCCAAGTCTTTATCTGTGACACTGTGCTCTCTGAGTGAGAGGGAGATAGTGAGACGCAGAGAGGGTTATAATATGACAGGGATGAGTAAAAATTGAAAACGAATGGGGCATGAAAAAAGTAATGGAGGTGGAGGAAGCGTGCTGAGAAAAAGTAAATTCAAATCACATTTTTGCTAACTTATATTTGACTTTTCCACAATCAAAACACAAGCTCTACATACGGAACTGTGCTAAAGCCTGAGGCAACTCTAGACTTGCTGTTTTATCAAAGTTTTAGTGACATCCATATCCATATTTTTTTCTTAGGACATAAGCAGAAAATGCAGGAACCTGACTCTCCTCGTCCTAGTTAAAATATTTGCAAAAATCTATGTATGATTGTGTCCTGAACAACTGTTAATTCTCCTTGGTTCTGAGGGATTTCATATTTGTGAATACTGAAGTGCGAGATGACTGTAGCAGGATACAGTTCAGACTGGGGGAGATCGTAGCCGTTGCTGTTGATTTTTTTTGCCTAGAAACACAGGAAAACGCCACAGAGGGGGAGAATGAGTTTTCCTGCCGAGCTGTACATGTCTGTAGATGCAACCGCCCCCCCCGCGGGGAACTTTGAACAAAAACAGTTTCTACAGGACACTGAAACACCATTGCATATAACAGCTCTAAACATTCTTAATTTATAGACGTTTGCACCTTTATCATTTAAAGTAGTGACATGCAACAATACCTCACTGTTAAGCCCGTAGAAAAAGCATTCAAATGACCACCAGCTTTTGTTTTAGTTGTGTGCGCGCTCCTGCGACAGCACATGAATTCCTCAGAAAACACTGAGTGCACTGATTCCTATACTGGTTCCTACTGAATTAAACACACCGGACATAAATGTGATCCAGGGCCACATACTTAAGTGATGCTAAGATCTGAAGATCGCGTTTTCTGCACCCAAAAAACTCAAATATGAATAACGTGAATGAAAGTAAATCGGCTAAATGTCACTTCAGGCAGGTAGTGTGAAATATGATTTACTACCATTATGTATCAACTTCTACATTTTAAAGTGCTTCAACAAAATCATGATTAAAAAAAGCTAATTCACATATTTTACATTGCTGTTTTGTTTCAAATATGACGTAAAATTTTATTAAAAAGATCTGACCGATTAGCATGGCTCTTTTGAATGTAGTCTTTTTCTAATCGTACTGTAATGAACTTTAACATTTAACAAGCTAACTGAGATGTGGAAGTTGGGTTTTTTTACATTTTTCTTTTTCCAAGAATTGCACGGTCTGACATCAGGTTGAACCGGCAGGGACCTCAACTCTTAATAAGACTGAATAAACTTTTTCTCTGTAGAATGATGGACTCCAAATTGATCAGAAATGGTCTTATAACCCTTCCCAGAATGACAGGTGTGAGGGACCGAGCGGTCCAAGGACAGGCAGGCACAAGTTGAGTTAAAAAAAAAAAAAAAGTTTATTTTCACTAAAAATGACAAAACAAAATACACACTCAAAATCCTGAACTAAATGGCTTTTTTAAAGAGGTTAAAGTAGAAGAACTGTACTTAAAATAACTGGTGACAACCACCAAAGTAACTCAAAAAATCGACCACAAAGCATAAAAAGGGGAAGAACGTTAAAGAAATCCACAGAAACTAACCAAAGTAGGTCCCATACCTCCCCATGGCTGACGTCTTTCCTTCTAACTGTTGTGTTAACAACGGATGAAAACCTCAGATTCGGGTGTGTTTTTTTTTTTTATAACAATACTGTGAAAAGGCTGAAGAATAGCCTTCATGCCATACAGAAAGTATGAAAACATGTTAGACATACGCTGACAATGAGAATATTAGAGGATTTGTAACTCAGCAGAAGGCAAGCTTGTGACGGAGACGGCGACGGAATATTGCAGAGGAAGATGAAAGAGCTGAGCAAAATAAAGAGAAACAGGAATGCAAGGAGCCATCAAAGACAGGAAATGAAAATCTGAAGGAAGTAAAAATATTAAAAGGAAGATGAAACGATAAAAGAGTGACAAAGAAATAAAAAAAAATAATGATGCACAGAGAGTAACGGAACAATGGAAGCATAATAAAAACCAAAAAATTCCTTAAAATGCTCTGATTTGGACTATTCCAAAAATTTGATTATCACATTTACTCATCAGAAAAAGGTTGATTCAAGCAGCGCTGACAATATGCAAAAGAAGTCATCTGCGCTGGAGTGGGAATAGAAACCTGTGCTGTTATCACATAAAGAACGGCTGTCTGTCACGGTTGGTTGGTGAACAGTATTGACGCTCGCCTACTCTCCCTTTCTGCAGCTCGCAGAAGGGGACACAATCTTGTCAGGTGCCAACATATTGCATGTTTGTGCTGAGGCAAATTGACTGCTAATGCCATCCCTTGCTCTGGGAAATAATAATAATAATATCAAGCGCAGGAACAGCTAAGAGAAAGCGTGAGATAAGGCAAGAGATCTAGAGGTGAATTAAAAAAGAAAAAAGTTGAGTTGAGGAGCAAGGAATGAGAAAGGGTAAGTGGACGGGAGAGATGTGGTTGATGGAAGGAGAGAGAGCTTGATAAAGGAGTAGAAACTGATACAGGTATGAGGAGAGGAGATAAGAAAGGATGAGAGCACGTAGGAGAAACGGGGAGAGATGAGTGGAGAAGTGACAGCATGTTGAATTATAAATGTGTTGGAGAGCATGGTATGGTCTCGTTCTCCACGCTTTCTGACCTTGTGGGTGGTTCGTCAGTGTAATATTTCATAAAGGGGACGAGCTCACTGACGTGCACACAGAGAAATGAAATGAAACCATCATATGTATTTATGCCTATAGAGTTATGCTTTACACGGGGAAAGGCAGTTAGAATCTTTAGTGTAAAAATAAGAGATTCTGAGAAACATCGTAAATAGCCGCGCACGAATTCAACATCTGTTTTATAAACGTGCCTTCATTTCAGTTTTAACTGACCATCATAAAAATAAGCCTTCACGAAATGGGTCTGGTACCCCTCCCCCTTTACACCCACATCCACCGGTACAAAACGTACCGACCCAATTGTAGCGGTGACTCGAGCAGACGCGTCCAAGAGTGTTATTCAAAGCAACATAGATGACCTTAGAATTGCTAATAACGCGTCGTTGATGTTGATCCTCGTCTCGGTGTTGTTCTGCTGACGTTTCACGCTTAGTTTCTTCAGCCTCGGTGGACACTGTCCTCTGGAAATGAAACTCAAGCCACTTACAGGCTACAGGAGTGAATGGGAAATGCTGACATATACCCAGCTTGGGAATCTGGCACTGTTGTGGGCATTATCTTGCCAAGCACATAAAAACTGATGCGAGCCAAGGAAACTGAGGCATATCAAAAATCTGTTTTTTCTCCAGCGAGTGGTTCAAGTCATTGGCTTAGCCCGCCGACTCCACAAACACCAGTCCAAGGGCGCATCTGCAGGGCGCAGAAGAACAATTCTGATCCGTGGACCAACATGATCCAAGGAATCAACGGCCAATGTTCTGGAGCCAAGCAGAGCGCACAGGAGCGATGCTTGGACGCCGAGTCACGGCTGCTTCCATGTTCTCATGGCTCAGAACTGATTTGGTGGCATTCAGACCTTTTGCTGTGTCACATTGAGAGGAACAACACTGTGGTTGGGCTCTAATCAGTCCTGGAACTGCTTTTTCTGTGTTTCGCGATTCTTTCAATGACTTATTTTTATCTTTCAAGGACATAAGCAGAAAATGCAGGAACCTGACTCTCCTCGTCCTAGTTAAAATATTTGCAAAAATCTATGTATGATTGTGTCCTGAACAACTGTTAATTCTCCTTGGTTCTGAGGGATTTCATATTTGTGAATACTGAAGTGCGAGATGACTGTAGCAGGATACAGTTCAGACTGGGGGAGATCGTAGCCGTTGCTGTTGATTTTTTTTGCCTAGAAACACAGGAAAACGCCACAGAGGGGGGGAGAATGAGTTTTCCTGCCGAGCTGTACATGTCTGTAGATGCAACCGCCCCCCCGCGGGGAACTTTGAACAAAAACAGTTTCTACAGGACACTGAAACACCATTGCATATAATATAACAGCTCTAAACATTCTTAATTTATAGACGTTTGCACCTTTATCATCTAAAGTAGAGACATGCAAGAATACCTCACTGTTAAGCCCGTAGAAAAAGCATTCAAATGACCACCAGCTTTTGTTTTAGTTGTGTGCGCGCTCCTGCGACAGCACATGAATTCCTCAGAAAACACTGAGAGTCACGGCTGCTTCCATGTTCTCATGGCTCAGAACTGATTTGGTGGCATTCAGACCTTTTGCTGTGTCACATTGAGAGGAACAACACTGTGGTTGGGCTCTAATCAGTCCTGGAACTGCTTTTTCTGTGTTTCGCGATTCTTTCAATGACTTATTTTTATCTTTCAAGGTCATTAAGGGTACTTTTGAAGATTGGCAAAACAATTTAACTCTTTGAACTTTTGTGTCAGACGAAGATGAGTCGCCTTGTAATGGCATGTAGGACGCCGTCACGCAAATTATATACAACACTTGCTTTGACATTTTCCTCTTCACTATTCAGTTTTCAGTCTTTCGAGATGTAATGGATTTTTCTCAACTTTAGTCAATTAGAGGGAAAAAAAAACTGACTGAAATAGAGAGAAAAAACAGAAGAAGGGGCGATGTAAGTGTCTTAGAACAATTAAAATGATTTACAGAAGAAGTTTTTAAACTACAGAGATTAAGAGGGTTTGGTATTTCATCTACCTCTATATGTATCATTGCTCACACTAAGAGTAAATGTAGGTGAATTTAGCCGCATAAAGGGAAGACATGCACATTTGTAGGTTTCGTGACTCACAGGAAGCTTTTATTGTGTTGATGTTTCACGGCGCAAACACACTGTATTTCAATGTACAAACGAACAATAAAGTGAAACACATGCCATGAATGTTTGGACTGAGACAAACCAGTACTGAAGTATTCTGTTGCATACACAGCTGCACGGCTGCACGGACTCAACGCGGGAGCCTGTTTTTACTTCTGCCTGCATGGTGGACTACGGCAACGTATTGACACGCAAATTAAAAACACAAAATTCCAATAATACAATCAGGGCTGCAGTGATTAGTCGACATAATTGATGTAATTGACTGAGAAAAATCATTGACATGGAACTTTAGTTGTTAATTAATGTCACAGACTTTTTTTTTTGTTTTTTTTTTCCGGACTGTTCAAAGGGGGATGTTCATTTGTTCGTGTTTGTAGGATGTTCGGGACGTAAGATTAGGGTCAAGGGAAGCAGGGGGAAGGAAGTAAACAACAACAAGAGTTCGCAGGACCCGTCTGCATCTTACATCTTCGTCTTAACTGTTGTGAGCTGGCAGAGGTATGCTGATTTTCACTCAGATCATACCACACTTAAAATGTTTTGGTTTTTTTTCACGGCCAGCACATTTTCCGAGTTTTTTTTATTTGAGATATAGTGTTGCATTTTTCAATACCTTCGATGATAAAGCCTGCAGATTTCAATGATACATTTACTATGTGGATTCATCATGATTTTAATCACTTTGATTCTTGTGGTTTCTCTACCGTCACTTTCTTTATATATTAACTTGTATATCCCGAAAAACATCCCAAGTATGGAAAACTATACTTTTAACTGTAATTCCTTTTTTTCCAATATTGTACACACTACACTTAGTTTTTACTGCTCTAGGAACTTTCAAATCGTTTCTAAATTCAAACTATTTGATGAAATTGAGCCAGAGCTTTAAAGTCCCTGAGGTTATTGAATCTAACTTGTTTTTTTGTTGTTTTTTTTAATTAATAAAGGATTTTCTTTTACTCCTGAGGCTTGCCGACTCTGACAGCCATCAATATGTGTGGCTATTTCTTTCAGTCAAGCAAAATAAGTGTCATTACACTAAAGATTAATGGTCGTAACTGAGCAACAATCATTTTCACGTTTGGGGGGGACAATCTCTCTGTGATGCTTGGCTAAACTGGAGGGCCGAGTACTTTCACTCTAGGTCTTTTCTCTTCTCAGATGAATATAGTAAGATGTTTGTCCATGGTTAAAAACTATCAAAAGTCGTCTCGGCATCCAATGCTGCAGCTCTATTCTCTTCTCCTGTCATGTCCTTCTAATATTATCACCTGTTTCCCAATTTTTTTAATTTTAATCATCAAAGCCGGTTCGTTCTTCATTACCACGCTCTGGGAGAAGATGCTCAAGTCTCTTTGCAATAATTGCTGTGTTCAGTTTGTAATCTATGTTAAGAACTGAGATGGCCAATCCAGCTATATTCTATCTCTCCCTTCTTTAGGGATTACAGTAATTACTGCTTCCCTCCACGATGGCGAAGTCTTTAATCCCCTTTAATCCAATCAAATGTTTTCAAGATTTGATAATAACTGAAACCATATTTGATTTGAGAGATGTTTTTTTTTTTTTTTCTCATTCGACATTGGACCCCAGTAATATGGTTTAAACAAACTTCAACAAGAAGTAGGCGGATCGATCCAAATATCGATAACGCCAAGACCAGCGTTGGTATTGGTATCATGGATACCCGTGTAACGGGATCCACTCTTTAGTTTCAGATTCTCTCGTGTGTACTGCTGCGGTTTATTCAAAGAAGCGACCTGGCTGTCTAAGTGCTGCTGCGTTCCTGCCGCTTCTGTCACAGTGTTACATAAACCACTGTGCTCTTCCTCCTCTTCCTCCTCATCCTCCTCCCTCTGGTGTTTCGATGCCGTGCAGTCACGTGACTCAGCAGCGTTAAGCAGACAAACAAGCAACAAGGCTCAGAGGAGGAAGAGGAGCGCCGCGTGGCTCAAGTTTCAGGCTGAAAATAAAACAAGCCGCATAATTTGCACTCAGGCTGTAAGACACAATGGTAACACAATAATTTATGTTTATACGAAACGTAATTCAAATGGACACGCAGAGCTACCCTGACCCCAACAGCCCTGGAGGCAGCGGTCATTGAGGCCTTTCAATAAGGAAAAGAGGTGAAAACAATACTCTTTATCTCCATTAGTAGACTTAATTTTTAGTGCACCTGGTCATTTGCTACGCAGGTCAACTCAAAAAGTATAAATTATCCCAAGACCTCGATATAATACATTTATCTCATTAAAACGTGTTATTTAAATGAACACAAATCTACTTAATGACTCAGATTTGATTGAACCTAAATTATTCTTTTGTGTTAACTGTAAAAAAGAATGCTGTCTGATTATTTAAACTACAAGTAGATGTGCTTTACACTTAAGTATTTTATTATTTCACTGATTTGTTTTATATGTTCTAAAGTCATAACATTTTTTGCAGACATTAAAACGTATAGAAGGATATTGGTTTTGTCCCTGTTCTGTTGTTATATTTTACTGTTTTCTCTTTACCCATAAAACTTTGCCCACATTCTGTCTTAGGTTTTAACTAATTATTAATCTAAAGGAGAAAAAAGAAATCACACAAAATTAATGAAAATTCATTCTTATTTAGTAATTTGGTGAAGCACCCGCCTTAATTAAAAGTGTTGGCATCGTATCTGTTTTGGTGATATTGGCCTTGTTTTAACTTGGTATTGGATCGAAACCAAATCTTGGTATCCCTGTAACTACTATTAGAAGATAATTCTTCTTTTACTTCGATGTTAGTTAGTTAGTTAGTTAGTTAGTTAGTTAGTTAGTTAGTTAGTTAGTTAGTTAGTTAGTTAGTTAGTTAGTTAGTTAGTTAGTTAGTTAGTTAGTTAGTTTTAAGAGACTTTTGCAATACAATTCTTACTCTCCTCCCCAGGTATTATATAATTCATGTGACCAAAACATCTCACACGATTCAATATAACTACCACAACAATTACAATCTACCAGAATTTTAACACAACTAATACAATACCTTCATTTGGATGTATAAAAGTAGAGCCAAACCACCACGATTCTTATCAGCCATACCAGGAAAAAGTGATATTACTTGCTCTAACACGGTAGATGTTGCAACCAATTTAACCTAGCTGCTAGGATAAAATGTGAAACAAGATTTTATAATATCAGAGCATCTCCAGACACCACCTCTGCCTCTAGGGTCTTAAAAGTGTGAGTGCATGCCAAGAGCAGTGAGCATATAGGAGGGATTAAGCACAAGCTCTTGCCAGTCGTGTGCTTGCATAACCATATTTTATGCATATACTGCAGGTGTGCATCCTCTGATGCATACTTGTCTGCTCTTGAAGGCTGTTCAGTGTGCTTGTCCTGCAGAAATGCTCCCTCACTGCAAAAGTTTGGATATCATAGATACTGTTCCATGTGCTTGGATCATACTTGCAAGTAAATTTTCATGCAAATGAGCATGTTTTTTTGCCATCTTGAATTCTTGTATTAACAAAATTAAAATAGGAAACGAAGTAAAGAAGAGTGTGTGGAAAGTTCTGACAGAACCAAAATTGGAAAACTCAGTTAAGGCCAGTTATAGTGGAGGAAAGTACACCGAGGAGTGCTGAGGGGTGTTTCACCTGGGGTACAACACAGCAATCAAAGAAAATAGTGCAATCTACCCTCACAGTGAGGGAACCTGAGGCGCTTCGCTGCTGGGCTGGAATAGTCCTGACATACCGAAGTTACTTTTGTTGTGATGTACACAGGGTATTCATGATTTAATATGGACTCAAATGGTACTTAAATACAAAAAAGAATAAATGAACAAAAGTCCACGTCCATGCTCTTTAACATGGCACAAGTGTGATAGACATCTGATCTGTGTCAACCCTAATCCTAGTCGGTAGCCCATCTTGATGCCATCGATCACATGCCAAGTGATTATTGCATTTAAGGATTGATTAACTTCCTGCTTGTTCTTCAGTATTTTGACAGGAGTGTGGAGTGACAGAGTGTATAAAAGCAGTATCTGTTTCTACTTTTATTACCTGACTGGAGTCATACACCACACACTCCAGCTTAGTCACCCAACGGCTTTCCAAACCTCTTTTGCCAACAAAACATCTGAAAAATACGGCATAACCATGCACAAACTACAAGTTGTGTGGTGAAAGTTAGTTTTGGTGAAAGTCTATAGTGAATTATAGTGAATTTATAGGAAACGGGCAGGAACACCTCCCAGCTTATTTCAGTGACGGTAAGATATTTTATGTTGGCTGGTTTAGTTAACGCCACCCTATGATGCTACATGCCACACTGTAAATATGTTTATTTCTGCTGCAAAGTTTGACAATTTAACATCAGGTTTAGTAGAGATCGATTTGCTTTCGGAGCCACCGCCCTAGTGGAGAGTTGAGGCACTGCAACCTTTCTTAGTTGAGCGTCGGCAGCAACCCTGCAGTTGGAATCTATGCACCTGGAAGTCTCTGAAGGTTTGACAGGTTTGTTAACCTTTACCAGTCCAATACCCACGCAGTCTGAGAGGGACAGTGTGAGACTGACTTAAAGGAGAAAATATAACTTTATGGATTTGGTTACGCATTTTAAAATTTTAATGAAATAATTTTGCATTGGATGGTGACGTCCTCTTGTAAAGGGGAAGAAAAGAAGGAAAAAAAATGACTTTCTGTGTAGTAGACTTGTGGTTTTGTAAGACTGTTGCCTACAGGCTGAAGGATATGGAAGATAAAAAGGAAAAGAAAAAAAAACAAACATACAATATGACTTGTTTAAAAAACACCCGGCGGCTGGAAGCCTGTACACGTATCTTCTTCTGGTCATGATTTTAGGTGCAAAAATCTGCGGCAGTTCGTTTAAAGGTTAAAAAAACAATTAGTCATCAAACTCACAGTGTAATTTCTACAGCAATGCTGTCGGAGAACAAAGGACACAAAAAAGAAGATTTATTCGCCCTTTTCTTTTTTGTTGTTGTTTTTTATTTTCAAAGTAAACTGATCATCTTAGGAATGCCGAGCTGTTTACAATCACAGTGAACGAATGCCTTCATGCCTTTATGATGAACAGTGATGGCAACCATTGTGCAGTCCTTCAGTCGACTTGACGGTACTAACGTGCAGCCCGTCGCTGCTGAGCTTCACAGCCAGAGGCTTAATTCTTCCAGACATCAATAATTTGCTGCCGTCCAAGGTCATTTTCTCCAAAGTATAGTTTTTGTATAACTGCCACTCCTACTTATGATGATGACATCCTGTCGTGCTGTTGCTTTCTGATGAAGAGGCTGTTGAAGTTGCATGCACATACGCAGTGCAGACATGCAAACACACACCAAACCACTCCTGTAAAAAAAACCCAAAAAAAACTGTCGGTTTCTCCCGTTCTTCATGTCCTCCTTCCACCCGTCCTTTCCTACTCCTACATCTCTTCTCTCCGTCGCTCTCTTTCACACACACAGTGGCAGTTCCTGTCCTTTCGACAGTGTGCATTTGCGCGCGTGTCTCCATGGATGGTTCTGGCCTATAAAGGGATTTAGGCAGATTATGTTAGAGTCATTGTTGTAATGTCCATGTTTTACAAATCTCTCCCTCCTCAGAAACTAGAATGAAAACCGCCTGACAGAAGACGCGAGACAATGCCTCTATAACCGAATTCTTCACTCCTCTGTCCTGCCATCCTTCACTTCAAAGTCTGAACAGTCTAATCAAGATAAGATCTGCCTCTCAGATCCACACCCTAACCTGCAGAAAGCTTTCCAAATTGGAAAATAATAGGTGTCGGGGTGTTTTTTTTTAGATGCCATTGTTTTTGCATCTGCTGAACCACAGAACAATACTAGCACTTGTTTTCATGGTTTGTCAGGATTGACAGGAGGAGGGCAATTTAGGGGTTAAATTAACTTTGATGAAAAAAAAACCAAAAAAAACCCCAAGGCACCCCATAAGCAAATTATCCAAGCCGAATAAAAATTAGCTGGCAAGACAATAGAGAGTGTGAAGATTGGACCAGCATGGAATAAAGAAAACCAGAGAGGTGACTAAACACGGATGTGGTGCAGCGTTGGAGTCCCGGGGCTTCATCAGAGATGGGTCCCGGGTAGATCTGGGCAACGTTGGTCAGTCTGAAAGGTCGCAGGTCAACCTGAAAGGTGACTCGGTTGGAAAGGCTGAGTGCTAGAGGCCGTCCACCACCTAGCCCACACATAAAAAAGGTACAAAAGAGGGTACGGGTACTGGGCTGACCTGGCTGACCTGGCTGACCTGGCTGACCTGGCTGCACCGACGACCCGACTTCATACTGCTGCTCACCTTTAGACGTGTCTGCAGGAAAAATGAGGACAAAGCTAACAAGTGAATTACTGCTACGGAGTCGGTTGCCATCCCCCTGTAAGGTGAAGCGGAACAATCCCAAGCCTGGTCACATCCCACCACAGCGAAACCCAGACGGTCATGGGTCACAAGCTCAGGATGGGAAGGGTTATGTCAGAAGGGGCATCTGTCATAAATCATGGGGCAAATCAGTGTGCGTAATGCAATGATCTCCTGTGGCGACCCCTGAAAAAAAAAAACAACGAAAGAAGCAAAATGCATATACATTTGCAAATGAAATTAACCTTATTTAAAACGACCAAAACAAACAGCGAAGAGCATGAAATGTCATAGTCTGATGCGGTCTGGAAAGGTCAAAGTAAATGACAAAAAACGTTTTTATAATTTCCATTTGTCATGTCATAGTAATATTTTAAAATATCCTCTTACGGACTAAATACATTTAGCATTACATTAAAACAGTAATAATTGTGCTCTTGCTGTCCTGCAGACGCCACCTCAGCTGCAGTCGGACCAGAAGCAACAGCAGTGGTCAACGACGGGTTAAGGGATACTATTATGTACCCGTCTGCACGCTTATACCGCCCGACCCTACTTTGGCACTCATGCAATCAAATGTTGGGATAAAACAGTTTCTCTCGGTCTCACTCATCAATAATAAACTCTCCTCAACTTTACTTCTCATTATCTGTTCTTGGAACTTTGATAGCGGCCTGCTCCAAGGATGATTAATGACGTGTTGTCTAGATTAAGTGAAAGAGGAAACTAAAGCTATTTCTATACCCTCCGCTCCCATTTCAGTGCTGTTCTCTACCTATATACGTGTCTTTCTGGTGTCTCTCTCCAGGAGAATATGATCAAGGCGTCGTGTTTTTGCGTTTATCTTTATCTTTTCAACAAATACCCCCCCCCCCGTTACACGTGGTCATTTTAAAAGTCACACACGCTCACTTTGTCCCACCACCAACAGGTCCCAGCGTGGAAATCACACCCCCATAATGTGACAGCGTGCACACACGCGTTCGCACGTTTAGGCTTCCAGACAGTAACATCTGACGGACGGATGGATGACGGAGGATAAAACACGACGCATCTGCTCTGTATCACAGTCTCAGCTGGATCCGCGGCGCTGCAGCACAAAGACATGACACAGCTTGTCTCACTAAGATAAATTACTACCTGCGAGCACACAAAGCACATTTCTCTTTCATGCTGATACACACGTGCACACACACAGGAAAATGTTAGAGCTACATCTGCATTGCACAGAGGGGTTGCTGTAAACCCCCGTCACTGTGCGACGTGTGTTTATGCAATGTTTTAATTTGCAATTTTAATGTTGCTGCACTCCTGTTGTTGAGACATTCTGCTTAGTGGATAATGGTGCGGACTATTACAGGACAGCTGGTAGACGGGAATTCTGCTGCAGCTCCTGTGAATTCCTTCTAATTACTTTCATTTTAAATAGAAATACGTTCAGCTGACTTGGATTTTAAATGAAATGCTATTAAAAGGAACTTTATATTGCATCAAAATATGCTTTGTGCAAAATATGCACCCATTACAGAACCGGACCAGTTGCAAAGGAGCAGGACTGGGGAGGGTTTCATGCGATGACTCAAACATGAGCATTTTCATCAAAGAGGAAAATAATTAGGAATGTCTAGTCAGGCAATTTTTTCCCCTCTAGGACCTTAAAAATGATAAAAGAAAATAAGTTATTTTCTGTTTTATAGATGCCGTGTATAATAAATGACTATGCACTGAGCAAGATTTAATGCATAATTATCTGCAGATATTCTCAGTACAACACACTTTGTGTGATGGGAATATGTGTGGTAATATGCTTTATATTCAAGCACCTCGTACAATGAATGACCCTCCTGGCTCGCACTGCTGTGGAAATGCTGTGGTCCAGCTGTGCAGCATCAGCCATTATGAATCACAGCCACTCTAATCAGTGACAGTGGTCCCAGCAGACGTGCCGTTACATGGTCTAGAAGCATCCCAGAAGGGACGCTCTGCTCTGCTCCGCTCCGCTCTGCTCTGTTAAAGATATGCTAAAGAATCTATTTTAGCCGTGGCTAAACTGTGGAGCTTTAAAGGCGGCGGGCTGAGCTTGCAGGAAGTCTGACAACAATGGCATAACAAATCAGATTTTCAAAACAAAATGCCGCTAAACAGGCTCCAAATCAAACATAGTCGTTAAGTTAAGCCATGGACGGGGGGGGGGCGAATTTCAGAAGATTTTTAAACTACGTACGAGGATAGGATAATCTTCAAAGTCCAAAAGCACATTTTATTTGACATCCAGTATTTTTTGTGTGTAATATTTTAAGAAATACAGAAAAGCGTCTTTAAACGAGAGTAGGCTCGTCTGTGACGATGGCATGCAAGGAAATAACCAAAATCATTATAATTTTTTTACAATGATTATTTGTAGGGTTTAGAAATGATCTATTTGAAGCCAAATGTGATCAGGTGAACCAGTTATACACGTGTAAACAGGAGCAGTACATTTACAAAAAATGTTTAAATGCTCGCAAAAGGTTGCTTGGGAGGCTTGAACTGTAGGAATGGTGTCTTCTGCGATTTTGTGTTTTTGTTGGGTTTTTTTTACGCTCTCCAAGTCCTGTCCCAGTTGTCTACTGGTCCACTCCTCCAGTCCAGGGTTTGGAATCACTGATTTCTACGACTACAACCAGAATCAAAGGACAATAAACAATCCTAACTGGTTGTTGAACCACAGTTTAGGTGAGACTAACGTCTTGTTCACACTGGACTAAAAGGACCTCTGGTCCTGCAGTAATTCTTAAATTACACCCTCAAATCCACATTATTTCAGCTCATTCACGCTGGATAACCGAAGTCTGTGTTTGAGCATAATTTACAGCTTTTTATCACTTTTTATTGATCCCAGAAGGAACGTCGAGACATTGAATTTTGTTAAATTATTACCCATCCATCCATCCATCCATCATCTATACCCGCTGTATCCGTTTCCGGGTCACGGGGGTCTGTCGGAGCCTATCCCGACGCATATCAGGCGAAAGGCAGGGGTTCACCCTGGACAGGTCGCCAGTCCATCCAGGGCCACATACAAACAACCAATCACACTCACATTCACACCTAGGGAGAATTTAGAAAGATCAATTAACCTACTCTGCATGTTTTTGGACTGTGGGAGGAAGCCGGAGTACCCGGAGGAAACCCACGCAAGCACGGGGAGAACATGCAAACTCCACACAGAAAGACCCACCGGGCCGGGAATTGAACCGGGAACCTTCTTGCTGTGAGGCAACAGTGCTAACCACCCAGCCACCGTGCTGCCTAAATTATTACCTTTTAACATTAATTTTGAACATTAAAAATATCAGTTAGATTTCAATTATTATTTTGGCGAGTGGAAAAAAAAGGAAGAAACTGTTGTATCGGCCCATGTTTGAAGTTGCCATGGTAACAGTTAACTTGATGGAAAACCAACTGGGTCCGGAGCTTTCCCTGAAGCCCTAAACGTTTTTCGATTGTAGAGACGTATTGAGCTTGAAGATAAAAAGTCTCTTACTGCGTGATGCAGCCACACGTCTCTTCATCTCGTCTGGACTTCCTTTTTTGTTTTAAGTCTCCGGGTAAAAACTTAATGTTGATTACTTTCTGTAGCCTATGTCAGTCATGTAAAAATATCAGATCATGACGCTGTTTGTGCTGGATATAGACTAAAGTTGTAATATAATATCAAACTATGTACTGTAATTGCCAAAATTATGCCGGAAAAAGAGGCAGAAAAGGCAACGCACTGAATATTTAAAAAAAAAGACCTCGGTCGTCTAGGCGGAAGCTCAGAGGGGACAGAACCTTCGCAATCGCCGCTCCGAAGCTTTTGAACTCTTTGCCGCTGCACATCATTGTCCATTTTTAAAACCTGTCTGAAAACCCATTTTTATGCTCTGGCCTTGGACCCTGTTTTTACTGCTCTCACTGTCCTCTTTACTGGTTTTATTTCTTATTTTGAACCTTTATTGTATTTTGTGTTCTAACGTGTTTTATAGTTTTAGTTGTTTTCAAAATTGTTTTATGTGGTGTGTTCAGCACAGTGTTTCAGCTGGTGTTGTGTTAAAGTGATCCACAAATACAGTTGATTTGCAATAGGGCAGCTAATCTGTGGTGGAATTTCTACTTTACGAATCACAGACGTACCACATTCAGACGGGATTAAAATCACAGACGTCCTCCGTGATTGTTACAAACTACTGCAGGTCTCCAGATAGTTTGAATCCCATTCTAATAGGCATAAGAGCAAAGACTTCCGATACTATTAACCTCCTAAGACCCGGTGCAATGTTGCTTTGGGCCCCCCTAAAGAAATGAAATATTACGACACAGACAACAAAACGTGTGATGTCCACACATGTTTACGCCAGGTCTGAGGAGGTTAAACATGTTTTATTTCTTTTATCGCCAAGAGGAAACAAAAACTGCCTCCATGTCGCTGTGATTGCGACCATACAGCTAACAAGTGAGGAAGTTTTCTTCGGACTGTCAACATTTTTCTACAACCTTGAAATCGCTTTAAACTTGTTTTGGTATAAGAGTTAAGAAAGCGAGTAGCCTACTAGTAGCAGATGGCACTGGTCGTTGGAGGGTTTTTTGTTTGTTTTTTATCGTATAAAGCTTGAATTGATATGATTTTTGTTTCCTCCGATTGTTTTTTTTTTTTTTGTACAAAAGCCAGACTCCCGAAAACAATCCCGATGAACCATACAATCAAAACAGTTTGTTTTTTGTTTTCTGCGTCCCATCTGCATTTACCATATGCTGGCAATAATTATGCTAAATTTTACAACATAAACAGTAATAAGTGTTAAGTTCATTTTGATATCAAATTTATACAAATACACCCTGTTGTTGCGCCGATGCACTTATTTTAATTTAGGCGTGTCATTTTCAAGAGAGAGTTTTAAAAACACCTCATTTGGAGGATTTAAAAGGGTCTTTGCACATGCACAGTACTAGTTTTGAGTTGCACAAAATACAAACACGAAAAACACTGAGATGTCAGTTATCTGTGGTTTTTAAAAAAAACATACCAGAAAGGATTCAAGTGCACATGACTGAGCATATGAATGTTAATTTTTGCTTTCACTCCAGGAGTGGAAACATTGGCAGGGTTAGTGTTTTAATAGCGACATCTGCAGTTTACAATGAAGATGCAGCAACGTTTAGCAGTCAAGTTTCGAGTTCTTTCAACATTTATAAGACAGAGCTTAGGTTGTCCTTGGAAAGTGCAAGTCAGAGTGAATTTAAAATCATTTGTGTCATATCTTTCGTATTCAGAATAAATGCGCACTGGTATAATTGTAATCTTTTTTAATAGCCTTCGTGAACTGTGCCGCAGCTGCTGTTTCTGCTGCAGCTGCTGACTGGTAACTGGGCCAAATCAGCTGTCCAAACAGCAGTAACTAACGGCGGTGTGTTTTTGCAGCAACAGCACACACCTGTCCCTGTTACCTCATGCTTTGTGGAGAAGGAAAAAAAAACAAAAAAAACAAGTGGTGTTTCATTAACGTTTACAGTTTAGTCACATTTGGTACGTTTTATGACATTTGTGGTCTTGTGGAGACTTATGTAGGTTATTGTGTGAACAGAGTCAGGACAGGGCAAACGTGTCCGTCAGCTGCTCTGTACTATACTAAAGTGTCAGAAGTTGGCAGATGAAATACAGTTATGTTTCATGAGCCAGCTCCATCTTCTGTGTCCTCTTTTTCAGGTTTAGCGCTGTGTTTGGCGTTGTACTGTAAATCCTGCTTCCTCCTGATAAAATCCCCCTGGATATATTTCTATTTTATACTTCCACTGTTTGGCTCCTCAAAAGCCCCTAGATTTTTCAGTGATTAACCACAGTCCAGTTTACTTGGCTCTGTGTGTGCCTGAGTGTGAAGAACGCTGGGTCTCAGAGTCAGAAGCATCATGTTAGTGGCACAATTCAGGCGACGCATTTTTCATTTGTTAATAATGTGCAGCATTTTATTTTTTGATGTCGTGTTACATGTTTAGTTTACATAACACACACTTACATAAGTCTGTCTCCTTGCATTTGCTTCTGTTGGTCCTCCAGTTCGCCGCCTTGGTCATCTGATCGTATTATTTCATTATGTCCGTCCTCGGCCAGGCAGTCAGTCAATCAGTCCCCTCGCAACAGTCGCCAAGTCAACAGCACGAGATCCCGACTTCCTCTCTAACACTCACAGCCTTTTCTCTGCCTGTCAGTCATAATTCTGTTAGCCGTGTGTGTGGGTGTAATGGTGTCCTTAAAAATGCTGTGTGGCATGCGTGTGCGCATCTGTGACAATGCTTTCAGGAGGCACGACCGGAGTTCAGCCACAAACTTTACACAGCCGATGGAGCATAAACAAGCCTCATCATGATGAGCGGAGGTCACAGTAAACACAGGATCCACGGAGCCACGCTTACACTGCGGATCAAGCGCTACTTCACCCCGTTAATGACCGCACATGCGACAAAGGGTTTCACAAAGAGGTTGTCCGATCATTGATCTAACAAATGCTGCATCAATGAAACAATTGAAATACTGTGTATTGTTACTCAGAAAACACTCTGTACACAGTTTTTTCAAACCCACAGTTATACTCTTCTTGTGTTTAAAAGTGCACTGTGTAAGATTGTTAGTTAAAATACCTCTAAATAACATAGAAACAGCAGAGAAAGAGAAGAAGTAAGTGCAGTCATGTCACAAAAACGAAGATTACGTATTTGGCTGCTGAGATATCTACTGAGTCACTGTGCTGAAGAGCTGGCTCCGCTCGTTCCGGTCTCGTAATACCAATTTCTGCCATGCGTGGCGGTAGAGAGCACCATAGTGCTGCACGATGACGGGAAGAAGTCGCACGGTTTGTGGGCGTACTCAAACTTGTCAGCCATGTAGGGTACCGCCCCCATGCTGCCATTTAGGGTAAGAGAAACGGATGGCTGAAGCTCTCAGGAAGAACTTTGCCACCACCAGAACCACAGGAAAAAAGTCTTGTTTAGAAGCAAACAGATTAGAATATTGTGCCCTCTGACACATTTCCACTGTGACGGCCCATCACAGAGGCCTCCGAGTCCAGAGATGTCGACTCTGCTTGTGGACAACAGAAGGCTTTGCTCAAGTCTTTGCTCATCTCAGCCTTTTAGGAACGCTGCTTTGAAGGAACAACCTTATGTTTTCCCGTCAACACCCTGTACTGAAAGCATTTATAGTGTTGGTTTTGATTTTAGATTCTTAGTTTTTAACAATACACTACATTTGAATAATAGTGCAAAAGCCAGAACATTCTGATGGTGCATTTGTCCTCACCTGGAACGTGCTTCAGACAAGAAAACACACATATATTCAAAATATAGCAGATGGAAAAACATATTTAAGATTTTTTTGGGTTTTTATAGCCATTTTCTAAACGCTCTTTGGCAGTTTAGGGCATTTGAGGTTAGTGACGCTCCAGGAACTGATCGACAGCCACGAATGCACTGCATTTAGAAGATTTTTTTATTTTTTTTTTTGTTTCCCTGTGGGAGACAACTGGTGGGAGTTTGTTTTTCCATGCTCTATGGATATGTTTTCATGTCTATGTGGCATTACATGAGTCTAAGTGGGTGTATGTGGACTGGTCCTGCTGGCTCCCTGTGTGGTCTCTCCAGGACAGAGGATGGATGTCCTTGTCAGCTCCGACAGCCAGAGCCATGTCTGGTTGACAGCAGCAGGAGTATCCACGCTGAGTGTGTCACTGTCTCAGTAATGTCACAGCTCAGGGAATGACAGGGAAGCAACCCCTGCGTCGAGATACACACAGACACCATTGTCCTTTTGTCTTTCTGCCTTTTTGCCTTTTTTCCCCTCGGTCCTCTTTTTTTTTCTCCTTGTTGAACTGAGACTCAGTCTGGTCTTAGTCTCTCCATCTGTCTTTTGTCTCAACTAAAACCTGCCACTAAAAGGTGCAGGGATTTAGTTTCACTGTTCCTATATAAGCTTGTGTCAAAGACAGAGAGCAAGTGAAGGGAGAAGCTTTTCTTTCTTTCCTTTTCCTCACCCTCACACGGGTGCACTCAGGACCTGTGTCAAGGGAGGGTGTAGCAGAAGACGGACAGGATCAGCCCAGCGCAGGGAGACGGGGAGATAATGAGAATAGATGGCAGCAGATGACAGCATCCATCTATAGATGTGCACTCCAGAGAAATAAAACAATGCACCCCAATCAAGTGACAGTTGCTGACAAGCACTTATAGACTGTTGGTTTTCATCTCCGGCCTCGTTGGATATTCTTGTTTTTAGCCATACGTTGCTTTGTATTGCACAGGAATAAATAAAGAGTGACATGAACATTTTGCCGGACTCGCTGAGTGTGCTGAAACGCTCACTCCTCGGTAGTGCCGCGTTGTAGTCGCCAAGTCTGCTTGGCATTATTAGCGAACTGAGACTCTCTTCTGCTGCAAGCAGCAGTGCCAAGCTGACAGCAAGGATGCTCTTCTGCAGTAATAAAGGAAAACCCCAGCAGGAACTGCTCGGGAACACCGAGGGTGTTCACAAAATGGAGAAAACACCGTTTTAAAAGAGACTTATTTTTCAATTATTGCTTGAATCAGTTGGGTTTTTGTTGTTGTTTTTCATTTTGTCCTTCGCGTGTTTGCGTCTGACCTGAGTCTAAATTTCACAGTGGTTTCTTGGAGCAGAGGTTTCCTCCTGAGATCAACCCCCAGGTCCATGTGGTGGCAAGACACCCACTTGATGATCTTGAACATTGGTGTGGCTTCTCAACGTTCTGTTTTCAACTTTTCAACTTTCTGGCTGCCCTCAAATGCACGCCTACAATCCCTCATCTTCCCTTAGAACCCTGTTGAGATACCTCTGCTAGTTTTTCTTCCCCAGGGCCCTCAGACGTCTCAGAGTATACTTCAAGGATGCGCCAGCCTTGTGAATTTTCTGCATCCTTTTTCAGAGTCCAAAAGAAAATATTGTACATTGGGATCAAAAACTTGATCTGAAACAGCTGGGCTCTCCTCAAAAGCTCTCATCAATGAACCTGTTGCCAAATCCAGAACATCCTGCTGGCATATGCCTCCTCCAAACTTTCTCCTTCGTTTTCCTGGACGTTTTCCTTTGGGCTTTCTGACAGAGACGTCTTGGAAATCTACCCAAGTTGCTGTTTGCTTAAAACTGTTTCCAAGAAAATCTCCTGATATAAAACCAGAATTATAGTTTAAAAACAAATTCTTGTCACAGTTTTTAAGTGAGTTGAGTTAAATATGGGCTTTAAGTTAAAATCTGATATAACGTGTTTCTTGGTACGTATTATGCTTTTACGGTGTTTGCCTTGATCATGTAATTTATAGCTCATTTTCACTTACTGCTTACGTAGCCCAGCTGTCATCACCTTTCTTCTTTTTTGGAGCCTCTGCATTTCTTCTCTGCTTTTATAGAAGCGCTGTTTCATGTCAAAAGTATTAAGGCGACAAATCAAGTAGCAGTGTTGCAGAAAACAGTTGTAAGGTAAAGGTTTATCACAAAAGATTAAGTGATTAATATGAATTGATTAATTCTACATTGCTCAGCTAATGTGATGCAACTAGGAAGTGGCTTTAAGTTGCGTTTCCTCAACTAACCACTGGGGGGTGGCACCGAAAGTGTATAAAACTACATTGACTCATATGCAGAGTCGCGAGAGGCGTTACTAGAATCAAGTCCTTTTATATCATCTTTGTAAACACTAAAAGAAGCACAAGGAAATGGGAAGACACAGAGTCTGGGGCTGAAGAGACATGGGTGCAAACACTCAGGTAAGATTAGACGAAAACTAAACTTATAGATGTTAATCCTCGGCTAATATGTTTACTGGAAAGAGAATTTTACAGTTGACAATAAGGACTTTTAGAGTAAAAACAGTTATATTTTCTCCATCTCGGTTCATCATGTTGGACAATGTTTATGTTACAAATCTGCACCCTCACACTACCAGTGCATCTGTGGGGACAATTTACTCTCTGTCTCAAGTGCTCCAAGATCAACACTCTTGGCAAAATAACCGTTGAGGTCCCGACAGTGATGGAGAATGAGTACACTGCCATCAACGCTTTGGCCTTGTGTTGACTTTGGCCTCACAAATCATTGCGAGTTGTATTAAACTAGAACTGGGATGAGATACGCCCTTCTGCATAACGCCGCCTCTACTCTTTTCTTCGTAATCAATCACAGGTGATCTATCTTTAAACACTTTTTCTATATGTAATTAAAAACAGTCACTTACACACAGCCATATCGATACCATATGGCGTTTTTGTATGAGTTTTATTTATTTACATTAACAATTAAGAAACCCAATATAATTAAGAAAAAAATGTATAAAAAAGAAAACATGTATTGTTGTGGTAAAGCTGTAGTTGATATGTTATGAGAAAGTCAGTTAATGTAAAGTAATATACCCCTTTCTTTAGAATAAATTAGATCATTTGGATTAAAAAAGTTTGATGTTTAACGGTTGCTGTTTGGCTGTTGTAAGGCTTGGATGCTTTTAATGAAATGTTTACAGTGTGGAAGTTCTTTTCTCCCCATGTTACGACAACATATTAATGCAATTTGAAATACATAAATAAAACTATAAGATACAGCTAAAGATCCCAACTCAGTGAAGCCTATAGGACCAGATCATCTGCAAAATGCAGAGACGCAATCCTGAAGTCGTCAAACTGGACCTTCTCTAGCTCCACTTAGATATTCTACCCATGAAAGTTATGAACAGAATCGGTGAGAACAGACAGTGAAGTAACCTTCCACTGCGTTTGTATAACACAGTAAAACACATGGGGACCAGTTGGACAGGCTCCGGTGGTCTCTCTAGGGTCTTAGTAAAGGTAAATAACTGGTCCAGTGTTCCTCAGCTGAGATGGAAACCTTATTGTTCCTCCTGAATCTGAGGTTTTTCTATCAGTCTATCAGACTCTCCTCTCCAACATCCCTGGATAGACTTTACCACCAAGCAGAGGAGTTCCCCTGGATTGAACTAACTGACTGTAATTTTTGATACATCTTTTGTTCTTTAGATATTTCTATCTCCAACACTCCTATAAAATAAACATCAGCCACAATAAAACAGTGGCCATAAACCTATTAATATTGTGCATGTTGGCAGTAAGCATTCACCTGCACAGTCCTCTCAAGGACACCACAGAGGAGTAGTTATTTACAGCTATAGTTTCATTCATTTATTTAAGAAAAATGACTCACTGGAGCTGCTGTTTCTTTTAACCCAAATGGATGATGTAATGAATGATCAATGTTAACAAAGAAAATAATTCTGAGTATTTTTTCTGTCTTTCTCTCTTTTTTTTTAACCAGTGTAATTTAAAATCTCTTGTGACCCCCTCTGACCATTGTGTGCTCATCTGTCTCTGGGGTCGCAGAAGCCAAAGATGAGCATGCATATTTTCTTAGTACATCCTTGAAATCGATAGAAAGGAATTAAATTAAAATTAGTGGTGAGGGAGATTATGTTGAGAATATTCCTATTCACTCATCCTCTGCCTCCGCTGATCATTAAAAAAAAGTTTATTTTGTATATTTGTGTTTTATGCATGTGTATCTCTTATTTCTTTGCATTGATTGGGCTTCTGCACCGATGAGAGAGAGAATCTCTTTGTGTTTGTGTGTGTTTTTGTGTACATGCAGCCACTCATGAAATGCAGTAAGACAGAGTCATTTATCGTCTAACCGCATCTCAAATGTGCAGGTTTCGATGTGACAGTACGTGTGTCTGGATGAGACTGAGAAAAAGTATATAAACATCATACCGCGTGTCTGTTGAACTACCACTGTCACAAAACCATATCTCTGTTATTTAGCTGTTTTCTTGCTTTACGTTCTCTTTGGTTTCACATCGTTTCACAAATATTTCTGTTACATTTACTTGCAGTATTTTTTTTTTATCAGATATCCATTATTCCACATGATAATCCAAATAAACTACTTTATTCCACCACATGAGGATCGTTTGCCGAAGGTTAAATGGAGAAGCAGATAGAATTTCAGGGTAAGTATGTTCAGATACATGGTACTCTCTCCATCTCACTCTCCCCATTCCATATATTGCTCCACCTTTCCTTGCTACATTCCCCTCTCCCTGTTTTACAGCATTATTTTTTTATATTCACATGTTATTTTCAGAAATCTTTATCAGCAATAGTACTACACTATGTTTTAGAGGTGAACATTTATAGTTTAAAGCTATAAAATGTAGATATCAATGAAAGGATATGTTGATGAGGTAAGATGGAGATTTTACTTTGTTAAAAACATTAAGGGAGTGAAAAAAAGTGTCAAAAATAAGACTGAAAAGAATCCAAAACATTTCTTATAGCTTTGGGTGACTTTTTTGGAAAACACGATTTAGCAGGAGGGTCCTTTAAAGTTATAATGTTATTTATAACTATAGACATTTATATTCTGTCAGGATGTTTCCAGTCATTTAAATAATTTTTTTAATCTTGACGATCCTAAAAACACTTAATACAATACCTAAAAATACTTTGAATACAACTGTCAAAACTGGGTAGACTTCAGTACTGTCTTCAAGTTCAATGTCTTGCAAAAATTTCCTGTGTAGATGTTTTAGTGACATCTAGTGGCTTCACCTGTAGACTGCAGCCAAATGAGTACCCAAGTAACCTTTAGACAAACCACGTTGAACCCAAACAATATGAAAGTCCTACTCCAAACCTTCTGTGAAGCCACTCACAGCTTTCTGAAAAGTAGCTTAAGAGACATTTTTTGGATGCTGAGTCCATTCAGCCCTATTTCATCCAAAAATTGGCAATTGGGCAGAATAGTCTTGCTTCAGATTCTTAGATAAAATTTTGAATATCTTCACAAATAAATGGAAATAAACCAATTAGGAGTCACAATACTTTTAAATAATTCAATTCAATTCATTTTTTATTTATATAGCTTCTATTACGACACAAGTTGTCTCTAGGCGCTTTCCAGAGACCAAGAACATGACCCCCGAGCAATTATTACATAAACAACAGCAGGTAAAAACTCCCCTAGTGGGAGAAAAACCTTAAGTAAAACAGTGGCAGGAAAAACTCACCTTTAAGAGGGAAGAAACCAGGATAAGGACCTAGGTCATAAGAGGGTAGAGAGAGAGAAAAGAGACAAAGACACACCGTCAAAGGTAGGCAGGATACATTAGTATAATTATCCATCAGCAGCAGAACTAAGACTTCTATGTATATATGGGTGATATATGGGTAGTTGGTGATCCACAGAGAAGAGAAAAAGAGGGGACAGACCAGCACAGCAAACTACAAGAACAATGGAGCATAATTAAACTTCTGAGATACTACTTATTTATGACTAAGTATTGAAGAAGGGAAAGAGAAACAGAGGATATGAGGGGCACCACTCAGTGGACCATGTTGGGGTCCCCCTGCAGCAGGTCTACAGCAGCAGATCTAGGATGAAGCTGTGTTGAAGACCAGCTGCTCTAGTCTGGTCCTGCAGCTGCAGCTGTGACTACTGGTCCTAACACACTAAAGTTTACGCCAACTAGATGCTTTACTAAACAGAAACATTTTAAGTTTGGTTTTAAATGTGGAGGTAGTGTCAGCCTCCTTAACCCAAACTGGAAGTTGGTTCCATAGTAATGATTCCTGATAACAGAAAGCCCATCCAGCAAATCTACATTTGGATCCTCTAGGAACTACGAGTAAACCTGCACTCTGAGAACATGGAGCTCTATTAGTACCATATGTTCCTATCAGGTCTTGCAAATATCGCGGCACTAGGCCTTTTTGGACTTTATACAGAAGTAATAAAATTTTGAATTGGATTCTAAGTTTTACAGGGAGCCAATGGAGGGAAGCTGAAACTGGAGAGACGTGGTCTCTCTTGTTGATTCCTGTCAGCATTCGCGCTGCTGCATTTTGGATCAGCTGGAGGTGATTCAGAGAATTACTTGGACATCCAGCTAATAATACATTATAGTAATCTAGTCTAGAATATACAAATATGTGAATTAGTTTGTCAGCATCACTCTGGGAGAGGATGCTCCTTATCTTTGCGATATTACGGAGGTGGAAAAACGCAGTCTTAAAAACCTGATTAATATTCTATTTAAATGACAAATTCTGATCGAAAATAACCCAGCAAGGTTTCGCACTGTTTTACTGGAGATTATCGCAACACCATCTAATCCCTTCCTAAGGTGTTTGGGACCACAAACAACAACCTCTGCTTTATCAGAATTTAGGAGCAAAAAATTAGTGGCACACCTGAAGTTTGGCTAACGATTGTGTTTCATCTGGCTTCATAGACAAATACAGCGGCGTATCATCAGCATAGCAGTGAAAATTGATGCTGTGGTTCTGGATAATACTTCCCAAGGGCTGCATGTATAAACTGAACAAGATTGGCCCTAACACTGAACCCTGCGGGACACCATAGCAGACCCTCGTCTGTACTGAAGAAACCTCATGAACATGAACAAACTGGAATCTCTCTGAAGTCTCTCTAGTGCCACAGTGCCAAATACTGCTGAGTTGCTGACAAATGACAAAAAAACAAGACTTTATTCTAATATTTTTCAAATAATTTCTCATTTGATTAGCTATTTTTAATGTTCACTGTTTTATACACGTTTTGAATTATTAAAGTGCTTTTAATCCGTGCTCACCAATGGACAAAGTCCATTGGTAAGACTTTTTTCTGAACTATGTTAAATGTAATTTAATTTTGTTGCCACGTGTGATCATATACAAAACGAACAAAAATACTTGCAGTGATGGCTGTGTTTTGACATGGCGATGTATAAGAGAGATCCTCTTTTTTCCACCTCTACTTTGTTCTTTCATTCCTTATTCTTTTAAAATTAGCCTCTTCCTATCCAGCCTTTTTCCATGATCAAAAACAACATGGCCTGCAGTACGTATATATTTAAAAACTGACAAACAATCTTCTAAGCTGGCTCAGCCTCTATTATACTATTATACAATCTTTCTTTCTGTCAAGACCACAGATCCTGAAATAGAGCTGCTCCCATCTCATTCCTATTCAGACTGCTGTTGGGAGCCAAAGTATTCTCGCACGTACTGTCACAATACACACATGCATTGTGTTTTTCACAAACTGCATACATATTAATATTAAGTCTTGAGCAGTTACTAATTAATTTAAATGAAAGCATTCTGAAAAAGCAGTGTATTCTAGCACTGCTACTAAAAAGCTTCTTTTTACTTTTTATATTCATGAGAGAGTGAGCTCAGCTTTAACACTATCACTGAAAGTGAGATAGTCGTGATAAAGTTAGAAGGTTTTTTATTTTTTATTTCCATTATTGTGAATAATTGAAGTGAAGGGATGGAATGCCATAGACTCTTCTTTTAACACCAAAAACAACTTATTTTCAAAAGGAGGATTATATTTCCAGAAATTCAAAGGGGTTCCAGATGGGATATTGAAGCCAGAATTGTGTGAGACTGATACCCGATAGCGGCTCCCTTTGTGCAGCTGCTTCTGTGCTTCCACTGCTATCAGGCTGCCAGGACACTGGTTTACTCGCCCGAGGGATCAACACTGACAGAGCAATGAACGATTCATGCCCGACAGAGATGCGGACTGTTCACCGTAAATCTTCTCTTCTCATTCAAAAGTATGTCTTTTACTTCTCACTTAATTACCCTGCCTCCCCGTCTCTTTCGTGGTTCTTCTACCCCTCCCATTCACAGCCATTTCTACCTGTACAGAACGTACTTATTTAACTGCAGTGGCTTTATGTGATGAGCATACACTGCAGAACTCCGAAAAGCCTGTGTGATATCACCCATAGGTTTTCTGACGAGTGGTTTGGAAGCCTTTTTCTTCTTAATGTTTGGTGATGCAAATGAGGAAAACATATCAGCCTGGAGAGCCGACTGGAACGCGTTCACCTTATGGCAATCAAAGTTGGCCATGGCTACCAGGTCCTTCTTCTGATCCACATTGGAAGAGCTCGAGAGATGGTTAACACTTGGAGCAAAGTATCCCCCTTTCAGATGTCCTTATCTTGTGACAGGGACTGATGAGGAAGTGATAATTGTTAGCCATTGTTTCAGCCGGCTGCCAAACAAAAGTCTACACTCCAAATTATAAATATGACTTCATATAAATTCATCTGACTTGGAACAAAAACAAAAGAAAAATCACTTTTGAACTCACTTTTGGAGGCCCAGTGTTTCATATTGCTTTACTATTGTTTAATTTCTCTCTGATAGCCAATATTCTTCCTAATATTCATCTTTCCCCTGGTCTCTTTGAAGCTGTGGTCTGTCATGTAGGTGTGATTTTACATTTTAGATCTCTTCAGCAATAAAACTTCAAAGTGGATCCTCGTATCTCATTGTAGAACTTCTAGCTTGGCTCATTTCCCAGTACAGTTGATTTTTTTTGTCCTAAAACAGCTCTAATTATTAATGTAGTGCATATATTCTGATTACTGGAGTCTCTATACAGTCCTCGACTGGTTGAAGTGTTATTTAGTCCATTAATTAAAATGGTTTGTAGTTCTAGCAAAATGTCTCTAGGTTTAAGAATAATTTCTCCATTTTTGTTTTCCTTTTTAATGTCTTTCTGCTGAATCATTTTCGTCTATCATGTTTCTTTTTTTTATCTTTCTCTTTTATTCTCTCTCACATTTGTCCTCTCTATCTCCATCTTGATCTTTCTCAACCTCCGTCTCTCCGTCTCTTTCCTGGGGGAGTCCTGCTAATACTCTGTAATTATGCCACTGATTAGGCACAAATTCACCCTCTACGGTGAATTATAGGGAAGTTATCTCAGACTTTTAATCATGCAAAAATCTTCCCACCATGATCTATATCTAGAAAGTTCTGAAAGTGAGCAGTTGGTGTGACGTGTGTAAATATCCCACAAAGCTTCAGGCAAATCCTGATGATTGGCTTAAATTAAGAAAGGCTTTGAGGTCTGACCTAAAATTCACTCATATAACCCAATCATTATTTCAAAAACGGGAGAATGTAAGAATGTTGCATTTATGTGTGTGTTTTATACAGTTTTTTAATGTCTTTACATACCATGTCCTGAGCATCTCATAGTGAGCTAAAGCTGATGCCATGTATCACCTTGGCCTCCTAAAACAGAGAATTTCCTCATTTCTAATCTGCGAGGTTAAAGCATTGGTAAACATTGCCATTATTGATCGGAGGGAGTCTTAATCACACTCTGATTACATAATTACTTCAAAATGTGTGGAAGAATGCTTTTCGCGTTGTTCAAACATAGCATGGATGAGATGATTATTAAAACATAAAGCTACTAAAATGACTACATTTTAAATGTCGAATATACTAAGGACAGAACACCGGCAATGATTCTAGCCAGTTCCATTCGAGTGGGCTAGTAAACCTAACAAACTCGTCCATATCTAAGGTGTTTGTTTAATGTCTTTGGAGTTAGTTTGCAATCTACACCTTCTGACTCTGCAGAAGTCAAAAGAGCCATCCCACTGCTTTGTATTTTCACAAGTAGAAGAGTGTTTTCACAGACTATGGACTGTATTTATATAGACTTTACTATCTCAGAGATTTAGATTCAGTTTAAGGTTTGTGATTTTTGTCCCAAACCTGGTCTAAGGTGGCGTAACTACTAAAAAAGCCCTTTTCCACCTTCTGAATAATCAGAAACTAACGTCAGTACGGAGAAGGAAATATTACAGCAAATGTAATATTCAACCAGGAGACTTTTTTTGCTCCTGCAAAACATTTACAAATGACATTTGGTGCTTTTCAACAAAGAAAGCTGTAGTACTAACGGTAATGCGACTCTAAACACAACCAACACTAATGAAAAAACACCCACTAACTTTCTTAACGTTCTTCGTTGCTTTCTCTACGTCTGGGAAGATGTTTGAAGAGTTAGCTGGTGGCTTTGGGGGGTCCATGGAAGACAATCAGTCACTGCAGCATGTTAAGCTGGTGATTGGATTGCTTCATGTTACCATATAATAAGTTTAAAGGAAAATGTGGGCGCATTCACTGCTCCTTCCTACTATCTATCTGACTTGGCCTTCACACGTTCCAGTACTGCATGTACTGTTGGCTTTTTGATTGTCCTTCGGTCACTAATCATGACACATTACTCCCCAGTGGCACACACACACTGTATAAAAGAGGAAAATATTCAGCTTCTTGGGGTTAAACATAAAAGCTATAGTTTTAGTGCTGCAGTATAAAGTAAAACAACTCCTTAAAGTCAGAGTTTTATTCTTACCACCAAAATAACTGCCGAGTTTGCAGGAAACGAGATCCCACAAGACATAACATTGCTTTAAAGATTGCAGAGAAAGGACAAACTTACATGAGGTAGCAAAATGAAAAATACCAAATTGATAAAAATGTATCAACTTCACAGTCTTCATTCTGATTTTTGTCTCAAGTTAAGTCACTTATTGTGTTAAGTACGTTATGATCTTGTTTGTTAAAGTTTCTTATGATGGATAATGCTAGATAGATGCTTCATTCAATAACCTGCTAGTATTGTCTTAAAAACATCTGCTTTTTTTCATGTAGCTGCTACTCAGGACTTCCAAGATGGTTCTGTGTCAGTTAAATAGGCAGAAATTAATAAATAACAAGCCAGTTGAGGCTGATGGATTCAGCATTATTTTCTACCGAAATTCCGGTCGTGCTGGTTGAGACTGTGGAGAGCGGGCAGTACCAAGGAACACCTGAACACAACTGCAACCTGCAAGAGAATTCCTGCAGTGACGGATATCTGTGAAGGTTTAATGCATTTAAATGTAGACAAAACTCTGATGCTTTGATTTTACACATCCTTTATTGAGTCTATTTTAACCTTTTGCCTCATCTCTTGGTATGCAAACTTCTCCATTTACGACAAAAATCGTTTAAAGGTTTCTGAGGGCAAAGTGCAATAGATTTCCCTTTGTTCCAAGTGCAGTAAAAACACCTAATCAGACTAAACTGCTGACAACACGTTTATGAGCACTGTAGCACTTTATTAGCTGGCTATTTTTTTATTTTTTATTTTATTATTGTCTGCCTATCATTATTAATGTTCCATGGACACATTTTAATAGGAATTATTGACACTTTCTTGGGTTGTATCTTAGATTTCTTATTCTGCCACGCGTATTGTCTTGTGTTTTTATGCTCTTGAGGGAAAATACAGGTCTGAACTGAACCAGACCCATTTCATATACTCTTATGCGAAGGTTATGATTTATGCTTTATAGAAAATCTTAAAAGGTAAGCAGCTTTGTAAAAAATAAACAAACCAACCCAGCCAATAAGGGCTACCAAACCAGTGTTCTCATAGTGCTGATCCCACTGCCCAAAAAAATGAGGAAGATTTGTCATGAAGGACAACTGACTGATAACTTAGGCCAAATAAATATGTGGAACATAAAACAGATTTCCATACTAGACTGGTTGGGGCTTGGGTTAACATCTACAAGCACTGACATTGGTAACCAACAGCAGGTCAGTGGAAGTTTTACTGTTGTTGGTCGAAGAAACAGGAGATGGAGAAGGGGGCAGCTTGTCAGGACCCCTGAAGTGAAAACCTGAAAGAACGCGCACCATGACTAAAGTCTAGTATAATATAACTGCCTTGTTTTCATTGTAATACATATACAACAGTGCACTGACTGAAGGATTTTTCTCATCAATTTTGCAAATGTAAACTATGTCAAGAACGACTCTTATGGGTTTAAAAACCAGGGAGCTGTCACTTTATATTATTCAGTTTGCCAGCTGATGCTGGATGCCGTCGTCTCGACGCGCACGTAGCAACCCTTCTGCAACCCCAATACTCTTTAGACGTTTGAACATACCCGGTTATTGAGGTATAAACATCTAAACACATCAGCTTTCATCTAAATTGAAACGGACCATTGTTGACTTGCTTTTAGCTGCTTTGCTTTTAGTGTAAGCACATCTAATACATGTACACTGATTACGTATTCACAGCTTTTTCAGCTCTACAAAGCATCCACTGTTTGGTAGTTGAGCTTTATAATAAATCTCTGCCTGGATTTTTCACATCCACAGACTTTCTTTTACGCTATAAGAAGGATGGATTTCCAAAACCCTGACAGGCCTGAAAAGATATTCTTGGCATCCGTAGAATGGGATGTGATTTACTAAAGATTCATTGTAATATCTTGCATGATTCCACCAATACTGGATATGTAAAATAGTGATTTAACATTCTTTTATTGTAAAATCATCAGTCATAAATAGAAAATGTGCTTTGACTGCCTGTCACTTAAAATCACCATCAGGTACACTGGCTTTTCTGGCCTTTCTGTTTGTTTGACATGAACATAAAATCACAACTGAATTACTTATTGCATTTAAAACTGTACCAAAAATATGAATAATGGAGTAAACAAATGTTTTGTTGTATTGCATTTGTTTCCAGCACATTATTTTACATGACTTTAAGTCACATTTAAAATGGAAGAGCTGTGAACTTAAAGGTTCAGGGTATTATTTCCAGTAAAACGGCAGATTTCTGCATGACTTATCGTCTGCCTCAAAGCTATCATTTAGCCCTGTTAATTGCCTAGTAGTCAAGTTTCATTTGTTGCAATAATGCGAATTTGTGTGATTTCTGCTTCATCACTGCCAAGCTTTCCGCTAATAGGTGGTGTGCCATTACGAAAGCACATGTCGAGCGAAGTCTTGTTTGTTTCTAAGCAATCATTTTCTTTCTAGAGGCTACAAGACTGACTCAGTCCTTCAATGACTGATCGAACACCGTTTTCATGGAGTCCTTTGTTTTGCGAGACAACAAACCCACAGTGAGTCACAAACGTCACACCCATCCATCACCATCCTTTACCGTCTCATCGTATCCACTTCTCTGCACACTGAACCACAGAGTCTATACTGTCTTCGGGTTTATTCATTACGAAAACGAAAGAGAGTTCAGAAAACATGCCTCTTACAGTATTCATCTACATCCCTGCCGCAGACGAGAGCGCGCGCACACAAACACACACTCTGTCACACACTTGCAGCGTTCTCCTCTTCATCCAAAGCCTTCTCTCCGTGCACAGCACCCATGTAGTCCCCCCCCCCCCCCCCCCCCAAGGGTTTGGATCACATATAATCATGTTCACTGAGTACGAACACTCTGCTTCATGAAAGATTACAGTTTTAGTTTCAGCATTTTTACAATCTATGTTCTACTGCGATTTGCTCTCCGTTGTAATTACATGGAGGATTCTGCAGTCCCTCTTTGTCTCTACTGAATGACTGCATGTGGGCATGAGTGTTTGTGCAGCCCTCCACGTGCATTTCTTGATCCTTTTGTCTGTCTTCGCACGTTTCTGTTCGGCGTTCCTGCGGCTGTGACAGGAATATGAAATTGTTGGTAATGGCCATTGTTTGTGCCAGTGCTCGCGTGTGAATGTTCTCCCATATTTCACAAACTGTCATTAAGATCATACTCATTAACGCGGAAGGTAATAATATGCTTGTTTGTTATAGGGCAGCAAATTAGTACTTTTAGAGTAGTGAAATGCGATGAAACAAATAAGAGAAAACTGGATTTATTGGATATCGTTAGCTTGGAGCCAAACTGTTTCTTTTATTTTCTCAGAGTTACCTGCTTGAATTTTGAGTAGAGGAGAAAGAAGAGACTGAAAACTGCTCAGGTCTGCAAACCCCCTCGTGGCGCCCACTCACGTCATGTTTTGGGGCTCTCTGCGTCCCCGTATTTTCAGAGGAATCAGAAGCTAACTACAGCATCTTGGTGTAAATGGGGAGTTTGCCGTGCAGAAACAGAAACTGTTGCTCCGGTAATTGAACCAGGTGACACAATCAAAGGCGAGGCTTGACACATCTGGAGAAGAAAACTACGTGCATCGTGGATCCCGATGGGATTCAAAAATATTGGAAAAAAAAAAAAAACCCCACCTCACACTAAATGAAACTGATTATAAAAGTCATGATTATGCATTAAACTGTCCTGTATATTAAACTCTATGATCAGAAAATACCCCCAATGTTGGCGTACCCCTTTAAAGGTATGCCTTTCTTTAAAAAGCTGAGTCAGTTACCTAACATCTTAGTGAAATCTTAGCGTTTTGGTGAAAATACCAGCAGAGTACAGTAGGAGAGCCCCCTGTGAAACCACATCTTCAAAGCTCTGTTTATAGCAGCCAGGAGCCAGCTACTCAGTGGAGGGCCATGGCTGTGCCTCTTTTCAATTTACCACTAAAGATTTGCGTCACCCACTTCTGAGGTTAATCATATGCAGCGTGACACGAGGTTGGGTGGAAATAACGATACCAAAGTTATCGTTAAGATTATTCTCTTTGATTGAGTCTGCAAAGACGCAGAACCCTATAAATCGGACTGACTCACCGAATGAGATATTGTTTTTCATAGATATCACATAGGGCCCCCCTGAACAAAGTGACTGAGGTGTGATATTATATTATTGTCTCCTTTAAAGGGAGCTTTGGGGGAAAAATATTGGCTATAAGGGTGGAAACGACATGTAAAAAAAGGTATGGATGAGTAAGCGAACAATGTGGACACCGAGAGGAAGAGATGCCTCAGAGAGCAATAAAGAGAATGTATACAACACTGGCTGAAAGGAAACTTGGCAAAGGGGTATTGGTGGGGGGTAGAGCTAGGATTTTATAATATTTTATAAGAAGAGGGAAGTGTGATGTAATTTTGTAGTGGCTAAGCTGCAGCAACAGACCCAGAGTGCTTAAAGTTCTTTGATAACACCAAACTGTAATATTAAACTAAATCATAATGCTGTAAACACCATGAAGCTTAAAAACTAACAAAAAAATTTTTACATTTGTTAATGAAGATTATATATTTGTTTATATATATATATGTATATATATATTTCTAATAACACAAACAGTTCATTTAGTCATTTTGAGATTGTTTAATGCTTTTCCGGGAGAAAAGTACTCTATTCACATTGGCGTTCTGCTGGGTTTATTAACATTTAGTTGTGAATTTGTAGATTGCATTCTAATAAATACCGTGTCTCACTGGTCCAAAAACATCTATAAGCTCATCTCCAGTACGAGCATTTGGTGGGTCTGTTCTGGGCTGCTGTGGAAGCATCTCTGTGCAGCATAGTGGACTGGTATCAGGGGACGTGTGCCATCTTCCTCCTAACCCTCTTTCCAGGAAGCTTGGGAAGCAGCAAAAAAATCAGACCTGTCATTTTTTTTCTTTGTTGGAACCTT
The DNA here is from genome assembly GCA_014839995.1 of Xenentodon cancila. Lineage (NCBI taxonomy): Eukaryota > Metazoa > Chordata > Actinopteri > Beloniformes > Belonidae > Xenentodon > Xenentodon cancila. The sequence continues at coordinate 10,909,291 of CM026219.1, read as the reverse complement.
TATTTGGCGAACACAAAAGACATGATTTTCAGTGTCCAGTCATTTATTTCAGTGAATATAAGCAAGTATAAACTTTAAAAGAACATCCCTCCCCCACCACAACCCCCCATGTTGAGCCAATTAGTCAGAGAATCATGTAAAATCTCTGCTCTCAGGAAAAAGGAGAGTGAGATGCCACGTGTCGAAAGAAATGTATATATAAAAATGAGGCACAGGATCAGTATAATGTATAATCTGGCTGTGGCCAGGGAAAGGCGCAAAATCAAGTGTTAGATCATCCATGTGTTTTGTACATTATCACTGGGCGTTTTTAGATTAGACCTTGTGATTTTTCCTGGATGAAGAGCAAGTGTTTAAGGCGCATTGGGCAATATAAATGCAAAGCATGTTATTGTCTCCCTGGTGCCTGTAGCCGAGTTGAGCAGAGTGAAGACGACCCAGGAGGGGTTAGTGAGTGGTACTACATAACATGATGGTCTGCTGCCTGGTTGGCCTGACTGGCTTCACCAACATCAGAGTGGCTGGATGGATGCAGAAGATGGAGCAGGAATAACATTAGGATTTGTGCAGGGACTTCCTCCAAATTGTGTTGCACAAATATTACCAGCAGTTTCCCTCTGCCGCTCCTGCTCTTGCGTTTGTTGACCTCAAACAACTTTTTTAGAGGTTTGTTAATGACCAAAGTTTTTTTTTTTTTTTCGCAATGCCGAGGTCTGTTATTTGCAGGTTACGGTTCCGTAATATGCAGATTTATGGCGTCCACGGCTCTGCGGTTGAGGAGCTCGCGGACATCCTCATTTGTCATCAACGAACCCCGCCCCCGACCTGCCACCTCACATAAGTTCTGTATACATAAGGCCTGACCTGCGATTAAGTGCACCGTTGGAGGCGAGTTATTGGTGGGGCCAGCTTGACACATGACCCGGTGTCGGTTAAAGGACAGACGACACATTAGATTCAGGTGTTTAACACAGGGTATCCACCAATGTGAGCGAGGCTATTGATGCAGAGCCAGTTACTGGTGGCTTCAAGAGTTATATGCTACAATTACCATGACCTTTTTTTTTCACCAGGAGGTCTATCGTTATTTCAGCAGCTGAATGCCAGACTTGATTCCTCAGGAGCTAAATCTATCCCAGGATGCATTTAAGTCCACACTTAAATAAAATGTCCTAGAGCATGTTCAAATGGACATCTCGACAGTAACCCAGGAACACAAAATACTTTTGAGCAGAACAATTAAGCTTTTTAATTCAGCAGGCCACTGCTCAATCTGGCAGTTTGTCCATCAAACTTACTCATCTTTCTGCTGACATATCTTCTTCAAAAGGAACATGTTTGGCCCCTAGACTTAAGAATTTCAAAAATGTCCACAGAGAGGTTAAAAGAAGCAATCTTCCTTGATGGAGTAGACTGAAAGCCTGCCAAACCGAGCAACAAAACTGCTAACTTCACACTAACAGGTCGCTCTGGGTTGCGGAGCATGCCTGCGGTAAGAATGTGTGCATAATCAGCTGTGGAGCAGAGTGCCTTTATCGTCGAACACCTGTAACACCTGCAGAATGACGGGAAGAGATTTCTATGTCGCTCTTTCTGTCAGCAGTTTTCTCTCCGTGCTGCCAATACCTTTATGCATGGGAAACACTGGTTGAGCGGTAATTCTGTATGTGTGTCTGTGGGGGTGGGCTTGGCTTTCTCATGAATCTTTATGTAGTTGTGTTTCATGCAGTTCTGTGTGGCTTTTCCATGGTGGGCGCAATTATCAGAGTGTGGTAAAAGTCGTTTTTTCTTCCTCCAAAGAAGTGGCACAACAGTTATTACTGTGGAGAAGATAGCATTTTCTGCTGTGAATTGCCTCCATGCTGAGTTTTACTAGAAGCAGACAGTTGGAGAGAATATAGACTTCAAAATGGACAATCCTGAGGGTTTAAAACCACTGATAAAAAAAGAAAACTATAAGAATGGTATCCAAACATATCCATAGTCTCTAATGATAATATTACTTTCCCCAACGATTTGGTGACACTTTAGGACTGAAAAGCACAGTATGGGGTTAAAATATCCCCATTATTATACAATAAGGTGTGTACTCTTTTATTAGGAACCAAACTGACATGAATCAAAGCGGTTTTGAGAGAAAATAGAGGATTTCGCCACCAAATGTTGCACAAAGTACTTTGGGTCAAGTGCACTCGTAATGCCATTGCACCCTGTGCTAACATTTGTTGCCATTTCTGCAATAACATCATCCTTTTTAATTCAAAACCGCTTCAGTTCATATTGTTTTGGTCCCTAACGAAAGTTTCCACTTCTTGCTATCTAACAGCAGGCCTAGGGTTGTTCCTTTAAAGATAACATCAGTATTTTAAGAACGTCACGTTCGCACGCAATAAAGCAGGCTCTTGAGATTCCCAGAGATAAGTAAACATCCTTTAGTGAAACACTGGACGTGACGACTTAATTATCAGATATTTCCGGATATTGTAATATCTTCATCCTTTTCAAATTACATGCTACCAGACAGAAATTTAGTCACTACTTAATAAAGGCCAATGTTTTTAAGTGCACTTGGTGTATTTGAGGGAACAAAAGAAATAAAAGAAAAGAAAAAGGAAAAACTACTGGAACAGTTTACAGTAGATGTTCCTGAGAAGAAATTATTATTCTGGAAAACGCTGAGAATCCTGGAAGCAGAGAGAGCACTAGAGTCGAAGAGAAGCAGACAATTTAAAAATGGAGATGACAGAAGGTGGGAAATGTTTGCAGGCGTGTCTATCTTAAATATAGAAAGAGTAAAATAAACCGAAAGGAAAACCAAAAAGAGTCGTTCTGGAAAAGAAACGGAGCGTGCTGGGGTATCCAATAAACCACACACAGCTCCTCACACATGCACGCTCCTATCTTGAGATGACAGCACAGCAAAAGGTAAAAAGGGGATGTCTCCGTTATGTAATCCACTGTCTCGGCTGCACACTCCTTTTACATGTAAGTGTGCTTTTGTCTGTAAACTCAATCAGATGGACTGCACTCCGACTCAACATCCAGGACTGTTGTTTTCTAAATGCCAGCAGTGGGCGATACATGAAGAACCACAGCACCATCTGTTGATGGAACCAGGCAACAGCAGCAGGAGCAGCGTCCGGTTGTTCACCAAAGTGCCCCGCAGAGTGGCACTAAACCTCCTTATCCTGTCTCCTCTCAGTCTATTTAAATAATCCCTTTTGATTGGATGAATAGCTTTATATTTATCATAAGCCTTTGAGGGTTATGTATTGGCCAAATTAATATTCCAAAGCTTCATCCTGGACACTAAAGCCTCATGTTAAAGCTTTTGGTTGGTCCTTGCTTTGTAGTTATTTCTTTTGAACTCCGTACGATAGAGTACATCCAACTCTCTTCCAGCTCCAAACCAAAATCTGTTTGCATTGCCTCATTTCCTGTGTTTTGCTCCCCTCATCCATCTTGATCGTGTTTTTTTTCTCATCACATATCTCTTCTTCTCATCCTCAGCTCCCTGTTGACACCACAAATCATTTATGAGGGGGACAAAGCACAGTCTGGGAGCAAAGATGCTCATCCACAAACAGATTTATCATACAACTATCACATTAAGTCATATTAAGTATACCGTTCATAGATATTTCCATCTTGATAGTCCTTTTTATGTCACACAGAAGCGATCTCAAATGCGACATTTAGAGCTTTGTGTTGTATCACAAATCCAGTACTAGCAGGCATTTTACCTGGCAAATCTACAAAGAGAGTTTATGAATATATAGCCAAGGCCACAGCACCTAATTAAAGACTACCATTCAACCGGAGCGAGTCAGCTCTTCAAACACAACCCAAACGGGATTTAATCACATCGTTATTTAATTAATCTCTTTCTTTTATCTTTAATCCACAAAGAGAGTTGAAACCACTAACTTGCCAGCCGGAACAAGAAATGTTTTCCAAGAGTACAAAGGTTCACCCAACGGAGGATGCGATCCAGAAAATCCTAATGTTTTCTTTGTTTTTTGTTTTAGGTTTTTGTCATAATCAAGTGTTAAATATTTTTACCATTTGGAGTTTTAGGTGAGGAATTTTACACTGATCACTTCTTTAATAAATAATGCCATCAGGCTACTGTACAACCCCCAGTGATAGTACTGCTACTGCGTCAGGTATAATAAAGTATAATTTGAGATAAACACTGGACTCTAGAGGGTGAACTGTGTCCAACATGACTTGTAACATCTAAAGAAGGTCACAGAGTAGTTACAGACCCATTTAGGACTTTGATACGCATATGCCTTCAACGTTAACGCCAACAGTGATAGTTGAGAACTTTTTCTTCAGACTTCAGTCGTCGAGGACCTTGCTGTGGTTATCATCAGATCAGAAGGTTAGTTGTTTGACCCCACCTGCCAGAGTGTCCTTTAGCTAAGACATTGGACCACCAACCCACCCCCCCATTTTATGATTGTGTGTGAGAAACACAATCATAAAATGAATCAGACTTAATAGCGCTTTCATACAACTGAATGTATCACAATGTGCTTAACAGACTGAAACTTAAATAAGAATAAGAAAAACATTAAGAGTAGTACATAGCTTCAAAGTCAAGATTTTGTTTTTCATTTTTCTTTGCAGAAACATACAGTATAAACATTCGTGGTAAAGCCGGTTCTGGGTGTTTATCATCGTGTTCATACAGACGCACACCCTAAGAACTAGAGCTGAAATGTGCAAACACGCAAATTAATGCACATGTGATAACAAATAGTCCGACATTTACCAGCTATGTGGAAAGTGGTCACTGCAGTGGACGGATATTCAGAAGCCATTTCCTTGTATAGCGATTAGCTCGGATGGTTTAGTTGAACATTGCGATGGACAGCAGTGAGTCGCCCCTCATCCCTTCGATGCATTGTATTGAATCAAATTGCATTTTAAAGACTTTTGTCTTTGTTTATTTTTTTATTTGTGTGCAGTTCAGTGCTAAAGCACGTGATGAACATGTCGAATAAACGGCTACATAACTTCTTTTTATTGTGTCAATACAAGAAGAAGTACTTTTTAAAGGGAAAAATCTAGTAGAGATTTCATCAGTAGCGCCCTCAGAAATATCAACATAAAGGAAATAAAAAAGGAGCATTTGATGCCCTTAGAAGTAAACAACTGTATTGAAAAGTTATTTCAGCTTATTTTATATAAAAGTTATGCATGAAAGGGTTAAAACGCGGTAACCCAGAGTTAAAAAAAAACAAACACATTTCCTTTAAATGATTTATCTCTCTAGACTAACTTTATCTTTTAAGCCTCCTTGAGACAAGGTGAGTTTGGCCAGTAAAATGCCTGAACTCTGATATTAAAGCTTACAGTGAAAGGAAATATTGCACAAACATAAAGGAGATGATTTCATTCAGGGATGGAGGTTTGTGGTTGTTTTTCATTGTCAGTTTTTACAAACAAAATTTGTACTTATAAGGTTATTTTTTTCCCAGAGCGTGTTAAAAATGTTCAGTAACAGACACCGTAGCGATCTCACTGGATACAGAACCTAAAGCGTACGATAACAGGACTATGAGAACAAAATCGATCTGCATCGTTCACCAGGAATGCTAGTTTGTCGATGTTCAAAAGAAAATCAACATTTTAGGGCTCCGTGCCTATAAAAGCAAAACCTAGTAGTCGTACACAAAAAAAAAAAAAAAAATGAAAATTCTGACATTTTCCTCAATTTTCAAACATGATTTCTCCCCTTAGACTCTTGAGAAACACAGTGGAAATGCAAGCAAACACACTCACATTGTTCCCACAGTTGAAATTTTGACATTTTGAGTGAAAGCATTGATTGTTAAGAGTCGTGAAACATTTTTCTATTGCTCATTTTGACGCGGGGGTAAAAGGCATGGAGGCATGTTTGAGGATGACGCTGGAACGGCAGGCACACGTGCGCTCAGCCAGGGCTGATTGCAGAGGGAGTGACTCATTCCCTCACTGGTCAGTTACAGTGTGAGCGCGGTAATGTGCTGGAATTATTGATCAGACAAAAGGACCTGACAAGCATGGCTGCTCTGAAACAGAAAAGAAATCAATGGTTATTTTACCCGCTGGACCACACACAAAAGCTCTCTCAGAAATGCCCACATTTTTAATAATCCAGAACCCTTCCCACCTGCTGCACCTCACTTATATTTGCATGCACGGTTACAGGTTTTCTTCTCCACAGAGGTGTCACGCTGGCACAGAGTCAAGGAATTAACGATATGTTTATACATGTGGCTTATAACGTGCTTTAGATGTAAGAATAAAATGACCATCAATTCATAAAACTCACACAGAAACACACACATGTCTCTGGAAAGCTATTTTAGAGCATTATGTCATTATTAAGTTATTTAAAAGGTCCTCGGTGATTTAGATGTTCTGTCGAACCATAACCAAAACCATCTCACTCTTATCCCATGTCCACCCTTTCTACCGTAAGACAATGAAAAGTTTTTGTTTTTCTTTGCCCAGTTTAATTCAATTGCTGCCTCTGCGATCAGTCTAGATCAAAATGAAAGTACCATGTTTATATTTTTCCTTCTTCCTACTGAGGAAAAACTGAGTTTAGCAATCAGTTCAATTTACCATTTTTTTTTCCTCCTCTTTTCCAACAATCATTCTTTCTCTTATTGAATTTTGCTTCACAGTCTCCAGCACACCAGACATCCAGAACGTTATCTTTCACCTAGGCTTACAGCGGCTAGGTCTCATTAGGTTTTTCCCTCGTGGGCTTATTCTGTCTTTACACAGTTCTTTTTGTCGTTTGCCACATTCCTTCTTTTCCTTTTTTTCTCAAGATCACAAAGGTGAAAATGCGAAACAAAAAAAAACAAAAAAAACAGAAATACAGACATCGATACGACTCGTGCATCCACTTAAGAGACAGATGAAGCCTGATAATTGGTAACAAGTCTCAGTACACTTATTATATCTAAGGATGCATCAAATTTCAGCCCTTGCCTTAATAGCACTGGGGACAGTAATCGGCTCAGATATCGAGGCAGAGACAGATGTTCTTACTGTCTCTGCCGCTTAATAAGAGCTCCCTTCCCCATTTTTCTGTTCAAAGTCTTTCCCTCCTGAGAGCCGGGAAAAGTCTGAGGACCAAGGCTAAGACAGGGAAGAGAGAAAACAAAGTATTAAAACCTGCCCGGCGTGTTTGCTTCTTGTTGATGACCAAGTAGTGGATTTTACGTGCAGATGCACCGAAATATGCATGATTGATCCCAATAATAGTAATAATAAACATTTCTACAGAGGTTTTGCTGGATTTGTTTTGTCTTAACACACTCAAGTTTATTCTGATATAGGTGAAATGGGAACTACACTACATGCCTTTGCAAGGTGTCTGCCTGTTAAAAGGGAGTCATTCCTTCCTATGGTATTCTTGGGGACACGGTATTGAACTCAAGTGGGGACTGCAATCTAACCGGTTACTTAGGCTTTTTTTTTTTTATACATTGAATTGGAATCTATTCGACTGTGAATGAAATACGATAAATCGTAATATAACTGGAGTATAAATGGACTGAGCTGGGGACTGAAGTGGGTGTTTGCCAGGTTGATCTCCAGCCCCGTCGCAGCCTTTCAGTGCTGCAGTTAAAGGAGACTTATTATGCATGTCCTCAAAAGTTGGCACAATGTCCTGAGGTCTTGATGAAACGTCTATAAGAGGTTTCAGTCATGATGCCACATGAATGTAGTCAAAGCTCCTTTTTGAACCATGTCTTTATGTCTCTGTTTACAGCACCAGGTTTCAGGTTTCATCTCCAACTCCAACCCCACCTTCAGGGTGGTGTGCCTCTTTTGAAATGGGTCATGCAACTTTGCACTACCCACTCTGGAGTTAAAGCAAAAGCAGCAACATTTGATAGCAGGTGGAGACTGAAAATCTAAACAGAATACTTAGTGACATCTTTTTAGACTGAAGGGGCCCCAAACAAGATGACGGGGTTGTGTAACCTCAGAGGTTTTGATCTAGCAGTCAGTTACAACTCCCACACGACTCACGCACAGAATAAAAAAATATATTCGTAAAGCGTCCCTTTCTAACCAGTCTAATGTGGTTCCTTTTAATACTTTTAACAGGTTTGGGTTTCTGTTATATCAGATACGGCCCTGAGCTCTCACAGCACAAGCAAGGATGCAAGTTGATTTCAAAACAGTTTTGGATTTACCAGTAAATAACGAGATAAATAAATAACTATGATGTGAAGCGGTTTTATTTATAAAATGGAGTATTATAATGTTGTTGAGGATTTTCAAGGTTTTCTTTGCAAAAGAAAAAAATCTATCGCACATTAATTTACAGGAGAATTACACTCACACTAATAATCTCTAAGATAACAGTGCATTTGTGTTATTTATATACTTTCTGTCCCAATTATGATATGATCACAAGGTTGCATTTTTTTTATGCACAAATGCAAATTTTACAGATGCATAATAAGACTTTTAAAAGCATGATTGGTTTTCTGCTGCGTTACATAAATGGGTGATTTATTTTTAGTTTTTGGTCTGATTTATCACATTTATATCACATGACTTCCGTGTATCATGTGTTTCATCTCTCATTCAAATCTTAGAGATAAAAGAAAAGAAATGAGTTAAACAAATGTGTTGTGAAGAACAGTTTGGATTTGCTTTGAAGAGTCGATCCCCTTTTAAACAGATGCTGCCTTTATTTAGCCGGTATAGTTTTGATTTTGTATTCATATACTCTCTTTGTGCATAGAGACTTGACTAAAAATGTGTGTATGATTGAACTGTGACCAGAATAAAACTGGGAGTGGGAGAGATATCAGAGCAGGTGATATTAGGACACTTCCTAAGCGTTATGTTTTTATCAAAGGTCTTTTATTCTAACTAATATAATCTCACAATAAATTCCGAAGTTTCTGGACAGTAACAGCACTTCTTTGGCTGAGCCCATCCATTTTATTTTATTTTATTTTTTTAAATTTATGTCAAACGCAACTGTCAAACACTGTCATTTCTTATCTCATCAGTTCAGCAATAATTCAGCTCTAATATCAAAACATGACCCGCCCCCCCACCCCCAACAGAAGACCAAAAGCAGTAAATATTTTTCGACATGCCATGTCATTCAATCATTTCTGAATTGCACAGAAGCAGCCAGATGATTGCACAAGCTGGCTGATTTATCCAGCAAATTATATATTAAATCAAATCTCGGCCGTGCGGGAAGAAAAATGACTGCAGGAGATTCAGTCAACTTCAACTTTCAGGCAACATGCTGCCAGAATGTGTGGTCAAAGTCGAGCCTTCCAACAGGGACCAAATACATTATTGTGACGAGGATTTGTCCTCCAGCTCTGTTAGATTAGCAAGTGTAATGTAAAGTGGCCTAAATGGCCTTTTATATTCATCATCCGTAGCCTACAGAGAGCATTAGAGAGCGCTGCGATTATTGTGAAATGTTTCGCTCATTGTACTGGAAGTATGTGCGGTGGTGTGCATACAATGTGTTTAAAAAATCTGCACATCAGTTTAACAGTTCATAATTAGCATATAATAGTCCCTGACAGGCCCAGAACCGCGCTGCAAATCTGGTGACAAGCCAATCACATTAAACCTAACGCCGCTCCACCAACGCGTGGAGCTGCTGACACAAAGAGTTTTATTTTTAAAGAAATGGTGAACCATGATACCGCTTCACCCGAAGGAGTTGATGAAGACATTCCTCTTTAGAGAGAACCAGGGATGGAAGTTGACTCTTCTTTTAAACTTGATTTTAACCAAATAAGACATTTGGTATTATGCATTGCCATGCATCATTTCAAAACAGTTGTCTCTCTTTTTTTTTTTTTTTTTGCTATTGCTTGGGCATCTTCTCCATCTTCACTGTCGCTTCACTCAGGCTCCTAACTGATTGGTGCTGAATATCTGGTTGGTCTGTGACTGCTTCCATGTTCAGACTTTTTGTCCCCAACATATAAAGCTGATTGCTTTATTCGATTCGACTGGTGGCAGATGGAACAGGACAAATGTGGAGCATGTGTCCTCGTACACCAACATGCCACGGATTGACCAGTGTCAAATATTCTCCACCTTTAGTTAAAAAAACAAAACGGCAATGCTCAATAACTTTTACTGAGTCGTGTTTCCATTACTCTTCTGTGTTTTTCTCTGTTTAAGCGTAACTCTTCTAGCTCTCTCTGCGTAACTCTGTAACGCTCTTGCAAACATAGTCAACAAACGACAACGGCAGCAGACGATCATTCACGTGATTATTGGGAGGCAAAGCCCTTATGTAATGCAGTAATGCATAATAGTAGAGTGAATGAGGCCAAAACAGCTGGAAACTAGATTTTGAGGACTTCAGATTGACCAGCTACATCACATCCAGCGCAAATGTGCAAAACGTGTTTATGTTACACTTTTGTGATAAACATGTCTGATAAACCACCTCACGAAAGCACACGAAGGTTTTTGCGATATTTGAGAGTTTTTTTGCAAACTAGAGGTGTTTCCGTTCCAGGTTTTCCTTTGTGATATTTGGGTTTTGGTGTTTTTATCTTTTAGTTAAAAGTGCAAAAAAAAAAGTTGGGATGCATCACTTCACTGCTGTTGTGTTTGTGTCTCCAACAAAAAAATGAAACAGATGTAGGATGAAACATATGCGTGTATTTCATTATTAGTTTTACGCACCCGCCTCTGTGAGTTCGTTCAGGAAACTGATTCAGCGATATATAAAATAAACCCCACTTGGCAGGTGGTGAGGTAACAATGAAGTAGATCAGGTTTTTGTTGTTTTTTTGGCCATTTTTGTCATTGTTTTGCGATTTTATCATACCGTCTGGCAAGTTTGAGGTTTTGCCACGGCCTTGTGTGGCGCAAAAAACTGAAGTGGGGAAACCTAATTGTTGTTACGCGTCTGCCACATGCTGCCGGTATGGTAAGTTTCTTGGTAATAAGCTCAACTAAGATGTTTTCAATCTGTAAAAGTGTAATATTCCCACATAGCAGTGCCAGTCACTTCTGTGTTTCAGCATTTATTATTACAACAAGCTGGCAGTAAAATACAGGTCTTTTTGACCACTAGCTGCAGATAAATGGAAATCAAAAAGGAGAGAATTGAGTTCACACCTGCTTATGCACTAATACACACGTGTAATATTGTAATTGAAAGCTTAACAGCGTCTCATTAGTATGATGTGCAGCGCAGCTTTAAATATTTCAAAAGCAGAAGTAAACGAAGACGGAAAGGCTTCACTTGATTATACCTAATTGCCATCCAGCTGCTGTACACATGCAAATACGATTTAAATGATTTAATTTCTTGATGTACCATTAACAAGATGCCGTATACGCTGTTCACAAAGGCCTCCACGTGTCGGTGTGGGGATGACTGCTCCGTTTTTAAGTGAGCACCAGAGACGGGAGCAATGAGCTTTCACCAAACGGCGGCTGGCGCCCCGTTTGCATGCACCACGCGCTCGTGCAGCCTCGCTCTCAGAGGTCCCTGTGTGACTCACATTGTTGGCGCACGCTGTTGCTTGGCTCCGTTTGCAAAGAATGACAAACGGTAATATGTTAGAAAAGTCGCGTGGTAATTTAGCGTCGCGGCTCCAGAGTCTCGGTGGCAGGCGGGATCACAGGTTCGGCGACAAACACCTCTCAGATGCCTACAGGTGGTAATGAACTGAGGCATTGCTGCCCTGTTACCTTGTGATGTCCTACCACAAATGCAACCTTTAGAAAAAACCACTTCACATCCAGTGAAAACTTGCATGCACAATGTTGTTTTTTTTCCTCATTGCAAGCCCCTCTTTCATGACTTTAACACCGCCAGAGTCCAATTTGTTTGAATTTCTCTCACTTTGTTGAGTTATCTTATTGTCACCTCACTCCTTTTTCCTTTTTCACTTTGTCTTTCTCCCTTTTATTCTGCTGTTCCTGTCCGTTTCATTTGCCTTTGATTGTGGGGAACAATGCGCCCTTGTTGTTTTGTGAGGTTTAAATCACTCACTCAATCTTCCCTTCTGCCTCCTCTCTAAGTGTCTGTGTGTGTGATGCCGTCATCCTGCACATAACTTAGAACTTGACATCAAATTAGGCCTTTTATTACATTTATTTATCAACAACTCTAATCTAATTTGATATACAAACGCCTCAATAATTTATTTTTCTACTATTGTTCTCAAATCCTCTTTGCTATGATCCTTTTTCGAGCTTATATTGTGAAGTGACTATAATAGACAATCGGTTCACAGTATGAGATGCTGCAAAATGACTTCAGAAGAGCAGTTGACATCAGTCATCCCACAAACATACCTGAGCTGGAGCAGTTCTGTGAAGAAGAACGCTCAAAGGTTCTCCTGAACGACGTGCAGGTCTGATCCAGAGCTATACTTAAAGCGCTTGCCAGAAGTCGAGCTGCAAAGGAGGATTGATCACCTCCATGGATCAACTCCAGGGGTTCAATTACTTTGTTCCTACAGCAGCATAAATGTGTAAAGGGTTTGGTTAGTAAAGACACAAGGAATTATCAGCTTATTATTGTCTCTTGGTTGAAGATAAGTTCACATTTTACGACAAATTAATAGAGAAAAAAGTTAATTCCACGGAATTGAAAGAATTTTCTTTTCCGTTTTAGCTTTCATCCAGTTTTCTTGGTTATTTATTTTTGTTATTCTAGAACACATTATAGTGCTGATGAGCATCCCCAAAACTGTTATTTTTATGTTTTTTTGGGTTTTGTTTTTTTTTCCAGCCTCAGTGGAACAACAAAGGTCTACAGTTGCAAAGTCCGGCCTGAATTATTCTCCAATAATTAATCACACATTGTCAACTTCTTCGATTTAAAGACAGAAAAAAGAAACATCAAAGATCGAGGTCTTTTTTTTTTTTGTTTTTTCTTTCGGAGTGAAGAAGCTACAGACTTAATTGGTTCCAGAAAAGTTTGGGTTTTGCCTGCTGTTAAAGCCGTTGGCTCTGGGGGGTTAGCAGACCACTGTTACTGATTCAGTCTCCAGAGACACCTGTATCTGTGCTCTCTAGTTAAGTATATAACTCTCCTTTGACGCCTATGTGACATGCAGTATATGTGGGTCGTGCTATTACTTTCACTATCAAATCTCCCAAAAGAGGTTTGGTATCACAGAGACCTGCCGGACTTTTAAAGTCACAGAATAAAACAACAAAGGAATTCAGGACATTTAGATGAATCTTCAGATGCATCGACGCGGTGAACGGTAATCTTTTCTTCTCGCTCATGTACTTCTTGACCCACTGCCAGAGGTTTCCGCTTCGCCCCGAACCTCTTTCGGCGTCTCGAATGATGCCAGCGCGTCTGTCAAAGCCTCCCAACTTTTCATCTATATTCCAGAGTTGTTTATCTAAACAAAATAACTTTTTCTTTTGTCTATGAGTAGATTGAAAGACCCCGAAAAATGACTTTTCCTTCCTGCTTTTCAACAGCTTGCACAATGCAGTAACAGATGCTTCACAGAGTAGGGAGAGCTAAAGCACAATCAGGTTTTTACTCTATTGTCTGTTTGTGAATCAAAGGAGAAAAGAAGTGTATGAGATAAGGATGCATAAGAAGAACTACTAAAATGTTTGCATAGATCCATAACGATGGACAAAGATGCCTTATATGGATGTGACGTAGGTGTCAACACTCGAGAAATCAACCTTTAAGCCCTTAAGAATTTCCATCAGCATAAATAAGTTTTGTCTTATTCTAATGAGCAGCTTTGCAAATTTATAACCAATTACAAGTTATATCTTGTATGTGGGACTGGACCGGCTGTTGTGGAGAAAGAAACTGAGAAGACCCGTCAGAGAGGCAAAAGAAGCAGCGATAAAAGACAAGGCTGTAAAGTATTAAGAACGAGAAGAAAAACGTGCAGAAAAAACTGTAAATAGGAAAAAAAAAAGCATAAAGAGGATGAAAAAAAACAGCACAAAAAGAAAGGAACATAAGGAAAAAAGAATTGTAAGACTGCAGATATGAAAGAAAGAACTGTAGGAAGAACCGTTGTGTAAAAAAATACCATAACAAGAAGATAAAAACTTTTTTTTTTGTCATTGTGGTTTAGTAGATCGAATTGTGTTGATGGGTCACAGAGATCAGCAGCAATAAGCAATAAAATAAGAAAACAGTTAAGATTACATTTAAAAGCAACTAAATGCATTACAATATAAAATACAATACAAATGCTGCAAGTAGTATTTATTCTCAGATGCAAACAGTATGATGTAAACAGCCTGACATTAGTAGTGCACAATCCCCCTGAGTGTGGCCCTGGATGGCTCAGTGGGTTGAGTGACACCGGTTACCAAGGCTGTTGTCCTCGAGCAGCAGCGTGGGTTCGAGCTCAGGCCTGACGCTCTTGGCTCTGTGTTTTACCCTGCTCTGTCCCCCTACTTTACCAATAAATGCCACTAGCGCCACAAAATCTTGAAAACAACCAAGAAGCAGCAGGACAAATCTACCAGAGGAGCCAGAAGGGGGCCCCACGGGGGCCCACCGACGTTTGATCGCAACGAAGCAGTGACAAAGAGCAGAATTTTCAATGACAGTGGCCCCGCCTCTGCCTATAGCTCTCACTGCATTTGATGTAAACAGATGAGAGCTTGTCGATCAAAATGAAGAGAAACTGTCCATCAGGCAGTGAGACACGAAAGAAAAAAGAAGGTGTAAGTAGTGCAGGTAATACGTCACCTAATTTAGCTCAGAGCAGCTCCGTCTGTCTTGCTAATGTTGATGGTCACAGTAAAGACACCTGCAATCAACTTGTTTACTCAGCTACTCAGCAGATTGAAAATAAAATGCTTTTCTTGGACAAAACTCGTTCTCCAGCTATCAAATCAAAGCTGTGTCAAGTTAAACTTAACTGTCAAGCCAAGAATGCCAAGTTGTAGAATTAATTGGCAAGAAATGTAGAAAATGTGCTTCCAAGTTGTACGTACGGAAATAATTGAGCGTTGTGTGCCAGTGGTGTTTATATCATAATCTGTTGTCACCTTCCTAAGTTTCTTTAGGAACATTCATCTTTAATATCTCAACATTTTCATGCAGCAGATTTATAGTTTAAACATGAGAAGCATTCATTTTATCATAACATGGCATTTTGCTGCTGTAAATTGTAAATGAACTGTGAATTCAACACCATGAGGTCCTGCTGGAGGATCATCATCATCATCATCTGTCCATCCATATTTAAGTGAATTGGTTGATGGTAAAAGAAGAAAAATGTAAAACTTCAGCTCAAGTTTTTAAAAAATGTACAGTAGCTTTAAAAAAAAAATAAAATAAAAGCACTTTTTGTTTTGTTTTTTTATCACTGAAAACTTCTGAACGGCCGACGCTTCTAAGCTGCCCAGCAGAGATTCAAGTTCAACCAGAAACAATCTGTGTTGTGTTCTTTTGTAGACGGGTTTTTGTAGTCGGTGTCAGCCTCTGGGAGCAAGCAGATTCACCACATGCCAATTTCCTCAGGCCTCGGCACAGAGAGATCAGTGATCTGAGAGAGACGAGGCCAAACAGTGTTGCAGCCAACGCAACAAGGAGATGGATCCAGCTAGGTAGGGGAAGATAATGAAGGTAGTTTGAGAAACCGTGTATATAGTTAAAAAAAAAGAAAAAAGTGACAGAAAAATAGGAGAAGCGTAGAAAAAAGTGGAAAAAAGGATGAAAAATAAATTGTGGCAAGGGAGAGAAGGGCAAGTTGACTGGATGGGCCAAATTGTTCACAGCATTTTCATGTGTACACTTAGTATTTAATCTGCTCTGGTTTATTTTGCATCTTTACTTTCCACTCAAATACAAATAAATACATTGTGAACAATTAAACAGCATTCATTCCCCATCAATTCTTTTTATCAAACCAATTAAATATTATTTATTTGTCCCCAAATCGCACAATTGAAGCTGCACATCAGTGTCTCCCTGTGATCACCTCCACGTCTGGCTTCGTCTTCACTGCAGTACAGACCTTAAAAAATATTATGTGCATTATTAAAAGAAATATGCAATTAAGGAATTGTTGAGGAGAGATGACAAGAGAACCTAATAATCATTAGGTAAAAAGATACAAATAATGAGTGGTGACGAGGAAAAATCAACTTTTGATTTCTAAACAGAACTGCTCCTCGTACGTGGATCAAATCTCTTCCAGAACCCGCTGAGCTGTTCACCTACAGGCGACGCTGGCGTCTCGCGGTCGTTCTGCACCCTGTAGGACTCTGATGTGTTTAAACCAACGGCCGACAGGCCTACGTTCCACCTTTTCCAAAAAGTCTATGATATACAATCCAATCAGTACTGAAAGAAAATGTGTATTTTTCTGGTTCACTCCACGTTTATCTAGTTAAACATAGGATCTATGTAGCTTTCAATGTGTTTAAAAAGTACAACCGGGGGGGATTTTCTCTGTGAGAATCAGCTAGGCGACCGCCGACGGTTGCTGGCGGCCGCAGCAGCTCTTCAGCAGGTGGCCACACGGAAAAAGAGAACTAACATCTCTGCGAACGTTACATCTCTGTCCGCTGATATAATATTCAATTTGTCGCGCCTATTTTTGCTTCAGGACTTTGACCTAGAACAACTCAGTGATTTTAGTTTTTTAACAAAAGAAAGGTGCGATGCTGCCGTTTGCTGGTGGGGAGCAGGCTAAATACGAAAAGATGAAGAATTCAGAAATCTGTTTTGATGCGGGTGAACTTTTGCTCTGTTTCGTCTGTGTGTCTGCCAAAATAAAAAATGAAATCATCCCATGAAGACGCTGACAGATGGACGCTGACCAGTGCGCTCTTTAAACGAAGTAAATAACTGGGCTTTCACCCTGGAGTTTTGGATGTCATATATTTTGCATTCTGACGCCACTGGCTTGTGTGTGTTCAGAAGCGTGACTTTGCTGCAGTATGAGAAGTGTGTGTGTGTGTGTGTGTGTGTGTGTGTGTGTGTGTGTGTGTGTGTGTGTGTGTGTGTGTGTGTGTGTGTGTGTGTGTGTGTGTGTGCTTTCAGACCAAAGTGTTACTCATCTTAAAATACACTTGTGTATCCCACCTGCTCTGTCGTAATTGCAGCAGTGTTTATGCAGTGGAGGTTTTAGGTTCACCCATCACATCTTAACCTTTTTAATGTGTGTTTGGGTGCATGCACAAATCTTTATGTAATAAAGGAATGTGTGTGTGTGTGTGTGTGGTCTTGGTTTTGCCCCACTTTGACAGTTTGTGTCTTTTCAAGAAGACTTCTTTTGATCAGCACATGGGCATTTTCAATGACATGTTTACCCATTTACAATGCGCTGATGTGTCTTGATTTTTACATCTTGGCCTATTTTCTTTTGTGTGTTTCTTGTCAAGCAAACATGGCACTTTGTATCTTTTATGTGGCCGTTTATTCTTTCTCCCTCATTACATTCAAAAAAGAAAAAAAGATGACAAATTCAACCCATCCGTCATGGTTGTGCGCTGATGTGTTTAGCCTTTGCAAAAAAAAATGCTGTCTTACTGTTTTGCTCGGAGGGCTTCTGTTATGACAATTCTGACAGGCTGACTGAGCGTGTGAGTGGTTTTCTGCCTATTTTCCTGTCGTTTGACGGGGGGACTTGTGGACAGCGGAATGACTGGCTAGTCACACAGGGTGACAAACTGATTGACTACCTTTATTGAATGGATGTAATCTGATTGTATGTCTGAAATATTGATGAAGTGACGGCGTTACTTAATATAGAGTCGGATGAGGCTGACCACTGATTCTGCAACCCAAATGGTTTGTTTGGACCTTTTCTAATGTCAGTCTCTTTTTTTTTTTTTTTTTTCAGTCACCGGTGTCTTTATAAATTACGTGTGAATTGCTTGCAATGGTTATGCTCGGGTACACAGGCGATGAAAGGGCGTGGGCCCAAAATGGGGTCCCACCTGGGCCGATCTATGGAACCCATCAACTATCCCATATGGGGCCCCCCCTTTCTGCCCATTTATTTCTCAAATAGGCTCCGCATATAAATTGGGGCATCATAAAGAGAAGGATTAAATTTTAATTTTAAAATGCCATTTCGTAGTGTAAGAAAATTAAGTGGTACATCCTGCAAAGAACAATTTAGGTATAATATTTGCATTCACAGGAATGTTTTTACGAGATTCTCAGGGCTTTGCTTATTCACATATTTTGAAAAAACACTTTTTGCACTTCATATATTTTAGTGGTTGAGAAAATATATTAAAAAAATTTAAACTAAAAGATAACAACACATTTTGAGCAGAATTCTTGAGGAAAAAGTTACATACTTACAAAAAAAGAGGAATTAAATAATCATTAAAACACAAAGGCTCTTCCGCTTTTTGGTTTTGATTAGTTCCTGTTTTATTTTGAAAGTCTGTATCCTTGTGTTTAGATACAGTTTGACTTCCTTGGTCCCATCTGTCCTGATTGTGTGCACCTGTGTCTCATCAGTGAGCGTATGTATGGGCTTGTCTATCCCTTCAAAACTAATTCCTACTGTTTTCCTACCTGTCTGTTTGACATCCTGATTGGAGTTTCTTTGTTTCATGTTTGAGGCACCTTTCAGTGTCCTGCGTTTGGGCCCTGCACTTCCGGATGATGACAAAGGCTTTGTAATGACACATTATGACCTGAATATCTTTGAAAGAAAATTGCCAACTGATCCTCCAGTGAACCGTGCCTCCAAACTTAATCAGATTATGTAATTGAAGTAATAGTCTTAAAAGGGTAAAATGTGCAAAACTCAATGAAACTGATTTATTAAATTACTTATTTCTACTTTATTTATTTTTAGATTTATAAACTATAAAAAAAAAACATGTCAGTGCACTAAGAAACGCTTCATGTCTAACGTTTAACCTTGGGCTACGGGGACTCCGGTCATGTGAGGGTGAGAGGACCTTTCCTGGTCTTCACATGTGGGTGTGAAAATGCCATTCGCCGATTTTGCTCGACCAGGTCAAATCGAAAAGAGCAATGCTTACCTTTCAGTCAAAGTCAGATAGCAATCAGCTTCCTCGTCTCCCTCTCACCTCCACGGTCAAAGTCGAGGTGCGTCAAGCTGTGTCCCAACTCTCCATCCCTCCCTCTCCTCGTCTTCCTCACTCTTTAAACATTATTTCTTATCCCTTGTTTATTTTTCACTACACTACTTTTCACTCTCTTCTTCTATTTTTATCTTTTCATCTGTCACCCTCTGCCTGTTCCTATCAGTGTCTTATTCTCTTCAGCAAACTCGTTGAATGGGCGCGGTAGTGAAGGTCACAGCAGAGATAAGTGCAGCTTGTATCAGTTTGGCATCTTGTCTGCTCCATTCACACAGATGCATAATTCATCTCTTTCCTTTCTTTGTCTTTCCTCTTTGTTGATTTCCATTGCCTTCTCTCACTCTGTATTTTATCTTTTACTCTTCCTCCTCTGTCTGCACCGAAGGCAAACTATGAAATGGAGTCGTCTAACGTCGGTGAAATCCAATCCAACTGCCCTAACCACACATTTTTGATGCCTAAATATTTGCTGTGCCTAAACCAAACCAAAGAAAATGGCAAAAAAAAGAGTCAAGCAATATTTTGCATTTAAAATAAGAACATAATTAAAGTTATATGGAGACTGTTGTACAAATTTTGTAACAGCGACTTTAGAGAATGTAGCAGATAACGGAAACAGCATGAAACGAATGAACTGTGTTAAATATGTAAAACATGAATTGTGCACGGGATTTACATTTTTCCCAGACTTCCACCTTCGATAATAAGTACATGGGTGGGTTTATTACATTTAAATTGCCGTTAGGTTCCTGTTAGGGTTTAAATATCTCAAAGTGCACAAGGAGGTTAGAGAAAATTGCACATTGAAACACAGGCGCGCTAATAATGAGAAACACAATACAGGTAAGCATGCAATATTTCAACAGACGATGAGGATAAATGGAAACAAGAGAAGAAAGTAATTCCCCTGTTATTAACAATACTCTGCGTAGATGCTCGTGAAACGCACACACAGGAGAGCTGCAGCGTAACAAAACGAAGGGACTAAGAAGAATATTCACATGCAGACTTCACCTTGATTAGGCCTGACACATGCACTCTCAGACTTGAAACGGCATAGCCCACGGCAGCGCAACCTGGCTGAAGTGACCTACATCTAATGATGCAACTCAGCCTGATTTTGTTTTCGTTTAGTTTTTTTAGACCGCGTGGACACATAAATGCGACCAACGATTCCGAGTCTGAGGTCCGAAGTGGTTCACTTCATTATACGGTCGCAGGTTGGAGATCTGACACGTGGCCATGTGACATGACTACGGATGGATTTCGGTCAGTGAACTAACGCAATGAAGACTTCAGATGCTTTATTAACGACACACGAGTTTCAGCATCTAGGCTCTGATCTAATCAGTCCCCCGCTTATATTGGGGAATGAGATATTGGAGGTGATGAATAAACCACTTGATGAATTTAACTCCACAGAGCTGGATCAATACTTTTATTTTTATGACAGTATAGAACTAGGGTTATTTAAACTCCTTTAGAGCGGCAGCATCCTTAGAAAACGAGAGATACCAGAAGGCATCTGACAGGCAGGGACCTTTCACCCCTGGATAAATCTTTTAACCTGCAGGAGTAATTGGAACAAAGCATGCAGAGGTGAAAGCGGGATTAAAAAGCTGCTTGAGATGCCTGCCCATAGTAGCTACCAGAGCGCCGTCTCATTTATGCAGCATTTTGACACTATGCAAACGTTGAGCGCTGTCGTGATTGACTTGCACGGGTGTTGTGGCTGCTGAGAAAACCCATCAGGGGAACCACAACTGCCACACACTTTCGATGTTACTTTGAAGTTTACTGATGATGATGGAGAATTGTAAGCCTGCAAAGCCAAAACGTTTCTACCTGTAACAAGAATGGCGGAGACCGTTAACCAGCATTCTGCAACGGTGGAGCACAGGAGGGTCGCGTTTCTCATGCAACATGCAAAAAAAAAAAAAAAAATTGCACTACACTACGTTGTAGGGCTGTGTTCAAAGTGGAAGCACCCGGATATGACGCAGTGATGCCTGACGGTGCAGACGGGCAGCCAGCGTGGTTGGTTAGGATGAAGGACTTGTTGCTCCAATGAGCTGCTGTTGTCTGTTATCTTGTTTGTGACCAGTCTGCAGATTTACTCTCACTTAATACGAGATCATAGCTCTAAACTGCTGTCAGGATCCTAATTTTGAGCTCCACTGTTTATTCCTAGCCTAACGTTCGGTTTTGTCATATTAAAAAAAAAAGCTGACACAAGCACTTTTTCATTTGACGAAGCAGTCACCGTACACACACACACTACACAAGTGCACATCTCTAAATGTTTCGCCTCCTCAATAGCTTCTAACAAATGAGGGTAGATAAGGCCGTTTAGGTGGAAGTACGGTGCTTCATCATTTTCCTGCTGCAATAATTATTGGACTGTGCTTTTTTTCTTTTTTTTTTTTCCTGCTCATTCCCGCTCAACGCGGAGCGGCTGGTTGGTTGAATTATGAATGTTTGTTTGTTGCTTTCATTACAGAAGCAGATGTCTCCGTCAGAATAATGGAGGGTTTAAAAGTGTTTTGTTATGTTGTTTCTCCCTCGCTCTTTCGTGCTCTCTGGTTGGAGACATGATGAGCACTTTGGGGCCTCGCATCACTGAATGAAATCGTCAGACTCGGCTGCTTGTGCTTTCGTCGTAGTCCGCAAAGCTACCAGGCAGTGGTGACGGGGTCAGGGATGGGCCTGCGGGACGGGTCCAGTCTTATTTCTGCATCGCCGCCCTCTGCTCCTCTCTGTCGTATCTTCTGTGAGCTCTCGGCCACGAGGTGGTACCATCCAGACTCCAATCTCTGCGCTGTGCTGCTTATTTTATCACACCAACACATCATTTTACAAAGCAGTGAAGGCTGAAACACAATATCTCACCACTTCCTGTCTCGTGGGGGCTTTACAAAACCAAGCATCTTTACCTCACGCATGACCGAGAACTTTCTCTATATTCAGACCCAGAAACAGGCAGAGACTGCACTGCTAAATGTAATCAAACAACTTCTAATAAAGCAGGATTTTTTTTTTTTCAATTATCTACACTAATGCTGAACTTTTACTTAACTCTTACTCCTCCAAAACTAGGTAAATCATTCAATAAATCTGGGTTAGATATTATGGCCTGTATATAGAAAAATTGCCTTCGAATAATGTCGAAAATAACTCCACGTCCCAAACGTCTTCAAGCATAAAATAATCTAATAACATACATACTTATAGCCTTTTAGAGGCTCAACTCACGCTCTAAGTTGCCCCAAGGCTGGAAAGACCTTCCACAAACCTGTCTGCCAGCTCCTCTTCCCCCTCAGGTCAACCTGAAGCCCAAAGCGATGTTCAAAACGTGTGTTATGCTTCATAACGCTACTGGGCAGATTGTCTTGTAAACATGCACTTATGGTTTTCGCCGCAGGCTGAACCAGTGCAGACACCAGGCGAAATATCGAAGGCGAAATATCGGACTTGAAGGGGGTATGCAAAATGGATGGACTTTTGACATTGAAATTAAATCAAATTACACTTGCATTTTAAATTTTAAAGGTTGTATTTTTGCTGTTTCTTTGAGACGTTCTCACTAACAGAGTTTAAAACTAAGTACCAGGCAAGCACAGATCATAATTCCAACTGTTTTCACTATACCATAAATTGTTTGACAAAAGTAAAAAAATAAAAAAAATAAAAAGTGCAATACTAAGTAGCAGCTTTGATTTAAATTAGTTGTTTTCTGTGGTATTTTTTTATGTATGACTGTATCAGTCTTGCGTTGTGGAGGATTTCTTTCCTTTTTTATTTATTTTTTTTTGGTTTTTGGTTTCTGACCATTTACTTGTACATAGTTCTCTTCAGGTCCCACCTCCTCCCGTAGTAACTGGGTTAATGTCCAGACTTTCCAAAACTTTCATTCTTTCATTTTTCAACCAGTCTGATATCAACTTGCTGGTGGTTATTGTCATGCTGTTATTTCGTAATGGATTTTAATTTTGTAGTTTTGCATTTCGTTGAACCTAAGTTAAGCCCAGGGCTTATTTTACATTTAATCTTACAATAGACAATAAGCTGTTTCTTGTATCCCCTGAGGGATTTCCTTTTAATTGTAGCCTCTTTGTTTATTCGTTTTTTTTTATTATGTTTTAGTTGCTCTTTTTTATAGAATCCTAAGCATCTTAGTCATGCTTTAGTCTGTTTTAATATATGACTGTTTGTATAATTCTGTTGAAATGTTAAGTGTGTTTTATTGGTTATACTTGGTGAGTATTTTTGTCATGTTTTAGTGGTCATGTAGTGACATCTTTTAAGTGTCATTGGTGCTATCATGTAGGTACAAAAAAAGGAAACTGACAAATTTCTTCTTTTTTTTTAACCTGTATTTATATGTCCATTCATAGCAACCGGTTTTTAGAAAGTGGAGTGAGCAACTTGACTCCACCCCTCTCACTCTCATGCGCAGGAAGTGCCGTATGTGAGATCAATAAGTGTGCATGATCATGGAAAGATATACTTGAACCAAATTTACACTCGGCAACCCACCTGAAAGCCGTTAATACAGTACTGAATTGTACTAAACTGAATAATAGTTTATTGGTTCTCAGAGGGAGAATCATTTTTTACTAAGTAATGTAAATTTCTTAGGATTATATTAAAGAAAGTAAATAACTTGTGTGTATATACATTTATGTATATGTATGTATGTACATATGTATGTATGTGTATATATATATATATATATATATATATATATATATATATGTCCCCAAACCTCAACCATCACTTCCTACTCTTTCATGTCTTACCATCGGTGATCTCAGTCCTCTTTAGCAGAATTTTTTATCTTTTTTTATTCTAGGGACGAAAAAATATGGCTAGACTTTCAAGAGGGCGAAAGGAAACACACTTGCACACACCCACGCACACACACAAAAAAAAACCCTGTGTTGCAAGATTCAATTGCATATATTTGTGGCTTTTAGGTTTTGCCAAACTTGAGAATGAGTATTAACTATTAATATATCATATAAATAAAATAGATAACTTGAAGTAACTGAGTTTAAGGCTTAAAGAGCACTCCTCAGGGGTTTGTCCAGTTTTCTCATACAGTCTGTGGATATGTCTGTTTCAGTGATACAAGTGCTGCTGCATTCATAAAAAATATTGGATTTCGAATTTCTCAAAAAAGTAAAGACTTTGAACAAGAATCAGATTTTCTGGTAGAGGAAACAAAACCTTAGACAGGTCATTCCTTTGTTAAGATAGAAAGATACTGTTTATGGGAAAAGACAGAGCAGGCTTTACTTCTTGAGGAAGCTTACGTCTTTCAGCATTTGCAGCAAGATGTTGTATATCTTCCATAAGCGTGTCATGGAGAGTCCAATCTCATCTGCAGTCATCTGCTGGGGAGCAGCGACTTAAAGAAGCTGAACAAGCTGATACAGAAGGCTGGGGATGGTCTGGGGATGGTCCTGGAGGCTCCGGAGCTGATTGTGCAAACAGGGATACTTCTTTAACTGAAGGTAATCACGGACAACCCTGAACGTCCTCTTCACAGCACAGTGATTCATCAACAGGGTCTCCAGTCAGAGGTTTCTTCAGATTCGCTGCAACACAGACCGTACAGGAGATCGTTCCCGCCCACAGCAATAAACCTCTACAATGAATCTTTCAAGAGACTGCAATCATAAAAAACTACTGCAACAATTCAGTTCCCAACGGGGATTAGTATACATATATTTCTGATTTTTTTTCAATCCTGATTAGTACCAATGATTTCTCTCAGAGGTGAACACTTCTTTTCAAAATTGTGATGCTTCGTCCCTGTAAGTACCAAACTACCAAATTATGTTGGACTTGCTTTTCCGCCAGCGTTCTCTTAAATAAGTTTGACTTCCAACAACTATTGTGAATAACTATTTATTCGTAGTTATTTAATCCAGATAATATGGTAATCTTCTGTGATCCAAGAGGAAAGGAGCTCTTTGTTTTCTAATAAAGAAACAGTTCCTTTGCACTTAAAGGATCACCAGTCAGTATAAGGCAGAGACTGACACCGGTGTGAAATAAGTGGTTTTAAAAGCAAAACTCTACAGTTTTGGCTGCTCAGTAGCCAACTAGTGTAACTTCCTTTTCTCCATTTCAGCGTGCAATGCTGAACCTAAAGTGGTACAACAGAGCTCACTGGGCCGTCCCCAAATGGCAGCATAAGGCGTCAGAACTTTACATGTATACTGGCATTAGTTTAGTTGATTTTTAAATATTCTTAAGTGTAACTCTTACACAAGGCAGTGCTTGAGTACAGGAATAGAAAGGGTAAAGGAACTGCACCGTCAGCTGTTGGAGGCTGTCAGGCAGCAGCCACTGTGCCCAGCAGGCCCTGGACACCGTCTGGTTCTTTATCACAGAGTCTCCCTCCATGTCTAAGTCAGGGACCTGCCCTCTTCATCCTCCTCCTCACCAGTCAGAGGCCACAGGACTCCCTGTCGGTCTATAATGAGCTGTGGACTCAGCATCCACCACACACCAACACACAGAAAGGGGCACACACACACACACACACACACACACACACACACACACACACACACACACACACACTGACATGTGCCCATATATAAATTCTGCATAAGCATACAGTATTAATAAACACATAAATAGATGGCCTTACCAGTGGATGAGCATGCTGGTGTACTGGGCTCATGTTTGTGCACACTTGCGACGGAGAGCAGTTCTCCGGAGGCAGGATTAATGAAACCGCAAACAAGGCCACACTGAATTGCAGTCGCC
Organism: Xenentodon cancila; assembly: GCA_014839995.1. Lineage (NCBI taxonomy): Eukaryota > Metazoa > Chordata > Actinopteri > Beloniformes > Belonidae > Xenentodon > Xenentodon cancila. The sequence goes on along the minus strand of CM026219.1, from coordinate 10,883,446 downwards.
TCCAGCTCTGCAGCTTCACCCAGATATCCCCATACTGATATTCTTCCCCCTGTTTTTCTGGTGATCAGAAATAGCTCTTTTTTTCACATGTCTGAAACTGCTTTTTTTTTCTGTTCTCGCACCTTCTGTCAAAGACAGTTTCGAAAGAGATTATCATAGAAATGCATCTTAAAAGCTGGTCTGAGTGAAGTCCCTTTTTACAAAATCTGTTCTTAATTTGAGCATCTCAACCATGTTTACACTGACAGATGCAGAAACACAGGTCTTGGATTGACAGACAACATAAATCCAACACAGACGGATGAGACAGTATCTAAGAATGAGCCAAGCAAGTATTGATGAGTCTAGAGAGAAATGCACTCATGCACACATGCATAATCATTTGAGTCGAAGGATGAAGGTGATAACGCTGAAGCCTTCACAGGGATGCTGTACTGTCAATGCCAAACGTGCAGAACTTTACTGTCACACATCTCGACTGCCACATTTCTTACTTTTTAATAGATTTCCTCTGCAGTCATGATAGCTCTCTCTGTCCCCAGCCAGGAGGAACCAATCAATATTTTTTTTTTTAATGTACTGAATGTGTCAGTGCACCGATTGTGAAAAGTGACATTTCTGCAGTGATCGTGTTGAAAATAGATTATCAATTTGTTGAAATTGCAGCGTAAACTGATAGAACTGTCCATCTTCCTCCACTTGTATCAGCTTTCTAAATCTGTAGCATAGTGACACCTGCTGGACACCCAGGTCAACTACACACAGCATCGACCGGAGGGAAAAGGTCCCAAGACAATTCTTTGGGGAAAGTTTACATCCACTTATCGTGAATGCAAATATCATGACTTGATTTAACTTTTCGCGAGATGTTTTTCTTGATTCGAGGCTCAGTGATTTCTGCCTTTAAATGTAACAAGTTAGATAGCAGGAGCATCTCAAGACACTGATGGAGTTGCTTTCTCATGTGACATTTTACAACATGTTTGGCAAATATTTCCCCAAATATTTCTTTACTATTTAAATGTTTTAAATATTGTATGTTGCCCTTCAAACAGAAAACTAAAAATGACTAGAGACGTCGTCATTTCTCTGAATTCCTGTGAATTCCTCTTCACATTACCAATTTGAAAGAAGAATAAGCGTTCAGCTGGCAGCAGAAAAGCTCCACTGGATAATGCTGCCGCCACCATGTTTAACAGCTGTAAGTGATCTTGAGGCTGAGTCTGAGCTTTTCATGTGTTCATTGTGGCCATACGCATCACATCAGTCATAGTTTCAAATGACCAGAATGATTTCTCTATAAAATGTTTTTTTTTTCCCTTCTCCCTCTGTGGTTAAACTTGTTTAAACGTGTTTTGAAACAGTTTCTCCTAAGCTGAGAGCGACAGTTTGAGTCTTTCTCTTGTATCAAAAACATCAAGTTGTTTAGAAATAGATTCAATCATCAAAGGTTTTTCTCTGAACTTTTCTGCCAGAAAAGATGGGCATGCACACAAACTTCAGGCTTTCTTTCAAACACACACACACACACACACACACACACACACACACACACACACACACACACACACACACACACACACACACACACACACACACACACACACACACACACACACATCACCAATAGGCCTTAATTAAATGGCTCTAATGGAGATATTGTGCTGTGCTCCTTCACTGTCACGCAGGCCTGCAGGTGACACATCAGCAAAGATGAAGAGACAAAGAGAGAGTAGCAGGTGCGTGGCAGGGCTCCTCGATAACCCGGGGAGCATGAAATGTCACCAGTGGAAAAACTTCACTGCTGCGAAAAACACCGGAATCCGTGTTGGAATTGAATCAGGTGACTGCAGCTTGATGGAAAAAGAAAAGCGGAGGCATACTGAGCAACCTGACGGTTCATTATGTATGCCACATTTCCAGTCAGGCAGGTCTCTGTCGCAAATGACACTGCAGTATTTAGTGTCTCAGAGTGGTGACAAAAAAACAGAGAGATGCCGTTTACAACGTAGATATTACCAGCCAGAGCTGAATTTGACTATATTTGACTGCTGGGGCATGACACTGCAGCCCTGGTCATGAATTTAAACCACTTACAATCTGCCAAACTGTGGCCTGGTGGACTTTTCTTGTTTTTTGGGGTGGATTTTCCATCCTGGTGGACACTCACGGCTCTTCTTCCACCAAAATCTGCATAAGGATCTGTGTGAAACGTGTGTGGATCAGATTTTGAGAGATCCCTACAAGCTCTGCCAGCAGTTGTGGGAAAGTATCTTACAGTGAGTCTGAGACATAATTCGACCACCTGTCACTAAGCCCTCCAGATTATTCCCCGGAGAACAGCAGAGGCACGGATCAGGTCGCGAACCTCCTCCTGCATTCATTCAAGCAACCCTTTCACACTCCAACAGACCACTTATCACTGCTTTCAGTGATTCAGTTTTTTTAAAGCACTTTAAAGTTCTTCGCGGCCTGCTTCAGCACGCGTCGAGTACACCGTAAAAACAGCCCCTCTAGAAATAAGCCCAATATTCCTAAATCTAGTCAAAACTGTCTTATTTTAAGCAAATGTATCTCTACGAATGGGGTAAGAAAAGTTTTCTCGACTAGAAATCTTAAAACTAGTAAAATAGTCTAAATAGTCTTATAATTCTCTTGAAACAAGCGTTTTTACTTTCTCAAAAATGAGTTTTCGCAGTGTAGTAAACGTTGATATCACTGTCCCTGACAAATCCTGTCAGTTGTCTTCAAAGTGGATTTCCAGGTTTGCATATCGTTTTCCACTTGTTTAGAGCATGTTTTTGTGGTTTAGATGAGAATGGAGCGGGCTCATTCAGAATCAAAACACCCTTGAACAACAATCTCGCAGTTTGAGTCACAAAGCTGATGGCTCTCATCTCGTTGGGGAACTGAGAGGAGACAAACGAGAGTCTGGCAAGACATGCTCAGCACTTTCCATGTACTTAATCAAATGTGCAGCTTTTTTCTTTTCTTTTTGGTCAAGTAAGTAATTTCTTTTTCCACATGGCACATTTAGGACCAATCCAAGGTACCTCTTGTTTTCTGCACTTTCCACCACATGCAGGAGAAGATGGAGTGAGAACTGGAGACAAATCGAGTGGTTAAGACGGACGATGGAGAAAAGGTTCATGACATAATGAAAGAAGTTAAGATATATTGATTAAATTGATTGAAAATGGCTACAGTTATTTGATTTTACAATTTGGAGACAGTGTGTGTCTGGGAGAAGAAACATAAATCAAGAAAGTCAGGAAAAGGAAAACGTGGAGAATGAGACGGTCTCCGAAGCCAAAATTCAGAAGTCAAAGAGAATGTAGAAAACGGTGTTTGAAATTAAACTGCATTAAAACAAAATTGAAGTAAATTTTTATTAGATAGATCTTTTGAAAATGTATTTTTCTGTCCAGTTTTTTCTGTTATGGAAACACTTTTAGGCTTCTATGTTTGTGTTCTTCTATTAAACCCCACTAGATGTCAGGATTGGACTTTAAATCCACTCAAAATGTAAAGTGGCTAAACGCTCACTGACAGCTTCCCCTTATGTTATTCAGACACAATGGGAATTTCATGGTGTTCCCTATAAATGCACAAAACCACAGGCATCATAATGACTCCAGTGAAAAGCCCTCAGCAGTGTAGTAAGTCTCATCCTTGGACACGAGCTTTCGATCTGCTGTAGAAACACAAATCTGCGAGACTTCTATATCTGAGATGCTGAAAAATGACTGGGGCTGGTTTTTAACTACAATTTCACTCAAAGGCTCTCAGCTCTCCTGCAGCTGTAGTTTATGAGGACAGTTTTACACAGGCATGGGCTTACAAATTGCAGCTTCAGGCTAACCGACTAAAAAAAATCCCCATCTAATTCATTTGGAAAAATGACTTCTGCAGACAAAGTCGCAGGACAGTGTTGGTGTAAATAATTCAGACAGCAGCAACATAAAAAACAAACAAAATCAAACCCATTTTCCCCCCTGAACCACCAACTGGAACCAGAGTGAATGCGTTTACAGCTCAGTGACATCTGGACGCATGCATTTTAGGCATCTTTGTGGTAATCGGTGTCCAAACGTGCAATTAATGAAATAACAATGACCATATTGATCTTTAGACTACATCCACAGTAATATGTTTTTATCTATACAGATGTTTTTTTCTGTTCAGGGTCATTGGGGGTCTCCTGGAATTTATTTTCATTTGTCTTCAGGTAAAGCCAGTGAAGACTCCACACAGAAAAGTCTGGCCAGTAAAAAAAAAAAAATAATAATAATAATCTCTTGTAAAATAGTTCCCTCACACACAGATTTTCATACAGGAAAGACCAAGAGCCACTAACTAATCCTAAACCTAACCACCAATCAACTAATCCTGGAAATCAAAGTTGAATCCAGAGGAACCAGATGAATCCTTTGAGTTAAAGGCTCTGGCCAGGATACAAACCAGGAACTATGAAGCGGTAACGGAAACCAGCAAGCCAATGTGCTACCCATGCTTTTACTTTGAAATCGAATTTTAAGACAAATTTTCTAAATCCAGCAGGTGTTTCAGCACCATCTCTGAGATACATAAACACTGGCCAGTCATCCATGAACACGGGGAAGGGATTTGGTTGATTAATTCCAGAAGACACAACTAATTAACCATTTAAGAGCAGTAATGCTGAGAATTAAAACCAGTTTTTTCTTTTTTTTTTGTTGTTGTAATGAAAATCTCTCTGGAAGTATCATTGATTTTTTTTTTTTCCTTATGGTGTAAAACAGGTTTCTCTTGATAATAAGACTTTATTAATGAGACTAACCTGTATAAGGAAAGAAATCAATGAAAAAAGAAAAAAAAAGACATCAATTGTGATAGTAAACAGAGCAAATTCACAAGTTCATTTGTGTTGATTCACAGAAAAAGACGCAGCGGCTGATTGGAGCCAGAGAGGAAATGAGCGTAAATGTTTGTGTTATAATTTCCAAAAGACTCAGTTTCAGTTGTTCGTGCTCTCCTTGACTCCTCGAACTTAAACAGAGTCAGAAATGTTAATTTAAGACTGTTTTACAAGTCCTAAATTGCCAGTCGTGTGGAAACTCAGCTTAAAGAAAACTGAAGCATGTTAGTGTGGTTGTAGCCTTTATCAACGTGAGGACATTCTAGCTGGAGGAGTAAGGTTTAGATTAGGCTCTTGATGGTGATGATAAGGGGCAACATGTCATTAAATGTCCTCGCAAAGACAGCCATACAAATGTGCATGCATGTGTGTGTCCATTTGTATGAATTATTCTCCACACAGTGAAAATTCATGAAATGTTTATGGCCCAAGTTCATCCTGGCAGACTTCGTGCCCTACTAAACTTAAGGCTCTTCACAAAGCGTGGCCTGCTGAGCATATGTGCCCCGACTCCTTCATATTTGTGCCATGTGTTTCCATTCATGGCATGCGCCCTTTAATGTCCCGCAGCACTTCGCCATTGAGTTTTTCCACGCATGAGTACGTCTGTGAAAGCAGCTCCTCTTTTTATCTCCACCCACGCATGCACGCACGCCAACTCGCAGAGCTCTCTGTGGACCGCACACACAAAAGAGGTGGTAATTGCATGTGCAGCGTTGCCCCGTGCCTTCCAACTGATTAAAACGGTTCTGCGAGTTGCGCTGGAAGTACCGAAGGTCGCAAACGTAATGCAATGTGAAGGGCTGTAACTTGTAAAGCCTTGCTGATGATGAACTTCAGCGTGCGATCTCACATTTGCTTGGATTTGCATACATTTGAGACGAAGATGAAAAATCTAACGCTTCCATTAACTCGAATATAAACATGGTTCACTTGCTGGACACATGCGTTCTGCAACATGCATGTAAACAGACTGAGTAATAAAAATAAAAACAAAAAAAAACTCCCAGTTGGCTCACTCTCCCAGGACGCCTTACAGTCGTAAATTCATTGTGAATTTAATCGATGTTGCTGATGGGTGAAACTCTCCTTTACAGTTAAATCAAGGTCGGACGCAGGTATTGGCATGAAAATCTCAAGTTATCCATCACCGCTACTCTTCCCCACGGAGAAGCTTGGACCAGGGTGTGACAGGGTGTTTGTGTGTACGTGGTGTGTTTCTGTGTGCTCCCCTGGCTGGAATTGGCTCCAGTCACCGGTTTGACGCGGAAGGTCATCAGCTAGATGTCTGTTCTGTTTGCCAATACACACCACTCCCTCTCTGTCACTCTCACAGTTGACATATGTTATATAGATATATATAAACACCCAATATTCCTGGCTTGTAAATATACCCTTCTGTTGTGTGTTTGCTGTTTCACATTAGGCACGAACATCTTTGTGTTTTTGATGGTATATTCCATCCTCCCCACAACACTCAAGTTATGAACGTTTATGTATCGGGGACTCAGAATTGTCCCTTTCAAAATAAAAGCCCTATTTTTTTCCATTCCTCCTTAGAACATTGCTTCACTACTTCAGCTCCAGCGCCATGGTTCTTCCCTGTCATCCCTTTGTAGATTTGCTCATGTGCTGGGGGTTATCGTCCCATTTCAAAACCCAATTTCAGCAAGGTTTGGCCATCAGACATGGTGACTGGCCTCATAAAAAATCTCGAGAACTGTAGTATGGAAATGTCTATCATGGTGAGCTCATTGACTGCAAGGTGCCCAGGTTGTGTGGCTCCAAAAGAAGAGCAGATCATTACTTCACCACCACCATGGACATCTGGACATGAGAAGCATGTCAAGCTGTCCTGTTCTTGGTTTTCAGCAAACACTGATCATGTATTATGGCTACACATCCCCACATTTGTCGAAGTCACATCCTGCCATAACGTTTTTTTGTGTTGCCCAGATACAACTTTGCAAACCTAAGATGGGCTATCATATCATTTGATGACAGCGTTCTTGCTTGTGTCAACCCTTCCAAACAAGCCGTACTTGTGCAGTCTTTGTCTAATTGTAATGAGATGAAGTGTGACATTTACCATGCTCACTGAGGCCTGTGTAGTCGGAGGTGCAGCTCTTGGGATTTTTGTAATTTCTCTGAGCTTTAGATGGTCTGACCTTGGAGTCAACCTGCGAGAACATCCATTGTTGGGAAGACTGGCAACTGTCTGTTATATTTTTTTCACTTGTGAATAATTTTCCCTGCTGACTGATGTACTTAAGATTGTTTGGTCGTACCCAGTCTGCTTGTTGCTGCACATCACTTCCAGACTGACGGGCAGCAAGAAATGCTTCTCATAGATGACTGCAGACGACCTTCATCCTTGGCATTGGGTTAACTCACACTTGGATGCTCCAGAACATCAAACAGCCAAAAACCTTTAATGTAACGGAGGTGTTCACACCTGTTGATGATCAGTTAGTCAAGTACATTTGATTAGTACGCTTGAATCAGTGAAGGTGTATTTGGTTTTTCACATTAATCCTTCAGTATTTTGGTTTAGCTTTTGTTAAATAGACAACATTGTGTAATGTGCCATGTTTCCTAATTATAAGACCTTGTAAGGACCAGACGTTCACTTTCATTATGCCCCGATACATAAAAGGTTATAGCTGAAAGAGAGTGCACTTTCCTTACCACGTAACTGCATGTGGTCTGGAGCTCCTGCAGGGCGAGTCCATTTGCAGTACTTAAAAGTACTTGAGACATAATACCCTCGCTTCATTTAATCCTGAGAGTCTGATGATTCATTGACCAGACAATGAACACCGTTATGGGTTGTGTGGTTGTTAATGTGTGTGTGTGTGTTTAATCACAGGTGCCACATATCCCGCTGTACTCTAAAGTAACCCTTGTTGTCAGACGTACCACCCCAGTGGTACCTCACTAGATGTTACTTGCTGTTCCAGAATATTCCACAGGGGATGTCTGGTCAGGTACCCAATCAGGTGTGCATAGTCTGGAGCAATCCCTCAGCAGGTGATGCATATCAGAGTAACGTCCACATTAATGCAAGGACCAAAGGTTGGTTTCCATGCAGAAAATTGCTGAAAGCATCCCGCTGTCTGTGTAAGCTTCCTGTCTCTGCATTCGCAACCCTCTCCAAGAACCTGTGCATCTGACCTGGGGATCAAACCACCAGTTTTAGTTACCAAGCACATGAAACATCAGTTTCAAATTCATTCCAGCATCATCCAAAGGAGCTGTTTCCTTTCAGTTTTCCAAGTTCAAGTCCCTCCTCCGAAGTAAAGCCACAAAAGGTTTGATGAATTGCAGTTATTGATGAGTGCTGCTGGAGAACACCCTGGGATCAATGTTCATATCCCCCACAGTTAAAGGGAAGATCAGATCAGTCAACAGAGGGGGATCAGTTTCAGAAAAGCTTGAGCTTGTAACCAGGCATGCAGAGGATGTGAAAGGAGAACCGGAAAGAGTCTGAAAGCCTGATCTGAGAGCAGTGAGATATGAAAAGAACATCACTTTCAGAGGTGTTGTACGGTTAAAAAAAATTATAATAAAAAAATGTCACTTGTAAGATTAGAAAACCATGAAGAATAGTGTCACATTATAATCAGAGAAACAAGTCTATTTGCGTACAAGAGTTTTTACGGCCAGAACTGAGCAGTTCACGCCAGCATATATATTTTTATAAGTGGAAAGAAAATCCGGTTTGCAATGTAGCTCATTATTTTATTTCAAACAAATGCGATTAGACTGCATATGCTTAAATGTCGCCCAGGCGCGCGGATCTCGCAGCGCCGCCTGTGCGCAGAAATTAGTGTAAAAACGGGGTAATGTGTATATTAGCGCGTCTTGTCGGGCGTGGCAGGCTAGTCTGCCGTGGGGGGGCTACAGACGTGGTCTGCTCCGGGGCTGTTGGATGCTCCATGATGGATGAGGGATGACAGATCGGGGTTAGCCGCCAGGGGAGTCCATTTTCCTTGCAGCGAGCGAAAAGCGAAGGAGGAGAGACATCGGACGCAGAGGAGGAAGAGGCGAGACGCGGAGAGGGAAGCTTCAGCCTCACTTTCCCTGTCCCTCCTCTCTCTGCTCCGGCGCATCGCAGCCTAGTGGGCTTTTCCACGGGCTGCACCCGCATTGACGCTGCTGCCGCCGCCGCCGACGACGACCCAGCCCAGAAGATCTGCTCTTTTGTTGCTCTTATCAACAGCTGGAAACCGGTTGCGGATTTGTGCGCTTGGGAAATGCAAAAATACCACCCCTGCATGTTATTTCACTCCGGATCTTGCCTCTGATTCTCTGTCTCTGTCCTTTAATGACAAGACTTTGCAAACGGTAGTGATCGAGAAGAGAGCATCGCTGCTGCTTCTGGGATATTACTTACAAGTTTGCAGAGATTACATCTCAAATGTAGCTGTATTTTTCTTTTGTTTTTAAAGCTGGGTTTACCTCCTCCACCATGGGTGTTGACTGATTGGAAGAGTATCTTTCAGCTGCCGTAAAAAGGTATGAAGGTGCACCCTTGAGGACTAAAAACTGCGCTCATAATTCCTGGATCATGCAGATTCTGCAGCCCGGGACGTTATTCGTGTTACTCGTCCACATACATGTGCTGTTATCCCTGAAAAATGATGGAGACGTTCCAGGTGAAGAGGACAGTGACAGCAGCGCGTACTCTTCCAGGACTTTCGCCGGATCCCCCCGGGAGAGTCACCAAATCAAAGCCCGGGAGCGCGCACTCATGCCGGGGTACGCCACAGGTGCGTCGCCGGGGGAGCTGGCGATCATCCGAGGGACCCTCAACTCCACTCACCCGTGGAAGAGGGGATCCGCGGGACAAATGAGGCGAGTCGGGCACAACAAATCTAATAGGAGCGTGACCCCCGTGGAGGATCCCAACGGCGTCTCACACTGGGACGCGACGCGCCACCATAACAAGAGGATAAAGTTGAATGGCGGTCTTAGCGGAACGCCAGCAGGTGGACACTACAATAAGTCTCCCTTAATGGGAGGAGGGGGGCTGGAGGAGGGCGACATGCACATGAGAGGCACAAAAGATGAGCAGAAAAAAGCCTGGAAGAGGGGGAGAAACAGACAGAACAAAAGCTCTGCAGTTATGGCTCAACCTTACGCGTTGCCATGGGAACCGATCCCCAAGCCGGTGGCCCTCACCTCCACCGACCTGCCCTTTGACCTGTTTACGAGGAGGTCCGAGTTTTACACTGTGAGGGAGGAGAACCCGTGGGACGCCACGCCGATCACCCCTCCTGGCTCGCAGGACTTCGGGGATGATATCAAGAACCCTTTTTACCCCGTGACGAGCGAGACTTTTGGCGCTTACGCCATCACGTGTGTCTCCGGTGTCATCTTCCTGGTGGGCATAGCGGGCAACATTGCCATCCTCTGCATAGTGTGCCAGAACTACTACATGAAGAGCATCTCCAACTCTCTGCTGGCCAATCTAGCTGTGTGGGACTTTGTGCTCATCTTCTTCTGCCTACCCATGGTGGTTTTCCATGAACTGACAAAATCCTGGCTGCTGGGAGAATTTACCTGCAGAGTGGTGCCCTATGTGGAGGTAATTCTGTCTCTTTAGATCCCCCCTGAAAGTCTCAGGAGCATCCCCCCTCCCCTGTAGGTTATGTTTCAAAGTACAGCCTTTACAACATCCAGTAAAGAGGCTCAATCAGTGTCATTTATCCAACTTGTCTGCTTGTGATCACACCTCCTAAGTGGCGAGACAAAAACATCTCTGGTGGACTTTTGGCTGTTGGACAAGTAGATGCCTTGAATGCATTGAATATGTGAGTCTAATTTGAGTAGAGTTTCACTTTTAAAGCCCTGACAAGCCTTGAAAGTAGGCACAACCATAACATAACACCTCTGCCAGCAACATACCGTTTCCTGCTGTAACACAGTTTCGTCGACCCCTCAAGGCATTAAGAAACACACTAATAAGCACCAGCAGATGCAACACTCACACTCCTACATTCATTTATTTTATACAGGATCTAATTATTCCTTCCTTTTGCCTGAGATACACCTAAAACATTGTAAAAAAAAAAAAAAAAAACATTCAGGTAACCGTGCTTGAATGCACTAGTCCCATTCTCTATTATGAGTTGTAAAGATGTGCAAGGTGAGCTGTTTACAGCAGCTAATGCCTTTCCTTTGTGTGCTTAGCAACTGCAATTACACCAGTGTCAGGTTGGGCCTCTGAATGTCTTTTGTGTAAAAGAGACGTTTCCATCCCAGGGGTCTTAAGCTTGTTTTGACTCGCTAATGACGCAACCAGCCTCGAGGAGGGTTAAAGGCAGCATAAGTTTGAAAAAGAAGAAACTCGCAGACAACTTGGGTTAGAAATTTGCAGGGAAATATCTGAAGTGAGTGGAGACTGGGTGTCAGGAGGAAGCCTGATCTTCTCCAGCTCTCGAAAAAGCATAACTTTGCCTCCACCCATAAGCACGAAGTAGTAAAACGAGCAGGAACGGTGGCTGAAAGCCTGTACGGGGTTGCACAACTTTATGTCGATGAATTCATTTATTTATTTGAGCTCTTCACTTTAGTTTATTCCTTCTCCTGTAATTTTGCTTTCACTTTTACCAGTTCCAAATCGGCTCCTATCATTAAGCTCATTTTTTCCTCTTTCTTCTTCGTCTTCCTCTTTTAAAGAGCTGCTACTGTTTTAAAGCTGTTTTATTACTAGAAGAAATCTTCTATCTCTATTATTGGTCTGAGGAGTTTGACAGATCTTGAAGTATTTTTTTATTTATCATTTATTTATTTATCTTTCATGTGTTTTTTTTTTTTTTTTTTAACCGGGCTTTTATGAAAACGCCGGCTTGTGACCCCTTGGTGGCTGGAGCTATGGAGGCATCGCGAGGTTGAGCGTCAGAGACGTGAATTGATAGCTTTCAAAAACACATCTTTGTCCAATTTTGTTTAAATGACTGTCATTAACGCCACAGCCCAAATGTAATCCGCTCTGCTGCTGATAGCAATAAAAAGTGGCAGCTAAGTGGAATTAAAAACCCCGAGTGGAATCAGCTTGTTATGATTTATGTTGTTGAAACCAGCTCAGGCATACAGTTGCCGAGGCGCGTTTTTATGTTCACCATGTGGGAATGTGAAGGATGACTTGTGAAATGACCTTCGGAGCCGCTCGATGCAGCAATACCAAAAGAAAATTCATGTCTTTGTCTGGCACAGAGGTGCTCCCCTAGTGGGATAAAGTGGCATTACAAGATGTGCAGACCGTCCCCACTCATTAGCAAAGTGGGTCTTTTGTAAAAACAGCAGATCTATATGCCCCCATGTGGTCAGAAGTGGCACTGTTGCATAAATTAGCTCTAAATAAATTCACCCAGTTTCATAAAACTTCAAATGCCGGTCAGAATCGTAAAGGCCCATTGACTCTCCTTATTGCTTGTTTTTGTTATTAATATGCTCTTATTGGCTGCTGCTCTGTTGCACAATCGGGTTTTTGGCACACGCATTATGAATGCATGTGTTTTAATTATTGTGGGATCAGAGAGAAACTGACACCCTCCCTGTGTTGGCGCATATGATCTATCCAAGGACCACGGGACGTTGTTTAATACCCTAAAAACTAAAACTCCTTCAGCACATGGACCAAGTGGCTGTTTTTACGAATTACATGTTTGTGAAGAAGTGGCGCTCATTTGTCTGAGTGCGTTTATTTTGTTCGTGTGTGGATTCATCTCTCAGGACGTGTGTGCAGGCTCCCGTCTCCGTTTATTTGAGTATGTTTGCATGCATGTGTCAAAACAGGCCATGAGTTATGCACCCCGAGGCCAACACGCTCCCTCTGGAACACGCCGAGACACACACACACACACACACACACACACACACACACACACACACACACACACACACACACACACACACACACACACACACCACGGAGCGACTTCATTCCTCACTTAAGCCAAACTGACTCACAGGAGACACAAACATTCAAAATGAAGACGCACATAGCGTGCATATGCAAACTTACAGCAGAGACGCCGCAGAATTGAGAGCAAAATCAAAAGGTTTTATAGATAATGTATGAGTGCCCGCTGAGGGAGAAGCCTCCTGTGGTGCTGCCTTCAGTAAACCTTGTTTTATTCAGTGTTCGGTGGAGTGTGGAATTCTCCAAACCTCAAACAAAAAGCAATCTTCTGGTGTTAGATGCGAGCAGCCGCTGGTGGAAAATTGCAGGAATTCTGCACAAAATCAAAATGTGGGTGACAGCCAGGCTGAATAATCTCCCATTCGCTGTAGTTCTGTGCCTGTTCAGGCAGCATATGCAAGAAAAACTCACTGGTACCACCTGTTTTTGCTTCACATAGTAGTTTCATTAAGTAAAAGCACGTGATTAGGCTAAAACAAAGAAATATGCATCAACAGGAACGAACTATATTCTGAGCCAGAAGTTACTTTAAGGTGCATCCTGATGTGGTTATCGATGATCCCTTCTGAAACCCTGTTTTGCTTTTATAATTTATTTGCAGTGACTGGTTCACAATAACCAAATAACATAACATGTAATGTCCCCGAGAATATCAGAATGGTTTTCTGCCTCCCTCTGGAAGCCTCGTGGTGCACTGGGGGGAATCCAGGGAATTCAGGAAAATCTCTTTATGTACTGAGGGAGGCTGGAAACCAATACTGAACAGAGGGAATCTTCGGGCCTTCGGGAAGCACTGTAATAAAAAAAAACAGACCTGATCTTGTTGCGTAAATAACTGCACGGGCTCGGGAGCATTTGTGAAAACTCATTGTCGGCAAGCAGTCTGTCACCGTATCCACAAACACAGGTTCACATTCTCGCATGCTAAAAACTCCACCTTCTCTTTGGCCAAACGTTATTTGGAAATAAGGGATGCTTTGTGCCTTGGCTCAAAGAGGACCATCAGGCTTCTTTGACTGCTTCGAAAGCAGTGATTTGTGGTGGTACGGAGGTGCACGATATAGAAAGGTTACTGCCAGTTGTGTCATGGGAAATCATGTTGAAGATACCAAAATATTATGTTGCACACTTCTAGGTGTTCTCAGAAAAGTCAGCCGATTGTGGCAACAATTAAGGGTTAAGGAGACGGATGCAGCTCACACTCTGCAGTCATTTCGCCTTAAAGAAAAATTCCTAGAAACGTCATTTCACTTGAGTGATTGTGTCTTTACAGACAAACTTAAGTCTTTTTAAAGCTATGTTGTGTTCAAAAGGTGTATAAAAAGGACTGTTTGTGTAAGAATGGCGATCCATTTGTTTCTATGTGATCTTTACAAGGTGACAAACGATTTTGGACAAAATACTGTCAATAGACACAAAAGAGGGGAGTTCATGGCTTCTGTTTGTCATGCTTGCATGTTATGTCATAAATATATAAATACCAGTCCAGTTCTATAGAAGCAGAGGCCACGAAAGCTCCTTCTTGCCTTGCTGCTGCTAGAAATGGTAGGCTATTTCTGCTATAGTACGCTGGGCTTCAGCAGGGAGGGAGACAAGCAAACTATTGAAGGAGGGCAGGAAAGAGACAGAACAATAGACTGGTAGAGGGAAACAAAAAGAAAAAGAGAGGAGGCAGAACAGGGCTGCATAAAGCCACGCAGGAACAGAGGTGGACACGTAATGCTTCGAAATAGGTGGTAATGGCAGGACATGCATCAGCTTGACACATTCTAAACTCCGCAACACACACACACACGCACGCACGCACGCACGCACACGCACAGACCTTTGAGGCTTTCGCAGACTTTCAAGACCATTTCAAAAGGACCCAGCGAGACTAGATGAAATTTTAGTTTTCTTTTGATATGTTCCAAAATAATAACTTCCAAGACAACCCTTTATGAGATATCCACCGTTCTCTTCTTCTCTGAAGACGGTCAATTAAAATAGGACACGTCTCTCACTGTGAGTCCTTATCTCTTCCCATCCTGTCGTATCTAACTAACCATCCCGTAAACACACACACACACACACACACACAGTAACACACACACACACAGTAACACACATACACAAAGTCAGTAGAGTGTGCTGATGCTCCAGATGGGCAGGATGGCCTTGCCACTACTGATCACCGCCCGCGGCTGTTCAACCCCCCCCCCAACCCCTCCTTTTCTATGCATCAGCTATCTGTGATTAGAAACAAGCCCCAGGGGGAACACACACACATACACACTCTTACATGTAGTATGAAAGCACCGGCCACACACACGGGCACATTTTCTTCATGTTCTCATGTAGACAGGCAGACATTTACTGCACAGACACAAGAATATGTTCTCAACTTGTCTTATGAATGATTGTTAATCACATGTAAATTATTCAGGGTATGTAATTAGCAGCTTTACATTATGCATGATGGTTGGACTGTTCAGTAAGATCTGTGTCCATGAATAAGGAGATACTGTGTTTTCATTTGTTGAGAACTATCATGCAACAGCTTTTCATCATGATTTGGATTGCTGCTGGGTGCAATTAACTAAATTGATTATTAACCAAGTAAATATGAACTATTCACCGGATAATTATCATAATGAAGTGTCAGATCAGCAAGGTTTCATGTTGCCAGCCTTCGCAGATTTGTGCAGGATATTACATGAGGGCTTTTGTGTTTCGTGCTGCCGCCAACGTAACACTTCCAGGCAGGAGTCAATGACCTGCAACGGGATTCTTCCAGCAGCATTTACACACTGAGAGCAGATTTCACTTTTGTTAGCATCCAGGGGAAATCTGCCCCAGGTTAGGATATGATTTAGTAGAAGATAAAATCATTTGCTGGAAGGAAACAGCCCAAAACCCGCTATAGAGGACTAAGGCAGAAATAATGAAATGGAGCGCTAACATTTAATTCTCTGGAAGAAAAGGCAGCAGCACTTGTAGTACTTACATGTCAGGTCTATGGATCTTTGTGGATGTACATGCACGGAAGTATTGATTTATTCTTTTACTTTCAAATTTCTTCTTCCAAGTCAGTCAGATGAAGACTGATTCTGCAGGGGAACTTTATTCCAGAGTAGAAGAGTAAATTGAATTCTAGCACTTGTAGACAACATCTTCATAAAAAAAATTTACAAAAAAATCTCTTCACATGGCCTACTTGTAGCATTCAAAATTCCAGGCTCATGTCATCTGATAACGTCAAAACTATCTCCACAACAGCCGAGAAATCCCATCCACTGAAGAGTTCTGGTTCAATTGTCTGATATCGCACAGACTGATCAGTCTGACATTGCCTCCACTCTAATCTATCTTTGTAAGAGTTTGATTTGCTCCTTACCAAGCACTAGAGGCCTAAATACAAACCTGATTTTGACCAATCAGTTAACGCGGTCGAGCGGATAGATTTAAACGCAAGTTGAATGTGTGTTGAGAATATTTCTGCTCAATCCAGAGCAGGAAAGAAAGTGGCACAATACTGTAGATTTAGTTGCAAAGAGAAAATGAGAAAGTTATGAATTTTGGACTGAAAACGTGACTCCTTATATGAGTGTATCATAAACAAAGGTTTGGCAGTTTCAAGAAAGGAAATGTCTTATAGTTAGACTGAAAATCCGACGAGTTCTTATGTTTTAATTGTGTGTACGTCGCCAGCCTCCACACACGTCCATGTGTGGGAGATCCAGCTGCTCTGTATACGCTGTAGGGCTAACCATTATTTGTAAAAAATAAAAAAGTCACAATTCAGTTGCTAACTGAGGCTGTTGAGACATCTTAACGCCCTGTTAGTCGGTGTAACATAGAGTACTCCCAAAACTGTCAGTGTGTTTAAAAAATTATGATTTCTAGGAGTCACCTACTCTACCCTGATGAGCTCCTTTCAACAAATGTGATGTGGACGGCAACATATTTTACTGGTCCACATGGTAGAATTGTTCTTATTTCCTTTTTTGTATTTACCAAAAAATTCAGGTTCAAACCAGGCAGAAAGGTAGATTCCAGCAATGCGTGTAAAAATAACGTATGTCTATCAGCCCCATATCTACTTCTAGGCTATGTACAGTATAAGAAGTAAACAAAAAGGAAGCCTGGCACTGCAGGCTACAGCGCCGCAGAACAGAACCAGCACCGCCACCTTGTGTTTGGTGGTGTATTGACAGAACAACACAAACTACAATATGTAAGCATAAATGGCAACAATGAATACCCCTATATGTTGGTAGCTTTCATAGCTGCTATGTAGAAATATAAATAAGGTTTATTGGCTACATGCAGGTAGCAAACAATGGGATCTACTGAGAGAGTGCCAGGACTATTGTCATTGGGTAAGACATGAAGACTATATTTAAATCCATGTGCCCTTAGACTTACTATTTTAAGACCGTGAGTGCATTCACTGTCACTCCTGGTGTCAGCTCATAACAATTAGAAAATTGTAAAATGCTGGACACTTCTTGCACTCAATAGTTGCCATCTTGTCAATGTGGCAGAAGTTTTGGACACTCATCTATGTTTTCTGTCAACAAGAGCACAGCGGTCCATTTTTAGCTTTGAAACAAAGAGATTAGACACAAACTTGGTACCGATATGGGAGTAACTCAGTTTATGGAGCCTAAGAAGAAAGTTTGCAATTGTCCATGTTGTTCGGAGCATAGCTGCAGTTTTAAATTGGGACAGTATTCATTTAAGTAGACCTCTCTGTTAAAAGAACTTCATATTGGAATCTATATTGATAATAGCCTACCTCACACACAGACATTTTAATGAACAAAGATCTCTCTTTAAGGGCACTGCATATTCTACCTATTCATAATAATTTGACATGATCGTGGATACATGCAGACACACATTCCCACTCACAAATGGGTTTGCTTGCTACCCCTCATTAGTTCTCTCTCCTGGACCTGCAGTCCAGCTGACTGATGGCTGCTGCCAGAGGCAGGGCCTCTCTGGTTAGAGTTATGGTCTGCACAAAGCTGCTCTGGGTCACACAGCCAACCTGGAATAAGTACCACAGGTGGAATAGCCCTTTCTCGCCCAGCATCATTACTTTGAGACAGTGCATTGTTGCATTCTGACACCAGCCCATTCATCACATAACATCCATTACTCCTGACGGTGGTTGTAGTCACACTGTTGTTTCACATGCTCCACCAGTCCTTGTTAAGATGCAATTAATAACGTGAGCCATTGTGCCACCAGCTCTCAAAAACCCTTTAATCAAGAGGTTAATGGACCGTTATTAAAAACGGCACCAGAGTAAAATGTCTAACTCACCTGCTGCGCAGATGGAGGACCATAACGTGAAAAACATGCTCTGCAGCTGCAGATTTAGAAGTTTGTGTTCGCGGCATCAGATTTAAAATGTAATACAGTAACTAAATTGCCAAATTGTACATTGAAAAAAAAAAAAGAAAGTAAAGTTGGAAAAGCCACATATTTGTTTGCTTTGGTCAAAAAGGTGGATCTTAAGAGCCCATTTTAAACTTGTCAGTAAAGTAACCTGTCTGACATGAAATAGAAACGAATTACAAAATTTGGGAGCCGCAATGGGGATCCAAGAGCAGCTGGACAGCTGATCTGGGTGGTCAGGAAGGGCAGAGCAAGTGCAGCAGTTTGAAAGAAGCACCGGATTGGTCCTCTCATACATTATTATATAAGATTAATTAAGCAGCATGTTATTGCTGTTAGCACTGGAGATGTTGGCTGGTTTTAAATGAATGCTTGTAAAGTTACCTTGAAATAGCCTGGCCTGCTGTCCTAATTATTTTTCTCCTCATTACAAATAATTGGTCTGGATTTGACTGTGATTTCCAGGGAACGGTACCAACAGAGGCAGAAGAAACTTCCTCTGGACACCAATGCACAATACAATCAATCAGAGAAACGAAGCATGCGACGAAGCCGGAGTGATAACCAGGCTGCTATCAAAAAAAAGCATCAAAAATAGTGTGAAGAGTGGAGTAGGAATGCCAGTGTTCCCCAGGAAAAGTGCTCTTAGACACTTCTTGATGAGTCATCACATGTAGCCCTCCCTTGACTCGCCCCTTTGCGATTGGTTTGGAATTTGAATGGGAATGGCTGACCAGGCTAACCTTGAACAGATATTTTAAAAAGATTAAATTATTGAATGGAGATAGGGTAAGAATAATATATTGGATTTTTAGTGGGAATATTGTTTCATTTAGTCTTTTACTGAGATGAAGGTATGTGGAAAAAATTGGGGAGAAAGTCACTATGTTCTCAGGTGGATTAAAACATGATTCCTGATTTCCTGACTCTGATTCCTATTGTAATAAACCTGAAAGCAAAGATGTTGGAAACCATCAGCTGAAACTTTTATTATGTTTTGTATTTTAAAATGATAAATAAAGCCTATTAGATTTAGTGGAGTAGAAGGTAAAATGTAAGGTTAAAAAATGTAGTGAAATGGAAGTGCATTTAGGACAAAATGAAACCTTTTGAGTTTGTGCCGGTGCAGACTAGAACAGTTCCAGGCCTGAGGCCATCAGGCTGGTTTCTGCCTGCAGGTAAAGTGAACATGACAGGGTCAAGGCTGCCGTTGGGAACGTCTGCCGCACTAACATTGTTTATCATACTGAGGATGTCATGGCTTATTTCGCTCGTCCTGTCTCTTTGCATTGCCTCAAACCCTTTGCGCTCCCTTCATTCATATATTCTTTTTATTTTTCTCCAATACTTTGTTGTGTCTCACTATCTGATTTGCCATTGCCTTATCCGCCATGACTCTGGGACTATCTGGCTCCCTCGTCTCCCCTCCAGTACAAAGCTCCACTTGTTCATCCTGCCCTTGCTCTCCACCCCGACAGACTGATCAAAGCTACGTTTTCCAGGCTTCCATGATGGCCTTTAAAGTCATTCCAGCCCTGTTGTTCAAGCCATGAAATATTCACCACATCCAAGCACCTGTGCATCTGTACCAGATGGGTATTTATGTGAGTTGGATGTGGGTCGCATGTAGAGCTTGCAATGATCATTAATAAAAGGAAAAATATTGTTGGTTTTCATAAATGTATGGCCAGTCAGCATGGACAAGTTGAGACATTTATGATCTACATGTTTGTGATATAACACTGGATCGATTTATTATATAAAACCATCTTGATCTGGATGAAAACGCTAAATTAACGCAGTACAATGTGACTAACCAGAATAATCCAGGTTTTTTAGTATATTTTTGTTCCTACGTGGCAAATAAGTTACCAGTAGGTGTAGTAGATTCTCAGAAAACAAACAAGACCCAACATTCATGATATGCACGCCCTTAAGGCTGTGGGATTGGGCAATTAGTTGAAAGGGGCATGTTCAAAAATATAGCAGCGTCTGCCATTGACTGTACAAACTTTGACTGTACAAACTCAAAACTATTTAGCACAAACGTTTTTGTTTCTAGGATTTAGCAATCATGTGCATCACTAAACTAATATTTAGTTGTATGACCACAGTTTTCTATAACTGCTTCACATGTGGCATGGAGTCAGCCCAACCCGTGGCGCCGCTCAGCCGTTATTCCGCCCCATGATCGTTTAACAGCATTCCACAATTCATTTACATTTCTTGGTTTTGCTTCAGAAACAGCATTTTTGATATCACCCCACAAGTTCTCGGTTGGATTTAAGGTCCGGGGATTGGGCTGACCACTCCATAACACTAGTTTTGTTGGTTTGGAACCAAGACTTTGCTCGTTAACTAGTGTGTTTGGGGGTCATTGTGTTGTTGCAACAACAATTTAAAGGCCATGTCCTCTTCAGCATAAGGCAACATGACCTCTTCAAGTATTATGAAATATGCAAAACGATACATGATCCCTGGTATGCGATAAGTAGGCCCAGCAGCATAGCAGGAGAAACATACCCATATCATGATGCTTGCACCCCCATGCTTCACTGTCTTCACTGTGTGCTGTGGCTTGAATTCAGAGTTTGGGGGTCATCTCACGAACTGTTTGTGGCCCTTGGACCCAAAAAGAACAATTTTACTCCCCTAAAATGTTGAAAACCTGTTGCTGAAAACCTGGTGTTTTTTTTTTAATTCACTTTCACCATATCTTTAGTTGTCTTGTGACAGCGCCATCTCCTATCGAACTGATTTCATCCACTGTGTGGACTTTGCAGCCTACGTTGCGCTCTGGTACACCTTTCTGCAATACCAATTCACAAAATTCACATTTCGCACTCTTCATACCAACGGCTGCGAAACAAAATGTTGTGCCGTTCTCTCTCTACGACATTGACACAGCGCAGCAGGGCAGAATGAAGGCGTCACAGGGGCAGAATGAACTGACTGTGTAAGTGGGGCTTCAGAGAATAGTAGCTGTAATGGTAATTGCATTTGACAATGTAGTGAACAGAGCAATGCAGAAAATGACATAAGCTTTTTCCTTTTGTCTTTGTTGGAGAAAACTAGTCCAGGTCTCCAAATCCCAGGGTTAATGTATAATAATTTAAAGGAACCCCTTCACGTGAGTAATACATTACCATTTGCTGATGCAGCCGAACCAAAGAACCCAATGGGCTTGAAAGATGAGCATTTGCATCCAGACAAGAAATGCATCATACACGTGTGACAGGAATAATATAGTGTTTGATTATTGTGCTGCTCTGGCTAAAGAAATCCAATACTAGATGGTGCAGGCATGATGACAAGTAATAAACCTTTTTGAACCAAGAGTCACTCTGCAGTCTCACCTACAGGCTCTGCTGGAACCTGTAGGCGTGTTTTTTTCCACCCCACTGACTCTTTGTAGTTCCATTTGGATGCCCTTCATTAGCCTGGTTAGGACCTCCATGTGTGTCAGGGTCATTTTGCTTGTGCTTATAGTCTGCATACCCAGAACATCTTGCACAGTGTGAACGTCTTTATCTGTCCAGGAAGTGTATGTTTACAGCACTAAAGCTGAGGCTCACTAGGGCCATCTGGGGATCTGGCTGCTATGCTTAAATTTGATAAGAAGTGAGGGATGGCGGGAGGGAGGGGTATAGAAAGAGCAACAGACGGTGAGGAGAGGCAACCGGGAGGAACTCAAACAAGAGATAAATGAGAGTCAGAGGGGAAGAACGTAACGCAGGGTGGGGATTTGAGAATTTGATGCTGGAAAGAAGTGCATAGCCAGTCCAGCTGCAGAGGAACGTTTGGCAATTTGTCCTCTCTGCCAACGTGTCTGTTAACCCAAACAGATTTTTCTTGTTATATCATGACTACTGAGGAAATTTAGC
The DNA here is from genome assembly GCA_014839995.1 of Xenentodon cancila. Taxonomy (NCBI): domain Eukaryota; kingdom Metazoa; phylum Chordata; class Actinopteri; order Beloniformes; family Belonidae; genus Xenentodon; species Xenentodon cancila. The sequence continues at coordinate 10,861,347 of CM026219.1, read as the reverse complement.
CGCTACATGAAACGTTGCGTCATCTTCTCCCTCACTAAATGTGTGATTTCTTGGCTTTCAGTCTGTGCTTTGATTTTGTCTCTTTCACACACAGCAACACTTTCAGGGACACTACAGTTCTAATAAGACCTCGGAGGCCTCTATTGTTTTTCTGTTGCTCCACTGCTTGTAATTCCACCAATGTCAGCTGTGCCTTAGAGCATATACCATAAGTGAGAGTCCAGCTGTGAGATGATGAAGGATTCTTTATTTTACCTGCAACTATATCTTATTATTGAGGAATAAAACACTTTCTATCGGAGAATAGAAAGCGCTTTGTTTTTATTTATTTATCACAGCCTTGACTGTAACTCAGAAAAGCTTCGCAGTGGTATTAGATCATGCAGATAAGTCCTCCTGGATCAGTCCTTCTGGATGTTTGTATAATTGAAGGTTATTAATTCTAAGCTTCAGTTTGGAGCGCTATAATGAACAATGCTTTTGAGGCAATTCAATGAAGGAAATTCAAAGACTCATTAAAGTCCTGAGACTAATGGTTCAACACTGAATGCACAATTGTTTAAAGTGAAGCTAATCATGATGTTTTAAGAATGGTTATGTTCTGTTTCCTCAGGTGGCCTCATTGGGTGTCACTACTTTCACCTTGTGCGCTCTCTGCATCGACCGCTTCCGTGCAGCCACCAATGTCCAGATGTACTACGAGATGATAGAGAATTGCACATCTACGACCGCCAAGCTCGCAGTCATTTGGATTGGTGCGCTCCTCTTGGCCCTCCCAGAGCTCCTCATTCGACAGCTAGTGGAGGAGGATTCCGGACTCCCGGACGAGCCCCCAGAGGAACGCTGTATTATCAGAATATCCACCTCACTGCCCGACATGCTTTATGTGCTAGGCCTGACCTACGAGGGGGCTCGGCTGTGGTGGTGCTTTGGCTGTTACTTTTGCCTTCCAGCCCTCTTCACCATTGGATGCTCACTGGTGACGGCACGCAAAATTCGGCACGCAGAGCAGGCCAGCGTGCGCAGCAATAAGAAGCAGATACGGCTAGAAAGCCAGATGAACTGCACAGTTGTGGCGCTGGCGATAGTCTACGGTGCATGTGTGGTGCCTGAGAACATCTGCAACATAGTTTCTGCATACATGGCAGCTGGTGTTCCAGAGCATACCATGTCTGTCTTGCATCTTCTCTCCCAGCTGCTTTTGTTCTGCCGGGCCGCCGTAACGCCCGCTCTGCTGCTTCTCCTGTGTCGCCCGCTGGGCAGGGCCTTCATGGACTGCTGCTGTTGCTGCTGCTGCTGTAACCACGCCCCCTCCTCGGCCACAGCCAGTGACGATAACGAACATGAGTGCACCACGGAGCTGGAGCTCTCACCCTTTAGTACGATCCGGAGGGAGCTGAGTAACTACACACCTGCAGGCTCCAACTGCTAAAGTGACATTACGCATCAGGGAAGGAGGTTTCAGTGGGCGGCTATCACCCTGTGGCTAGAATTTCTCGGACTCGGCTGGGAGAGATTTACCTCACCTAGTCAACTCTCATTTTTAAATGGCTGCATGATTGAAGTTGGACACCAAAAAAACAAAAAAAAAACAAAACAAAAATCACCTTCATCCAGTGGTCCTACATGCCCAGCTGTAACCTTTAAAAAAAAACTCAACCTCTTTTTTTCCAGAACAGCCACCGAATATCTTATTTTATTTTCATGCCCGGGGTAATATTTAACTGTTACGATTCATATTTTTACCAATCCTGCCTAAACCTTTTAGGACTGTCAAAAAAGAAGCCCCTTCTATTTGGCCTCAAGTCAGTCAAGGTGGTTTCTGATCCATGATGACTCATGAATTAACCTGATTATGACAATGTAAAAGAAGCAATATTAATAGTGTACAACAACTTTTCAGAACGTGAAACTACAAGATTAGTTGGTTGGAGGACAAATGTGCTTGGTCATCCAGAATAACATTTATAAAAGAGGACACCCTTAAGGGAGAAATGATCAATGCCAATCATCTTAAAATTGCGTCACTTTTAAATCATGGGGACTTACTATTAACTATGGTGTGCATTTTGTATATTAACTCAGATACAGTATCCACCTGAAACACAGAGGCTCACACTGCCTATAAAAGCACACAATTGTGTTTACAAACTTCACAAATGTACATGTAGGATCAAGGCTTACAATAATTAAATAATAACATACAGCAGTTTTAATGGTTTACTAAAGGAAATCACGGATAGAATATCGCACTGCAAAAAACAGCTGTACACACAACTTAGGACTGAGTATAGAAATATATCCAGTCAACTCAGAAATGACTGGGCTGGTCTCAGAATACTACAAACATAGATGTGAGTGGAAGCAAAAGGTTTTTAAGAGTCGAATGGGGTGAATATGAATGGAGTGGAAAATAACGGAAAAGGATGGACTTGGACTAAGATGAACGGTATCTCTCTACACTGTTGTGTCATGTTACGCCTTACACGTTGGGCTGTATATACAGTATATACAATGTACAATTTCTTTTGGTGCTCTTATGATGAATGCGCTGTAAACAACAAATCCATGGGTTCTACTTAGAAACACAAGGAACTGAGCTGTGTGCTTTGTTTCAGATCACGAAGATGGATTACAGTTATCTGTGACTGTCAAATGCATAAACAATGGAAAGGTAAACGATGGGGGGTGTCACCGAAGAGTTTCACTGAGCTGCCACACACGGTTTGAAGCAATCATTGCCTTTACTGGTAGCACTTTATTTTACAGGACAGACATTTCTAGTTTTTACTAATCCACTGGCAAGCAGTTCCTTGTAAGTAACATTGTACAGGACAGTAAATGCAATAATGAAGTCATGTCCACATTTTATTATCATATTGGTACAGAAATATAATTACTGGTAGTGTGTGATATATATATATATATATATATATATATATATATATATATATATATATATATACTACATTACCAGGTGCAGGTCAATACTGCATTTTTCCATCATATATACTGGAGAACTGCAGGAGGACTGTAATTGTTAACACAAAGCAGCCGTTTTATTTTTGGTATTTGTTTATGGTCTCTGTAAGACACTGTAAGATAAAGTGCTACTTCTGTCTCAAACTCAATCACTAAACCTCTCCCCTGACTCGTCATACTTAGGACATAAGGCAGTTTTCCATTTGTAGGAGTTTGGGGTGGTTTAATCATTGTCTCCATTATTGGGACTAGCACCATAATAAAAGATCTAAGAAATGTCCACGGGGAGACAACCACACCAAAACCATGACACATCCCTGCCATGGTTTCAGCACTTTGACACAACTTCATAAAACTGTTAGGGTGGGATGTGGTGTTGACTTGGTGGTGACTGGAAGAGGATATCAAGACATAATTTTCCTAAGTAGGAAAATTATGTCTTGATATCCTCTTCCAGTTCAAGTTGTCACTTCTCATTCGTTATCACCATTGTAGTGTATACAACCAGAAAATAGGAACATGGAAACAATCTCAGCTCCTTGAGTGCTGAATTTGTCAGACCAGCTTGTTTTTCTTTTTCTTTGCAATCCTCTTCTTTTATTTCTCAGTAGTTGGCAAGACAAGACTGCCACCAGGGGGTATGGAGTCATCTGCCAACTCTGTAGATCCCACCGGGTCCTTCACTCTAAATTGAGAAATAACAGAAGGCAAAGGAGGACGTCATCCCTGTTGTAATTCCAGTCTTGTGGGTTTTGCCCTGGACCCACACTACCCAGATAGCACTAAATGTTGGGCCAAATTTGGCCTATATCTGCGGTTTTCTTTGCCCACATTTGGCTTTAAATAATGGCATAGACTCAAGTTAAGTGTTGCTGCCACACCTGGCCCTCACAACACTTGCCTTATTCTTTATCAAAACTAGCTTTTGAAACCTGGGCCACATCTGTCTCATACAACACATCCCAAAACCCAAGTTTGGCCCAGTTCATGAACTCTGGGACACTTCTGGCCTACCATTGTCACAACTGAGCCATAAATGCCAAAAGTTACCCACATCAGGCCCAAATGAAAATAATATTTAAAAAAATTGAAAATATAGATACTGATGAGTTCTCTTCAATAACTCCAGCAATGTACATTGCAGTGAATGAGTTGGGGACTTGATAGTATAATAATATTATAAAATTATAATAAAAGTAGCTTGGTAGGTAACATATTTGCTAACATTGGCTTATCCTTTCTGCTCAGGCCGTCATTAGTGGCTGGAAAGAAAATTAAAAGCATGTCTTTGTCTACCTCTGTTTAAAGTCAAAGATTCACTTGCCTACAATTAAATTGGTAAATCTATCACCAATGTTGTTGAGAGCAGTTTTTAATTGTTTGAGTTTAGCAAAGACTACAAAGTCCATCTGGTAAAATGATAGTAACTCTGGAGGGCGGGGTAGAGCAAACACCTGTTGCTCTCTAAAAACCTTTGAACTTTAATTACTTGAGTTTTTAAAAAGAACCAATGAAATGTTTTTTACAGTGTATACATTTACAAGCGTATTGTACTGTAAATCTGTTTTCTTAAGCCTACTAGTCATATCTGGGTCAAAACAAGGGTGAAACCACTATGATATTTATTACAACTCAGACATTTTACAGAAAACTCAACATTGAGTACATAAAGTGTTACAGGAAAGAGCTTTGGATAACAACTGAAAACTTGCTCTTTATTGTGCTTCATTAAAATTGATTCCATTTGAATATACAAATCAAACACGAGTAAACTCTGAGACCCAGATGTGATGTCCTTCGTTATACTGTATATTACAATGAATCTTTAGAACACAATTCTGCACTGCCAAACACCTTCTCTGTCTGTCTCTTGTGCCCTTGTTGTAGTAGCACTCTCTCTCTCTCTCTCTCTCTCTCTCTTTCTCTCACTCTCTCTCTGGGTGTCTCTCAGTACAGAGACCACTTTACTTTTAGTTTCATCAGAAACTGCAACAAAAATCTTCCTTGTTAGACAAGTCCGCTGCCACCCTTTTCACCAACTTGAGAAGCAGCATTTGTGTGCAAATCCGTGAGTGGGTGTGGCCATTTAACCACCCGCTTCCTGGTGGAACTTCTGTGTAAACTGGTCTCTGAATCTGATTATCTCTTTACTGCATATTTCTGGAAGTATAGCTCATAAATGGCTCAGTGTGTAGTGATGTGGTTGAAATTATTGATGAAGTGATTCTTGTTAGTCAGTGAACTTTGCGAGTATTCTCTTCACTCTGAGCTAAATGTGTCTGTATTTGATACCTGACAATGTAAGCACACAACCACTATTGTCTCAAAGTCTAGTCACTGGTTTCTAAATAGCTTTTTATATAGCCAAAAAAACTGTCCCTTTGTTTATCCAAGAACTTTATCTTGAAAACTGAATATTAAAATCCTAAATGTACTGTTTCTGGTTTCACTTGACAAGAATTTTTATAAACCAAGCTACTTTTCCAGCCCCATACCGACATGTGAAAGGGCCATTGCCATGCCGTAAAGTAGACGTGACATGCCTTTCTGTGGTTTTTGAATATCACAATGAGGATTGATGAAGCTTGATCACCTGTGGCTGATGTCTGTCTTCTGCATGTTTCTCTGTCACACCAGCCGACCAAGTCGTCTTCTCCTTTTTATCCTTCATCTCCAGCATTCTTCTGCCAATGTATTCACTGTTCCTCCTCTTTATGTGTCTAAACCATCTCAATATATCCACTTGCACTTTATCTCAAAGACATATAACCCCGATTGGTCCTCTGATGTTCTCATTTTTAGTCCTAACTGTACTTCTGTACTGTACTTGTCACTCTTAAAGAAAATCCTAACATCTTTATCCAGCTCCAGCTCTGTTTCCTGTATCTTGGTCAGAGCTGCTGTCTCCAAGCCGCAGAGAAGGGCTGGTCTCGCTACCATCTCATACGTCTTCCCCTTTACTCTCACTGCTTCTCTTCTATCACAGATTGGTCCAGACACGTTTCTCCACCCACTCCAGTCTGCCTGCACTCTCCTCTTCAACTCTTATCCACACTCCCCATCACTCTGAATGGTTGAGTTAAAGTATTTAAACTCTTGTACCTTCTTCACCTCTACTCAAAATTCCCTCCTCTTCCTTTTAACACAGGTTTTCTATCTTGTTGCAACTGACCTCCATTCCTCTTCCTCCGAGTGCACATCATAATATAATTAAGACTATAATCCAATAGAAATATTTGCATAATTTGCCTTAAGAGAATTCCCTTCATAATCCGGGTTTAAATGTTAAAAAACAAAGTTCGATTAATGGGGCGTCGCTTACGTCACTACCGGGTCATCTGTCAACCTGTCCATCAGCATGTAAAACAAGACAGGGCTCGTTTTTAATGCAGTCCCACTTCCACCTGAAACCCTCCTGTATGTTTTCAGAATGAGACAACTTTTCCAGACTAAATCTCACTGTAATACATTTGATTGTAGTTTTTTTTGGTTGTTTTTTTTTTCATTGTGCATTATGACAAACTAAAATATACAATGGCAGCGAGAGTGCGCTCCTGCATCAAGAGCCATGCTCCGTCTTATATTCTTAAAGAAAGTGATTTAGAGCTGCAACCAAAACCTAACGTGTGCCTCTTTAGCCAATTCTCTGCAAAGAGATTCAAATAATTTGGAAGGGTTTGTTGTTGTTTAGTTTTTTTGTCTAATCCCTCTTGCATGCTGATACGCATAAGCTGAATTCTTGGAAAACTGAATAAGTCACACCGACTGACATCTTTGGTGTTCTGCCAGCACACGTCAAACCATCACCGTCATTCAGCGTTGGAAAGAAAATCAAAACAGTCTTGGAACTGACTAAACGTCTATTACACGTCACATGTAGTTGCATTCTTAAGCCTTATTAATGTTCTCTGGTGGTCTGAACATGTGAACAGCAGATAAAAGAGCTGCTCGCTGCCTATGAATCAGAGTTGAGTCTGCTTTTGCATCTTTGGCTTAAACACCTGAATTAACAGAGACAAACAGCGATGCCACAAAGTATTTTGAGTTAGAGTCATTAACTTTAGGGTCAGATACAGAGGAATGAGTAAAACATTACTCATTCAATGTATCAAATAATTATGGAATTTCACGCCAGAGGAAGTAGAAATCAGTGTGTTTTTCTTTTCTGGTTTCCGTAAGATCCTTTTGCTTTAATGCTATAATGTTACAAAAAGTGCCTTGATTTTTTTTTTTCGTCTTCACATAATAGGAGACTATTTAAAATATGCATCAGTGATGTATCACTGTGCTCTGTTCTTCCAGCACATCCTACACACCCTCCCCTCGGCTGCCTTGCCTTTGTCTGTTCCATCCAAAGTGTTACACAACGATGACGATAGCGACTGGTATCCTGGGTCTGCGTTTCAGATAAGAACAGAACTGTTTATACCTCCTGTACAGAATTAGCCGCCGTGCTGGAACACTGCAGATGCCAGCAAAGCTTCCACAGCCACCAAAGACGTCTTTGCCGAGTCGCTTACAGGATGTCTCACTCCCACTGTTCTGTGGAGGTGGTCTCTTATTTTAAAAAGTCATGAAAGTGAATGAGTGAAGAGATGCAGTACAAATTGGGGGGGGGGGAAGATGCACACCGCTCTGAGAGATGCAGACAGATCAGAATCTGTTGTTTTAGTGGTTCAAACACAAATTGTTGGATTATATTGATTATAAAATGTTTTTAGATGTTCTTACTTATCTCAATGAAAATGAGAAAGCCCAATTATGCACTCTTTGATGAAAAATGACGAAGTGTTTCCTTTGAAATGCGCCGCAGTTCAAGATTTTATGTGGCGTCTCATTATGTCGACCCATCTTCTTCCTTCTGTCACAGAAGAAGCCCTGCGTTTGCACACACACACGAGTGCATCTGTGTTACGTTATTTAGGGGGGGGGGTTGTCCCAGAAATGCTGACAGGCGATGTGCATCTCATCAGAGTAATTTCCCCAATACAACTGGCCTCCTGCCAGTGCACTTGCTCACGCTCAATCAGGCGCAATCAGCAAAAACCTTGATAAAGTGTCTGCAGCCCTAGAGTGTGTGTGTGTGTGTGTGTGTGTGTGTGTGTGTGGCATTTCAGCTTTTTGTTGTTTTATTATGTGACTCAACTGAGAAGGCAGTGTCCAATGGCACAAACATCTTCTGATCACGCAGAGCTGTTGAGGCATTTTTCTTTTTTCGCAGCGAGTTTTTAGAAAATATCTGTCACTGTGCTTCTATTTCAGGCTCTAACAGGAAGAATCTGAAGTCTTGATTATACGACATGTGCAACGGTGTAGTTGCACTGCTCACGTGGATGAAAACAGCATCTTTGACATTTTGTAGAGAAATTTGTTGAAATGTGTTACAAACAACATGTTCAAAGTCTGAGAAGTACAGTGGGAAGAAAAGGTATGCACATTTTTTAGGTTAACTGCTTTTCTGCATTGATTTACCATAAAATCGAGTTTGACTGGTGTGAACCGATCTTGATGGGGTTATGGTCTGGGTTCTGAATTTCCTTTTTCTGAAGTCACTTTGTGGTGGATTTACATTGATGCCAAGAGTCATTATCCTGCTGCATCACCCAGTTTCTACCCAGCTGGCTGACATCACTCAGAGGTTTTGGTATTTGTATTACTCATAAGTTTCACGTTACACTTCTGGATGCAGCAGTAGATAGTGCTGAGTACCAAAACTGTAGATATCTTATGTACTCCGGAGCCTTTGACGACTTTGATCTTGGTGACACGATTGTTTTTCATGAAGCGCTGAAGGGCTTGAAAGCCACATGCATCCAACAGGGGTTTCCAGCTTTCACCGTTACAGATTTTACTTCCCTGATATATAATATGGTGTTGCAGGCTCTGACACTTGCTCGGATACACTCCCACCTTTCTGTTTAAGTGTAAGAGTGGATTCTTTAAAAACAGGAACTTCCAGCCAGGATATCTGGCACACAGGCTAAGGTTTTACTGGCTCTGCTTTATAAATGATTGCTATAGTAACAGAGGAGTCAAGTTACCATCTTTTTTCCAACTTGCTCTTACTTCCCTTTTTTCTTTTGTGCATCTAGCATTGAAACAGACCAGCTATACAGAGGGGACACATTTTTAACAAACGTGTAAAGGCGATGGTAGCTTATGGGTGACAACTCATTATAAACAACATTATAAGGGGTCTCAGATTGCAAGAAAACCACATCCAAGTCTCAACAGAATGTCTGTTCCTCAAGATGATTTTACCATCTTTTATTGTATTGTTTCTTTTGTGCCCTACAGCTTCATAGTTTTGGGTCATTGATTCAATTATCACATCACAGTATTGCTCTAATCACAACTTTACAATTGAATACCAGCAAAAAGAAGACCGATATAACTGCCAAAAAGCTAGAAAATAGAAATAAATCATAGACTGTATGAAAGGAAATGGACAAAGCCTCTGACATCATGCAAAGGTTTTCTAAAGAGTCACTTTGAAGCCTGATTTTCAAGGACCCTGGAAGACTCCTTGGAGTTGGGCAGATGTGAGTGGACTTTACCCAAACCCGGTTAATTCAAAAGTGGGTAAATGGGCTGAATAATCAGGCATGGGAGCTGTCTGACACATGTCCAATTTAAGTCAATTACCATGCGTATGCCAGCTTACGATACGAAGCAACGGTACCTTACACACCGTTAACACCATACACTGCAATGAAGCTGTCAATCAAAAGAGCATGGCTCGAATTATACCAACATTGATGCTTAATGGCATTTTAGCAGATGAGTTGGTAGTCTGTAGTAGTCTGTAGTACTCTGCTAGATATCTTGTGTTTGCTTTGTGTCCCCCACATAAGCAAAAGAAAATATAATAATTGTGCCACCTTTGCAAAGCATGTCTGAAATCTCCCAGTTGTAACCCTGATGGAACAGAAACAATGTCATTTTAAGGTAGTGCAGTATCATAGACGCCTTTCTAATTTTGAGTGTGCAGGGACGATGAGATGGAGACATGGTTTCTTGTATTCGGAGGCACTTATGTGCATCTGTGTGCACGTGCACTCAGGAACTAGAGCTTTGAAGCATTTCACCATTTACTAACTGAGGGGTTCATTTTAAAGACATAAGCATGCAGTATAATGGGGAACTACTATATTACAATAATATCTCTGCTCAATGGCTCTTCCTCTTCATTTTCCTCTCATCCACGATCTCTCTCTCCTTCAACACATGTCGCCAAATTCTCCATCCGTTCGCATCTTCCCTGAGCACTGTCCTGCCCTCTCATGCATTTTAATAACGCAAGTTTGATCCAAGGGGTAGAAATGCGTCTGCTTGTGTTGAATAAATACATAATTTAGTAACACAAGTCAACTATTGTTCAGTGTCGTGGAAAAGACAAGATAAATATTTTACTTTTTAAGCAGTAGCTCCAATGTGATTCAGCTAGAGACAAGATGCTGAATTGTGCAAAATTGACTATTCGAATTTAAGAAGCATTTCTGTCTGAATTATGGCAGGCTCGTTGTCTGTTTTAAATGCAACAGAGAGATACCGCTGGATGATTGCTTGCAAGGGGTCTCATGCATACAAATTCAGCCAGCTTGCACGAGAAAATTACTTTGATAATACTAACACACCAAGCATATGGTGTACTGTACCACCAATGCGTCTGTGTGTACTGGTCAAAGTGAGGCATAGAAGTACAGTAGTGCAGTTTGGCCATGATGTGGCAGAATTATATACAAAATTTCCATGTGATATGCAATATACCACTGGAATATTCCAAACTTCATTTAATTCTATATATTTGATGTACTTTATTCAGTCATTGCATTTAAAACTAGACCATAAAGTGAGTAAGACTGCTCAGCTTGTTGCAGTGAATTGCCGGGAAAAAAACACATCCCAAAGCTCACTAAGATGCGAGCTTCAGACTTGCCACCTACGTAAATATTTTTGAACATACTGAGGGTCGTAAGGAGTACTTTCCCAATTCTGCTGTAGGCAGATCGTACATGTGAACTTGGAGGAAATGGAAACTGGAATGTTTTTTTGGTTGTTTTTTTTCTGTTCTGTAGCAATTTCACCATGATGTCAACTACTTTACTGTTTGTGTGTGATCATTACTCATTAATGACACAGACTACATTTCTAGGAGAAAAATAAAAATTTAAAAATCAGTTACATCAGAAAAAGCTGAATGCAGAAAAAAAAACCTGCGTATTAACACCTATTTTTACACCACTTTTTGTCAATGACTAATAACCTCTGAAAGTAAATATATGAAATGCGGCTCATGCAAAATATTTAAAATGCCTTCGAAAACCATTAGTCCTTAGTGTGCAAGCGCAGTGTCTATACACTATACGTCTATACAGACGATGGTACACACACAGACAGACAGACAGGACCCACACACTTGCGGCTGTTCATGTATATGTATAAGACAGAAGTAGCCGGGACGTGACTCAGTGGGTCGAAACCTCAACTCCAACCCATTTCCAGTCTCCGTAATTGGGCATGTCAGCTGGATGTAGGTTAGGATGGGTGAGAGCCGGAGCGTGCTCGGTCGCTTTGTGTGCCTTGGCTTTTGACTGTCCCACTTGTTCAGCTAAAACCTATTTTTCCTGTCACTTCACCGGATTCCTCAACGGAAAAAAAGCAATTCAAGTAGCAACTGGAGAACCTCTTCCTTTTAAAATTTAGCAATAAGTATATATATATATACATACATACATATATATATATATATACATACATATTCACACACATTGTATTTACCATCTAAATGTAAGTGCTTTGTAAAGTATTTTGATGATGATTATTATCAGTATTACCACTTTTTTCTTTTTTTTAGGGATCGCCGCTGCAGATTATTGTGTTCTGCTCTGACTTTGCACTGGATTCCCTTCCTTAAAAAACTCCCCATTTATCCGGGTTTACATTATAGGAAAGGATTTAACGATATTTTCAATATTCTAAATTTCTTTTCAATCTTCATTTTTTTTCTTTGAAGGTTACAAATTTCCCCTTTGCTCTACTAAATAATGTTGCCTCCCCTTTGCTCTACTAAGCTAAATAATCTACTAAAAAATGTTGAAAAATGTAAACAATGAACATGCTTGGTGTGTTACCCAACGAGCTGAAAGGCCTGACTGGAAACATCTACTGAAGCTCGTGCTGCAGCCATTAATTTTAAATAGCGCACAGAGTCAATTAATTTTCCTGGGGCATGTCATCGCTCTTGTTGCTATGAAAATCATTTACCAGTAACTTCTACATCTCATTCAAATTGGGAATAAAAGTCATTAAAGCAGGAATACACATGCACGGTCTATTAAAATAGCCTTTAAAAGTCCAATAACAGCCCTTTGAGCATGTCTTTTTCTTTGTTTAGACTTCTTTCAATGAAAATATCCATATTATCCAATAAGAAATATTTTATTTGCCTCATAAAAGTCATGTGTTGCTGAACCTGACAAACTGAAGCAACGCCACAGGTGCATCTCTCCGTCTCATCTTAATGCACCCATCACCTCAGTGCTAATTGGCTTATTTAAGGCTGTGCAGCTATTTATTCCCAATAACTTGAGCTCTCCTTGTATGTCGTGTGGAAATGATCTTACTTTCTGTGCTGCATGTTTCCGTGAGTTCTAGTGTTGATTTTTGTGATCTCTCCAGAATTACAATCAGTTCTTAACCCAAGTAGTAGCAAATTTTAGATATGGTTGCTTCAGGGATGGAAATCAGTAAGGGTCTTCCGTATTGTCCAGGGGCAGATGGGATGCATTCGCTTGTCAGCTGGAGCACAGCAAGTTTAAATGTTTCCAACCCATTTTGAAATTGGTCTTTTTCATAAAGCACAAAGCTTTGAACTGTTTCCTATTCATTCAGAAGAGGGATTTGAACAGAGCTGAACGCTCTTAAAAACACAGCCAGTGGCAGTATAATATATACATTTTTAGAGTAAACTGTCTTTTGTGGATTCAATTACACTTTTTTTTTTTTTTTTTTTTTTTGGAGTCTTACGGTTTTAAAAACGCTGCAGTGTTTATGCAGGAGAGCTCGCTGCTGAATATTTGGCTCTTTTGACAAAGACCTGATTCCTACAGTCATGCACACTCTGCATGATGACAAAATCCAGGAACCTCTGGGAGAAGAGTGGGCTATTTCAGCTTTTGTTTGCCTTGTCACTCATTTCTAGGTCACTGGGAGAAGTGAACGCTTGACTGAGCTTCAGACAAGCTCGATGAAATATCTCCACATCCCCGTTTCCCATGTGTATGTATGTGGGAGTGTGTGCATGCATGCATGCGCAGTGAAGTGATAGACCTTTAATGCAAAACCCAAAAGTCACACACATCAAAACTCTGTGATGCACGTTCACATATATATGCGGCTCGTACACCTTGTATCAGCAGAGGGATGAAGAATGGCCTTTGCTTACCTTTCCATCTTTGAGTTTTGAGCTGCTACTTTGTTAAAGCGCTGCAGCCGGAGGTGGTTTGTTTCACTTCAAACACCCTCTCTTATTTCTCCTTCTTAAAAACCAGGTCTGATTTGCAGGTCAGCACATCAGGAGAGGTCTAGACAGCTAATGCTAAAATTATTTTGAAAGTCTCCTGAACATCTACCCATCAGTCTCCTTTCTGAATGTTCCACACTATGCCTCTTTTGACATGACAGAAAGGCAGTCAATAAATTTAATGCATGCATGAACACATGAAGGAGTACAAGTCCCTGGAAGCGAAATGTCATTGAAGTTATGATTTGTTTTTTTTAGAGCAGTGGGACCAGGGTGTAATAGCACCGTTCATTGCTGGGTTTTACAGTTTAAATATTTGCCAACTGGCCACAACAGAGGGCTCCAAAGCCAGGTAGCTCTCCTCCCACTCTTAAAGTGCCAGAAAAAAAAAAAAGCAGGAGCTGCCAATTACTCGGCTCCTGGACAACTCATGCTCATTTTCAGGTTGCACAGAAAGCAAGAAAAAAGAAAGAAAATTCATCGTTGGAGGATGAGAGACGCAGAGGAGCATCAATTGAGGACTGCCAGTATTTTATGTCCCTTCACCACTTCTTGCCTCAGTTCTCTTGTTCCTTCTCTGAAAGCAAAGTATAAATCTGAGCTGAACGTTGAGAATGAAGGCAGTAACAGGCCTGAAGCTATAATGTATGCAGAGAAAAACAGGCTCATTGCAGCAGCTATGGGGGACAATCACAACAGACTTTACTGATTTTCCAGGCTCCAATGTTTTGTCATGCTGATTTAATTTTAACTCTCATTTCAGCAACAGTGACGCTACGCGTTTCTTGCCAAATACCATCACTTATCATAGATTATTTTTATTTACTCTTTATCCCTTTATTCGCCCAGGTTAAACTTTATTTTGGAAAAAGAAGTGAAGTGGGAAAACAAGCTGATCACGGAGAAAAGGTAATTGCACATTCCATTTTATTTTGTTGTTTTTATCTAATTTGGGGGGGAAATAAAAATGATGGAGAAGCATTATTTATTAGTTTTTAAACATTTAACAGTTATCCAAATACATTGAAAATAGATTATATTTCCTTTTTCAGGGCAGGAGATTGATCTTAAGTAGTAACACTGTCCTGTAAACTGTGGAACAGTTCATTTTAGCTTTTTTTAAATGGACAAAGACTGTCAGATTTTAAATCTTAAAACAATTATCACATAAAAGAAAGACAATTATCACTAAAGAAAATGCCAACAATAGAGAATTTTAAAATGGGGTTTTGACTTATGTGCTCTATTACTGTTGGTTTATTTACCAGAAGTTGATGTTAGATGTAAAGAGAGAGCTTCACATCACAAATGTACCAGGACGTTCCACCAACGTTTCCTGTCCGCTGTGCCAAATTCCCGTGAACATCTCGTTGTCAAATGTCGCAGGGAAATCTCAAAACCCCGGTGGAGTCTGTGTGTTCATTGTCCTCAGTGACCGAGTGCGTTTATGTTGTAGTGCACGCTAAAAAACAAACTCATATTTAATTCTTAAATCTTGTTTGTGCTACAAATGTAATCATACAAAGTGCTCCAAAACATTTTTTTTTTTTTTTATATAAAAGTACTTGCCTGACTTTGTTTCAGATGCTTAAATGAATTGAGTTGCAAAGCACAATATCACATTTAAACTGTGGCAAGTGCTGGCAAGCAGGCGAGTTTAATATGCAACCCTTGAGCAGACGATAATGACTTGGCTTACGGCGCAGACGATGAGATACTTGAATTTCTACTCAGCCAATGTTTGATGAATTCTTCCAGCGTTGTTTCCCACGGGGAAAGCCACAGCTCCAAGTGATGTATGCACTGCCACAAAAACGCTCCGTCAAGCTGATCGATATCATAAACTTAATAGAAAACATGCCAAATCATTTTAAAAGTGACTCCATGACAAAATGTTAAATCATTAGTGATAAATGTTCGGGGCATTGTGCTTTGATTTTTGAAGGAGAAAAAAAAAAAATGTTTTCTTCTGCTGGAATATTGTTTCCTGTTTAGTTTGAGAAGCTTTCTCTGATAAACGCGACCAAAAAAAGCTTCTAGTTATAGAAAAGAAAGACAACGTTGACAAGGCAAGTGCTGGTTATGGGGCTGAATTACTCACTTTATGTACAATTTACCATTTTTACCTGATTCCATTTGAGAATTTTGCAGACATGTTGTCTAATTACCTGCCAGCATCCTGATATGGTGCTTGAACCCCCATATCTGGTTGACTCAAAGAGTCCCCCCTCGTCTTCAAAGGTGGTTCTGCGCCCTCGTATTCACAACACCCGTCTAACCGACGCCCATAGCGATGCGTAGAGTAAGACTTTACATCGCCTGGTGAATCAGGAGCTTCGTCTTTGAAGAACCAGCTCACTCCCAAACTGGAAGGAACAATTGTTTTTTTTTTTTACAGTTTCATTTTTAAGCCAACATGGAACTGAGTCATGATTTCTGTTATGGATTACACCTTTCCCTCGTTGTCATGGTCGTAAAAAAGCATTCTGGCAGAAAGAGCGGGGGTGGGGGGGACCACCACCTGCCACTGTCTGATAATTAGTTGTCAAATGCTCCTCCAGTTGTTTTTGATTTGTGCCAATTATGTTTTCAGCCTTTTGTTGCCCCGTTCCAACTTCGAGTGTGTCGCTGCCTTCAAATTCAAAATGAGCCAATGTTTCATCATGAAATTGCATAATGCCTCAGTTTGAACAGGCGATATGTTGTTTATGCTCTATTGGGAAGAAAATTTGGGTTTATGAAATTTAAAAATCATTATATTCAGCTTTTATTTACATTTTACACGGCATCACAACCTTTTTGAAAGTGAAGTTTTACTTATAATTTGGTGCAAACTGATATAAAAATATAAAGAGGAGCTGTGTTATGTTATGCCCCCCCCACCAAATGTTACTTTATCTGAATCTTACTAAAATCTCTGCGTTACGCTTTTATTCAAATACCAAACAGTTTAAAAACCAGTGTTACAGCTTTGCGTTCCCACTACAGAGGAACAACAAATGCTCCCCAACATGAAGTTGGGTGGCGGAAAACGATGAGGAATCTGGATAAGTTCACGCTGATGTGGGCTTGTGTTGTCACAAACCTCTGCACATCCTCACGGTTTGCTTACATCCTTTCAGATTTAACAAAAATGAAGAGATGGGGTTGTGTTTTGTGGAGGGTTCTCATAGGATAGTCACTTAAAAACACTGAAACAGACAGATGGAGAGAACACAAACATTTCTTTGTCCTTCAAACATATGTCAACTTTAAATAATCAGCAAAAAATCTTTTCCAAAATTATTCTGCTGCATGCTGACCACGTTGTTTGTGAGCTACACAGCTAGATGTGAATTGCCTAAATGAAGCAAACTTATTAAACAAAGATAAAAAACAAAATATGCACCAAACGCAGTCACAGAAGTGTGGATAGAAAAGCGAAATGTTTATCTCATTATATATTGGTGGAGACATATGCTGTCGGCCTCACTTCTGAGCTAGTTCAAGGGAATACTCTGAGGAAATCGAGGAATGCATTAACCGTGTTTAAAGATAAACAAAAAGCATTCAGAGGATTGCATAAAAAAAGGGTGGGAGGGATGTTGCCTCAACATTATCCAAAGTGCAGCATTACCTCCATCAAAGAGAAAGCTGAGCACTTTGAGTGTCCGTGTCACAGAAATGTTGTTATATTGGCTTCCTAACTGCTATACAGACAGATTTATTATTATTGTTGAGCGTCATCTTTCACTGTCGGGTAATGAAGGATGATGCTTGAGCTCTGTTATCCGACAACCGCTGAAAAAGCCTGTAATGAGGGGGGTTTTCACAGGGATGTACAATAGAGTTAACATGCATGATAGACACAAGAGGACAATGAGCCGACCTCCCAGACACAATCCTAAATGTTAAAATGATTTCCAACATTAAGTAACTCATCACTGAAAGTTACCACCTGACACTTGCCAAAGTCATCTTACACCTCAAGTCTTGATGTTTTCAGCTGTCCGGCAACTTTTAATTCAAGTGCCAATGACAAGATGAAGCACACAATTCCATCCATCCATCCATCCATCCATTATCTGTACCCACTTATTCCTATTCAGAATCACAAGAACCTGCTGGAGCCAATCCAAGGTCTTTTGGTGAAAGGCAGGGGTACACCCTGGACAGCACAGGGCCGTTTGTAGACGGATGATTACACACACTTTAATCTGGAATCAATTAACCTGACATACATGCATCTTAATGGATTGTGGGAGGAAGATGGAGTTTCTGAAGAAAACCCACACAATCCACAGGGAGATGCGTTTGAGAGAATGGGCTCCTGTTTCATTGGCATGATTATCACGTTTGCTTATACAGACGACTCAGATCTTATTAAAAAAAAAAGGACATCACTGATTGAGAGGCCTGACAGCCCATGTTGTACCCACCATATGGTGATCACAGTAGCATTATTGTGGACACGCATCTCTTCAGTTACAACATCCTGGTACAGTGTTCACAGCATCGGCAACCCCAAGTGGTCTACAAATACAGCAGCTGTAAAATATCTAAGGAGGGGAATAAGTGGGGGAAAAAAAAAATAAGAAAGACATCTCATGTACACCATCATACCAGCTGATTCTTTAGACTGTCATAAAAAACAACAAGTCACGTGCCCCTCCTATGTCAATCAAAGTTAGCTTTGGCTACCAGCTTCATATATATATATATATATATATATATATATATATATATATAAAAAATGAAATATCTTCAGAGCTGCCAGCAGATGTTTACAGCAGAATATATTGTTTAACATGTTGACTCGACGGTGAAATTAAAAAGTTAATGCTGTGTTTCGTCGACGCCTGGTTCACACAGAAGGCTGGTGCTTCGCTAAGCGCGGTAGTCTGATAAATATGGATGAGGAAGTGATAATAGTTAGTCACTGACCGAGCCGACTATCAATCAGCCTTATTAGAAATAACTGTAATGCTTTATATAAACTCTCCAGGCGTGGTACAAAAAACAAAAAAAAATTCGCCCCCCCCTCAGCGTTGTCATGGGTGTGAAGTCAAATGATTGAAACTTCTTTTTTTTTTTAACCAGGCGGTAAATATATTTCTGCTCTAAAGTTAGATATTTTAACATGGGAGTCAATGGAGATTGACTTCCTTTTGGGGCCTCTAGCGGCCAGTTGTGGAACTGCAACGAATCCTAGTTAAAGATGAGCCCCAACCAAGTTAGATGGTTGGCACGTGGATAATTCACAGTATTGTTGCACTAAACTCGGGAAGATTGTTATGCAGGGCTGCCGAGAAACGAAACGCAACGCAACCCACCCCTCCCACCCCCCTCCGTGGGAATGTGCACAGCTACAACAAAAAAGGTACCAGAAATTCAAGATATAGTTTGAAGTGTCTGGTAGTTTTTGTTCCCACGAGGGGGGATACAAGACATGCAGCCAAAAGGGACAATGGACAACAACTGAACTGTGGTTTTTAACAAGTAAAACTCAGATATCCAAACAATTCACAGTAATTGTAAAAAACTATAATCACATTATATACCCTTCTTTAGAATAAAAGGTCAACAATCAGCTTAATGGTTTCCATTAAACAGTCATTTGGATAAGGTAATCATAGTTTCAGGTCTTATAAAAATAGATTAAGTAGAAAGAGAAAAAAAAAACCATCAGGAATAGGTCAATTTGATTGCAGGAAAGAAAAGATTACCAGACAACATTATGCACACGCAATAACTGGGAATATAACCACAACTTTAAAAGGTTATTATAATAGGTCATAATAACCTGAAAGTATTGTCTCCTGTACTGCTGAGTAAAGTCAAATGTCAGAGCCAAAGCCACAAAAAAAAACACCTCTTGATTTCCATTCAGGACTGCCAGAATAATAGTTGTTACACTGGAGGATCCAAACGCAAGCGAGGCAAACAGTGATTTTTAATTGTACTTGCAAAACAATGAGAGCAAGCTGGAGATTCAAGAAAATAGCCCAATATAATTCAACTGAACGAACATTAAGAGGTGATCAGAGAAAGGCCAAATACACAAGAAGCAGCACGGTGGGCAACGAAACACACCGGGAGGAGATGTCATCCTGAAACGGAGACACTCCTGAATAACTCACAGGCCAACTAATTGGCAAATGAACACGAGAGACACCAATGAGGACAAAGCATGGAGGCGAAGCAAAGTTACAAGACACGGGCAACGAAAAATCGCCAATCAAACAAGGTAGTGAGGAAAACACATATGAAGGAGCGTAGACCACACAGGCAAAGAGAAGTAGACAGTCAAACACACGAGACATGAAGACGAGAACTAAAACTGATGGAAAGCTGAGTGATGTAGGGATATATATTCATCTGGAAAAAATAAATCCTTCACAAAACGTGACTACAAAGCTGACAAACCCCCTTTTACTCACTTGTCCATTTGTATTTTCAGCTGCCCCATTTCTAAGAAGAAGACAAGCACAGGTAACACTAATAATTGGAAAGGGCTACAGATGGACACCTGCTGTTGATTACTTGATGGGCTGTGTCTAACGAGCACCACTTATTACCATGGCAACTCTCCTACACTCGCTCACACACACACAGCTCACAATGAAGCCTGCAGACTGATCATTAGTCTAGCGATCTTTCTCCTCCGTCCTCTTCTACCCCCTTCATCCTTCCTTTGAGGTCCAAAGCAAATTGCATCCCTCCCTTTGTCGCGCCCTCTCTTTCAACCACCCCCTACATTCTTCCTCACCAACATCATCTCATCATTTGCACACAATGCTCATCTACTGTATCTTCCCCCTCCCTCTTTTTATTATAAACAATTTTTTTCATCTTTTGGCATTTCTCATTCAAATGTGCGCAGCTTCCTGTATTTCTGCGGCTACCAAATACCATCTACACATCTCCCCTCATAACTTTCCTCCCTACGCCTTTATCCACCCATCTATGCGTTCATGTGCTTCCCTTTCCCCTCTTCACCCCTCCAATTGTCACCCAGTTGGAGGAGCCATTTAGTGCGACAGAGTTCTAATCAAAGCCTCAATTAGTCCTCTCTGGCCGTCACTGTGGAGTCACTATTATGCTGGAAAATCTAATTTGAGGTGGTGAATTTTCTGAAATCCTTACTCCACTGACTTTTAATAAAATGCACTGGGACTGAAGATCAAAGCTGCAGAAGAAACACTTCTCCTTATTTTAACATTATGATGGACACTGTGCCCCCACTGCGTTGTGGAAATTAACAGCAGGAAAACTGTGGCAGTTCAGACACAAACAAAACAACATAAAGTCACTTTGGTATCTTGTTGCCTTGGTGATTACCATAGTGATTTAGAAGAAGAGAAAGAAAGAGAAGAAAAAAAAAGCAGCAGGTCTTGTGCATGTGTGTGTGTCTTTGTCTGCCTGAGGAACCGAATGCAGTCCAGGACGGCTTGAATTTACAACTGAATAACCGAAAGCTTAAATAGAGCTATGACAGGCTTTTAACACAGCCTGGTTCAATTCCCAGTGGGAGTCTTTCTGTGTGGAGTTTGCATGTTCTCCCCCGTGCTACCCACAGTCCAAAAACATGCATGTTAGGTTTATTGGTGGTTCTCAGTTGCCCGTAGGTGCGAGCGTGCACGTTTGTTTGTCTTTTGTATGTGGCCATGTGATAGACTGGCGTCCTGTCCAGGATGGACCCCTGCCTCTCGCCTGTAATGGGTCGGGTTAGGCCCTGGCAGACCCCCGTGACCCTGCAAAGGTATAGAAAATGGAGGGATGGATTACCAAAATTACACTAACACTAAAAATTTTACACATTACTTGACTTTTTTCTGGAGGACGTTTTTGGGGTAACTGAGGAAGCATCCTCTAGCCCCTTCTGTCCCTGTCGGCAAAAATCAGCAAAGGTAACTTCTGAGCCCTGTCCCGGTCTTTTTGTCGTGAACGCACCGGCAGTGAGGAAACTAGTCCAAAGTAGACGTTGTGGCAGCGGCGGCGCATTAGGTCACGTGACCCATTGGTTTCCTAGAATTCTGCTCTCAAATGACCTGACATGACTCTGGTTTAGAGCAGTTTTGAAGCCCATCTTTTCTTCGTGCAGGGGGCAGCCATGCGCGTTCCCCGGGCCGACGGGACCACACCCAACATATGTCAATTACCAGCTCCTTTAGCAGACCTCCAGCCTCAACACGGAGGTTAGGTGGTTGGCACTTGGTGGTGATTAAGAGACTAGAGAAAGCAACAACAAAAGAGAAAATAACTTGGCAAGAGACTAAACAAAAGTCACAGTTTTCCACTTGCCCATGAGTGATGACATCCATCCATCCATTTTCTACACCCGTTTTTGATTCTTTTCAGGGTCACGGGGGACTGAAGACACTCTGCTGCTGAATCACTGTGTTGTGAAGAAGATGCTCAGCGTTGTCCATGATCTTCTTCATTTTATAAGCTATTCTCTTTTACACAATTAACTCCAAATGATTATCCTTTTTTTTTTTCCTTTATTTTGTCCATAAACTGCATGCATGCTGCGGGATAACAGTCTAAACAGTAGTGTTCTCACTCACTCTCAAACAAAAATCTCCATCATCAAAGTGCTTAACATTTTTATCTTCTCATTTACGCTTCCGTTTGCTCGCCCCTGAATTCCCTCGCTTCAAACACAACACACTTGTTAAGCCTTCCCTCCTCCTCCACCCCCTGTTCAGTACAGCCCAGATAAACCCAGCTCAGTCCTATCTGCCTCCGGATTCAGCTGCAGACAGCGGCCGAGCAGGGCGCATCCCGATAAGCTCCCATTGATTGGCTTAAGGCGAGCTGAAAGGCTAAACATGTCGTCATCACTTTTGAACCCACTCAAAACGCACAGATGCACAAACACGCACTTACAGAGGTTATCAGAGGAGAAAGGAAGAAAGCGAATGGATAAGAAACAAAACCGACGGTGGCGATAGGTGAGATGATGTGTGATGCGTATGGGGGGGGGTTCGGAATTGTTTGGCTGCTAGAAGCACGGAAGAGAAGGGAATGACAGGAGGACGGATTCAAATCTACAGGTGCAATCAGCTGGGTTTTCATAAAGCTGAGATAGAAGGGCTCATTAAAAATGGGCCAAATGACACCTCTAATTCATGCATCCAACACGCATTTTGTTAAAGTAAAAGTTTATGTAGAATGAAGCACTGATCTTTTTGATTTTCATCAAAGCACAACTTAAATGGGCTTGTTTCGCTGTAGGAGAGGAAGAACCACATCCGACGAGGACAGACTCCGAGTCATAAACCCTCTGTGGAAATCCATTCTGCGCGGTAACCCGCTGCATCAAAAGGACACCTCAGACTGGAAAGATGGGTTTGTGTTAGAGGGAGCGGGCCCCTTCTGTTGTTGAGGTGTGACTGGATGATTGTTTCACTCGGCTGCACGCTGCGGCAGACAGATTCCTCCTGGGGAGGCGGCAGCTGATGCAGCGACGACCTGAACGGTTGCAGCAGCAGGAGAGAGCAAAGCCACGGAAAGAGGGAGGCGTTCAGGATTATCACATCTTCGAGCATCCTTTTCGGGGGGGGGGGTATTTTGATTTCAAGATTAGTTTGCATTCATTACCTTCCGTATTCAATATCTTGCATAATCTCAGAAGCTGAAACCTACTTCAGTCATGAAAAGGTTGGCATGTTATTTTATAGTTCTGGTTTTAAAGTTACCGCCGCTCAGCTCTCTGGAATGTTTTCTGCATGTTTTGGTATAATTACATGCAGTTTTTAAACGTTACAACTAAAATGTTAAACACCTTTTACCCAATAAGTACGCAGCTCTTGCATTACTGATATGACATACAAAAATAAAGTATTTTTCAGCAAATGTGGAGCCAAGGGTTCAAAAGGGCTAAATATGCTCATATGCCTATTTTCTGGTTTAATTAATTCCACAGATGGGAATGTTGAAAGGATTCAACTGCCAGCTGGAGGCTGATTGACCTTGCCTCAGGATTAATCCAGTTTTGTTTTTTTGTTGTTTTGTTTTTTTTTTTGTTTGGTTGGTATAGATAGATAGATAGATAGATAGATAGATAGATAGATAGATAGATAGATAGATAGATAGATAGATAGATAGATAGATAGATAGATAGATAGATAGATAGATAGATAGATAGATAGATAGATAGATAGATAGATAGATAGATAGATAGATAGATAGATAGATAGATAGATAGATAGATAGATAGATAGATAGATAGATAGATAGATAGATAGCCAGCCATAAGAATAGCTCTCTAATATTAACTAGCTTTTCTCCGTGTTGTCCTCTTCCCTTTTTTTCTTTTTTTTTTACATGATCAGGTCATGTTACAAATCATCTTTACCTTGAGGCTATTTAGATTGCAGGTGTTGAAGAACAAGCCCTCTACTGATGTCACACACATATCCCAGAATGCCTTGCAGCACTATACTGCATTGTAATGTGCTATATGCAGTGTCATGCATCATAGGACCCGAAGTAACGCTTGACCTCAATGTGGGTAAAAGCTTTCCAACGCCGATAAACATAAAGAAAGATTCCTAGAACTTGATATTTCAAGCTGCTCTGTTTTACAAGGTTTCTCTTTTTTTTTTTTTTTTCTGGCGTGGTTCTTCTGCAGCGAAATCATTTCGAAGCTGTGTTTCATCAACACGATAGTGATCCTCGCTTGTTCTCAGCGAGGTGTTTTATTACACTTGTGATGATTCTGGAGGCGACTCATTTACAGCAGCATCGCCGTTATGTCCCTTCTGTTGTCGTGGTTTCCGGACATTTGCTGTCATCATGACAAACGCGATAGCAAGCTGATAATCCAACTGATTTTTATTGGTCTGGCTGAAGCGCTGAAAAATGACCAGACGTGTCGAGACATCGGATTGCTATTTTGATTCACAAAGGGCAACGTGATAATTAAACATCCCACATGCACACGCACCTAATCTGGTTGTAAATGCAATAACCACATCAGAGTTAACCATCTTCTGCCCATTCACATTTTAATGGTCCTGTGGGGCTGCGTTGATGTAATTTCCTGTTGGAGTGAACTAATTCAAAAGGTTTAACTGTAAGTATAATGCTTTACTTCCCTTCTTGTAGGTGCACTAGAGAGTAGAAAAATGTAAAAAAAATGAGTAACTATCAGTGGTTTCTCTCAAAATGCCTTTGAGGTGTGACGTGCGACCGACTGGACTGGACTTATTACAAACTTTGTCACTGGACTTGTGGTGTAATCTACTCGGTGAGCCCTGCTGGCACTCTTGGCAGCTTCGAGGAGCCTCGACAGGCTCCAGTTAACCCCAAATTTCCCCCCTGCAGCCACTGGAACGCCGCAAACGCTGACAGTCGTAGTGAAGTTCAGGCCAGCGCACCGCTGTGAGTGTGTCACACTGGAACAACCTGGTAGAAAATGTTTCTTTGTTTATTCAGCACAAACTGAATAAATCAGTCAGTGACCTGACCTGTCTGCTGAATATGGACGGCTGAAATGTGTGCCTTTAAGATAATTTATTATGATGGAGCATCTCTGCATCTCGATTTTGACCTAATAGCTAATAATTCTATATTTAGGCACAGTCAGCACATACTAATGCTGTTTCCAAGACGGTCCCTTATTCACTCCAAATGCTTAACAGTCCTCTAAAAAGTCTACTTTTAAAGAAGACGGACTAACTTCTGCCTCCGCTGAAGATTTATTGCCTGCAGCTGCATTGTACGCTCTTCAGATGCCGCCGGGATACTAATTTTGGCACAAACATAGTAAGGAAAACATGTCTGTCAGCAAATGCACAACATATCACACAGGCGGAGTAAAACTGAGGGTCAGTGCTTAATTGGAAGGAGGTTTCTTCACAAGTAATTAGACAAAGCCAACAGATCTCAGGGGCTGAATGTCAAAATTAACGTGAGAAACCAGGCTAGACGGAGCTTAGAAAGAAAAAAAGAAATCATATACCTATCCCATATCCTCAAAATCTGAAGCACTGAGGGAAAACCACCGGCTAGATTGACCTGAACCATCTGGTTCTTGAAGGTGGCTGAGTGTGGATTATCCACTGAGCAGGAGAAATCTGTTCCAGGTGTAATCAGGTAGACTGAAGCAGATGAATGGACCTGGTAGAAGAGGAGAACAGAGGGAGGACGGCAGGAAAACAAGGCAGGATGAGCAGGAAATGCAGACAGTCACCAACAGTCAGCTAAGATTTTGAACAGTTGAAAGTTTCACCTCCAAATGAAAAGGTTGTTAAAGGGACACAGGAGAAGACTGTAAGAAGCATCTCCATCGTACATACAGCCCGTGTAATTCAGAACATCGTATAGAATAGAAATATCTGATTTCACCAAAGAAAAAAAACCCCAAGCTGCAGTGAGGACCTGGAAACACACGCTTGATAAATAAACTCTCGAATTGTCTGCTACATTTGGACACAGCGGGACAATAACTGCATTTTTCCAGCAGCATGCAGGTAGAAACGGTTTTGATTAGAACTTATTCTGCTGTATCATCCACCTTACTCCCTCCATCATCGCTCCCAGGGTGGTGTCTCTCATAGTTTTCCGCACACACACACACACACACACACACACACACACACACACTAACCACAAATGTCAGCCAATATTTCACATTCTCTTCCCCAAAATGTCAGTGACTTGGACACAGCTTGTCTGCCTTCCTGGCTTTTCTCCTGTCTGCCCATGTGCATCGCGCCTAAATCCGCCGTCGCTGCCTGACATTTTACAAGCTCCGGGTCAAGGGGTGAAGTCGAGGTGTGTCACGAAAAAGTTAAGTACGGCATGCATGAAAACATGCTGAATGCATAAAATATATGAACACAATTTCACATATTTCAGAGTTTCTTGATGTGCATTAATGTCATGTCTCTGTATTCTCCTGAAATCCAAATGTGGAAAATATTCCTGTTTTATAGCAGCTGTATTGAATTCTATTATTCTAACGGGGAACTGGTCCTCGTAAGGTGAACAACATATAACCAGGTTCTGCTAATTATCAGCAGGTGTGCAGAATTGTAGAAAAGCAGGCAGTCTTGGAGCACTGTGCCAAACGGGAAAGACATAAGCACTGGTTTTAGAGTCACCTGTTGCTCCATGTCACACTTTTAAAATTCTACAGGGAAAAAGGTTATTTGCATGAATAACACAAAGAAATCTCAGCAGTTTCAAAGAGAACGTAGAAGAAGTTCTACTAATTAGGCAGAACTGCTTCTGGAAAATACGCGTTTCACGTTGTTTTGCAGCTGCACCAGATCTGGGAACCTTTTCACAAAACAAAAGCAACAACTCTGAAATCGCCACAATATACTGCTGCGGGGGGGGCCGTGTTTCCACTGGATGGTGTTTTTCTTTTTTTCCAACGTAACTCTTCAAGAACCTCGTCCTGCAAAATAAATAAAAAGATTTTGACTTTGAAGACACATGGAAACATCTTTAGTTTTAGACAAATTACTGCAACCGCTGCTATTGATATTGTGATACTGTGAAATAGTCAACAGAGGACGAAGGCAGCGGACCGTCACTCAAATGATCCTTCAGAGGAAAAGCCCTCATGTAATGCAGTAACGTGGAATGATAAAGTAGCATCATAGCACAACTGCAGCGTGTAAATGAGGCTGAAGACAGCTGGGAACTAGATTTAGATGGCTTTGGGTTGACCCACTCCAGCTCATCCAGGGATGTCAGAGACGTGCAAATGCGCAAAAAGTGTTTCCATTACACTTTTGCGATAAACTGGATCACCGACACATCTGAAAAATAACCTTGTGAAAGCCTGAAAGGGAGAAATCTAAAGTGCCAACAGACCAATAAAAAACTTGGGACTTGGGATCAAATGAACAGCTCGCTAAACGACGCAGGGCCTCTCCTCCTGCACACGATGTAAGACTTTTGAAGTCCGTAAAAAACACATACTCAAACTGCAAGCTCAAAATGTTGATTAAAACCTGGTAGAAAATCAGACTTCGTTTGTTTCCCATGGTGCAGTAGTACTTTTGAAAATCACGAGCTTTCGTTTCCCATCAACTTGATTGATTCGTTTCACTGAAAATGATCCTGAATATTACTTTTGTTTATCGAAAGCTTAAAAAGGTGTTCATAGGTGTAGATGAGTTAAACCAACAGAAAGAGAATACTGTAATGGATTTGTACATTTTTCAATTTTCCAGTTTTTCCTTTTGTGTTTGAGCCTCCTTATTCCTCGCACGCTCTTCCCCTCTTTGCTATAGCTTGATTCCACCCTTTTGTGCTGGAATACATCTTTCATTGATTGAGACTTTAGCAAGGTGAGGCTTGACCTTGCTGCAGTGCCAAAGGAAATAGTTTGGCCTAGATTTGGAAATGTTATCAACTTCTACTTTTCACTCGCTGGATTTTCTTTTCCTCCTACTGCTTATTGTTATTCTTTACTTTGCTTCCTCGCTGTATGTTCATGTGATGGGCTACTGGTTTTTCTTCTTTTATATGTTTTAGTGCTGTTTGTTTGAAAGTATGACTGTAATGTTGATGTTATTAAAAGTGTCAAAAGTTCCTTTAGTGTCTGGAGACCATTAGGTCGATGGCGTTCCCATTGAATGTTTACCAGACACCATAACTGCCTCTTTGTCGTTTCTTCTTCAAATGCTACTTAGAATTGACATAAATTCACATCCAATTCACCTTCGAACCCACAAGCTTTCGTGGACGTTTTTGCACACATTCAGACCTACTGATATTGGCTATTCACATAGATCATCGATCCCGAACACTTCCTTATTGAATAACAGAAACCCAGTTTCCAAACGGCGGGAGTTTGATGGCGTTACATCCCCGGACCTGGTGGTAAATCGAATGAGAGGTGAAAGAAGCTCGTCAGCCTTAGTGGCTGTATCTGTTGTAAATGCTTTAACTTGTGAGTTGATTAGTTTAAAGGAGACATACGCTACATAAATAAACCTTTGCGTTGACGGGGCAGCAGTGAAAGCCACCACACCACGGTGCTGCCCATCAGTTCCTCTAAAACAAAAAAATATCATCCATGCGGTGACTGACTCTTTTCCTCGTCATGGTATGCTTGCAAAAAGTTTCATCTGTAATACTATAAATATCTGCATAGATATGTATTTTTTGATAGGATGGTATTGTGCAAAACTGGGTATGGCACAAAATTTCTCAATTAGAAGATCTGAGTTCAGTCTTGTCAAAGGAATTTAGCTTTTTTTCAGATTTTTTTTTTTTGCGTACGTTTAGAGAAAAAAAAAGATGATTTTGGCTTGGAGAAGACAGCCAAACTCATGTTTTTTAATCGTTTTGATAAAGCGTGTGTCGAATCCCAGCCTCTCAGAGAAGAAGTGCGTCATTCTCTCCGCCAGGTGGAGGTTTCATCACCCCAGTAATCAAGTTGGCGAGGGAAACGCTTTGCTTTCTGCAGCGCCAGCGCTGGATGGCGTGAGCAAGTTATGGTCATTACAGCTCAGAAAACAGCTGGGTAAGACTCAACATTGATTGATTAAACTTGGAACAAATGCTGCTTTTGAAAAACAATAAACTGGTGCTTGCGCAGATTGGATGAGACTCACTACAGAGGCCAAGTAAAGTAAATTTCTGTTTGACTGACTGTGTTTTTTACAGGCTGGTGGTGTGAGGAAGCATCAAGCAGACATTGTTGGAGGAAGTCAAGTGGATCTGCAGGTGGCGACTAATCCACACACACACACACACACACACACACACACACACACACTAGTAGCTGCTTCTGTGATCAAACACAATTAGAGATGATTCTGAATCTGGTGGATTTTACACGACAAAGATATGAAAATGCGTGTCATGTGTTGAATGTCCTCTACGGCTACATTTTCTCTCCTTTTCCCTCTCGAGTGCCTCCAGAAAGCTCCATTAAACAGCTTATTCTCTATTTCTGCACTTATTTTTTTTTCTCCCTCCACCTTTAACTCTCCTCAAACAGATTACTGTAATCCACGGACACCCTGCGCCCACTCTCTAACCCACCGTGACCACATTCTCTTTTAAACACCTTCTTGCACTCACTCACATGCACATTCCAATCTCTTTTTCCTACCTGTTGACAGCTCATTAAAATTTGGCGCAGGGAATCTGGGACTTTGTCATGAGGAAACACGTGCACGCGCTCAGCGAGTTGAATGGCTATCCATTTTTAATGACACGCAGACAGCTTGACCTGGTGGCGCTGGGCTCTGTGTGGGGTTTGTGTGCAAGAGGCACTTTTCTGCACACACAATCGAGCATTAATGCCTGGTCCTCCAAACTCTGCGTTTATCTGTGTGTGCAAAAGCCAAGCTAAATGAGTCATTTCACCCACATGATTGCACTCGGTCAAACCGAACGCGCACCCGTGGTCAAAAACCTGACTGAATAACCCCACCTGCAGATTTTTCTTTGCCCTACATCACTCCCTTCTGGATCTAAGCAGCTCGTTAGCCAGACAGAGGCGCAGACAGACAGAGGTCATACAGATATAAGTCACTCTTCTGCATGCTGGCACACAAACAGCGTGCTTTCACTCGGTGTGACCTCAGTATCCGCGCAGCATCCGTCTGAAGCTCTCTCTGCAGTCCACTTCCATGCTGCTTTCACAAACGGAAAGGTGAAATATCATTACAGCGCTGCTTAAAAGAAAGTATTGATTTCTTGTGTTGCTTCTCGTCAGCTCGATATTACAGTCTCAGTCATCCAACCAGCATAAACTGATCATGAGCTTTTTCCATATTTAGGTGTTAACAGAAACTTAACACTATATTATCAGATATTAAAGTTATTGTGTCAAGTTTTTGTTGTTTTTATGAGATGATTTTCATCTCTATATCACCTAAATGGACAAAATACTTTATAGAATATATATATATATATATATATACACACATACAAGCTTGGGGTTCAATCTGCATCTCAAATCCATGCACAAGATAAAAAATGTGGCATTTAAATCGCACGTATAAGTACAAGGATATGGGTGCTGCAATACCTACAAAGGATTCTGTGTGTGTCTCTGTAACCCACAGGAAAAAAACGACTCAGTGTTGTCATGGGGAGAGCAGGGTTGAGAGTCTGCAGGGACTTACTGAAGCATGTAAAGCACACAGTCAGACACCGCACGTGTGCGCAGTTGCAGCTTGAATCGTGTGTGCGGGTCCATTAGTGAATCTAGGGCAAGTATAAGTTGATCTGTGCAGCTGGAGCGAGGTAAATGTGCAAATTCAGAAAAGAAAAAAAAGAGACCGTGCATTTAAAAAGGAGCATATCGCAGGAGATTGTTTGGAGAAGTGAATCACAGATGCACCAACAGGTCTGTATTCAGACACAAAACCTGTTTATTTACAGCACAGCAGGGAGACAATGTGAACATTCAAACACCATTTAAGAACGCCAGCTCACATTCAGGCTCATTTGTGTTAAACGGGGCATTTAGGAACATCCAGCCTCGTCTACAGGCTGAACATGACGGGCTGCAGTCCTGATCCTGAATCCAAACAGCTCCCAGATCTGCAGGACTGTCAGAAACAGCTCGCCTAGACCTGACTCATGTGGAACTGCGTGTCAAAAACACGTTCAGCTCCTTCGCCCACTGATAACCCACCGCCATCCACCCAGTCCACCCTGTCCACCCCCGTCCACATCAAGTAGTCACAACAAGCTAAAGGAACTGATTGTTTCTCTCCCAGTATGTTTAAAAGGATCAGCGCTAAAGGGTTGTACGCCATGCTCACTTCACGGCTTAGACACATTCAGAAAATAGAAACTTTTAACTTTTTTGTGTGTGGGGGGTGTCCTTTAAATAAAGACTCACATTTCACATCTATGAACAAGTTCACAGTGATATTAAAAAAGTAAAATAAAGTGGGATGCAGTGTAAAAGCTGGGTGTGGATAATCCAGGTACCTCATTAGTCTGCTCTACAAGTCACAAGGACTGCAAACAATCCACACTGGTTCCACTTAAGTACGTGAACTAAAAGGTCTGCAATGATACTTCTTGTATAAGATCATTCAGTTATCCAGCAAGAGCAGTAAAACCCGTGACAGGCAGGCATTGCATTGTCAATCACTGAAAAAGATGCCTTGTTTATTTAGGTCTGTATTTTGTTTATTAATCATAATATTCCTTGAAAAGTGGCTCTAAAGATCCAGGTATTGAAAAAGGCTCATTTTCATGTCAGTTACTTCTTGCTTGCGTGTCCACGTGATTTAACGTGAACATTGATTGAAAGTGGGAGTAGACTGAGAGGAGCAGCGGACGCGAAGAAAGAGCTCTTTGTCAGCCACTTTGATGTGAACGTAGATACAGAGCAGCAGCGCTGGATGACAAAGGGATATAAGAGGAGGCAGAGAGAATGGCCATTGTGAGAAAAAAGGAACACGAAGTTCTAGCGTTTCAGTGCTTTCTTTTATTTTGGAAATTAAATTATGATACACCCATATTTGCTGCAATTTCAACAAAACCAGTGTGCTTCAAAACTACACGTCTGTCGATATAGGCCTCGGAGGAGCAACACACTTTTTGCTTACTGTGACAGCACAACAGAAAGGACAGAGAAAGAGGTGGAGTGAGAGAATGATGAGGGATGATGGCCGGAGACAAAGACAGTGCAGAAATCGCCTCCCCTCCTTCACAGAGTGCTCATTGTACAGCTCTGAGTGAAGTGTTTGTGTCAAAGAAATAACTGAGGAAACAGAATAGGATTGAGGGGGTCACTGTGCACCAGCAGCGTTGGATGGGGTCGTTGGTATAGCAAATGTGTGTGTGTGTACTACTGTTAAAAGGTTCAGCTGCATTTGTGAATGGGCTGCTGGATGTAACGCTAAAAGGGTGCAGCACTGTGCTTGTCTGCAGGAAAGTCACTCTACAGTACTTGCTATTATTCATGTGTATCATGATTTAAACAACTCTGAAAGGCCATTCTGCTCTTCTTCAGAAATCGGCATTGCTGAAAATACAATGTGGACTGTGACGCCGCAACCCAACTCTCACAGCGTCGTTACAGCTCGTCCAGTCGGTCTTGTCCTGGCGCTGAAGCCAACGGGCAGAACAGTTCGTTCTGTATGTTGCCTGAAAAAGGAAACTTAATTTTAAAAACTCAAATGGGAGCCAAGCTAAGATTAGATCTAGAAAGAAAAATTAATAGAAAAGCAGGATGGTAGAAGGCTTGACAAAAAAATTATTTAAAACTTAAAAATGCTTTATAAAAACTTTAAAAAGCCTTTTTTGCACAGTTTTGAAGGATATATTAGGATTAAAACTATTACAATTTCAAAATAATGTATAACAGCTGTTCAGGTCCACTGTGCAAAAGTTCAGTTTTGTTAAATAAAGAAATTTAAAAAATAGGCGTTAAGCTATGTTACTAAGTGATGACTTAACCCATCCATGTGAACACGGTAACCATCAACTCCTCGCCGCATGACAGTGTCGCTTTTCAAGCACTTTTTTCATGTTTTTTTTTCCTCTTGGAAGTAAAAGAGCAGTTTTTTAATATTACTGTTAATCTGAGTGCCGTGCAGAAGATCACAAAGATCACAAGATCAGGGCCCGTCCAACAACCTTTTCCATACACAAATCCCTATTTAGGCCTAATTTTAAGATTTATGTATTTTAATTACATATCAAATTTCCATCCATTTGGATTACATCGATTTATCATAAGCAGGCTAATAAATTTAGTGTGCTGCATATTTGTCAGTCAAATGTAAAAGAAACTATTAGGAATGATATTCATTAAAACTAATAAACCCAACATGTTTTGAATGCATAATGACAGATTTACCTGTTTATCATTAATAAATAAAAACTGGTTTCACATAAGGCAGCACGGTGGCTTAGTGGTTAGCACTGTTGGAAGGTTCCTGGTTCGATTCCCGGCCCGGTGGATCTTTCTGTGTGGAGTTTGCATGTTCTCCCCGTGCTTGCGTGGGTTCTGTCCGGGTACTCCGGCTTCCTCCCACAGTCCAAAAACATGCAGGGTAGGTTGATTGATACGTCTAAATTACCCTTAGGTGTGAATGTGAGCGTGATTGGTTGTCTGTCTTTCTATGTGGCCCTGCGATGGACTGGCGACCTGTCCAGGGTGTATCCCTGCCTTTCGTCTACTATGCGTCGGGATAGGCTCCGACAGACCCCCGTGACCCGGAGACGGAGTAAGCGGGAATAGATAATGGATGGATGGATGGTTTCAAATACTTAAGAATCAGTGTACATTCTGAATACATAGTACACT
Source organism: Xenentodon cancila (assembly GCA_014839995.1). NCBI lineage: Eukaryota > Metazoa > Chordata > Actinopteri > Beloniformes > Belonidae > Xenentodon > Xenentodon cancila. The sequence continues at coordinate 10,827,601 of CM026219.1, read as the reverse complement.
GATTTCAACTATTTAAAACAAATTAGATTTTTTCATGATAAAAGGATGGAAAACTTTTGTGCAATTGTAATTAGAGTTGGAAAGAAAATGTGTTAATAATGTACATAGGTCATACTTACTGTACTATTGTCACTGTCCTACACGTAACAGAAAAATGTAAAAACATGATGTTTTGGACCGGTGTCAATGCAGATAGAGTACGTCATGAAAACGTATCATAGATCTCTGGAAAAGTCTTAATTTCCAAACTGAGTATGCGTAGGAAGCCTGCGTTTTTTCCGTGAAGCTTCTGTGGCTGATGCTAGTTTAGGTAACACTAATACGCAGATGTGTGCAAGATGTAAAGCTCATCTTTTCTGCTATTTTATCGAGAAACGTAGTTTGGTTGATAATAGGATAAAATCTAAAGTCCAGCTACATTCAGAGGGGGCTGTACTATTTTAATATGAGTTTAGTGATCTTTAAAATAAAACAGTGGAAATGTAGCAGGACACAGATTGAAAGATTGAAAGATTGAGGGATTCATATCATTCAGATGTCCTCTGCAACAAATGTCAGGGTGATCCATGCCACAGACTTTGTAGTCAAATTCTGATTATGTAAAACTGTGTCAACCTTATTTTTGTTGTTGGGTGTTGGGTTTAGTGGGCCAGTCCGCCGGTTGCAGCTCAACATGCCCGAGCCGATTTCTCGTCCCAGTCCAGCCCTGAACCCCACAGTCGCTTTGAATATTGGAACGAATTTTGTTGTCGAGCCCAAATAGATTCAAACAGCACATTGTGCCCTCTGCAATACTTTTACAGCTAGACAAAAAGAACCAGGATCAATAGTATTAACAGACAATTGCGGCATCTTTTTCTGTGCATGCTTTCAGCCTGTCCTTCACGGTTGTAACGTACTGGCACTTTGACAGAGAAATGTAATTTTTCAAACAAAAACGGCATTTAAATGTTATTCCCTACACATGCACGCACACATGAGCAAACCCACGCAAGCAACACATTTCACACGTGCACCTTCAACACTGATTAAGAGTCTTGTAATTAGAATGTGGCATTCAGAACTGCTTAAAGTGTCTCTCAGTGTGAATTATCAGTTACTTCATCCAGTTTATGGTGGAAGCAAAAAAAAAAAAAAAAAAAGGCATTATTTCCACAATCACATGGGCAAGTGGAAACAAAGGTTCCTGTGTGTGTGTGTGTGTGTGTGTGTGTGTGTGTGTGTGTGTGTGTGTGTGTGTGTGTGTGTGTGTGTGTGTGTGATGCCTCTGTGGTGTGATGGGAGGTCCAAATGGACCAACTGGTCCTGCGTCAGAACAAACTCATCCACCTACACTTACTAACATGAACACACACAAGCACACACTGAACTAAAGGGGAGAGGAAAAAATACGTAAATGTGCAATCTGTGAATCAAAGTCTGTTTCCTTCACCCTTTGAGACACACACACACACACACACACACACACACACACACACAAAAACAAAGGACAAATGGAAACAGGAAGGAAGAAGGAATGTTGGCACATTTAATTTAAGCTTGGCCTCTTGACAACAGTTTCTTTTTTGAGGTTTGTGTGTGTTTCTGTGCGAGTTTGTGTCCTGCATGTAGGTCTGTGTTAATGGATGAGTGGAGGAAGTGCGACAGGGGTCAAAGACACACCGCATCCTTGCACTGTGTCTCCGTGCATCACAACACCTCCAATCACTCTTCTTCACCATGATTGCATGTCTGCATCAGCTGCTTATTACATCTCCATTTCGTCTCTTTACCTCCTCTTCTTGTATTCTTTTGTCTATTTTTTCCTTCCTGCCTTTTGTTCTTGCAGTCTTTTTTTCGAAAGCTTGCTGGAAACACTGCTTCAGACAGCATTTTCACTCCCACTGGCACCACGATTGACCAAAGTCTGTTCCAGCAGCCCCCAGTCATCCAAACAAATGCCTGGAGGACACATGTACTGCCAGCAGACACGCACAAAATCCTTTCAGGGGACTGCAGGAAGCTATTTTTTATTTCTTTTTTTGTAGTCTCCATTTTCATACAGGAATGAATAATTATCTAAATATAGTCTGATCAATAAACCTGGAGGAGTGGGGCTACAGAGAAATGAACTCCATTTGCATTATACATCTACAATACTTTAAATATAGATTATGCACGCACATATGCCACCAGATTTTTGTTCTTTTTAGAATAGAAAATTAAGCAAGCCATTTTTTCCTGTTTTAGTATGCAAATTGCTGTAGAGGTGTGAAACTAAAAAAGTGGGATTATTAGCCCTCTGAGTCCTGTAACAGTGTCACTTGAGAACACAATAGCTTGCTCATGAATACACTTAATCTCATTTAAATCCTATTGAAAAATGCCCACTCACATTAAAAAAAAAAACTAAACACTCAGTATATTGATCGTCACTCTTGAGGTATGAATTAATTACTTATCTGGAAGAAGCAGAAATGTTTAGTAGGTTTTGTTCTGCAGGACCAGATGTAGGCAGCAGTGAAGGTTTCCTAACACGCAGCCTTTCTTTGTTGTCAGCGATGCTCATTTGTCCACAGTTTCTCCTCAGATTAAACCCTTGAAAGTGTGAGGACATATGGCGTTCCCAGAAGTTGAAGGACGGATAGTGTTTACGCCTAACATGTCCCTGTGTGAGTTGGATTATTTTAAAAAAAATATATATTTTTTTTTTTTTTTCCTACAGCCCATCTTTTCGGACACAGAGCTGAAACGCTGGTACTGCCACAACAACACAAAACAAAAACAAAAGAAAACACTTGTGACTTGGTCCTCTAGACAGGGAACCTTTACTGTAGACTCTTAAATACCAAATACTTATTTAAAGTCTCCTCCAGGAAAGCATTTGGATTCCTGTTCATGGGGTATTTCTGGAAGTTCTCGTGATATGAAGCAGAGTTTTACTTCTTCAGGGACACACTTTAGGTTTTAATAGCAGATTATAATATTTTTAGACGTGTAAATGTTGTATTTCAGATGGCATGTGTATCTCTTGGGTGAGTTTACAACTTTAGATCTTAAAGATATTTCTCGCTATGTATTTCTGTGACATTTTTCTCTGACAGTCATGATTTCCTGAGGTTTGACCCACAAGTTTTACAAAGTGGTTCTTCAAGGTAGGTAAAAAAAAATCTTCAGTTGTTAATAAAGAAGCTTTGCGGGGAAAAAAAACAAAAAACATAAGCTGTTGCTTAGTTTGTATTTGAACTATGACTTTAAGATGTGTTTATCAACTATGTCAACAATGTAGATGAATCCCATCGCTGCCCAACCTGGTGCAGGACTCTCACATTCTTCATAAGTGTCATGTGCTCGAAATGTCCAGAAGCTTGGCTGTAAAGGTTTGGCTGTCTGGTCTCTCAACACAAAGACTGACTCGATTTTGGTTTTTCACTGTGTGATTCCACCTCGCTTCTCACTTCTGCTGGTGTGAAGGTCGTTCACACTGGACATACTTAACTTGCACTGCCAGAAAGCCAAATCTAAAATTCATCTTATTTGGTCAAAACTACCATGTGTGTCATGATGTCCTTGCTCTGTTGGAAAAAAAGACAACATTGGCTGCTATTTTTATGCTCAAGTTAATAACACTGTGTATTCCTTTTGTAAGGATATAGAAAATATACATTGGTATTAATAAAATACATAAACTTTTTTACTAGGGGCTCAAATTGCAAATTGACTTTAGTCATGTAGTTTCAAGGTGGCTAACTAAGCCTGCGTATACACTGCAGGTCTCAATGCTCAAATCCAATTTTTTAACGAAATCCGATTTTCTTGCGTGGTCGTTCCTTCATCACACTGAAGTGTGAACGGTACGCGGCCCTGAAGTGACACACTTGTGCAGGACGTCACGTAGTGCGTGTTGTTCACAGAACCCTAGTATGAATACTTCTTGGAAATACTTGCCCAGTCGAAACCAACTAAATTACGCCCTTCTGATAAAGGAAAGAAGGAGATTGACAAAAAAGGCGAGCGCAAATGTTAACAATGGCCCTTTGTGCAGCAGTGGCCGCTACCATTGTTCAGAGATACACTAAATGGCCTAAAGTATTCACTCAACTCCATTCGGCCATGGAAACCCGTCCATGAAGCTCTCTGCGCACTGTTCTTGAGCTAATCTGAAGGCCACATGAAGTTTGGAGGTCTGTACCGTTCTGACTGCGGCCACTTCGACACAGATCGAAAATGTATCCTATTTAGGACCACATATGAAAGTGACATGGTTAGATTTAAAAATTAAATTACAAAAAATTGAATTTGCACACACAAAAGGATTAGTTTTGATAATATATAAATTAAAGAAATCACTCTGTTTCTCTAAAAAAAACATAATAAATGAATGTAGAGCACCATCTCTCTCATCTCTATTTTTAAAATGATAATTTAAGAGAAATAGATGAGGAAAATATACAGCTTCACCAAGTAAACACCTGCTGGATTCGTTTGCATCAAATCTGATTATGTCTTCAATTAAAATTTTGATTGTGTCGCTGTTTGCCCATAAATATGTGAGTGCTTATCGGGCAAATGCAATTTTCAACTATGATAAAATGTGCAAAAATAAATATGTGCATGTGCTTTATAAGGTGGAATTGTAGCCCAATACATGACATTAATATTATGGGCTATTAGCCCCCAATTTTGAGAACCCTCTGCAGTAAAGTTTTAATGTTTATACAGATATCTCTGAGTCTGTGTGTGTGCATACAGACACACAGTTAAAAAGCATTAAGGAGCACACGTGTGCATTTGTGTAAGTGAGCTCTCAACCCAGATACTGGATAATTACAAGAAATTGTGAGGCATTCGCAAGGAACCTGTCACTTTTATACCTTTGTCATTACCATAGTAACCAAAAAGTCTGCTTGAATCTGGATCATGCTTTTGAAGCTTCTGAGCAGTCGAAACCAACGTCATCAAGATCAGCTTGAAGACCAGTAGAGGAGATGCTCGTGTGTGACTGTTGGCGTGCCAGTCTACCTGCATGCGAGCATGTAAATTCATCTCCACTATCCCCAGCCACAGCATGGAGGAGGAGCGAGTGAGGGAATGAAAGAGGAGAAAGCAGGATGAGAGTGCAGGCTGTTGCTAGGTGGAGCAGGGATGATGATGATGCTTTGAAGCTGAGATATTTGTAAGTACATTTGTAAAAGAAAAAAAAAACTCCCTGCTTCTATTGTAAGCCAGTGAAATGTCAAACGGTGATGTTCATGCCGGAGCCCACGCAGCGTGAAGGAGACACTGGGAGTCAGAACACAACATGAGGTCAGGATAATAACAGGAAAAAGTAAAAGAAAGCTGATAAAAGACTAAGAGGCTGGATGAAGTTTAGACAGCAAGATGAAGGCTGAAGAAGTAGTGAATGAGTGGGAATGAATATAGAAGAGAGACACTAAGAAAGGTTGGAGGGATGTGATGTGGAGACCTAAAAGATGATCAGAAAAATGCAAAAAAACAGAGTGAGATTTGGTAAGAAGAAAAAACACAAGTCCACAGACTTCATTTTCTTTAAAGGTAGGGTAAGAGATTCTATGTGCTTTCTAACCTAGAACACTTTTTGTCATTTTCTTTTTCAGTTAATGTCTCCTCACAATCGAATAGTTGCCCATCTTGTGAGGACACTGTGAAAAACCCAGTCTTCAAGCTCAGTTGGCTCAATAAACTGGAAGCAGATTAGCGGCAACCTGTTCCCCAACCATACCAAACGTTGCTCCAGCGGTTCACCGACGAGGGGAGAGTTCTCAGGAAACACTCGAGGGAGCGGGAGGAAGGAGCTAGCTCTCTGGGATCAAACATCAACAGACGTGGCATTTCTCAGAAATCGCTTACCCTGCCTTTAAAGGGGATATATTGGAAAAAAAAAAAAAAAAGAAGCAATTTCGACACCTGAGAGCATCTATTTGAGAGCCTAAAGTGATTCCCAAGTCAAAAACTTCACAACAGAACCCCCTGTCACAACTTAAGGCTGCTGAGGATTCAAAATATTTCAAAGTTTAGGGATCCAATAAGTTTGCGAGCAAAATTACTTATATCAGTTGTATAGACTTACATCACAGAACACATTACGATTTAAATTTGCCAACTTCTCCACAACTCTAAATTATGCTGCATTCACTATCCTAAATTAAGAGGCTAATCAAAACTATTTGATGTAAAAGCCAACCCACACAAATATGCAAAAAGTGTATTTCTGTAAACTCTGGTAAGAATCAGCTCGTACAAGCAATAGTTACTACACTGGCCTCTAAAGAGGTTTATCACCTTCTTGATTTTCGTCATTCTCCATTTGCATGGCGACAGTATTTGTGGACTTTGTGGATTTACTGCAACCCATACTAACAGGACTTGTAAAACAATTGCACGCCCGTACAGAGCGATCACTGCAAAATAATCCAACCCTCCCACAGCACACGGTCCGCCACCAGTTTAGCCTGGATTGGTCGGGGCATGACCGGAACGCTGGCTGCTGGGACAGCTTGAAGAATGAAGTGTTTGTTTCTGCACAATGTGAAATTTAACAGCTGTGTTCGAATGCGCTGGTTTGTAATAACACCAAGGGGCTGCCAATGGTCACGAGTTCACCGGAGAGCACTGTCAAAAAGGCTGCATGGCGAACGGTTGGCAGACGTGTGAAGATGAGGGTAAATGGAAATGGTTTTGAAACCTATAAGGCAACTGTTGGGCCCTGTAAATACCTAACTTTAAAACAAGGCACTGACTCAGGCCTTTATCTTCAGTTCCCCTCTCAAGCCAACCTACAATGGTTCCTGCTTGCGAATCTGCATTAAGCAGATTAAACAGAACAATGTAGTTGTCCCTTGAAGCTTTAACATGAAACTCTTCACTTTCTTGTAAAATGTTCATACTTGTTTCAACAGGATTCTTCAAATCTGACACATTTATTCGCTTTCTTTTCACCTCCTGCCACTCTCCGTGTCATCTTCCCCTTCACTCTGAGCACATACAAATCTCACTGAGGTGAAGCTTCTGATGCAATTATATGTACCTGGAAGTGATGTCAGCTGTCAGCTTTTTGGCAAAGGGAGACTTCTCTGGAGACCTGCTTTTAAAAACAGGTGGACCTGCCAGCGCCTTTTAGTTTACTATTTACTGGTTCTCACATGGGTCTCTGGATGATCGCAAATGACTTTAAAGGGAGCATAATGTCAGTGGGATGTGACGTTAGGATCTCTGACATGTTCAGAGGAGACAAAGCCTATTTCATCCTTGCATTTTTTTGTTGTTTTTTTTTTTATTATTATTTCTGGTGTCTATTACCTTCTGAAGCTGAGAAGTTAAAGTGTTACACCAAGCTCTCGGGTTTTCTTTCATCCAGCACTAAATGATGCCTTGGGCAGTGATGGGTCTTAATCACAGTTCCCGAAGTAGTCAAGTTCATGTCCACAAGCTCAGAAACAAATGAAAATCCACGTTCCAGGACGGGGAGTAACAGTTTGAGGTTTACGACAGCTTCATGAACTCCTGTGGAGAGGTGAAAAGAAGACGGGGGGGGATCGGAGAGGTTAAAAGGGGAAAAGGATCTCGTCCTCCCACCACTTCTGTGAGTCATCACACCCTCCTCCTACATCTGCCTCAGTGCCTGATCTCAGAGGACACGTGCATCCCAGAAAAGCCCTCGTATCAACATATATGATGTGGATACACACGTTTGCACATACATAAAGACGTGAATAACCCCCACAAACATTCAAATCCCAGCAGTCATGTCTATTTGAAGTTGTGCTGGCGCACACACACACACACACACACACACACACATGCACCTCGAAGCGGAGCAGGAAGTCAGACAACACGCAGGAACACACAAACGCGCACACTTATGGACTAGCTGTCGGCCAGAGGTAGTTCACCATGGCAACAGGAGAGCGGGGCAGCAGCATGCAGTTTGTGTCTGACACAGGTGTGCGTGGAGATAAGCATGCACGTGCATACACACGCATGCAGAAACTCACATGCAGAGCGGGGTTGTTTTAACTCCAGCTGCAGCATCAGCTCACAGAGGAGCAATGAAAACATGCTCCTCCTTGTTTGAGGATGCTGAGAACAATTTTATTTTCCCCTTCATGTAAAAACTAAATATTTATAAAAATTTGAAGCCATCAGCTATTGTTCTAATAAAACTTAATGAATACCTGGGCTGCAAAAGCAGAAAAAAAAAGAATACTGGCTAGAAACTAGTTTTCTAGTTTAACTAGTAGCTTGTCTGATTTCCTGCAGCCAGATAAGATTATATAAAATTGATTTTAATAAATCTTTTTTTAATGCAGATAATAAGAACTATACAATCGAAATAAACATCTGGTCTGCTGTGTTTGAGTCCAGTTTGGTACAGAGAGCTCCTCTAATACAAAATGTTAAGATTAGTTTCTACAGACTATTAAGATCAATTTGAGTTTTTTCAGTGAGAATAAATGAATAAAATAATCATACTGAAGTGGGTTTATTTCATTTTGAAAGTTTATCTTTCGTTTGCTTTGAACTTTTACTTCCCTTACCCAATCTGGCCTTCTCATTTGCATCTGTGTCTCGCTGTATATTATATATATTGGCTTGTCGTTCCCCCCTGCCTTTCGCCTGCTATGCGTCGGGATCGGCTCCGACAGACCCGCGTGACCCTGAGAAGGAGTAAGCGGGTATAGATAATGGATGGATGGATAGATGGCTTGTCGTTCCCATGCTCGCTGCTTGTCCGTACTTTGTCATGTGCTGGCTTCTGGTTATTTTCTGGCAATAGCAATGATTTGTTTGAGTTTTCTGCCTTTTGGAGACAGAATGAACCAAAATATATACATATTTTTCCATCAACTTAATTAAAATTGTGACGATCCATCCTTTCTGGCATTGCACTCCTGCTTCACATTCCAGAAATAAATGGTACGGGCGCATTTTAGTGTTAGTAAGGGGGTGAAAGAAACAAATAATGTTATTTCAAACACTTGATGTCAACAGGAGACTTTAATGTGCGATCTAGTGCAAAAGCAGTATCAATGAGAGGAAAAGTCTTTGAGGGGTTAATGTGATCTCCACTTGTGAACAAATGCAGAAGAAAGTCATTGAAATGCTTCAAAGCAGTGGTTGCCGCGCACTTCTGTGTATGAAATATGTCGCAGGTGCAAAGCGCAGAAATGGATGTATAAAAAATAAATAAATAAAAAAACAGGGGAAAAAAGCATGAAATATCTTGGTTGTGTATTTGAGTAGAGTGAGAAAATGAAGAGTCACATCCACAGATATTGATTGAGCCGTCCTTGGTCAGAGGAGCGTTATGTGTGAGTGAAATTGAGAAAATGTTCCTCTGCGATGGATACAAGGAGCTGGGATATGATGATGGACTGATACCATTACGAGCCCAGACTGACTCCCAGACAGCCTCAGGGAATTGGGTCACTGGTTAATTGAAGAGAAATAAGTCGCCATGCCCTGTGTGAATTCACACGGATACTGAACACACCTGCAGAAAGACGCGTCCCCTTAGTCAGCACTCTATATGAACAGATTATCATATAACAACAATTTAATCAATTAATTAGGGGATAAGCCAAGGCCAGGCATTACATTATACAGAGAATCCACTCATGCATACGCATACTGTAATCACACTGGGACACACAAACACCCACAACATCTCTCTGCACCCAGATTTTACGGTACAGTAAGTGAAGGTTGCCATAAATAGAGCTTAGCAGACGGTGCTATGATGCTGTGTAAATTCGGTAAAGCGGCTCAGCCCCGAGTTTGTCTGTTGCAGGGCAGAAACCAGCTGAATGAAGGGAGAAAAGTGAGAAGCTGCAGAAAAAGGAGGGGAAGCATTTTGCTGCATCATAGTACAGTAGGAGCCAAGCTTGCAGGGATTGGATGGAGAGTACACATACACATATGGAGATGTGTTTTTATCTCTGATGGTTTGAGCCATCAGATCTAAAATCTTAAAGATCATTGGCTGGAGATACAGGGTGAAGGGTATCATTGAAAACTATTGCATCAATAAGTGTGTTTGCATGTTAGCTTTGTGTGTTTTGTTCTCTTCTTTTTCTGTTTATCTGATGTGCTTTACATTTCTCATCTCGCCCTTTTTCATGCCTCCGTCTGCTTTCCCTTTCTTCTTTTCTGTGCATTCCCCTCTTGTCTCTTACATTTTGAATGTCCTTCGTTTTGACAGCAAATCAGAGGTAAATGCAGCACAATTTTATGATGAATTAATGATTTATAGAAAGTTCAAAGTACCTCTGAAGAAAAGACTGTATTATCATTCAGATACTGTGAAAAGTTGTTGTTTTTTTTTTGTGTGTGTGTGACTGCTGCCCTACGAAAGAGTGCTGGAAATGATCTATCTACCTGACTTGATGGTGTAATCAAACCAGCATTTAAAAAGTAGGACTTTACAGGAAACAAACAAAAAAAATACTTTTTGTTTAACAAAATGAACTAAAATATGAGTATATTACTTAGAAGAGAGAGCCAGGCTGAGTCAAGGAGGTACATCCTGTTTACCAGGCTCAGGCAAACCTCATAGTGAACAAAGCAGCAGTTCCTCAACTGACCACTGGGGGCTGGTCCAAAAGCAGGTTCTTCTCCTTTGAAGCCCATTAAAATGTCAGACTCTCGCAGAGGAGTTCAAAGAATGGCTTTCATTTCCATATCTATATTTGACAGCCATAACAACTGTACTCGGGTGAACTTTCATGTACATCATCAGGTGAAATTATATAAAGCCACCAACGTATGCATACTTAGGGCGTGGTCTTTTGACTGACGGCTGACCACAGATATAGGCTAGCTGTCACCACTTCCACTTCTTATCACGTGTCCCTGTCTTGACTTCTGAGCTGTTAATGAAGAGTCCATGAGCAGTATTCACTTTTAATCTGAATTGGAATCAGATTCAACAGATTCATTTGTTCGTAAGTGATCTGCTGTTTTAAGCTACGTTTTAATAACCTCCGTTAACTAAGGTGGGCATGTTCCCGCTGCAATTCAGGCCTGCTAGAGCTGCACACATTTGGCCATATGTGGATCAACCAGGGTTGGGTGGCATTCATTCTTACCAACATGCAAAAAGATGAGAAAATAGTTGTAGTCTATAGGTGACATCACAGAGGTTTGTTTTCCTCAATAAATGCAGGCCGTGGTGTTAAGTCAGGATTACTGTCAATCCGTTACCTACTCAAAGCTTTATTCATCCTGCTTTACCATTTCCAGATCTTTATTCTGCACAGTTGACGTTCCAAACAACTCCACTGCGCATCTTTAGAGGCAGAAGTTTGGGAGCAGCAAATTTCCCCACTTCTCATTTACAGAGAGAAAGTCAGATGGCAGCCAGACGGCAGAAGAGCTGCTGAGCAGCATGAAGAGAGAGAAAGCGGAAAAAATGAGGAGGGAGGAAGCAGAGAGGGGCCAAAGAGGCAGCAGAACGAGAGGATGAGAGATCATGACGTAGAGAAGAAAAGGGCAGCAGAGAGATTTGGATGAATCTGGTACAAATTAACAGCAGGGGATGACAGCATCCAAGTGTGTGTGTGTGTGTGTGTGTGTGTGTGTTCAAAAAGACTGAATTATTCAGAGACAAGCTGTGTCTCTCTGAGTAAACATTAAGTCGACGTAGAGATGCAGACATGCACACCCTGCTGCTTTGCTCGAGTTCAGGGAGAATCTCACCTCCTCTGGGTCCCACAGACAGATGGGACAAGAAATGTGTCACTGGGTCAAACTCAGACTGGCGCCATCCTGGGTGCAACTGATCCAGAAAAATGGCTTCTGTTTTAAGCAGCCCAGTAGCCTACACAGTTCATGTACTGTGTTTTAAAATCTGTCAGATCTTTTGAAAAAGGCAGAAGGTTTTATGGTTTCTCTTAAAGGTAGTCAGCTTGTTTTTGTGTTAAAGACAGTCAGACTGGCAGGTGTGAATTCCTCATCTCTTCCAGTTAGTGCATCTTCTAGCTGTTGTGGTCTTCTTTTCCTGCTATTGAACAAAAACAGCCAAAGTATCATCACACCCTCATTCTGGTCGCCTCTCATGGCAACTCTGTTGCTTACAGCACTATGTCGCATCATGTTGCAAAAACTGCACAAAAAATTATAAATATACATTCCTTCTCTAGAGAGTACAGTATAGACTATATGGACAAAACATTTGGCCATGCACGTTAGTAATTTAATTCAGGTTGTTCAATCTGATGCATCGCCACAGGTGTATGAAATCAATCACCTGGCCATGTGGTCCACTTCAAGTGTGGTACTGTGATACGATGCCTCCTTTGCACTATGAAGCTTTGTGAAATTTCCTTCCTGGTGGATATATATTATAACAAAGTGGAAGCATTTAACAATATGAAGTCATCCATGAAGTGGATGACCAAACAACGAGGGGTCAATAACTACTGAAGCACACGGCTCATGAAAGCGGCAAATGTTTTGCAGATTCAACAGTTGAAAAAGTCTGTGTTTTGTGGAGTGATGAACCCTCCAACTTCACTTTACTGCTCTTTGATAGAGATCAACAATGATTAAACTAGTTCTCAGGGCTACATTGGACATCCTACAGAGGTGATAAAGAGGCTCAAGAAAAAAACTAATGGAAGAGAGAACGAGAGAGTAACCCAGCAAGAGAGCAAACAAGAGTAAATCTTGGATGGAGGCGTAAAATCAACAATGTCCATCCCTATAGGGGGACTCCAATCAGCTAAAAATTGCTAAAGGGCCTTTGTGCCACCTTGACACTTCACTCTAGCACCTGCAGTCATCGTTTCCTATTATTATGTAATAATAGACTTCATCCTATATATTTATTTATAATTGCCCCTTTCTTTCTTTTTTCTCCAAGATTACAGTTTAAACATCGACTCCTCTAGTCTCCCTCCTAGATTTCTATGTATAAATCATGAGCTCCTCTTCATCCACAGTTTTTTTGCATTTCTCTCCTTCAGCATGTTTGTTCTCCCCGCTCTGTTGGTGGAGCAGTGGAACATGGGATAGCTGTCGAACCCCGTCACCTGTCGGGATATTCAGGATGAGTGCACCCCGGGAAAATTAACGCCAGGATTATGCAAATCCAAATTGAACTGCGTCGTTAAGAGGCTCGGCCCAGTGACCTCGTCATCTCACACGGAAGACGGATCAACGTACAGCGTTCACACACATGCACATGTGCTCTCGGGCGCACATGCTAATGAGTGCACATGCATGGATGTCACGCCCAAATGTGAGGGCAGAGTGGCACTGCTGCAGATAACAGTTTTCTGCTCATCTCCGTGGTAGTATGCATGCATGCGTGTTTGTGTTTGTGAGTCCATGAGCCTCCCCTGCCGGCGTACATGATCTGAATTATAATTTGGTCATTAGAGCTGCATCCCAAAATACCACACACAAACACAGACGCATGCATGCACAGGCCACTGGTTTCCCTGACTGTGGCTGCTGAGCCTGCCCTTTGTTGGATGAGCGAGAGCAACTCTTCCAACAAAAGCAGTCAAACCCTGAGCAGTTTGAGGACGCTGCACAGCAGTGATGGAGGATTCACAGGAAGGAGAATCCAAATGTGCTCAACTACACTGGTTCAAACAAAACACAAATTACAACAACGTTTTAGACAAATGAACACTGCAAATGAACCAACTTACTAAACCGTCATATCATGTTTTGTTATATATGTGTGTGTGACCGTGTGTGTGTTTATGCGTGCGTGCGTGCGTGCGTGCGCGTGCGTGCATATATTATTTATTTATCTATTTTGTTGCTCTCTTTTCTCACAATGTATATGAATACATATTAGTTAACTGCATATATATCTCCTTATCTCTATATATGTGGACATGCATGAGTACTTAAATACTTCTATGTATATTATTCTCAACTCAACTCAACTTTATTTATAAAGCACTTTAAACAAAACAAGGTTCACCAAAGTGCTGAACAAAGCATAAAATTAGTAAAAGAGCATGGCAATTATCAGACATAAGACAATTAAAATACAATACAGTCAAGATTCCAACTCAATTAAAAGCCAAAGTAAAGAAATATGTTTTAAGAGCAGATTTAAAAGTGGAAAAAGGGTCCATCTGTCTGAGGTCCAGGGGCAACTCATTCCAGATCTTTGGTCCGAAGATTGAAAAGGCTCGGTCACCTCTCAGTTTCCTCTTGGTCTTGGAGACGACTAACTGTATCTGATTTGTTGACCTGAGGGAGCGAGGAGTGTACACCTGGGTCAGGTCAGATAGGTACTTAGGAGCGAGACCATGAAGACAATTAAAAACAAATAAAAGAATTTTAAAATCAATGCGTAAACAAACTGGGAGCCAATGAAGTGATGCTAAAATGGGAGTAATGTGCTCTTGTTTCCGCGCACCAGTCAAAAGACGGGCAGCAGCATTCTGGACTAACTGCAACCGAGCAAGTGATTTCTGAGTAACTCCAACATAAAGAGCATTGCAATAATCTAAACGAGTTGTAATAAAAGCATGGATTAAAATCTCAAAGTCACAGCGAGAAAGAAGAGGTTTAACCTTGGACAATTGTCTCAGATGGAAAAAGCTGGACTTGACCACTGAACTAATATGAGCATTAAAAGTTAGGTTGCTGTCCAGTTTGACACCCAAACTCGTTGCTGTTTGTTTCAAATAATCATTTAAAACACCCAAATTGACATGTACCTTAGAGATGTCACTCAGGCCAAATAACAGAACCTCTGTCTTTTCCTAAATTTAAATGTAATAAGTTACACGACATCCATGCCTTAATATCATCAATGCATTGTAATAACTGTTGAGCAGAATATGCTTCTTCCTGCTTTAGTGGTATTATATATATTATTATATATATGACTTATTGAATACTGCCCCTACACCCCCAAACATTCAGGCATGCAATTGTAAATAGAAAGCTCCTCCCCGTTTTCTCTGTCCTCTTTTTGCTTATAACACCTGATTGTCCTGTGTCCACCTTTACTCTTTAAACAACACATTATAAACTTTTTTTTAACACACATTACAACACAGACACCAGACTGCACAACCACTGTCTCGTCTCTCTTTTTCTTTCGCTTTCTATTTCTTGTCTTTTCACATTCCACACCCGGTGATTTTAGCCCTCTTTGGCAGAATATTTTTTTGTTTATCTTTATTTTTTTTTTTCCTACCCAGGGATCAATAAAAAAATTGTTAGATATAGTCATGAGGGCCAATGAAGGGTTTACATCTCTACACACATACGCACACATAAAAAAAAATAAAAAATTAAAAAAAAACCCTTGATTACAGATTAAAATGCATATATATAACTTTTGGGTCCTACCAACTTGGTATCAACCATTAATATATGTGCAAACAAGGGCAAAAAAAAAAAGAACTTTCCAGGACATTTAAAGGCAATGTGACACAAAGGAGCTCTCATCCTACTCACTAATTTTGTTAGTGTTTATCCTAGTTTAGGCTCCCGCTGGGTGCTTCCTCTAAATTAAAGACCAACAGAAATTGCATGTTTATACCGCATTATTTATTCACCAGGATCATTACACAGTGCAGAAACAAGCACACATAGATGCACACAACTCACAAACATTTTGAGTCTTTGGTGATGGTAATTTTAGCCTAGTGATTATGTACATATAGTCTCTTAAATTACAACATCATGCAGCAGGTTTTAGTGGATCTGCGGGCTATGTGGATGCTCTTTCATGTCTAGTCTGTCTGGGTAACTAATAGTGGCGCTACTGGTAATAATGATAAATCAAGGACAATCCTGGCTAAGCGCTTCATCAGATGGCTGAGATGAAGTCATCACATCAGCTCGCATTCAGAATCTGGCATGAAGACAGGATTCAGTGGATGTCCTGTGTTTATTACAGAAAATTTTGTTAAATCATTGTTATGCGTAAAAACAACTTAATGTAGGCATTGCTGATGACTGGGGAGAATAAATCTTCAGTCACCCACTTCAGTTTGCATGCAGTTTAATTGCAAATGACTTGAATCTGTGTCTGTTGTGACACTGCAGTCCTGTTCACTTTCAAGCACAGCAGCAGGTTGATCTTTAAATAAGCAACAACAAAAAAAAAAAAGGATTTAATACCAGAAGGCGAGACAGCTGGACATTCTTTGATATATGCCAATCGGCACATATTGCAGACATACCTTTTATCTACTGTGCTGAGAGCAGAATCAGGAATGCCAGAGACAGATGACAGGAGCAGCCAGCAAGGTTCAGAACGAAGAAGAGCCTGGAGGTTCTGAGATTTCCCCATCCATCCCTTATCTATACCTGCTTGTCCCTATTCAGGGTCACAGGGTTCTGCTGGAGCTGTCTTTGGGCAAAGGGCATGGGTCTGAAGTACACGTGAGTTTAAACGTCAGCTTGATCTATCCGAATGGTTCCATTTTCTCTTTCCTGCTGTTTGCCGACATATTAAATGGGTCTTGTGTCCTCTTCCTTCTCATGCCAGATAAGGTCTCCCTGTGTGACCTTTGTGACGAATGTCAGATATTGATGTCCAAATAATAATTCTGTCACCAGTGTGTTGCATTTACACATATACTATACCCTATACTCAAGCCGATGTGAACAACTGTGTGATCTGCCATACTTTAAATGTAATAGTTGGCATTAGCTCGGCATTCCCTTGACATTTCATTGGAAAAGAGCTTCAGCTGGTAAATGTGAGTGTGTTGTGTGTGTGTGTATATGCGGTCCTCTAACAGACTCACAGACAGCAGTGGGTGTGGGTGTGGGTGGTGCGTGAGGGAGGACAAAGAGATGCAACGAGGGTGGCGGAGAAAAAGGAAACCAGTGGGCAAAAAAGGAGGAGAGCTAAAGAAACACATTCTGAGAACTAAAAGGAAAGTCGCATAAGTCCCAAATGAAACGAGATGCCGAGACGGTGACTTGTTTACAAGCGTGGCAATACTCTGACTGTTAACCTTGTTCCCTTACAGTCGTTGTGGCTTGCATGTAGGTTTGATTAATGACTTGGGCCGACGCGACATCCTCCTCTGCCACTGAGATGTTTGCAAACGTGAAAAACACTTCATATCATTGAAATTCCTGAACAACAGAGAGCTCTGGTGTTCTCTTTTTTTGCGTTTTGTTGTTTTTTTTGTGTGAAAAGAAATAAAAAAAATGACAAACTAATCAAGTGATTCAGAGCAGAGGAAGGAAACTAATGTGAGAAAGCCACTACACACATAGACGTATTAAAGAGACCTTAGTTTCATGGTTGCTTTTCCAAATACCAGCCTTCGAAAGGTCAGGTAACATAATCAGAAAATCTGGATCACAATGAGTTGCCTTAATTGTGCAAATATTAGATTAGATTAGAGGTGTTTTTGTAAAGTTCTCAATTGAGGAAGAGAGAAATAAACCCTCTACTGTCGCCTAGCAGCAGCAGCAGACTGAAACAGTCACTTTATAAACCAAAGGCGTCATCAATCAGAATGTTAATGTTTTTCACGTCTTAAATTTTTGATATGTCTCTTTTGCTTTATTTATAAGAGCTTAGGTTAAAGTTTGAGTTATTTCATGACCGTATTTTAAATATCAACACATTTTTGCTTTTTTGTTTTTTTGCATAAGACACCTTTCTGGTGTTTTACAGTTTGGATCTTGGCACAGTTTGCTCCCAAGTCCAAAATGAGAAACAGTGAAACCATCTTTATATAGAGAAAACTGATTGACAGGCCTTCTTCAAAGCGCTTGTTTAAAAACTGTAACTGTCAGGTACATAAGCGAGATTCGTTCCCTGACACGATGACATGAAACATTGACAGAGACCAACGTTAGTCAATGTATAGAGTTTTTCTCCGCTCTGTCAAACCCCGGATCGAACCTTTCCTCTCTGGATTTTCTTTTTTCCTCATCACATCTCTCTGCCATTCCTCCTCCACTGCTACTACCTCTCATCCTTCATTTTCCCGTGACACAGAGGACCATATCCTCTCACCGGGGAATATGATGTAACTTAATACGGGTCAGTGATACATAGACAAATGCCCTACACACAGCTAACCCAGTTACTCAGTGACACTGTTTGTGAGCGTGGGGGTCTGGGTTTGTGTCTTTGCAAAGATATTCTACATGCATGCATGAGTTTGTTCCTACTCATGCGTATGATTCCCTTCAACCCACAGAAGCATCAATAGACAGCCCCGTCCTCTTACTTCTTTCTCCTGCAGCTTGCCAGCACTGTTATTATGAGCTTACTGACCTCAGCAACAGTTTCTCAAACGCTCACAATGATGTTGATGATAATGATGATGGGAATGGAGGCTTCCCACTTCAGTGGCATTAGCAGATTGGATGGCAAGGTAAGGAACCACTCCCCTGCAAAACACTGCCCCACACAAAGTAGATAATTGAAAACCTGATTTATGTTATTTGACACAATTGAATAAAATGCATTTGAAGTACCCATGCTAATTATAGATGAAAAATAAGAGCTGTAAAATGGGCAATTAAACATGTTTACCATTGTAAAAAGACCCTTTTTTTTATCTTAGTCTTTTGTTAGTAATCTTCAGATTTCTCTGATATAATATTTTACTATTTTTAAGTAGTCAAGTTATAAACTTGATCTTTTTTTCTTACTGCAAATTAAATGGCTGATATTTTGTAATCTTGTTTCAAAAATCAATAAAAATAAACATCTTCCTAACAAGCGGCCCTAGCACTGCAGTCAGATGGCACAGAGGTCTTACAAGTCTGTTTTAAATCACACAAAGCATGACATATTACGCAGATGCGGCGCACCAAACAAACCATTAAAAAGCTCAGCTTTATGCCAAAGAGGAACCTTTTCGTCTAAATAAAACTCAATTCCATCACTAAGCTGCCATTGTGAAAGGATGGGAATGCTGTGCATGAAGTGTTACATCATGGATGTAACCAAAATAATTTTTTTTAAATCTCTCAGACCACATCTGTTAACAGTAGAAACATGCAAAAGCAGCAAATACTGAGCTAAAATGTTGGGAAGATACAATTTGCTTTTGTTCAGACTGGATAACAACAGAAATGCTGTTAATTGGTGATTTGATATTATTAGCTGAGACGAGTCCACAGAGGTGTCAATCCTGAAATCGATCAAGGTGTTCCTGAGATATGGCCTTGTGCAAGCACCCACAGCTGAGCACAAACTGAGAAAATTAACAAACCTAAAATATATATTAGTAGTATTTCTAATCATTCTCTGCTGAATACAGTATGAGTGTCAAATATTGAAGCTGATGGTCCATCGATGTAGAGACTCATACTTTAGTCTTGTCAAAATCGTTTCTGAATTTGTTTAGTGTAATCTCCATTATCGTGGAAATGTGGAGCCTTTTCACATTTAGAATTGTATTAAACAGAAGGGCAGCAGCCTTGCTGCTATGAACAAATGTTTCTTGGAGTGAAATCTCTGCTCTGGGGTCAGGGCTGTGCTGAGAAGTGATAATTGAGTGAAATGATGACTTTTTCTTTTCACAAAAGAATGTCACCATTCAGTAAAAGAATATAAACCCTTTTTTCTACTGGCTAGAATATGGTTAGACGTATATCAGCTTATTAAAATATTATTTGGGATTGTACATTTGCCACAGATAAAATCTGAAAAACGGCCTCTGCTATTAACACAGATGATCATTCTGCAAATTACTGTTCGGTAATGTTTTTTGCAGACAGATATTTGTTATGGATTAGGAACAGTCAGTTGAACAACATGCTGTGTCACATCAGCCGACAGAAATATGATTGCGCTCTGATAATAAGGTCCAAGTGTCACGAGGTTGGGCTGTGGTGTGACATCCACATATTACATGGTTTGTAAAGTGAGCCGGCTTTATTGTCTCAGCTGTTATATTGATCTCCATCACACATAAATGAGACTTGGAGCTTACTGGTGTGTGGATGTGAAGAGTTCAACGAAGCAATTAGGTTCATGTGTCCTTTTGTCATTTACAAAATATTACTACAACATGTTTGGATATGTTAATAATCTGTTGCCCATTTAAGGTTTATTGTTCATTTAAATCTGGCTTTTGCAGAAAGGAACCGAAACATATTAGAGTAACATTTAGGAACAGGATTTCTATGCACAAGGGTGGTTTACCCTCTCAGTGTTGGCAGTGGTGCTTTAACTGGGGGGGTTTAAGCATCTTGGGGTAAGTAATGTCAAGGGAAGGGATGAATGGGCTTGGAGATAGATAGATGGGATCTTCTGCAGTAGTGCTGACTCTCTACTGAACTGTTGCAGTGAAGAGAGACTGAGCTAAAAGGCAAAAATCTTGTTTTACTGGTTGATTTTTGTCGCTTCCCACACCTATGGTCACAAATTGTGGGAAGTGACCAACAGAATAAGAATAGAAGCAGCTGAAATGACCAACTATAGTTGGTAACATACTGTAATGTTTATGCTAAAGTTATAATAATAATTGTTGCATAACGGTGTCTGTGCACATTGTTGTCTTTACCCTAGAGAGTGACACTTTTATGTTGTTATACTGCCCTCATTTGGTGTGGAGGGGTGTGCTTACATATGGTGCCTTTAGTATGTTGCTCGGTTGAAAATTAGGCTACCATTTTGATTTAAGTGACCACACACCAACCATATCAACCCATTCAGCACTTAGATTTGCTGACAGAAAATGTGTAAAACCAACCAGCTTCTTAGAAACTATGCAAATATAGTCAGAGGAGGCAGCATCTGCATTCTCTTAAACGTCCAGCAACACTGCGGGAAACGGTAATTAATGAGGTGCTGAATTTTACATAAGTGACCTTTAAAATACAAAGAGGATGCACATCTGCGGAGGAGGAAAGGACTCAGGGGAGGCGGAAACCTTGAAGAGTAGAGCGGAGCAAAGCTTACGGATGACTTGACGCAGATAGAACAAAAAAGATTACTGGAGAACTGAGGGCTAGATACATACCATAAACATAGAGCTCCTTGGGGATAGAAAGATTAGAGACATGTCAACCTGATTATTTATGGAGTGACAGACTCCTGGAGGAAATCACCGGTAAAGAAACTCATTTGCACAGCTTGCATGATTTACAGTCATTTGGAGTCAATCAGTTAAATCACCCTGTTACGAGATACAATGGCTGGTTCAAGTTATTCATAAGAAAAAGATTAAAAACAAGTGACTTGGTGGTTTGTGATTAATGTTTATGGAGTCAGGTGTTCTTGGAGTTTCACCTACTGCGCCTCATATCTGTAAAGCAGGCACGAAGTCAGATTAAGAGACTGAGAAAACCACAGAGGAAAATGTTACTGGGATTCTCATTTTCAGACTTCTTTTAAAAAAAAAAGCTGAAGAAAATCAAATAACTGTTAACATTTTAGTAGTTTAAAGATCACACAACCCTTTGTCTGGTATTAAACTCCCACCCCCACCCCCAGTTTATGAATAAATATGCATTATGTTAAGCAAAACACACTATGCAAGTTTGCTTGTGCTGTTTTTACACAGTTCCATTCATTGTAGCCGGTTTTGTGGGTGGAGTCAGCCCGTCAACTTGACTCCACCCCTCCCTTTCACGAGTGTGCATCTTTTAAAATTAGCTACACCCTTTAAGGTTACCAGCGTGTGAGATATATCAGATCCTGTGTGGATACTGTAAAGATGGGGAGGCAGGACCTTTCTACATCTGGGTCTGTGACTGAATCAGATTTACACGCTGAAGGACCTTTTCAGACTAACACTGCCCTGTACGTAATCACACTTTTCTCATGTCAGATCTTTTCTTTGGTTCTAATCACTTTGGACACCCAATTACTATCAAGAACATAAAAGTATTATATAAAACAATATGTACCCTTTAAGGTACGGCATGTATGGATATATACATCTATAGCAGTGTGACCTCCTGATAACCCAGCTTATCGTTTCACATGTAGAACAGATAAAAAGTCATTCATTTTTTAAGGGGGAGTTTCTTTTGTTAACCCTTGTAGGCAGGCTGCCATGGGACCTCATTACATAAAGGTTTTTGTTTTCTCTCACTGAACTTTTTGGATCAAGGGAAAAGCCTCATCCTGACATCCATCACCAATTAAGTTTAGCAACTTTTATTTTTAGGATTCTGGGGTTTTAGAAATCTGAGTTGGGAAAACAAAAAGTCTTATTTCCATATACAAGACATTGCTTTTTTTCATCAAAGACTCCAAGAATAGACTTCCTGAAGCTTGAATTGAGGTAGTTTTCTCTTGAATACTGAAACACGAGGACAGAATGGATCCATGAGACAAAGTTAAATCCTTTTAAATGTGCAAAATTAATTATTGAACTGAATATTTCATTTATTTGTAATATTCAAAGTAGTAGTTTTTAATGATATTAGGGTTTCTTTTTTCTTATAGTTTTGATTATGCAAATATGTTTCAGTATTAACAAAAGTTCAAATTCAAACAGAAAAAACTGTGATAAAATTATCAGTAGACCAATTAAATGGCCAATCCAATAATCAGTTTTGTCAATTATAGCCCATTTACACATATTTCCATGCAAAGAGTAAAAGTACCTTCAGGTTTGGAAGAAGACCTCGTCCTACTTCTTGATGCATGGCCCTCCGAACTCCAACTCTTTTTTATGGCCCCCTCAAGTGCAGTTTCTGCTGGTGTTGGCAATTATTCATGTGAGAACGTTAATTACTAGGGAAGTAAATGCTTTGCTGCTTAATGGCCCAGGTGAGGGACAATATAAAAGTCAAAGCCACAAGACAGGTGACCACAGCTAAAACGAGGCAGGAGAAAACGAATGCTGAACGATTCCCGCATAACAAGAATCGGAGTAACCTGAAGTCCAGCGAGTCTATATATACATACTGGGGAGAGAAACGATAGATCACAGATGTGTGTAGCAGGTATAGAACAAAGGGAGAAAATGGCTTTCCTTTCATTTGTTTTGTATTTTCATCAGTTACATCTACTAACAGCTCATAAACTAAAAAATACCTATTGAGTGCCAGATGTCAGCTAAGGTCTCACAAGCAACCGGCTGCTTTGTCCTTTTTACCTCCTGACGCCAAGGTTAATAGATACCGTCCTCCCCTTTGCTTTTCCTCTGGATGTCTACACATCCACACACACACACACACACACAGCGCTGACCCATCACCCCGCTACGCTCGCTTTCTAAACACCCTTTATTCTAGTTTCCATTCTTCCTCATTTCATCTTTATATTGTAGGAATCGTACTTGTATGTAAAATTACAAGGGAGAAAAGGGAAACGGGCTGAGGGTAAGGACATGCAGACAAAAGCGAGTGTGAGACAAAAGGAGCATCATCAGTGATCCATATCTATGTCACTTCAGGTCTAGTATAATCCCCAGCTGGTGGTGAATGAACCAATCGTAGCACAGCACACATTCATAGAGCCTCTTTTCTGTGGCCACAATATTTCCAAAGCTCCCTTGGGGAGCACAGATGATAGAAACACAATAAAGAGGATCGCAGAAGCTGATAAAACACAGTTGATAGCAGTGTCTGTTTGCCTATTTGTCTATCTACCTCCATGACGACCCCTTTTCTTTTGTTCCAGCTCAGAAAATTACCCACCCACATAACAGAGACCCTCTCCTGCCAGAGTTCAATCCCCAGGGAGAGCGAAATTAAATCCCGCCATCAGCTGCTGATGATCAGATTGTCTGGACTTGGACAGAAGGAAGGAAGAAGCAGAGAGAGGTAACAGGTCAATTTACAACGCCTGAGGCAGGCAGAGGAGCATCTGGCAACAGGTACGCTGAGCACTGGACTCTGTTAAGTTACTGGAGATGAAATGCGGGTGGATGAGAGGCTTTCAATGAGAAACAGCAGCAGGAGGAGGTGTGAGAAAAGAGGTCAAAGAGGGGGACCGAAAAATGTGTAATTGTAACTATGAGTTGACAGGGAAGTTAAGAGGGGTCTCCATATAACAAGAGAGGACGGGCCAAAAGCTAAATTGGGGTTTGGACTTGAAGTAGGAGATGAAACGTTGAAAATGAGCTGGAGAGAGGAAAAAAATGAAGCGTATACACGAATGCCATTTTGCTGTTTTTGTCAGCGATACATTCAAAACAGTTGTCATGTCTGTCCTGATGTTCGTGCACACTGCTGAGCACGACTAGTAGAAAATTGCTGCATAGCAATATACTTTCTATATTTAGCACCAAACATCTCAGAAAACACACTGTCCAACCATGCAGGTAGTCTGGATGACATTGCCTCAGCCTTCGGCGATGCTGTGGGGAGCCCTGGAGTTCAGTTTGACCCGAATGTTGTTACACTCACCGCTGCTTTCACCTGCGCAGTATTTTCAAACTTACATCGGAGTGATGCAGTAGTACTAGACTAGGGGTTTGTTTCATCTAGATCGGAGTTTTGGCTGTTCCCTGCCATTGGGACGTCTCATTAGGTCTCCAGGTAGCTTCTAGCTGGTTCAAAAGGCAGCTGTGGGAGTGTTGACAGGAGAAATCTGGCTTCTTGTAAAAAAATCAAGCAATTTTTAAAATAATTCTTCTCACATATAAAGCTCTTACTGAATGAGCCAGTTCTAATTTAAATACTACGCGGTTATCATGTCATCCCCTTTGCTCTCAGGCTTCAGTAGTGCTGTAGCTCTTTAAGTTTTCAAAATTAAAATGGGAGCGCTGTGAGCTTTCAGGTGAAACTATAGCAGCTCCAAGTTAGGGTTTTAGAGAAACTAGGAGCTGCTCCTAAAATTGAACCAAACGTTTTTCTTTTCAGTAAAAATAATAGTTCGGGCTGGGTGGTGTCACCCTAAACATTCCTTAAAGCAACACCAAGGAGCTTTTTCCATGTCAAAATATTTCAGTCATTTCAAGAAATATGTCATTATTATTAGATAGGAATGTTTATCTCAAATGGTCTCGCATACGACCTGGTCGAGGGCCAGCCGTCGTTCTTCTTGAGTTTTATGCGGAAGTAAAATTGGTTGCCGTCGTCCATCGACTCTTTAGAGCAGAAACAATATTTACCGCCTGGTTTAGTCTCAGTTGTTTGATTTCACATCCATGACAGCTCTGGGGGGGGATTTATATAAAATAACTACATTTATGTCTAATATGATTAACAGTTGGCTCAGCGATGGCTAAACGCAGCAGTAAAACACGATATTCCGCTGCAAACGTCTGTCGGGAGCTCTGCAGATATTTTGGCGAGGATCAACCGAAGGAGCTGATGGCCACAGCTCACTTTGATTAACGTGCCGTGGGCATGTTTTTCTGTCAGCTTCCCAGGCAACGTGGCTGCGTGCAGTGTGAAGAAAAAAAAGAAGGCTTAAAAAAAAAAAAAAAAGTATGTCATTTGTTTCATTGAAACCACTCAGACTAACAAGAAAGGATGTGTCATGTGGTGAGTGGAGAGGACCCAGATGCAGGAGATGAGCCAGCAGGAGTTTCAAAATGAAAAAGTACTCAAACAAAAACCGCTGCAACCGGCAGGAATCCAAAAAACAAGTACAAAAAAAAATAAAACTCTAAATCCAAAAGATGCCCTAAATAAAATGCAAATTGGGCAAACGGACCAGCACAGAGGAAGGGAAGGACAAGACAATATATACTCACTGGGGTTGACGAGACACAGGTGCAAGCAATCAGGATCATGGGAAGTCGGGAAACAACGAAATCCAAGGACACGGCGTTTAAAAATAAAACAGGAAACAGGTCACAAACACAAAACCAAAACTAAGGATCCAAGTTAAACACAAGAAAGCACACATAGACACGTTCATGGGTTGGAGGCCCCAAAGGTATTGAAAGTTGTCACTAAATGGTCAACCGAGGACATGAAATGTACGCCAAGTCAATCAGGTGACATAATGACCACACAAAGGGAAAAGCTGACAAAGATGCTTTTATTACGCAAAGAGGTTTCTTTGCGTAATAAAAGCATCTTTCTCTTTTTTTAACTTGCCCTTGCTTCGCGAGCCATTCGTACTTTGTTGTGAGTGTTTTTTCGTTTGTGTCTTTTCCTCAACCTGCGTCATCAGCTCCAAGCATTTGTATGCAGCGCACACCCAGAGTCAATCGGTTTAACAGGTAAGCTTTTAGACTGCCAGAGAAAGCTGAAGTACCCGGACAAAACCCACGCAGGCACAAGGAGTGGAAGCACACTCCACATGGAAAAGCCTCAACCGAGACTCGGTTCCCCGATGAAGAAAAAGGACAGTTGAACTATGCAGTGTGCTAAATGGAGTAAAAGACAACAGGGGGGAAAGTTGGAACGAGACTGAGGACGGAAAAGGGAGGGGGTGAAACTATTTAAGATGATTAAATGGAGTGTCACAAAGTCACTGCAGACAGGAGGAGACAAAACGAGAGAGGAGGAGATGATAGACGGGATGAGAAGAGCGACGAGAAGAGAGGAAGGCACAGATTAATTATACCAGGTAATCCAGAGGGGTTTGGATAGGAGACTATCACACCAGAAGATTAAAAAAAAGTTCCGGTAATCAAATAAGATATGAGATGGTTCAAAGACCAAAAGAGCAGAATCATCTGGGTTATACTGATGAATATGTTTTTATTGATAAAATGCTGCCGTCAAACTTGGAGAAGAAGTTATTTGTAAATATTATAGAACGTGAAAGGCTGAATGAAGACATGATGGTTGAGTCAGAACAAAATGAATCACAGTACAAGAAGAAAAGAGGAGGATAGGTGAGACGGGGTGAGACGGGGTGAGGCGGGGTGAGACGGGGTGAGACGGGGTGTTATGTTGCTGTGAACATGAGCTCTGGAGGATCTCAGAGTGGTCCAGAATTCGTGATGAAGAGGGATCTGCTATAAAGAACCTCAGCAGCTCCCAGGAACAGTGAAACCCTGTGTCAGTGAACTAATCTTCGTCGCTTCCACATCTTTAGCCTTCTCATCCTCCCAACTCAGAAGGAGCTGCAAATTCACAGGCTTGTTTCGGACTTTCTGAAGCGCAACAGGAGCACGCACTGGAAGTATTTGATCGTCAAAAATCTGCAAAATGAAAACAAACAGACCTCAAACCGGGAAAAACAGACACACAAACACAGCATGAGATTAAGCAGACACACACACACACACTCACACACTCAGGAACATTATCAAACCCAAGCCCACTCTGTGAGACAATACAGGAGCGTGAGGCCGGCGGTCCATTCAATAATGGCTCAAATTGAAGAAAATGGCTTCTGAAATTACATTTTCGGAGGTTCTCGGTATAAGAGCAGATCCATATTCATTTCCTGTATGACTCGGTCAAACATCACATCAATCAAACCCCGAATAGCTTCGTCTTCCAGCCATTCGCAGCCTGTAATGAGCTTAACAGCACGCATTTGATGAGAAAATGTTTTTGTACGCAAGTGGATAGAGGCTGTCAAGCATTTGACGTGTTTATTTGGCACATTTACGGGAGCTTTGTGCTAAAGCCCCTCAGAAACAAAATCAAAGCATCCTGATTTCTGGCTTTACAAGAAGTCGTATTGAGCGTCGCATCACACAATGACACCAGCAGCAGAAAAAGCCTGTGGTCTCCCATTTCCTATCTTTCAATCAGGACTTAATGAACAAAATTTGCCACATTACTCCTATATATATATATAATCAGTAGGCTTATCTGATGTTATGATCGCCATTTAAAAAAAAAAAAAAAAAAGGCATCATCATTGTGGTTTTTTTAGAATAAAATGAGCATTTCTGACAAGAGAGGCCCACCCAGGCTATCAGACTGTCACACTGCTGCCATCTAGTGTACATTTTGTGTAACTGTTAACCTCTCACGTCTTATTTGGTTCTTAAGGTATTATTCCAGCGTTGTAATCACTGAAGTGTGTGGGGAAAATCATGCATATTGTGATTATACTGTGTAAGTTGCAATAATATATCATTTTTCTTAGCAGTACTATGGCTTGAATTCATAATGCTTGGAGTAATATAGGGCTTTCTATGACATTGTAAGAAATGTTTTAAGTGTTATGGGAAATAGATCAAATCTGAAGACCTGAAATGTGATTAAAATATTTAGAATGGAGCTGCTCTTCATCCTGCTCCTGTTCCTGATCCTCCGCCCCTTCATCCTGCTCCTGATCATTCTGATCCTCTTCCTGTTCATCCTGACCCTCCCAATCCTCCTCCTCACCACTTCCCCCGTCTTCTCCGTCTTCCTCTGTCACAACAACCATATTCTCTTTCACCACATCCTGAAATCTCTTCTTTGGTCATCCACTTTTACTCCTGCCTGGCAGCTTCATCTATTTACTATCCCTTCTCTTTATGTGTCCAAACCGTCTAAATCTAGCTCCTCTTACTTTGATCGTTTTCAAAACTGCACACTGCATAACAGCATCAGTACATCCCATTATAAATTAACTAATATGTGGTATTTACTGGGGGAAACTAAAATAATCTAATTTTTTTTTCTAATTTTTAACTTACCCTAACTTTAATGCCTGACATATGAAATAACAACCCCCAAAAAATATTTAAACATTTCTAAATAATATTTTTTTCCTATCAGTATGAATACATTAGGTAAGTTTATACTTATACTGTATCAAGTTTATACTGTATCAAATATAAAACATCTGGCATTATAGGGTAAAAATTGTGCCATTAAAACAGTTACATAAAAGGATACCGAAGTTTCAAAGGGACTGTAAATTAGGACACAAAAATATGATAAATTTTGATGCCAATTTTCTTTGTTTAATTGAATATAATCACAATTTTGTTTACAACACTTCACAATTCTGCTCCTGTGCAGCACAATGTGTTAAAATGGAGCTTCAAGCTTAAATTCTGTCGTTATCACGACAGATTAATGTCATTTTTTTACAATCCACTAAAATCAGAGAAGCCATAATCAGGACAAAACATCGCGTTCCCTATAAATCAGCCCCATTATGTCTAATTTGTCACTTCTGTGGGATGTGAACTGTAACTACAAAGCTGTTGAGCCAAAATTGAATTTCAGACACACAAAAAAAGAAACTTCTCCCCTTTTGAAAGTAAACAAAATTATTCACGAAGAGGTTTAACAGAACTTTGTATTGCATTTGTATCTTCAAACCCTGCTTACACATTAAGAGTAATGACAAATATTATCTTTAAATGCACATTTGGCAGAAATGGATTTAGTAAAGTCAAAAAACAATTAGTGGAGCGTATGTGTCAGAAGGAGGGTTATCTCTGTCAGCTGTTAAGCATTTTACAGCATTTTTGACCCAAAACTATTTGGAAAATCTATGCTGTTTTTTAGGTTCTCAGTCTGCTGACGCTATGAAGTGATTAAGAATTGAGATTCAGAGAGTTTAAAAACGGCGTCTTGTTATCTCTGCAGACCAGAAAGGCATCTCATATCACTATTTCCCATGAGCGTTTGCGCAAACACACAGACGCAGCAGAGGCAGCCAAAAGATTGCACAACTACACACATACACACAAAGACATACTTTAAAAGAAAAAGAGGAAGAAGAAGGTGCAACCTACAGAAACGCATGAAATTGAAATTAACCGCTATCAAAAACTGCAAGCATGTTCACCTGCCAGGAACCCAAACGAGTGGGTGGATTACAAACATGCATATATGCACGGTTTCCCTTAGGAAAGCAGGAGCACAGTGTGCTCTTCTTTAAAAAAGAAAAAAAAAACAACATCTAGAAAGAAGATAAGTGAGGGACCAAATATTTACGATGAGATATTTGGTGGTTGCATCACACTCACTAACTGCACAGTCTCTCTTACACATACAGTTTGAAGACACCTCTGTGGGCTGACTTCATAGTGTGGAGGGAGCGCACACGGACCTCTTTACGGGTCCGGTGTGTTCGGTAGGTCGCTGTAAACGCAGTCGGAGACTCAGCATCGTCCTCCTGTGGTGGTCCAGGTGCAGTGGCAGTCCTCACTTGCAACTGACAATAATGAGACCACAGGTTGTGCAATGGATCCAGGTTTGGATTGACACCTTCAGAAAAGGTTCAAAGGGATCGTGTGCGCACTCACACACACACACACACACACAACACTCTTAAAAGTCACTGCTCAGAACCCTTGATATAGCTGTTTTTGTGGGGCTTAAAACATTGAAGTGTCTCATGAATATTGTCCTTCTGAGGTTATTGTGATTAATCCCTTTATTTTCTCTATTGAACAATCTAGCAACATTATTATTTTAGATCTGGCTATTGGTTTCATATGTCGCTCATTTTTTTTCTAATGAAAGGTGATGGATTTGTTTATTATGTTGCTTTTACTAATTAATTTAGTTTGTTCTGTAAATTTGGAACAGTAATCTGCTGTAATTAGCAATAATGACTTGTAATTATAAAAACGTCAGGATCTCACAGGGGACGTGAGCGCACGGCGTCAGCGCCAAACTCCAGCAGACTCGGAGCCATTCCGGCTCCTATAGGTTTGTATTGTGATGCCTTTTGGTGCAGTAGGAAATTTGAAATTTCACTTTTTGTTTAGATCAGTGGCATTGGGTTGCACGTTATACTCTTCGGTTGTGTTGAAATGTACCTCAGACATTCGAACTAATAGTAAATAGTTTGTTTAATTGATCAATTTTCCCTTTACATTATGTGATTAAAGTATGACAGAACTTGGATAGAAATTAACATCAGCTGAGTGTTTGGTTTGTTGATGTGAATAGCAACCGTGTTGGAATTTGAAGGAGCTTAAATTCTTTTGTCAGTCAAGCTTCCAAAAAAAAAATTGCGTTGTTGTTGTTATGTGTCTATTTGCTTCTGATACTCAATGTGTGAAGTCAAGCACCAACAATCTAACGACTGTACGGAGGACAGGGCAGAATTAAAACAAACAAAAAAAAGTTGCAATTCATCGACTAACCACTCGGGGGAGGCGCAAAAAACCAGTCAATCTCCGTTGACGCCAATGTTAAAATGTTCAACTTTATAACAGAAATAAAACCAAAGGGACCTTTTTGTACTTTCTTGAAAGTTGAAATGTCATTTTCAACTTTTTAAAAGTCCCAATACACGTGTTTAAGTCTATATACTGAAATTACGCTAAAGATAACGTCGAGCAGTTAATTGTAAACAGAGTACTTTCACAGCTGGATTGTGATGGTGGGATTTCCGTACAACACGTGAATGCCGCAGTCGCTAACTGGAGATGCGTTCTTCCTCTCCTCGCTTGACAGAGCAACATAAATAAATACAATGTCATTGACGAGGATGAGTTAATGTGTCCACAGAGGGACTGAACATGACCAGTCGGTGGCGGGACGGTGCTCAGATCAGTCCAGGGGAGCCCACCGAGCAAGAACCACCCGCGGAGACCCGGGATGTGGGGGGTTCGCCTCGGGAGCTGCCGCGATGGATGCGGCTGTACTTCTACGGGATGCACGGCGTGACGCTGGATGTGCTGCTCTCATCATTACAGGGAGTCGCAAACGATCGGGACCCTAAACTGGTGGGGTTTTCCTCTCCCTATCTCTGCATTGTGCACTCACTGACCCAATTCGCGCTGGAGAAGATCTACTCTAAGAAGAGCTGTTTCCGAGTTCGGCCCGTGGTGTTTCACCTCGTCTTCTACCCGTCGGTCTACATCGGACTTCAGATCCTGATCGGGAACATCAACACCTTGGCCGAGCAGGTGCGGCTGGTTTCAGGGACGCAGCTGGCGGTGCACTATGTGCTGGCTCTGTACTTTTCTCAGGTGTTCCACAGAGGGTTGTCACATCTGGAGTATGACTCCAGCTGCGACTTCTGGAGGACACTCGGACAGAGGAATGGTCTCCCCGGCCTGGCTCGTTTCACGTTTTTCGGGATGCACGGTTTCCTGGACGAGGTGTTTTTCACCTCTCTGTTCAACCTGGTTGAGAAGTCTGACCGGACCCTGAGCGGCCACACGTCCCTGTGGTCTTTCCTGATGTACGGAAGCTGCAGCTTCGTGGTGGAGAAACTCTACCTTCACCTGCACTTCAGCAGAGGATGGGGAACTTGGAGGAGACTCCCCATCTACATCTGCTTCATCTACACCTGGGAGTTCACCTGGGGCCTGGTCCTGAGGCAGTTTGACGCCTGCTCCTGGGATTACTCCCACTATCCCCACAACTTCATGGGACTCATCACCCTCCTCTACCTACCGGGGTGGGTCTGCCTGAGCCTCTACCAGGATGTGCTGTCCAACGTCCTACTGAGAATCAAATGCACCGCAGATGAAAACTGTGCAGGTGGGGAGAAGGGAGAGGTCAATGGACAACTGGAGCCTAACAAAAAAGAACCTTAATTCTTTCTTTACTCCTAAAGTTTTTACTTCCTGGGAAAATTCTGATCCACATTTGACAAAGGAGGAAGCACACAGATATCAGTTCACGATTAACTCAAATAATTACCTTTAGTCTAATTTGCTATGAGCAGAAGTGTTAAATACAGGATGCAACGTTGGTAAATACTTTCAGTAAAGTTAAGAGTGCATATTTGAGTCCTGACATTTGCTACCAGTATGCAGATTAGACATTTTTTCCAATTTTGTCACTCTGATATTTGAGGGACCATGATCCATGACCTAACCTAACTTAAAGCTGCACTAAGGGGTTTTGCTTTCACCTTGAATTATCGGTTTTTGTTTCATTTTTAAGGAATGTTTGCATAGTTTTTCCCAAATGGAAGCCCACGACACCTACACAACGCCTCCTAAAAATAATCAAAGTGACTCCTGTTCCAGTTGCCATGTTACGACATTATGTCACACAACAATGATTAAACTAGATTTGGTTGACATTATGGTATAGGCAACTAAGAGTCCGAAAGTAACAATTAAGGAAAAAAAACAAGACAGTGACCAAACAAAATAATGACAGTGTGAATTTATTATTTTTTACAGTTGCAGACTGACAGCTGCAGACAGCTGACAGATTCAGCATCCACAAACTACTTGCTTACTAAAACTAAAAAGAAAGTAACACATGGTTATGTTTCCAGTTGGGCTTCATTCACAAAATCACACATATTCCCCTCTCACATTTCAAATACGCTAGAAAACGTTATTATTAATGACGCATCTTTGCAGCAAACTCCATATTTTCCTGCAGCTTCTTAATACGACTCCTGGGCAACTCAAAGATGACAGATAAACCCAGCCATAAGTGTAGCAAAGGAAACCTGCAACTGTCTTTTTTGAACTAACTTAAAGACATTCGATTTTACTGTGATTTTTTTTTTTTTTTTTTTCTTCATGAACCAAACAATTCTTTTCTGGAGTGCCTTCCTGTGCAAACAGACTAAACTAAACAAGACATGACTATTCTTCTTATCTGGAAGTGCTTCAGTCAAGGAAGGCAGCTACATACTCTCACGTCTTAATTTATTGTAGGAGTTCAACATTCCTGTTGAAACGCTTGGATACAGGGCTGAAGCAGCACGCCACATGCCTTTGTATCCTGTTTGATTGACAGTAAAAGTTGGAGTACACCTTTGAAAAACATTAGAATCAATAACTCTGGAGTTTAAAAAAAAATAAACCAGCTTTTGTTAGTCAGAAAGACAGAATTTTCTCACATATATAGGGTAACCGGCACAAATGTTTAATCATGCTGTCCTTGCTCACACAGCTACCACCGTACATTGAGGTTACGTTCACCCTGCCAGCACAAATCCAATTTTTTGCATGTTCAGATTGTATCTGGATTTATTTATTCGTTGATTTTGAAAGTCTTGAGCCAAAAAAAAAAAAAATGCATGGATTGCTGTTTTTCCTCTTTTGTAAAGCAGTGCATACAAGCCTCCTCCGTTTCTGGCACTTTCTTGTCATTTGTAGAAAGTTTGCACCGCAGCTCCACATAACCATTTGCAACGATTTGTTTACATCCGTTCCGAGCGTGAAGGATACCATAGCAACCACGTGGATTAGGGAACGTCAGCAAGGAGATTGATCGCTTCCAATATATAATGTACGGAGTCAGTCAGGAAAATTGGATTAAATGTGTTCAAAATCGGATTTGGTCTGGCGGCGTGAACATTGTCTTAGAGCACAAGCAACTTCAATACTGTGGATGCTGTGGTGCTTTTGTTTGTCTCGTTTTTTAACTTGGCAGCTATACTGATATTCTTAAACATTTCCACTTTCTGCCACTAGTGATTTTTGTACATATCAAGATATTCTATGACTGATTAACTGTTTTTAATCATACTTAACCATACTATTGTGCACTTTCATTTTTAAAATCGATTAAAAACAAGCATGAAACGTTTGAGTAAAATACAAATCTCATGAAAAAAAGGACCTTTAATGGCATGCAATGTATGACTAATTTCATTAAATCTGATAAGTTTCTGTTACATGTTGTATTTTTTGTTGTTTTGTTTTAATACCGTTTGTGTTTAAAATGTGGTCGTTCAGAAAGCCCAGATAAAGCCTCGACCTCACATTTATCTTAATACTCCTCCGACTACTCACCTCCTTATTGTGGTGGAGGTGTTTGCGTAGCTGAATGATCCCAGGGGCTATGCACGTGGGCGTAATAGTCTTTGGTAGGGGGTCCCACGGCATATTGGTCCTGGGGGGGCAGCCAGACCAACAGCAATTCAAAAAGACTCAAAGGAGCACTGTGTCCCTTGCCAGGGCATGGATTGCTGGAACGTCAGAACTCACCAGTGTTACCTGGAGAGAACAGCATCTCCAATCTGAACCTACGCGGTGTTCTTCCGTTTATTTCACAGTTTCAGCTAAAGACAATCAAACATAGTATGCAAGATAACCTTAAGAGTTAGTTTGTATAGAGTAATGGAAAATGATTCCTATTACCTTTAACGTATTTCTCACAGTTTGTACTTTTGTTTTGGTGAAGGAAAAAAAAGCCATCAATTGTCCCTCAGCCTACACTGGTTCCTTTGTTAATGTGAACTAAACAACAGTTTTAGTTTTCTTTTTTCCTGATGTCTGAAGATAGACGCGATGACTGAAGGTTTATTGTGGTCTTATGCCAGGAAATACTCAGACAAGTTCCTGGTGCAGACTCATGTTATTTGTATCATCTGTCATTAACCCTTCCTTTTTGAGAAATTGTGGTACATTTCAAACAAACCAGAGAGTAGCAGGAACAAACGCAATCATCAGCTCGACAAGACACATTCATTCTAGTAAAATGTCCTCAAAACAAACCTTGAGCATTAAAAAGAAAATAGTGGTCGGCAGCGGTATGGCGGCAGTACGACAGGGGTACAGCAGGGGTACAGCGGCAGTACAACACGGGTACGGCAGGGGTACGGTAGCGGTACGGCAGGGGTACGGTAGCGGTACGGCAGCGGTACAGCGGCAGTACGACAGGGGTACGGCGGCAGTGCGACAGGGGTATGGCAGGGGTACAGCGGCAGTACGACAGGGGTACGGCAGCGGTACGGCAGCGGTACGGCAGGGGTACGGCAGGGGTACGGCAGCGGTACGGCAGGGGTACAGCAGGGGTACGGCAGCGGTACGGCAGGGGTACGGCAGGGGTACGGCAGCGGTACAGCGGCAGTACGACAGGGGTACGGCAGCGGTACGGCAGCGGTACGGCAGCGGTACGGCAGGGGTACGGCAGGGGTACGGCAGCGGTACGGCAGGGGTACGGCAGGGGTACGGCAGGGGTACGGCAGCGGTACGGCAGGGGTACGGCAGGGGTACGGCAGGGGTACGGCAGCGGTACGGCAGGGGTACGGCAGGGGTACGGCAGGGGTACGGCAGGGGTACGGCAGCGGTACGGCAGCGGTACGGCAGCGGTACGGCAGGGGTACGGCAGGGGTACGGCAGGGGTACGGCAGCGGTACGGCAGCGGTACGGCAGCAGCACTTTTGTTTTTCTTTTTTGAAGCATTACTTCCAAGGCTGCCTCTGCTAAACTGTGGCATTTTGGACCGCTTGCTGGTCGAGAACATTTTTACATTAATCTAAAAGTAGAGAATGTTCTCTGCTTTAATCAAGGAATTTGGTTGTACACACTATAGACTGTTTTGACTCACCTTAAGAATCTTAAACAAAATACTTCGTTTTGACC
Source organism: Xenentodon cancila (assembly GCA_014839995.1). Taxonomy (NCBI): domain Eukaryota; kingdom Metazoa; phylum Chordata; class Actinopteri; order Beloniformes; family Belonidae; genus Xenentodon; species Xenentodon cancila. The sequence goes on along the minus strand of CM026219.1, from coordinate 10,791,623 downwards.
ATTTCGGGCCCTCAGGCTTTATATTGCCTGTGTTTGTTCAACGTGGTTGTGAACTGAACAGTAAATATGAGAGTGAAAATTAGTGCACAGTAAAAATTTCCACATGTCCACACATTTCTGGCAGAAGTTCTTGTCAGGAAATTTGTATAAAACCTGTTTGGATGCACTAGTTTTGTGTGTGTGTTTTTGTCTCTCTTTTGATTTTTAACACCTTCTTTACAGTTGAGAAATCAACTATAATACATAAATAAATTAGGAACTTTTCAACCTTCAAATTTTGAGAATGAATATGGAAAAAAAATTACATGACCTTTAGTTTTTGCTTATTGTCACTCTCTATTATCACTTGCCATTTTGCTTTTATAGCAGAGCACTTTATTCAGGTAAAACTGAGTCTTACACAAAATACTGCAGCTGCCTTTTTTCACTTATTTACATGAGCAGTGAAATCACATGCAAATACCCACAGTGAGAATATTCTCACAGACACACTGTTCGCCTGCGATATTGCACAGCCTTTGTGAGCTATCATTAGTTTATTTATGCCATAATACATAATGTGATGTTCACTTACATCTTTTTCCAAGGACTCTTCAGAGATTTACTCCAGAGCAAAAGAAAAGAAATGTTAATAATCTAAATGTCTGAAACATAATCCCAGCAATTCCGCAGCACCAAAAGTTTGTCAATATGCCTGCTCATGATTAGGGGAAGATGACAGATGACAAAATTCATGACAGGATGACTAAGATTGGATTCGTTGGGGTCGGACAGGCCTACCAGCATCAGCTTAATATACTGCAGGTCCCAGCAAATGATCTGCTGTGGTCTTGGCTCCTTCAGGCAAGCCACGCCAGAGGAATTACAGACCTGCTGGTGACCATTTGCAACAGGACCTCTTGTTTCAAATGTATTTTCAGTGGTGAAGTCAGAAATAACCACTGTGTTTAGCTGACACTCTGTTGGTGCACGCTGCCTGCCCTCAGACCCTTCCAGGTCTGTTTGTACAATTAAAAGCACAAAAAAACATATTCTCTTTAAAATATGATTAAAAGTGCACTATTTAATGTTTATTCTTAGGTCAGAAGCTATTCTCAGAAGCAAATATAGTGCAAACCACTAAGTTGCAAAAGTGGCAACATCTATCCATTTGCTGTGTCAGACACATTTTCCGTAAATATAATATCAACTTCCATTCCTATGCAGATGACACCCAGCTCTACATCTCCTCCAAACCCAACTTCTCCCGTCCATCTACCTCCTTGTCTGCTTGCCTTTAGGAACTCAAAGCATGGTTCTACTCATATTTTGTCAAACTTAACAGCAATAAAAGTTTCAAATCACACAGTTTCTCCGTTAACATTGACGACTCCTCCATTCTTCCCTCCCCTCCCCTCGGGTTAAGAGTCTTGGCGTCATCCTTGACAATACACTATAATTTTAAGCTTACATCAACAGCATCACCCAGTCTGCTTATTTCCACCTCCAAAACATCAGCCAACTGTGTTTGTCCCTAACTCTGCATGCTGCCATCCTCATCCACAGCCTTGTCAGTTCTTCAGTTGATTGCTATTACTCACTTTCCTTCAATCTCCCAAACAAATCCCATCATAAAATGCAGCTCCTCTAGAAGTCTACAGCTCGAATCATAACCATAGTTTAGTTGAGTTTAGTTTTAGTTTCGTATCAGGCTCTAAATGTGTTCATTTCTGCTGCAAAGCTGGGTATTTTAACATGGACGTCAATGGAGATTGACTCGCTTTTGGAGCAACCCCCCAGTGGTCAGTCGACGAACTGCAATTTTTCCTACTTCTTGCATGGATTCAAGTTAGAAGTTTGAGTGATGGTTTAAGACACAGGCAACGTCTAGTCATCTGTTAACAACTACAAGCTACCCACTAGAAATTATTCAGCAACAATGTCACGAGGTCACATAATGACATACACTGACCTACAGTATCAAAGATGCTTTTCAGCAGCTTCCAAAATCAGCTACAGTAAAAGGTTTGTCTTTGAAAATTAAGCAGAAAAGTTGGGAGGGTATAAAAAAAAAATTATCAGTTATCAATCAAATTATCAGTGGTTATCAGTTTACCCCTTTCCAGCTGAGAAAGGAGCACCAACATCGACAGTATATCAGTAAATCATACATTAACTCTGCTCATTCTGCTTAACTATGAAACGATGTACACTCCCCACCTTCACACCTCAGTGTCAAAATGAGATATTTTAACTCCATTTCAAACATTTACTTCAACAACACCTATTTTTTTGCCCAAATCAAGCAGCAGTTACCCAGCAGCCTCGGCTATGTCTGCCACCACCCCCGACACTGTAAACCTGCTGTTTGCCATTTCTTTTTAAGTTTCAACTGCATCTGATGTGATTTTATTGTGCTTGCACTATTTTGAGCCTCTATAGACATTCCCTAACAACGTCTTAGTGGTTAAAAAAAATGTACAGGAAGCACTGAAATTGTCTGCCCTACACCCTATGTTTACACTTAATCTATCTTTGTTGAGGCTTTCCAATCCAGATAAGAGGATTAAAAGATGCTGATTTGTTAATGTGTTTAATACAACATTATAAGTATGCAGAATGACTTTTAGACCTTGGAAATCAATAGGATGTCTACAGGAGGCGCATATTAACAACAGACACTCGCTAATCTTGCAAAATTTCCCACTTAAGCAGATTACATCTCTGAAGCAACTCCTCAGGAAATGACTGCACACTTGAAAAGATCAGATAAATCTTGGGTTACGTCTTACACCCCTCAAGAGATCTGGTTAAACGGTGGAGTTTGGTTTCCTTGGTGTAACAACACCCTGCTCAGGTGGTAACCCCCAGCTGAGGGTGTAATCCTTATCCTCTTCTCTTACTGCATTTGCTGCATGTAATTATACCTAAATTAGTCTAAAATTAAAAAATCTGTAATGTCTGCACACATTGTGTTAATTATAGCATGCAAAAGCTTTTTGTTCATTTTTTGTAGATTCATTGGTAAACAGGTTTTGCATCCAGAAGGATCTGACAGGCACCGTTGGAGAGAGTACAGCAATGTGGGTGTCCGGTGCAGACTGTGATTATCAGGTAACATCACATATCATCCACTCACCTCCACGGGATTGCTGAAAGACATTAAAGTGTAGCGTAGTCAGACTAAGACAAAAACCTTACTTAGGTGATAGAGGATTCAGAACTATGCTTCAAGGATGCAGTAAGACAGAATAAATCATTAATAAAATGTTGCATTCGCTGTCATAATTAATGCAAATCAAAAAGATAAAACCCAGAATCAGTAAGTGTGTTTTCATTACTATTCTGAAGTCAGGTGTTCTGGAGACTTTTATAGGATACGGGAAAATTTGACACCTACAGGGATGTGCAAAAGTTAGCACACCCTCTTTTAATCCTGTTTTTGTTTTCTTGTTGGTTTGTTTGTTTTATGATAAAATATAACAAAAAGAATCTGATCATTGTGTGTCTCAGCAAAACCTCAGGTATAACCTTGTACATTGTGCTCTTATTTATTCAACAAAGAAGAAGAAAGGACAAAAAAATAAATAAAATTAAACAGCAATACTAAGTGCACCCTTACTGTTTCCATAGGATTTAAGGGAGTATGTTGCATCCAGGTGCTGGTTATAATCAGCATTTTATGTATTGATCAAGGACAGGTGTGCAGACCTCTAAAAGCAGAAATATTTTGCAGTTTTCTGGTTTGGAGTTTTTAGGTGTGTGTTAATACAATACCAAAAAGCAAAGACATAAGCAGCAGTTTCAAAGAAGTAATTGTTGCTGCCCATTAATCTGCAAAGAGTTATAAAACCAGTGTCAAACAATAAAGAGTGATAACAAAAAGTCTGTAACAGCATAATTAGAAGAAGGCTGAACAAATATGGTCAAGGAAAGCCACACTTCTGGCTTTGAAAGACACGACCAATGTAGAGTTGTGTGGTCTTAGTGGCAAAGAAAACACCAAATTTTTCAGCAGAAACAGCTCCTACCCACTGTCAACCACAGTGGTAGGGTGGTGACGATTTGGGGGTTCTTTTCAAAGAATCAAGGTTGCAAAAGGCATTGTGAACATCCACACCTCACCCCACTTGAAATGTTGCGGTGGGACAGAAGGAGAGCTGTGCATAAAAATCTCAGTGAACCGGAGCAGGGTTGTTATGCTGTAAAAAGAAAGAAGACAGATAAAACAGGGGTACTTTTTTTTTTTTTTGCTTGATTGTAATTAATGTATCCACACATATGAAACCACAATGTGTGTGTGTTTTGTTTGTTTTTTGGGGGGTTGGGGTGGGGGGTTTGTCGTTTTACAACACATTTTCCAACAGAAAAAACACCTTTACATGCTATTCATACTAAACGCCATGAATAAATAAAAAATAGATTAGATTAGGTTAGATTAGATTAGATTAGATTAGATTAGATTAGATTAGATTAGATTAGATTAGATTAGATTAGATTAGATTAGATTAGATTAGATTAGATTAGATTAGATTAGATTAGATTAGATTAAATAAGATAAGATAAGATAAGATAAGATAAGATAAGATAAGATAAGATAAGATAAGATAAGGTTAGATTAGGTTAGATTAGATTAGAGTTTAACTACCATTTGATACACGTTGAATGTAGTGCGTTAAGATAGTAAAAGATGATTTCATCATTCCAATTCATTAGGGAGGCATAACTAGTCATTCACAAGAAAAGTCATTGTCTTCCCATGTCACTGTAATCTCTCCTGTTGTGATGACACTCTTCTTAGTTAGGCCTCACATCTCATCCAGCACTATAACAATATGTGCAGAGTAGCTACACTAATAAAAGTGAAACTAATACTAATAAAGCGCTGTGTTTGGCATATATTTTGGATGAATGTAATTTGCTGTTTTGTGCGTGTGCACATCGCTGATGTGATATGCAGAGTAACGCTGCCATCTAGTGGTGCAGTTGTAGAAGTATGAACTAAAGCGCATTCATGTTCATGTTGGGGCTTTTTTGCAGTTTTTTTCTTTTTATTTATTTATTTATTGCAGTTTGCAATTTTTTTTAAAGTTTTCTTTCCTTTTCTGTAAATGTCCATGTGTTCCACATGTTTGTTGATTGCAACTGTGTTTAATGAAATCACAAATGCCGTCCCCTGGCCTCCGACAATATGTGCGTGCTCAGCTGACCCCGTCGTGACATTTCCAAAAGTCCACTTTGTTAAACATTCTGGCGAGATGTGGAAAAGGCCAGTATAATTAAACATTCATAACAGAGGCCTGTTGAGGATGTCTTCCTCCAGAGTCCAAAATGTAATATTCATGTTGCCTTCTTCTTCCCTCCATCTCTCAGAGCCTCGGGTCTCTTGTATTGTAAGAAGTGGGTCAAGCCAATGTTTAAAGGGGTAACCCCAGGAGGCATGCTGGCACCGTCCCAAAAAGCCTCCACAAAATACTGTCAGCATTAATGTTACCATACAGAGTTTCCTGTTCTATAAATGTGCTCACACACACAAGGATTTAAAAGCATATGAAAACTTTCACCTAAAAAAGACTTGCCTGATCATGCTTACATTCTTGACAAATTGTTCAACAGAAAACGACGACGGGCAGTTTTTTTACACAATCGACAGTATCTGTTTTCAGTTGAATTTGTAAGAATTTTCTAAGCAGTATCAGTTGGGGGGTGGTGCCTGTGCTAGAACAATCTTTATTATATTGGAAAAATGTTGAATAATAATCTGACGGGTTTTTTTGTTTTTAATTTGTTTTGTGAATGGGATTTTTCAAAGTAATACAGGCGTTTCCATTCATTTGTTAACATCCTCCTCTTTTTACATGCCTTTTTCCCCCATCTCATAATTGTGCCATTGACTCAGGCTTAATCAATGCAATACCCACTAAACCGAAGGCAGGTGGAGCAGTTTTGAGTTTCGTCAGGGGTTTCTCCGCTGGTCAGTCGGGTTTTTCAAGCTAGACAAGGGCAGGGACGAAGGCTGAACTGGGTGGAAGCACGTGGGATTACGAGAGTAAAGACAAGACATGTTGAGCTCACGCTGAAGGTCAGATTGTGAGGATAAAATCAAAAGGCAATGCAAAAGAACAAAAATGCATATTGTTATAATTGTGTTTCATTAATGTGTGGCGTCAGCCCCACACTTTGTGTCAATAAATATGACCATGAAGGTCAGCACAACTCTGTTGGTGACACAGTCATTTGTGTCAGGGAAACATCTAAAACAGGGGTGTCCAAAGTGGGTCCTCGAGGGCCGGTGTCCTGCAGGTTTTAGATGTTTCCCTCCTTCTACACACCCTGATACAAGTGACTGTGTCGTTAACAAACATGTGCAGACCTTGATGACATACTGTTAATGACCATTAATTAGAATCAGGTGTGTTGATGCAGGGAAACGTTGAAAACATGCAGGACAGCAGCCCTCGAGGACCTGCTTTGGACACCCCCATATAACTTTAGTAAAATATGTTAAGAAAGTTAACTATTTAGACCCACCTACAACACATCTTGGACCACCAAATCCCAATTTTAGTCTATATGGGACCCACAAATGCTGGGTGGGGAAAATCCAAAAGCTTATTACAAAGAGACTGACTGTTTTGGATGAAGTTTTCATGAAATATGAGGTTCCATTTAATGGCACTCTTGTCAGAAAGACTTAAATGATTTCCCAGCTCAAAAGCTTTTTGGTCTGATTTAGACTGATACAGTGATTAGAACTGCTTAACAGAATGTCCGTTTTATTTGAGACAAATCATGTTCTTAAAAGTAGCACAAATAAGAAAGTAAGTCTGCCATCTCACAAGTGACAACCTGTTTGACTGAGCATGTTGGAGATTGATACAAGTACCCTGAGGTGCATCATTAAAGTATGCACAAGCCACACATGCTGCCTTTGTTCAAAAAGCAGTTTTGCATTCTCAAAATATCTGATTTTTTTTTTCAGCTATCTGTTGTGTGTGAGTAAATGCGAAACTTAGGGTTTGTAATTATTGGCTGTTGAGATAGATATAGTTCTGGCGAGAAAAAATGAAAGACACACTGAAATATACATTTTAAAGCTTATGCCAGCTTCGCCGTGATGTTGTGTAAATGGGGCAGTCTTAATTTCCCCCTGCATCATTTATGAGCTATTTATAGTTTATTGCAAAGAAATGAGGGGAGTTTGCATCTATTACTTCAAGAGGTTATCATTGCTAAAGGGTTATTGATCTGAGAATATGAGTCTTGGATAACTTCTTTGAAACAGAGCTAAGTCTTGACCTCTGACTTCAAGAATTTAAAAAACTTATCTTTATGTAAACTGATAACTACTGTGCCTCTTAGTGAAAACCTTAAGATAATCTAAAGTGCAGATTTAGCTTTACATTTATCCCGAATTTAATTATTTCTCTCTGAGGGAGATTCCTATTATCTTTGCCTGCTGTACCTTGTTTCTTATCTCCCCCTCTTCTGCACTCTTATACATTCCTGTCATAAAAGCCACTGGCGGGTAGGATCAAACCATTTTTATGGAGTGCGCAGCGAGACCGTTTATTTCACAAACGGCCTACGTCCAACAGGATTTTACAACCAAAACATTTCAGACTTTTAAAAATCCGTTTATATACTTCTATAGTGTTTTTGCATTGACTGATGTTTATCTTAGTAATAACGTGGGACACAGCTGGGAAAACGCCGGCCCCCGTTCCCGGAGAGTGGACTCGCCCTCTCCCTGCCATGTTGGATGGGACTATCTCACGGCTCTCCGTCGGCCGGACTTCCCAGTAAAGTTTCCCTGTTCCGTCTTCGCCCGGCTGCTCCAATTTCGGTCTTGTTTTCGAGGAGCTCCGAGACCTCGCACTACATTTCAAGACCGCATAGGGTTGTGTTTGTTTGTCTTTTGTATCCCGGGGGTTCAAGCCGAGCCGGTGTGAGGGAGCGGGGGCAGGCCCCGGATGACGGCGGGATTGTTTATGTGTCGTTCTGGATCCGGTACAACGACTCGGACTTCATAAATTGATCACTAATAATGAGTGGACATCCGCCGCAGCGGCGGCAAACAAATGTCGGCTCCACACTTCTGACACAGCAGGAAAATGAATGCCTTTTTAACTACCTTGGCAGAAAATGCATCGTAAGTTGTTTTTGTTTTTTTTTTGTTTTTGTTTTTTTTTGTGCCCCCCCCTCTCCCCTCCATGAAATGTTTGTGTGATGCCTTGCTAAGAAAACGAGCTAATGCTGCTAACTTGTCCAGCGTTTCCTGTCCCGAGACCCCGAGACACGGTTAGCTGAGGTGTAACGGTCTGCTTTTGGCCTACGGTTTAATGTTGGGGTTTTAGAGGTAACGTCTGTCATTTGAGGGGTATTTGAGACTTGAAACTTAAAGTGTGAGTCTGGTTTGTTTTGACAGCCGTCGCGAGCGCTGGTGTCAAACGTCCCGCTTGGGACTATGACATTTTGTGGTCTGTTAAGTTTTCCTTTTTTTTTATATATCAACTTTGCCTTTTTAGGTATTCCAGTCTTTCAGTTTTTGTCGGTTGGACTCAAATGTAAGATTCTGACACACCTGGAATTACCAAACAAATCCCATCGTCACTGGCTCGGACACCGCGAGCCCGGCGCTGGTAAACTGGGGTGAACAGTCGAGGTGTTGGAGCTGGTAAACCCATCAGCAGTAGGCAGGGCGAAGTAGTGATTTTTCTTCTTCCTCCCCTTCTCGTTGGCATTGCATAACTGAGCTCGACCTTGCTTGTTTTCGGGAAGTGTGTCCACCGAGAAGAATGTGCAGACCAGACCTGGCAGAGCTGAGAGTGCCAGTCAGTGAACTCGGACGAGACCAGGCCCGCTGCTTTACTGCGATCCCAGTTGCAGCAATGTCACGACTCGGTATAGTGAGATAATCAGATATTACGTAAGACGTTTGGCATTCAGCCGATTCATTTTTGTCTTCATTGTGTACTCTGCATTTACACTACATTTTCAGCTTTTCCACAGCATGAATTATTCTCAGAGGAGGTTTCGGCATTGTACTTTGAACTTTAGGACATTATGAACTGTCAGGGCAAGTTTTCTTTTATGTCTGGCAGGTCAGAATGCCCATTATTTAATTTTGTAGGATTGGATACTCCTTGCTTTGCTCTAGACATGTTCAGATATTAGTATTGGAAATACTTGCTGATGCTGCCAAAAATAAGCATCTGTGCACCATCCGAGATCATGTCTTTTTTTTTTTTTTTATATATGAACAGAATCCCAATTTGTCTATGTTGCTCTTTAAAGCCAGTGCAGGAAGTTGCACAATACTGACTTGGAAATTTGTGTTTTGAGTCTCCAGGTGGAGAAGTAGTAGCACATCAGCTGTTAGACTGAGCTGGCTATCTAGTATTAACATAGTATTTTAGGCTGGAAAATCACATCAGGAAAACTGCAACATGCTCATTATGCAATGCTGCGGTTTCCATTAATGTTTCTTAATATGAACTACTCTATTTCAAAGATATTCTTTGCTGTTTTTTTAAATAATTGTTTAATTGGCTGTTAAAAATAAACAAAAATAAATAAAAATTAAACTTCTATAGAGACACGGTAATCACTACCTTCTGATACCCAAAGCCCAGGTATCCAGGTAGCCCAGGAAAGAAAAAAAAAAATCAGAACATTTCTACTTTGTTCTAGTTCTCATTCACAAATCATTCATTTTGTTCAATTCTAACCAGTGTCAGTTTACTACAAAATATTTCTGATTCAGTGCCAATTTTTTCCTTGACGTAAAGAAGACAAACCAATGACGGAATTACGTAAGATAAAGATTTGCTGAAACTAAGGAAAATACTCTAGAGAATCAGATCAGTAGATGTTTGCAGCGAGATTTACAGTCACACTATGTCTTACCCACACAGCGTATAGTTTATGCATGTAACACAGTTTTATACTAGAGGTCGACCTATTAACTGGCTGACATTTTTCAATAATCGGCGTAGGGCATCTGCTGAGCATATGCTGCAAATTCACAGGCTAGAAATCAGTTTAATTCATGTTTTTATTAAGTTAAGCAATTAAATTAAATTAAGCAAATTTATACAATGTTTATTTTTACAATTTTTTTAAGATGTAATTTAGTATACACAGGATAAGAGAGAATCGTTTGAATGTCAGACAAATTCTTGGCATCATGAATTGGCCTTCAGCTGTCTTGATTTCTAGAACACTCATTGTTTTAAACAAACAACAGAATATCGGTTGACCTCTATTTCTTGCTCACATAATGATTATATAATGCTGATCTTACACTTGGACTTAAACTCCCCTCACCTGAAGAGTTATGCTTTCCTCAACTTCTGATGGGAGTTTTGATGCATTGGACCCAACATTCAGTTCAGCAGCACTTGATGGTAATCCATTAAACCTCAGTGGGGACTGCAAATTCTTTTTTTCTGCGTTATGGTGTTCAAACAAAATCAAACATGTTTAATTTTATTGAAAGTCTTTAGTCTAGTCTCATGAAAACTGTCGTTCCATTGTGCAGTTTGTGTCTGCAACCAATTTGATGAAATGAGACAATAAGAAACGGGTAAGAAAAGTCTCAATTTTACTGTTTTGCATCAGAAATGGTGTAACAGCCGGAATTGTGGCTGCAAAGCAGTTTTTCCAGGATATCTTACAAATGTCACCCACTGATGTCATTCAGAAAGAATGTCACACCCTCTCCTGTTATTGATTGTCTTTACAGATATGACTTGTTTTAAAGTCAAGGTTTTTAGTTGACTACTACAGTTTCAGCTGTGTTGAATTTTTGTTGAAACAGGTGTGTTTGCAAGATTTTCTGTTAATTGTCAATTTGTCAATTTATTTATAACTGTTTCATAGTCACTTTGATTAACCTTTTTCTCAGGTAACTTCCTCATAGTAATCTTTGTTTCCCCATAACTCGGCACTGTAAAGGTCCTGTGTCTGAGCATCAGAATCATGTTTCTTCCTGTTTTATACAAGCAGAATCAGCTGCTGTAAAACAAACAACCTATGGCATCTTGAGTTCCCTGTGTATGAATATTTTTGCTTTGGAAAGGCCACATTTCCTGTTTCACAAGTCGCATGATCAAGATTGTATGCGGGCACATACTGGGATGCTCCGCCCCCCTCCTTTACGTAAATACGAGCTTTTCTAAGGTGTGTTTCTCAACTGTGTAACCTGTTTAAAATTCTGTGACATAGTTCCTCTGGCAGGCGTGGATTTAGAAGCATTCCTCGGAGTCCCACAATCTTATGCTTACGTGCACGTCTTCTCATGCAGAGTAAGACAAAAAACAAATGTGAGAGGGAGCGTAGAAGAGACAGACATTGTGTGTCCCTTCCCCTCCTCCCTGTCCAGTCTGATTGGAATGCCAACCGGAGTGATATGATGGAATGATTGCAGGATGCAGGATGTGTACTTGTTAAGCAGAAAATGTCTGTCTTTTTAAGGTTTGAACCTTCTATAGATGCCAGATTTAGTCCAACTTGAAAAGGCTCGCTTGCATACTAGTTAGTTCTTTGAAAGCATCGACCACTTTTCTTGCAAGTCTGCTTTGCTGGGAGATTAATTGTGGTAACCGCTGCCCAGCATTATCTCAGGATTTTCAGGAGTTGTTGCCATACCAAGATTATCCTGGCAACCTTTTCTGTCAAATCCCATGTCTATCTTTTTTGCTTAGGCCTTTTTAAAAAGAAAGATTTTATAGCTTTTCATTATGACTTCGAATAAGTATGAACATGAGGTCAATGTGTCGTGTTGGAAAAGAAATGCACATAGTAACAAATACTTCTTTTGGTCATGATGAATCATGCCGTCATTGGTAGGAGAGACGGAAGACACCTCTAGGTACATCCATCCACAATAATCTTACTGATTGGTTTTACTCATTGGTATTCCTTGTGCTGATTTCAGCGTCAGCAACACTGTCCTACTTGGTAAAAGGTGGAATGGGTCCAGTTCACACTGTGTGTGTGCGTCCGTGTGTGTGTGTGTGTGTGCGCGCGCGTTCGTGTGTGTCCATGCGTGCGTGCACAGACTGCCTGATCAGCAGTCCTGTGCTACAGGAAGTCCCGTGGTCGGCCTCCTCTGGTGATCTGTGCCAAAGTAAAGGGACACGGCTGCTCTCTTCCTTCACTTCCCCCTCTTCCAGATTTTATTGCACTCTATTTCTCCTAACTCTCACCTCTTTTAAAGTAACCTGTTTCTTTTGTTCCACACCACATCCTTTACTCACATCAAGTAAGCTCTCTTTCTTGCTCTGTTTCTTTGCCTTGCTTGCCTTTATTTCTTTTTTCTACCTTTTTGCTCACTTCCTATTTTATTGATGAAAGTGTTTGGATTCTTTAACTGTTAAAGACTACTTTTATTTCAATATTCACCCCTGAATCATCTTTGTGGTTTTTATTATATAACTACAACTATCATATACTTTTACGTATTAGTCAAAAAAGCTTCTCATTTGTTATCGTTACAGTGTGACACAAGTTGATCTGAGTGAATCAACCTGGTTAAGTGCACCTGGTTTATCTTTATTTGTTCTGTTCAAAATTAAGAGGAAAATAAATTAACATAATAGGCTCAAATTTTTAACTTTATGAAGTCAGGTTTTGTGAGAAACGTCTGACAAGTGTGTGTCTTGTATCTTGAGGTAAAGGAAGTTATCTCACAACTTTGCTGCTCTTTAAGTTGTCAGTAGCTGCTGCAGGACCAGTTTCACATGCACACACATATATGAAGAGCTAAAACTGTATGAAACATGGCTGCATTATTCACAGAAGTGTCTCCTAAAAGTCTTAAGTGCTTCTCTCTGCTTTATTTGGTGGCAATTTTTGACTTTTGAAAGGAAACACTTGCATCCCACCTCACAGATTTCTGCATTTCTGAGGTATAAGGCTTGTGCTCAGTGATCAAATTATATTTTGTAGTTGGATTTCTGACAAGTAAATGAGCTTGATTTTTGGCCCAAAAATCCCAGTATTACCATCAACACCTGGATTTTGATGAGACGGATTCCTGAAAGATCCATGTTTCCCATGACCCATGTTTCATACTTTTAGCTCTATAGATGTGTGAAAAACAATACCTGACTGATGGTTGAACACGCAGAGACGTGTTGAGACTTACTTCATCCACCTCAAATATGAGACGTGTGTTTGTTTGTTTTTTCAGATATTTCTTTGCAAATTATAGAATCAGAGTAACATTACTTTGGTGCACTTCTCAGTGATTAGTAGATTTCCTTCTTTCCAAAAGCTGCAGTTTACTGCATCTGTAGTATTTGTAGTAAGCTGTTTCAACACTTTACAAGTGTATGTGATGTCAGAAGTTTGCAGGCGAGTCGGCAAACTAATCTTCCATGCAGTCTTTACATGCAATAACCAGCGCTACTTGCTGTGCAATATCTTGTGTTTTGCATCAGGGTTTGCCTCTTCAGCTCATACTTAAAATAATTAAATTCCACATATGCAAACATTAAAGCACTGTGTTTGATCCCTGTCAGTTTTATTTGTGGGTTCACCCACCCAAGTAATCTTTGATTTTGGATTCATGTGAAAAACACTCAGATGGTTTCCTTCCTGATGGAAGCCATGAAGTTGTGTTTGTGTTGTTGGAATATTCATATTATCATTTATTGTATTAAAGTTTAGTCCTCTAAGTCGCTGAGTGAAAGCTAAAAAATTGTCTGCCGGGCCGGCTTAGTGATTGTATCATGAGGTCATTACAGATCAATAGATCATTACAGAAAGTGTGTCTGGGAACAAATGCATGAGCGAGATAGTTTGTTCTTGACAGAAGGGTGGGTAAAGCGTTTTTGTCGTGCTTTGATGATGTCATAGACAGAGCTTCACTACCTGCAGCCTTTGGACCTGTCAGGAACGATCAGAGCTCCACAAGCAGACAAAGCCAAAGGGCCTCAACGCCTCCACACCATCATGTTGCAGCAGAAATGCATCACAAAACACAATTCGTATCATTCTTTTTGTTATGCGTTTTTCTTGAACTGTAGAGTAGTTAGGTTGGGCCTAATGTAAAAGACTCATGGGGCTGGTTACTGGCAGAGACAATCAAACTGGAGTTCATGAACTAAGGGATGCTGATAATTTAATTTTCTGTTTTTTTGTTTATTGTAGCTTTTTTTTATGAGGTGGTGCACTCACATCTTGCAGAAACAGTCCTTTGGAGTGTATTAGAATGAATCACAGTCAGTCCTTGAAACGACTGCATTTATTTATAATGAAAGCAAGCATTGCTTGTTGTTGCTGCTGTTAGTATTTTGTGTAGGGATATTTCTGGGTATTTCACAGCCTGTTTGAAAACATGCAGCATGTAGAGAGACAAAAGTTCAATTCTCAGAAAAATAAGTAGTGTATAAAATACTTAGAAAATCCTCTGTTTTGGAAACGGGTTCACTTCTTTTTGTGTTTTTCTGCCTTTTGTATGCCTGATTTATTTTAACATCCTTGTACTAATATACAAAGAGCAATGCAGGGGACATGTAGTCTGTATTGTGTTAAAGTATGCAGCATTTCCTGGAACAGAGTTAAGTTCAAGCAGTGTTAAAGCAGCGCCAGGCATCTCCCTTCATGATGCTCCTGCTTTCATGTGCGCCTTCCTTAGTGGTTGCGAACCTGGACCCCCAACTGAGAGCAAACCCCCTGCAGCAACATGTTAAAACAGCAGGAGCCTAAGTCGGCCTTGTGATCTTGTCGCGGTGTGTGCAAGAGGTGTGTTCTTACTGTAAATAACACTGTACAGTCTCAAACCGGCAGACTTTGACGGTTTGAGACGGTTTCCATGCCTTTTTAAAAGTGCAGTTTAATCTGAGAAAATGCAACCTCTTGATCGTCATTTTACAGTGCAGTTAAGAGGTGATTGGAGAGACTGGAAAATAACTGTTCCTGGCTCTTTTTTTTTTTTTTTAATAATATAAGGTATGGGTTTAAGGTGAGCTGAGATGTCTGCTTACCTCTACTTTATCACTTTTTGGAGTCGAGCATTATGTGCATGCATGAGCTAAGTCTTAATATAGCTTAAAGACTTGGAGATAAACAAATATTCCCAGTTTTGTTTAATACATAACCAGGGATAATCCTCTTCTTTATTTGGATCAGTAATTCTGAATATATTTAAGGACACCATTCTCTACCAATGACATCATCACCTTGTGTGAAACAGTATCAGGTTTTCTTTCGTGTTAATGATACAGTTAATCATTTTAATAAGACTGCATGGATTTATTAAAGATGATGTCCTTGTTTCCAAAGTCACATCTGTACTGATTGTTAAGCAGAGTTGCTGTTTACTAGTAAAATGGCATGACCTCTGTAGTGTGGTTCTGTCTGTCTGTCTGTGTTGTCATACTTTTTGTTCTATTTAGTGTGTTTAAAAAAGCTGAAAAGCACACAAGATTTGGTTCATTCACAAATATCTTTTGAAATGGTTTGCTCCTTGTTATATTGACCCTTAAATTCTGAAGACAACTCTAAGTTAACTCGAGCTATGGCGCGTCTGTAAACGCGTACACCAGATGCATGTCAGAAAAGGTGACGACTCTTCACTCTGAATTATGTTTGGACAAGGTTTTTGCAACAGTGCTGCAAACATGAGCATGAGAACACATGTTGCTGCACATGCAAGATGCTGCTGTGGACTTGAATCACGCCATTACAGAAGACATTTCAGTCATTCTTGAAAGAAAATAGGCTCCACTCTTAGTTTATGATTCACATTGGATAGGATTTGCTTCTCACTTGTAAATGGTATCTTGCTTTAAAAGGCAGGCCTGTCCTGTTGGTCTGAAAAAGCCAACATGTAAGACCCTTGAACGAGCGCTCTGGCGACTAGTAGTTTCTGTCTCCTGATGTTGCAAAATGAAAAGACTTTTTTTTATATATTTGTATTTTAACGTAAATGTCTGTGATCAACTTACTCCTTTTTTTTTTTTTTTTTTTTTTTTTTTTAAGTTACACTGGTAAACATTTTCTGAGTGTATAGAAATTTTAAATTTGAATTCAGTTTCCAAAACATCTCAATCTTACCGGTCTTTCTTTGTACATGTCTAGTGTTAAAACTTCCACAGAGGACGTACCCATTGGTTCTTGGGCTGTAGCTCCTCCTACAAGTCTAATCTCTTTGGACATATTGGCAGTTGGGTTATTCGTTCAAGATCTTGTGCTGAGATTCATGTGAGGAGACAATGAGGCACAAAGTTTTGAAATAAAAAGATCTTAATTGTGCTTTAGATTCAAAGAACATGAAAATGTTTTTTGTTTCATATTTTGCTGCCTTTTCTCAGCAGTGACTCACTGTTCCTCGTGTTTCTCAAACATTGCAGCAGGCGGATCTTGAGTTTTCCAAACAGATTTTATGGATTTAAATAATCGAGAGATCAGACACCTATCAGTCAAACCAGTGAAATGATCAGCTTTGACACACGTTTAGTAAACATGTTAGAATTCTATATTCTGCTTCTGATGGTGTGGAGACTTTAAATCAGTCTGAACACACACAGCTACCCTGCTTTTCAAGCACATGGCCCTCACTCTTCATCTTTTTGTGACCCTCCCTGCAGACATTGTCTTCAGCGGTGGTCCAAGTGTTCACCGCAGATAGGAACGCCAGCTGGTGCAAGAGATGCTGCGGGGTGGCCTGTTTGGTCAAAGACAACCCCCAACGGTCCTACTTCATCAGGGTCTTTGACCTCAGGGTACGCACATAGACGCTGTGCTTTATCACTGCAATACATGCTACTTAGTCTCTGTTCACTAAATGTACCATAACTAATTGATTTACTAAAGTCTTTGTGTTTTCTGCAGGATGGCAAGATGACGTTTGAACAGGAGCTGTACAACAACTTCAACTTACACCTCCCCAAACCTTATTTCATCACATTTGGTGGAGATGTGAGTTGTTTTTACATTTTATCTTTTATTAATCTGCATGTATGGTCACAGATACGCACTTTTTAGATAAAGATTTAGATTTTTTTTTTTTTTTTTTGTTATTGTTGTCATGGAGATGAGGCTTTTTCTTTTTCTTTATTTTTTCGTCTCAATACAACAGAGATTTTTTAATTTTTGTAGAAAAAATATGTTTGCATAAGTTGTTTCACTTGATGCAATTAGTGCAGGATTTGTGTCAAATGTTGTGCTTTTGTGCATGTTTGTTGACAGACGTGCCAAGTTGGTCTGAATTTTGCCAGCGAGGAGGAGACCAAGCGTTTCCGTAACAACGTGACGGAGCTGGTGGGGAAAAGACAGAGGAAAACTGGTACCAGTTTACTGCTGATGCTGATTTACCTGCAAACCTCACTACTGGTCTGACCTGCTGGGGGAAAAAAATACAAGATTTCAACTTCTTACAGTCCTGTGAAAAATACAAGGAGCCTCGTTCATATCAAAGGTTTTACGCAGAAGGACAAAATAAAAAAAATAATGAAAATCTGGACCTGACTTTGTCTTAAAATAGCTAAATACAACCTCAGATTAACAATTTCTGATATAATATACTTTCTTTTTTTGTTTTTGCCCTTTCTTTGTTAAAAACAAGTGTAAGCAACCCTTTAAATTCAGAGCTTCTGTCAGTTTGATCATCTCAGGTGTGGGTTAAGAAGGCACCTCATGAGCAGTGAAGGAATTGTAGCTGCTCGTTAATCCAGAAAAGGGCAGTTTCCAAACAATCCTGAGTTTTTCTGCAGCATGAAAGATTGTTAAAATGTTTAAAACATTGAAGATGGTTGCAACTAGATCTCAGACTTGGCCGTCCTCAGTTGGAGTTGGGAGGGGAAAGCCTCTTCTCTCTGAAGCAACGTGGTAGCAGAGCTTATGTGTATAAAGTTACATTTGACTCAACACCAAGACTTCTGGCACATCGTTCTTCACTCAAACAAGAACAAACTGAAGATGTTTGACCACAGTGGGAAGCATCACATTTAATAAAAGTCAGATGGAGCATATTATAATTAATTACCTCACCTATATACGTCAAGTGTTGTTCATCTGAGGTTGTGTTGTATTTTTGTTAAACACTTCATAAAAATCTTTTTTAATCTTTTTATATATATATATATATATATATATATAGATATATATATATATAGATAGAGATATATATATATAGAGATATATATATATATATAGATATATATAGTAATTATATATATATATATATATAGAATTAATATATATATATATATATATAATTAATATATATATATATATATATATATATATATATATATATATATATATATATATATATATATATATATATATATATATATATAAATCATGGCTTCAAAAGAGTAAACGTTCTTTTTCACGTGACTGTATCCTGTGATTAAAGCCCTCCTCAGTGTTTGATGTAGAGTAGTTTGAATATTTTGCAGCTGGAGAGTTTTTCATAATAATTTTTTTTTAATCAATGAATCACAAAAGTACACCAAGGCTTTTAAGGAAGTTATCACCCGGCCCAAGGTCGTCTACAATTTAAAATTAAAAAGTGCAGCCAAATTAATTTGTGCTCTTGTCTCTCTTGAGCATATTTACTCTAAATGTTGTTCCCAAATGTAATTGAACAATTCGCTTTTGTATTCTTTATTAATCAATAGAATACATAAATAGTGTTTTGTGCTTGCCCTCACACAAACTAGTGTCGTGGATATTGTTGTAAGACTTCGGTCCACATAATCTGTGTTATCTTTGAAGGAAAAACTCAGAGATGAGCATTATGTTGACATGTTGGTTATACACAGCCATACAGATTCCTTCGTAAACTTCCTACTGGCTCTCTTTGATCATCTTGTGCTTGATGAAGACCATCCGTCTCGCCTCTTCTTTTACTGCAGGTCATTTCCTGACCTGTAACATCAATCGTTCTGTCATCTTTTCATTCAACGCCGAATCCTATCTTCTTTTTAACCCTTGACCGCTGGAAAACTTTATTAGTGACGTGTGTGTGTGTGTGTGTGTTTGTGTTAACTCTTCCGAGTATTCGTTCTTAATTAACAGTAAGTAGACAGTGATTGGATTGTCTTCTGGGAAGTGTGGGTGTTTGAATGTCTGTGGATACAGTTAAAACTGTGACGTGTGATTTATGTCTCCTAAACACACTAACAGGACACTTTGCTTGGCCACTTTTTTTTTTTTTTTTTTCTTTTTTTTTTTCCTCTGAATAATTCCAGTCTGTGCTGCATATGCACAATCCCGCCGATTCCTGCGCTAAAAAACAATCAAACTGCCTTCCCTCTGCGCATCTGCTCTCTGAAATTCAAATCATTTAACACAAGCTCCTGCTCAGACCAGGGTTTTAATGATATGATTTGTGTGTGTTCACAGAGAAGAGACGCGACACTTCAGATGGTACGTTTTTCCACTGTTTTCTTTCAAAAATGATGATGGAATTTAGGATAATTCGGGTTTTTATGAGTTGTTTTTTGGGGGGGGGGGGTTCCCCCCATTCATTGTGGAAAATTTAAAGTTTACATAGCATTTCATATTTTACGCTATGTGACACGGAGAGGAAAATCAATGGAAAAGCTACACAGAAATGCCTGATCTGACAGTTCTTTTGTGGTGGAGTCTTGTTCGTCAGAGTGAAACTGGTCTGATCACTAAACAGATGGACTACATGTGTGGATATTCATTTTAATTTCTCTCTCTTCTTGACATGCAACACAACATGCACCACTTAGCTTTAGACAGCAGCTTGTAAAATGTTGGTAAGATTTTTTTTTTTTTTTTTTTTTATGACTATTTGTATATGCAGCCATACAGATGGGCTGCTTGTATCACAAATACGAGCTTTTTTTTTTTTTCTCCTCTGTCGCGTGGTCCTTAACTACACACTATAGTTCTGATTCTTGATGATTGGTCTTTGTTTACATAAAAGGTCAAGAAGCTGTAAAAAATGAAACCAAAATGGTTTATTTATAATAGAACATGGAAAGCATAAAAAGTTAAAAGTAACCACTTGACCATTTTGTGAAAAATATTAGCTTACTTGATGGCACCAACATGTCTCAAAATAAAAAAGGCATGGGCGACAAAAGGTTAGTTGTATCAAAAAGGAGCGTCTGGCGGAGCATCTTGAAACTAATTAGGTTAATGATCAGCTACATGATTTGGTATAAAAACAGCACTTTAGAGGGAGAGTTTTACAGAAGTAAAGATGGGAGGAAGTGCATCAATCTGCAGAATGTTCCACAGCTTAAAACTGAACACTTTGACTATCTTATTTGCCATAATTTATATTAAGAGTCAGAGAATCTGGAAACGTCTGTGAGCAAGAAACTAAACATGAGAGAGGCCATTGAGCTTTTTACCAGCACCCAGCTGAAACGCCTGAATCTCTGATGATACGGGAAACTTGTACATCTGGAAAGGAAGCATCAGCACTTAAAGCTTTTCAGCAACATCCTCCCGTTCGGCTGTCTTTTTGTCCAGGAAGGTCTCACGTTTCAGCAAGGTGTGGCTTTATTACGAAACTATGGCTTCATAGCAGAAGGCCGCAGATTCCTAAAATTCTTAACCTTAAATGACCTTAAAGCTCTGTATTCACCATGTGTCGTGCAATGTTACTTTTAGTTTCTGGCTTGGATGTTTTATGCAGGGGTTTAGTTTCTAAATGAGTTTATCGTCATGTAGCAATTAGTTCCTTTGCAGTGAAAGTCATCCTCTTTCACTCGCATTTCCTCTCTGCCTCCATCTGTCCTAGTCTCATTTCTCGTCACTCTGTCACATCTCTGTCACCGTCATCTCTGCTCTGATTCCTTTCTTTCTGTCCCGCTGCCTTTTCCAGCTCATCAGTGTCCTCGTCTGCCCTGCCCCCCCTGCTCTTCATTTAATCTGTGTCAGTTTTCCTCCTCCTCTTAGCTATTGCGTCGAATTTGTCGCTCTTGTTTCACCCCTCTGATTTGACGTGTTTTTATAAACCGCAGAGATTAATATGGGATTATGACATGGGTGGTTTTTAATGGTTACGTAAAGGTCAGCGCTAAATCCAGAATGATTTTCTGGGATTAGATATGTTTGTGTTCAGCAAGAAAGGGAGGAGTTAGTTGTCGTCATTGCTGGGTGAAAAAACGATCATAGCAAGCCAAATGTTTAGTCCAAGTGCAGAGCAGAGGAGGATGAATATACTTTATACTTTAGCTGCTTCCCGGCTGTTTTTGTCTGACTTTCGATTAGTAATAGCAGTGCTGGGCTACTGCTTCCCCAGCTGGTGGTAATCGCAGGTTGGGAGTTCTTAAGGGACCATCTTGCCTCTTAGGTTTTTATAAATCAGCAACGTCTTTTTTTATGAAAAAACTGGAAAAGAGGATTTCTTGTTTCTTGTGTTCTTCGCTGCATCCATATTCAGGATTTGTACATGTTCTCACGTTTGTCCTGCCAAGCCGTCAGCTACAATGATGTTTTGCACCACCTTTCTTTCGAGTCCTCCTGAAGATCTTAGTAGCGAGGCTGGCGGAGGAAGAGCAACAGGAGGCAGAGGTCTGGGCCCGTGCTGCCTTTCTTCGTTGCAATGCCTAGTTCTCCCTCAGGACGAACTGTACCCGCCTCTCTCCGACCGCACTGCTCGGCTCTCCATCTGCCCTGAAGAGCGAGCTTGCAGCTTGGTCGGTAACATGCTTCTTAATGTCAGTATGACCACCTGTGGAGCAGGAGATGGTGGGTGCATTTGGGACCGGGTGAGAAGGCGGCACGGTCGCTCAGCATCATCCTCACCCATCCAAACTCCTAAGAGCCCATGTAGAGAGAGTGTAAAAGGTGTGTGTGTGAGTATGGTTAGAGGTGATGTGATGCTTTAACATCACATCAACTCTAGTATAAACTATTTAAAAAGGAACAGCATAAAAATCAGTAACTGTGTTTGGCTGCATGTTCTTTCAAAGAGATACTGCTGGATCACCAGTGTTTACTTGTGAGGAGTCCTGCATTGTCTACATCTAGTCCAGGTCCAGGTTAGAAGAAAAGAGGGGAAATTGTTTCTTTTATTGTCACAAGTACAGAAGTCGGTATTCTACAGTATTTCAGTTAAATCTTGGTCTAAGACCTGTTGGGTTCCAGAGATGTTAGTTTTGCATTGCCAACTTCATGTTAGGACTTTTATTGTAATTCTACCCCATCATTTTGTGCATTTTGTTTCATGCTTAAATGAATAATGATATAGGCAGATGATGCTTCATCTGGAAAAGCAAATCCACCTAAGTGGTGAAAGATTGTTTGTTTTTAATAAAAATTTGTGCAAGTCTGTAACGAACCAGAGAACTTGTATGTTTTGATAAAATGTTCATTTTGGACTTTGGGTTTGTATCAAGATTTAGTTAAAATAATTTATTATTTAATATGTTGGTTACAGCAAACTTTAATCTTTGTCTTCTAAACAATAAATTCAAATAACACATTCAGGCCTCTCCGTCCCACATGGTCTGAGAGTGTCAATAAATAATCTATTTTATCATTGTTGACCCTGAAAACTCCTGTTCTTGGATTTTTATTTGGAGTCAGGATTATATTTCACGTAGGATGCCTTTTCTTTATTTTAATAAAATAGTCCACAACAGCATATGCTGAGATCTGACATGTGACGTTGGTACTTTTGTCGATCATCTTCCAGGACCTACGTTGCCCATGGCTACAATTGACATCAAGAACCCGGAGATCAACAGTGTCCAGCGTTACCAGAACAACTCTCAGGTGAACAACATTGTGCACTCTTCCTTTCCCAGGAGGGAAAAAAAGAGCAAAGGGAAGAAGAAGAAGTTGACCAAGGCAGACATCGGCACACCGAGCAACTTTCAGTAAGTTGGTTGATTTCTTTGAGGTGATAAACACTGACCAAACCTCTGTAGCAGATCATCAAAATTGTGTATTTGTCCATATATCTGTTGGAAGGCAACATCTGTGCAGCTCTGATGCTCTCTCCTAATATCTGGCAGATGGTTTACAATACGTTTGGCCACTAATGCAGGCAGATTCCTTCAGCTGCAAGATGTTTGTTTTCCCACATGTCATCTACACTGATTCAAATACCTACTTTAAATTTTTTTGGGGTCAAATGTGGGCTTGTACCAGGCAACCATAACAGTCAATTTCTTCTTTGTGAGATGTTCTTTTATGGATTTATTTTTAAGATGAAAATCCTCCTGAAATATCTGTTTCTTGTCCAGCTTCACCTTTTTGCAAGATGACCGTGCATTATCTTCACAACTCTTTGATACACTATATGGCCAAAAGTATTGGCTCACCTGCCTTGACTCACATATGAACTTAAGTGACCTCCCATTCCTGATACATAGGGTTCATTATGACGTCGGTCCTACCTTTTGCAGCTATAACAGCTTCAACTCTTCTGGGAAGTCTGTCCACAAGGTTTAGGAGAGTGTTTATGGGAATTTCTGACCATTCTCCCAGAAGCGCATTTGTGAGGTCACACTGATGTTGGACCAGAAGGTCTGACTCTGTCTCCGCTCTAATTCATCCCAAAGGTGTTCTCTCGGGTTGAGGACAAGACTCTGTGCAGGCCAGTCAAGTTCATCCACACCAGACTGTCATCCAGGTCTTTATGGACCTGCTTTGTGCACTGGTGCACAGTCATGTTGGAAGAGGAAGGGGTCAGCTCCAAACTGTTCCCAGAAAGTTGGGAGCATGGAATTGTCCAAAACGTCTTGGTATGCTGAAGCATTCAGAGTTCCTGTCACTGGAACTAAGGGGCCAAATCCAGCTCCTGAAAACAACCCCACACCATAATCCTCCCTCTACCAAACTTTACACTTGGCACAATGGAGTCAGACAAGTATGTTCTCCTGGCAACCTCCAAACCCAGACTGGTCTGTCAGGTTGCCAGATGGAGAAGCGCCATTCGTTCCTCCAGAGAACTACTGCTCCAGAGTCTAGTGGTGGCATAATTTACACCACTGCATCGACGCTTTGCATTGCACTTGGTGATGTATGTCTTGGATGCAGCTGCTCGGTCATGGAAACCCATTCCATGAAGCTCTTTGTGCACTGTTCTTGAGCTAATCTGAAGGCCACATGAAGTTTGGAGGTCTGTAGCAACTGATGAGCCTCAGCATCCCCTGACCCCGCTCTGTCAGTTTACGTGACCTACCACTTCGTGGCTGAGTTGCTGCTGTTCCCGAACACTTCCATGTTTTTATAATACTGCTGACAGTTGACCGTGGAATATTTAGGAGCCAGGAAATTTCAGGACTGGATTTGTTGCACAGGTGGCATCCTATCACACTTCCACGCTGGAATTCACTGAGCTCCTGAGAAGTGACCTGTTCTTTCACAAATAGTTCTACAAACAGTCTGCATGCTGAGGTGCTTGATTTTATACACCTGTGGCCATGGAAGTGGTTGGAACACCTGATTCTGATTATTTGGATGGGTGAGCGAATACTTTTGGTAATATCGTGTATGTTGTAGAATTTGTAATTTAATCAATGATTTGATGAGACGATTACAGTCCACAGTCCAAAGATGATATTCCAGAGGGTCTCATCTTTAGCTGTATATTTTCATTGGCAGACTTTGCTTTGTTTTGAGCAAAGGCTGCGTGCAGTCTGTTTTTGATTGTAGAGAAACGCACTTAAACGCTGACGACTGCAGTTGGCAGCAGTCGTGGGTTGAAATGCTGAACTTCTTGGAGACGCCTTTGTAGATCAGATAGCTGTTGAATTGGCTGTTAGGAAATCTAAAACCTTTTGTAGATACTTTTGCTGCCTCTAGAGTTTGTTTTAAATCCCCGTGCAGACTCGTGCATACTTTCTTTTCTTTTTTTTTCCCCCTGAAAAGTCTTAGTAAGCACTTTAGTTCTTAACATAATGACATCACTCGCTTAAAATAGCAATGAGAACCGCAGATTGTAGAAATTACTGAGTTAAACCAGATGTTCACTTGTTGCTCCCTGAATAGAATCTAATTTACACCAAAACTGGAAGACCACAGAAATGTGCCTGTATTTGTTTGATTTCTTGATATTTTACCACATGACTTGTAAATTATCTGTCTATCCATCCATCCATCCATCTATCTATCATCTATAACTGCTTATTTGTATTTCGGGTCATGGGGGTCTGCTGGGGCAGAAAGCAGGGGTTCACCCTGACCAGCTCCTGACTTTTTTTTTTTTTTTTTTTTTTTTTTTTTTTTTTTAACTTCCAGTAAAGAGCATCATTGTTGACTCTGCAGAAATGTTTTCCTTCGCCTCTGTTTTTCTCCACAACCTCTTTTGGGTGTCACGAAGAAAAGCTACAGCAATAAAGCATTCTGCATTATTTTTCAGGACATGAGGCTCAAACACTTGAACAAAAAAAAAAAAAACAAAACAAAAAACTACAGACACTGTAGATAATAATGTCTGAGGGGGAGGGAGGGGGGCGGCATTAAGGTGCGGAAAGCACTCTGTTTATGTAATGGAAGCTTTGTATTTATGCAATCTGTTGAATTCCTTTTGAAAGGCAGATCTACAGCCAAATAAACTCCCGGGGGATCGTAGCAGTTATGTGACTTCAAACAAGTGATACCTGTATGTTTCTGACTCTAAACTAATAAGATTGATGTTGTGACGTGTTGCATAAAAGCTCCAGGGTGCTCGATCAGATGTGAAGCTGCATTCATGCCATCAGATTACATAAAGCGTGCATGTCTGAAAGGGGTTTTAGTGTGATGTTAATCATGTAGCATGTCAGTGGCAGGTCTGTGGCTCATCTGGGTTGGAAGCTTTTGTTCTTCTCATGTTTACAGTAAACGGCTGGTTGAGCTCGTGTCTTTTAGCATCCTCTACTTTCACAGCTCTCAACCTTTTTTTGTTTTTGCTTTTCTTCACAGACACATTGGCCATGTGGGCTGGGACCCGAACACAGGCTTCGACGTAAGCAGCAGCATTGTTCCTGTAACCATCATGTTCGTGTGACGTTGTTTGCATGCACATATCTGCACAAATTGAACTACGCAACGTCGTTCTTCTTAAAACGTGGCTCATCTGTCTGACAGTCAGGCATCGCTTTTTCAGACAGATGCTCTGAAATTGAATATGAGCTCCGGTGTATTACGCTGAGCTGCTTGCCGAAGTCGTAGGGAGCATTGCACAAGGAGATTTTGGAGCGACTAAAATGAAACCTGCATCTCCATAATCCATGGCCTCATTCCCAAATAGCATAACCAGTAATAATGCTGGATTCTGGATTTGAGATCATGCAGGTCAGAAGGCTTATTGAGTCTGCAGATGAAAATTAAGTACACATGAGTTTAGGTTTGTGTGCTGGATGCTTTCAAGGCCCCGGATCGATTTTTAACAGATGATGTCAGTCAAACTAAGCTTGCTCATCTCTTTGCACTTCATGAAACAGCAATATTTAAACCCATTTTTACCTACAACATGTTTAGTTTAGATCAATATGGACTTTTTAAGTAGGAGAAAATAACTTCTGTTTTTTTTTTTTAAGAGCTGATCCAAGTTTACCTGATTTTCTTCAAAAAGCTTTAAGATTGCCAGAAGCTTGTTGAACACAGAACCAATCATAAAGATTCACACAGATTCTGAAAACGTGGACCCACATTAGTATTCGTAGGCTCAGGTTTTTCGCTTATTAACTCAACTTGCAGGATGACAGTGCAGTAAAGAAGACAGCCGACTGAAAACCGTTATTCCAAACTCCACCAGGAGGTGGCAGCAGAGCAGCTGATTAGAGCGACGTGGTTACAAACGTCTCAACAACACAGATTACAGGATGTTTGCTTTCAACTTCTGATGGAATCAAACCCAGCTTCAGACAGATTAATCCTTCTTTTTTAAGAAGGCCTGTTGTCCGCGCAGAACCAAACTCACGCACAGGATTGACTACGGAGACGCAGCATCATAAATATAAACGATGTGAATCAAGCGTGAGAGGAGACTGAGAATTAAAGAGGCTGGTATTGTTTGTATTGAGCAACCATCGTGATTCATACCAGCTGGCGTTTTATTACAAATCAGTCATGAGAATATTATTTTAAAAAGAAAAGTCCAAAGGGAATTAAAATAATGGCTTTAATTGGGCACTATATTTATGAAGGATGATGGATATAATTGTTTACCGGGTCCCTAATACGCACTAATGGAATTTGGTTACTTCATTTTTGTATTGTATATTTATAGTTTATTATTTCACATATTTCCAAGTCATGGGTAAAATGTGATGTTCTATTTTCTCCAGTTAAACAACTTGGACCCTGAGCTGAAGCACCTGTTTGATATGTGCGGCATCTCCGAGGCTCAGCTGAAGGATAAGGAGACCTCCAAGGTGATCTATGATTTCATTGAGAAGAAAGGAGGCGTGGAGGCTGTCAAAAATGAGCTACGGAGGCAAGGTGAGGCAGTCCCGCTGTGGAAATGCTGCTACGGAAGTACGAAAATTAACTGACTTCAGGAAACTGTAAAAAAAAAAAAAAAAAAAAAAAGTATCTTCTGTTGAATGTGATGTAAATGTGTGATTTCACAGGATTTCTGTCATGTCACAACTGCGTTTAATGGTCTGATTGTCATTAAAGACAATCTATTTTATCCCCAGGTCCGCCCAGGTGGAGCGGTAGGTTGTTGTGCATGACCTGCAGTGGAAGCCTACGACGGTGCATGTAGAGTCATACTGCGAATTCAACCTGTGTCAGATCTTTTCCGAAACTTCACTTCATGTTTCGCACTTGTAATACTTGGATGTCCTGTCATCACCTGGCTCTGAGCCAGCTGGAGACTACCAGGCTGTTCTGTCACGTTGGACAGATTTCCTTTTGTGCAGTGATACTTTTTGTTTTTGTTTATTACTGTACATCTTCTTTCCAAGCCGTACGAAAAGCTTAGCAACATTCTTAAACTTCAGGTCCGTCATATTTTAAACCCTCTGCACGTGAATTGGCTCTTTTGACGCCAGCATTTAGTCTTTAGCAGCAAAAATGTGGACTTGAAAAGCATGTTTTCTTGGAATAAATTCTAGGAATTGAGTTTGAGGTGCAGCTGCAACCTGCTAATGTGTTTATTTCAAGGTTGCTTCCATCAATTTAACAGTTTTTCTACTGTTATTAACACGAGTTGCAGGTGAGAAGGCTGCCCCCTGTAGCTCAACTTTTTAATTGCATGGCTTGGCACAAGCAGGATTTGCAGGACTGATGAGCATTGTGGAATAATCATCCAGATGTTTCAGCCGTACGTTTATGAACGTGATAAAGACGGTGGGATGTGAAACGTGTCTGAAGTCACCTCTGGATGTTTGTCGATGCTCCACTGTGAAATGTCACTGATTTAGACATGACAGGTTATGATTTATTTATTTTTTTCTTTTCTTCCAGCTCCTCCACCACCTCCATCCAGAGGCGGCCCCCCTCCTCCACCACCACCACCACACCACAGTTCAGCCCCTCCTCCCCCTCCTCCTGCCCGAGGGAGAGGCGTCCCACCTCCTCCCCCCTCCAGAGCTCCGGTCTCTGCACCCCCACCTCCCCCTCCATCCCGAATGGGGATGTCCGCTCCACCGCCTCCTCCACCCAGCCGAGGCTCTCTCCCGCCTCCCCCTCCGCCAGCTCACGCCTCCATTCCCATGGCCCCGCCCCCCCCTCCTCCTCCCCCCTCATCCTCAATTTCATCCAGTACTGGCGCGCCTCCTCCACCGCCGCCTCCTCCCCCACCTCCCGGCCCTCCACCCCCTGCTCCTCCGCTCTCCACGGAGGCTAACGGAGGGGACGGCAGCGTACCTGGTGTCGGGGGCAAGTCGGCACTGCTGAGTCAGATCAGAGAGGGAACCCAGCTGAAGAAGGTGGAGCAGAAAGAGAGGCCGGTGTCTAGCACGGGTCGGGACGCACTTCTGGACCAAATCAGACAAGGAATCCAACTTAAGTCTGTGAGTAGTCGTCCTTCATACACTGGATCTCCCCATCAGCACCGGGTCCGGGTGCCTCCTGTACTGAACTGTGCTGCTCGTTTCTCATGTTTACAGAGGGAAGACAACACAGAACCAGCACCTGCCACCCCAACACCCTCAGCAGGCATCGTTGGAGCGCTGATGGAGGTGATGCAGAAAAGGAGCAAAGCTATTCACTCTTCAGGTAATATTCAAATCATCACAATAATTCAATTATACTTTTATGCGTGAAGCATTTTTATGGATGTGTCTTCTCCACAGATGAGGACGATGACGATGACGACGATGAGGACTTTGAGGATGACGATGAATGGGATGACTAGCGAGTTTCCTCTCCTCCCTGACCCCTTGATGATCATGACACTAAAAATTGTTCTTGTCCTTCTAAAAAGAAATTGTTGATTTCAAGGTTATAAATGTAAATGTTCTATCGGTTTGCTGTATATTTTTGTTGCCTTTATGCTTTTTTTTTTTTTTTTTTTTTTTTTTTTTTATTAATCTGTGCAATACCTCATTTAATCTGTAAATGTTTGTCTTTCTAATCTTTATCTGTCAGCCTCATCTCTGTCTCTTGGTAACAGTTCTGGTTTAAACAATCCTTGTTCAAACTCATTGTTCTTCCCTAATTTCTCTTTCGCCCCGTATTCTTCTCTTTCTCGTCTTTCTGCCGCCAACAGTCGATCACCTCCACGAGTGATTCATCCTTCTCTGATTTCATCTGCCTTTTATTCCACATTATTCCGTACTGTCCCTCTGTCACTCTCCCACATTCCCAGTCCCCAGATTAATGTGCAATTTTCAATTACTTTTGAAAATTTGAGCTGAATGTCTTTTTCTTTTTTTTCTGTTCTTTCATTTATCTTTTGGTCAGTGATTTTAACGAGAGGGCTTACAAGACATCAGGAGGAATTGCCACAAACTTTTGAGTTATTGTATCATTGTTTGTTAGGAGGGGAAAAAGAAATATTTTCATACCCAACTGCTCTGTAGTTTATTCAAATGATACTAGTTTAGTGCTCATATTTTCTTAAAACTGAGGAGAAAATGCTCTTTTTGGAATATTTAGCTTCATTTGCTGTGGACTGTAAATTTGCTGCAGAGTTTTGAGTCTTGTTATATTTTTGCACAGATCGAAAGAGGAGACTCGCTGCATGAAAATAAGACATTTCCAGTCTGTGTCGAAACAAAACGTGCATATGCTTTAAATAATGAGACGGAAAGGACTCGGACGTGAGCCGTTAACATATCACACTACACAGTAACGGAGGCGGCCCGCAGTGTTACGGGCGCCTGTCGGTTTTGTACTCGTTTTTGTTTTCTGTCACACTACAGATTCAAATGAATTTGTGCTTGTATTTCTGTTTCTCTCCTTTTTTTTTTTTTCTTTTTTTTTTTTAAAGTAGCAAGCAGAGTATTAATGAATGCCTGTTTGTTGTAATCAGCTCATTCATCATGTAAAGCTTGAGGAATAAAGACATTTTAGTTTTACACACCTGATGCTTCTAATGGGTCCGTGCAAAGTTACAAAAACGGCAAATGTGCAGCGGCTCTCCAGCTGCTGTCCAGATCGAATACAACATAAGTTTGTTTCTTAATCACTAGTCATTGGAGAGATGTTACACTAGGAATCAGAGGTGTTAAGTTGCACGCAGTATAAACGGTGATATTACAAAAAGTAGTTGGAATTCTCCATTTGAGAGATCTTGTCACCAAGAACGGTGATTTTAATTTCCATAACATCAGTTTATTCAGTGATTTTAAAATGTAAAGCAGAACTAAGGACTTTATATCAGTTTTGATTTTGTTTGAATTAATGTTCAACATCTTCACTGTCATCTTTTGTCCTTTTATCAGGGAAAAAAACCCAGCTAAAGTAACTTGATGGGTCCCGGTCGTCTTGGCAACAGCTGCCTGCTGTGGTTCAGGTGTTAGCGCTGTGTCACATCATCAACAATGACACAAGCTCGTAAAGCTGCGACGAACTTCGTGGCAGAGGTGACTCGAGAAGATAATGATGGGAAAGAAAATGAGAACGTGGCCAAACCAGTACGAAAGTGTCTTAACCTCCCGACCTGTAGGGGTCCCAGTGAGCTAAACAGGACAAAAGCTCAGCTGTGTTGCCGGATAACCAACGTGGTTTGTGTTTGCAGAGCCCCAGTGTGGTAAAACTACACAGTCCGACTTCAAACTGTCTTTTCTTGGCTTTTCCAGAGCCGTGCTCCTACAAAAGCTGATTTTATACAGGAATTGCCTGACATCTGTCAAGTTTAATGAAATTCAAGCAACTAACTTACTGCAGGTGAACAAATGGCTCTAAAAGCATAAAAGCTGCTGCTTTTTTTTTTTTTTTTTTTTTTTTTTTTTTTTTTTGACCAAACTAAGCATTCTGTCTCTTGAGCTAAATTTTGTGTAGTTTTAAACGATCCCCCACAGTTGGATGGTGAAGAGTAAACTTTGACTTAATTTTTCAGCAAACAGTTATTATGTGCGTTTCCAAAGTTTTTAGAGACAAAGTGCAACCTGCTTGTTATAAAACAGCAGTGTTTTCAAATACTAAGCTACTTCTGAGGAATTAATTGGCCCTGTGTTTCTGTTATTAATTATTATTATTATTAATAAGCTCTGAAGGTAACATCGAGGCTGCAGGCGCCGTCTGGCCATTTAATGAACTCTTACGTTGTCCAATCCAAATAAAGATTGGTCTTTGCAAATAATTTTTTATTTTATTTTTACCTTACCGTAAACATAATTATGCTTTGGTTTGTTTGTTTTTTTGTACATTTCCGTAATGAAATGATAAATGCAAGATTCAGTATCACTATACCTGCTGCAACGGTTTCATCCAGTAAACAGATTTAAGGGCTGTATTTTTCTTTGTCTGGCACACAGTTGTCACTTCTACCTAAGCAGCAAACAACGCGTGCAAAGACGGTCCTGACTGTTTATTTTTATTCAAAAATAGAAATGCACAGTCCTCCTTTGTGGATGAGGAGAAACCAGACAAACTGTATGAAAAGCAAAACAAGAAGAACTAATAATCGACCTGTGAATAATTTTAGAAGTCGCTGCAAAGGTTGCCTCAGTAATGACCAAGACAATTCACAGCAAGGTCCTTTTATTTTTAGTCGATGTCCACATCCGCTGGCCCTGTTCGGAGCTCATGAAGGGGATTAGAGCAGGTATGGTACTTTCCACTAGAGTGGCATTAAACTGCTCCCAAAGAGACGATCCCGCTGGCAGGAAGGCAAAAGCTTTTATATAATCAGCAGCACCGCCACATTTTTATTTGTTTTGATGTGAAATATAAAGCTGATTAATGAAGACAATCAGATTACATAATTTGTACTGCACAACTGCTATTTATTTATTTATTTTGTAGGGATTTCTGCAAGGTAATGAACGTAGAATGTCCTAATGTGTGTCGTTAACTCTACAT
Source organism: Xenentodon cancila (assembly GCA_014839995.1). Taxonomy (NCBI): domain Eukaryota; kingdom Metazoa; phylum Chordata; class Actinopteri; order Beloniformes; family Belonidae; genus Xenentodon; species Xenentodon cancila. Next base: position 10,759,283 of record CM026219.1, on the reverse strand, counting down.
TTATGAGAAACGGACGGATGAGATGCTGTGCAGGATCACAACAGAATGCACATCTTTGTGAACCCCATAACCAAAGCTGCTGTCCCATGAAATATTACAAGAGAATGTTTTTAATACATAAATGTTCTTTGTTGTATATAATGCCAGCAAAAATCATTGAAAAGACTTGGGGCTGGTCTAAAAAAAACAGTTAGATGATGTATTTAAGAAAAAGACACCAGCTGGAACACACTCTTGGATCAAATGGGAGAAAGTTTATGTGATTAAATGATTTAAAACGTTAAACCAAGAGGCTTAGTTTAACCATTTGTACTCAGAAGTCGGAATTTTAACTGGAACAATCTCTTAAGTCTAAATTCCAATTTGGAAAGTCGTGTAAATCTCACCTACTCCGACTTCAGAGCCCAGCATCACTGCAACTTGGATCAACTACAACAGTTGGTGAAAATATTTTGCATCCACAAATGCAACTTAACTTAAAACTCAGATAAAATAAAACGTGGAACGATCGGGTACGGTCTTGATCTTTTCGAATCCCATATTGCATTGTGCATGTACCACAACAGGCACCAGTCTGTAGCCCAGACGTTCCACCACTGGAACAAATATGAACTGGCTTCATACACGATCATACATGTACTCCCCAAGGGACTTAAAAGCTGTCTGGTGATCTTAACAGCCGCAGGGATCCTGCGTGATTTATTACTTACTGGACATTTTTCTTTGTGTGGTTCAGAGAATGGTGTTAAATTTCTTTATGGCGCAATAAAACAGCTGAGCATTCACAGAATAATATCTTGAATTCCATATAAGGGGGGACGTAGAGACCACTCGGAGTGCACATACCACAGGAAGTCCGCTTTTCATGGATGAATATTAAAGACGGATCCCCTTCTTGACACTGTAACTGATGTGACAAAGTGCTGTACAGAGGAAGTTGTGGACTTGGGACGCTTGGCAAAAGGAATGCATTGTACACCCAGAGCCGCTGCGCTTTGGAATGCCATTGACTAGTTTTCAGCAGACCTTCAACGGCGGCCTTCCAGATCCTTTACAAGTTCATGGCTGGCTTCTTTCTTCAGGGTTCATTTTTCATGCAACAGTCTCCTCTGACAAAAAAAAAAACAACAACAAAAAAAAACCCAAACAAACACTTTTTGTGTATTTTCAGTCACCAAAATCTTCAACTCTAAATACTTATATTGTGTTTTATCCATATCTTTACAGAGCGGTTAACTAAAACCGTATATTTATTTATACAGGTTTTTATAATTGGCAGATTTATGATCATATTTCATGGTTTGTTTATTTAAGAAGGTTGTACTTGGTTTTTTTTTTTGTAAACGTGTTATCTAACTTGCTTTAATTATCACTAACGCCACCCTTGAGACACTGACTGTCGTCTTTGAACAGCTGCGCTGTAAATTTAGAAGATGGAGAAGCCTTCAAAGACAAATGAAAGCAAGACCAGGATAAAGATGCCAATAGCGGCTCGCGTCTTCCAGCCCCACTGGCTGTCCCCTCCCTTCCTCTGCTCTTTCTCTCTTCCTCCTGACATTTTGCTTCTCTCTGCATGGCTCATAGACTCTTTCAGTCAATATCCACGTCTCATTTCTGTATGTTCTCCATAAAACAGGCTTGAGCAACATGTTTCCAGCACCACCACTGTGGATACACAGTTAAGTTCAACACTATTTGATGTCCCCACATTCAAAGTCTGAGGAACCATGGCAGAGAAATTGTTTACGTTTTTTCACCATCCAGTTGAGTGGAATATGTTGGAGGATCACCAAGACAAAAACCAAAGAAAAAGCCCCTGGTGACGGATGAATGAAGAGGTCGGTCTGCTAGGTGCGTGGCCCAACAGTTTTACAGCAGAAACTGCACTCTTAAAAAAAAAACAAAAAAAAAAACCCTTAAACATCCAATGCCTTTGTCTTCTTAATTGCAATAATTTGCAATTGAATTTTTAATGGAAACATCAGGGGTTCCTTCGTCACAAACTCACTGTTTCGCTTTTGTTTTACAAAAAAGTGTTGAAGGAAATCCTCCTTGTGTCAGCGAGCACGGACGTTCTGTTGAAGATGTTGAAGAGCCATAAGGAACCAAGCTTTCAACTATACATTTAAGTTTATGGCTGCTGTGATTTAATGTGGTTGGGCATCAACTATGGTGTTTCTGTTGAACTCCAGTTGAGTTTCAGAAAAACAGCATTAAACTATAATGGCTCGGTAAGTGATGTCTGGATGAATGTGACAAAAAGAGTTCTGGGTTCAAATTTACACAGTTACACAGTTACCCTACCTTTAAGAAGTTAGGTGACTTACTCGTGTGTTCTTGAGCTGAATTGTGTTAATTAAAGTAACCGCATTTCACAGACCTCAGTTTCATTGAAACGTCTTTCTGCTGCCCTCAGATATGACTTCCCATCATTAATCTCCCGAGAAGCATCACACCAAGTTATTATACAGAATATTTATTGCACATGGAGCCAATCCTAGATGTGAAAAGCAAAGTAAACCCTGGTCTGGTCTTAAAAAAACACACACACCATCACTAAATATGAAACGACTCTGAAAATCCTTATGGACCTTGCAAATGGATTTTGAATTATTGATGTAAATGTCACTTGCACCCACATCGTAGTAGTCGTTTGCTTCTCATAATATGGGATTTTGCTGCACAATTTATAATGCAATATTAAAGTAAATGTAATTACGGTAATACAAATAGTTTGAGGTTTGATAAAAGAAAGAAAAATCATTGATTTTCTTCAACAAAGTTTCTATTTGTGTTGGCTTATGTCATCTTTAACAACTGACAACTCAGGCCTTGATGCTGGAAACTTTTTTTGTTGTCTCAGTGAGGGTTTTTTCTATATTATCTTATAAATTGTGAGTTGTTGACAGCGTGCAGGAGCGCTGCATCAAGACACGGTGACTGGAGTGGGTGTGTTGTGGGAATGTGCATCAGTGGCACTTCACCAGCGAGCTGACTCACTGATTTAAAAAATAAAATAAAATAACGTGTGCTTCCTCTACTTCTCAGTAACAGCTTGACCACTTTTTCTCCAGTGAATCTAGTCCTCTAATTAAACAAAGACAGAGAAACAGTCCTTCTCTTTGCACAAGACTTATTGTAAACAGCAAATGATTATATTTAGAAATGAACGAAGTTCAGCCAGCAACGGAGCATATTTACAGTCATCAGGACAACAGAGGTTTATAAAACTCACCAGTAAACTTGGCAATCAACTCATTTCAATATTAGAATACAAATGCAATTTTAGTATGAATAAATACTTTTTAAAAAAAGTTAAAAATGTAACACCATCATTACAGTGCAAATTGCTAGTATATTTTCTTTAAATAAGAGTAAGAATTCCTTTTTGCCTCCTTAGAAAAATCCACAAATTCACCTTTCATGCTTCACTTCCTTCACTGTTGGTCGTTCCCTCGTCGTCAGCTGACCTCTCTCATCTCGCTCGGTTTATTGTAGGTATTGTGGAATTTCCACCTGAAAAAGGACAAGGATATGTCAGATGTAAATGACAGGGAAGTTAGAAATGAGACAAATGGCTTTAACGAGCTTGTTTCCAGCCACGTTAACGCCGTATTCTGTCAAGTCCGTCCTTATCGAAGCCCCAGCGAGCACTTTCTATAAATACCTGCTCCGAGCGGCTGGAATTCAACAGCTATGGCTGTGGGAGGGTGGGGTGGGGTGGGGGGGGGCTGTTATCAGGGGGGCAGAGGCGATTTTCCACAACAATGTAATGAGCTGTGCAGCGGCGGTAAGAAGGGTAACACTTATCTCTCCACTTACAGATAAAATAACACCAAAAGTGAGTCCCTTTACTGTTATGACTTGTCATATCATCTTTGTTTTATCCTCGTCTTCTCTAACATCAGTTTGCAATCCCCTGCACAGTGAAAGCACAACGCTTCGTTATCCTGGCTGACCTTGTGTTTGGCGTCATTCTCTGTCCTTTTTCTGGCTGTGAAAGCATTGTGATCATACCCCGGTGAAGGCTGGTGGCAAACGGCCCGCGAGCCGCTAGAGACAGAACATACCACATCAGCCACCGAGATGACTCAGACGCCGTTGACTCTGTGTCATCGTCGTCTAAATTAAACTCCCCACTTGTCCAGATTGCTTTTGGAGAGATTCTGCAATTTTATATCAAGTACTGTCTGCGTGTTTTTCTTCTCTGTAGTGTTTTTTTTTTTTAATAATAGAGCACAAAGGAGGGGTATTTTTCAAAGTTTTACACTCGTTCCCGGAGAAGCCCATCCCTCACCCGTCTCAGGCTGCGGATGTTGCTGCTTCGAATGGACTCCATCAGTTGATCGTGGGCTGACCTCATTGGCGTGGACGGCCGGCTGCCCTCGTCCCCTCTCCTGTCCACCAACACAGGCCTAAGAGCGTTCTTGAGCTCCTTCAGGATGCAGCTCGTCTCGTCCTTCCCTGGTCGCTTCTCCTTCCCCTTCTTGCCCTTCTTCCCTTTTGTTTTGGCCGTCTTTTTGCTGCTGGCCTCATGGGCCTTGATGACCTCTGCAATCATCCTTGTAGGTTTCTTTTTCTCCTCCCACTGCGGGAGAGGTGGAGGTGGAGGTGGGGGAGGGGGAGGCGGTGGTGGGGGCGGAGGATGAGGAGGCGGTGGAGCAGGGGGAGTCTGTTTTCTAGCTGAGTCGCTTCGAGGCAGTTTGGGTGAGGACCAAGGCGAGGCCCTGGGTGAGTTGTAAGGTGAGGAGCTGGGCGTTCCTCTCTGCAGAAAAAAAAGGCAAAGACATGAATAAGTAGAAAAGGCTACATTTTGGCTGGAAATCGCAAATATAAAAGGATTATCATAGATAAGTACTCAAGGACTGGTAAATTATTACCCAGTAATGTGCATGCACAAATACATTATTATAAGGTAACTCATTCATAATATGTCCATGTATCCATCCATTATATATTATATATTCTTCCACTTATCTGGGACCAGGAAGTGGGAGCCACAGTTTTCCCAGAGATCTCCAAACCTTCCTCTCCTTAGGCTCCTATGTCTACTAGAAGGACACCGAGGTGTTTCCAAGCCTATGTCAATTTGTCATCTCTCCAGTGAGTCCTGGGTCTGTCCTGAATCCTCCTGCTGTTGTTTCAGATAGTCGTCGAAATATATAAGTTATATAAGGTATTGACTTCACAGTTCCAAATTATCCCAAGACGGGAATGCAATGAATGCCTCCCGAGCATTGCCGTCTAATCATTTTCAATAGGGTGATGTTAACCCTTGCCGAACTAAAGTGTGACTTCCATACGTCAAAGAGGGAACGTTGTGTCTGTCAAAACTTGAAAAAATTTGTAACTTTAACGAGAGTGTTAGCAGATCGAATTTAAGATACACAGCTTTCTGTGTAGGGAGCATGAAGGAATTTGATTGACTGTTGATGGTTTGACAAAAGCGTGTCAGAAGCACCATCCGCTGAGCGATGCTGCTGTGTGAGCCTATGGTAAGTCTGGCTCTGCTGGTGGTCTCTTCCTGTTAAAACGTAGTTACTGATCCCCACTGTCACCGCTTGCTTTCTAGTAATGGTTAACCAGCAGTTGCTTTCTTGTCCCTCCATCATTAGTTTCCTGCTTACATCAAGTTGAACTGTTAAAAGTGAGTTTGAGAAAGTTTTCCTTTACGCTGTACTATCTGTACTATCGGTTGTAATCTCTTTTGAACAATCCAGATGCATTTGACTTTTTGTCAATGAAATAATGAAGGAAATCAAAAAGGGTGTGAAGCGCAACTGCCGATTAAAGATTAAATGGTCCCGGTGAACAAAGCAAAGCGGCAAACCAGCGCAGAGGTTCGAGGGTTAACAGCTCCATCTTGCGCCCCCTGTTGGCCCTGCTGCTGCCGCTGCTCCTGCAGCCGTTTCTGCCTCCGGCGGTCCTGGTTCCTGGTGAGGATCCCTGTCATGCTCATTCTGGGACCAGGGAGGTTGAACTGGTAACCCAGTTTGATCAAAGTGTAGTTTTCCCTCAGAATCTTCACCATCTCCATTTCTACCTGTGAGAGATTGCGGTAGAGATGTACAGTTGCTGTCATGGTTACGCAAGAGAACCACAGAAGAGTTTAATGGGCCGAAACCGACCTGTCCTCCACACATGTGCCTCTGGTTGTGGAACCGAAGCTCAGTCAAAGTGTTGTTTCCTGGTAGCGCTTGGACCAGTGCCATCACACCTTTCCCAGTCACATAGTTGGACTCGATGTTCAGACTGATGATGGAGGAATTCTCCTTCAACATCTTCGCAATGGCCAGAGCCACGGGGTCGTCGGCCCGCGTGTTCGCGAGGCTGAAGACCTGCACGTGTGTGTTGGTCGTCAGGGCTTCAGCGAATCGGATCAGAGTTTCCTGAGACGTAAATTAGGACATCTAGACTTTACAAGGAGCTTATGAACATTCTTATATTTTAAGGATAGAAAAAAATCATTCAAATAAGTGCCACGATGATACTTCTTAATACTTGCAGAGCTTTAACGATAAAATCGTCCTTGTTAACTGCACAATCCTCCGAGCACTACGGTAAGATCAGGAGATGCTGATAAAAGGGCTCAGACATTATGTATAGCTAAAATTAGACTAATTTAAACATTATTATGCCTGGAGATCAAATGAATCCTCTAGCTGTTAGATGAGAACACATTTCATTTAGTCATCGCAAGAGGTGTTTGCTCTAAATGTGTAACTTTCCTTACGTAACCATGGCAGGACGTCTGCTTCTAAAAATAAGCTGTCGTACAGTAAAATGTTACTCAACTATTTCAGAGGAGGAAGTTTTGAAACTTTTGCTTGTTTTTTTAATTTTGTTTTTTTTATTAATGCAATTGAACTAATCAGTCGCGTTGCTGATGTGTTTTAATCGGACTTATTTGGAAATAGTTGAACTGTAGTTTTGAAGTGCCTTGAGATGGCCTTTGTCTCAATTTAGCACTATAAAAACAAATAAAGCTGAATTGAATGTGTTTGCGGTGAGCTGCTACCAACTGGTTTAAGATTGTCTTCAGAGGGAATTCAAACGTATGTATAATTAGAAATTTACTTTATATCTCACTCAAATGTTTTAATGGTAAAATCCTAGATCAAGTCGGGGTAATCTATTGGTGCTTTATACTTCTAATGCCCCTTTAAACCACCACATTCCACCTTCAGAGCAGTTGAAGTTGTAATGAATTACCCCTGAGGAGATCCTTTGTGAGCCTGTAAAGTTTGACATTTATGTTTTACAAGAGACATCAAAGGTGGAACATATGACTATAAAAACCTTTGCTTGTCACATTCACACAGTATAAACTTAAATTACAGTCAAAACCAAAACCAAACTTGCAGCCCAGTCACCGCCACTATGTAGCAGGCAGTTTTGCCAAAGAACTTGTTTTATTTGGTGTAAAAAAAAAAAAAAAAAAACTACAAAAAAACCCAGACGTTTGGCACACACACAGAGAAACTTAGTGTATTCCCTTTGCACTTGAGGTCAGAACGTCTAAAGTTTCAACAGAAATTTCCCCTGAGGTCAGAATTCCAACTCAGAAAGTCACCGAAACCTTGCCTATCCTTATTTTTAATAAAGTCAGGTATACTCGGATACTCACAGGAAAATCACAAACAGTTCTAAGTCAGGTGTACATAGAACTGTTTGTGATTTTCCTGTGAGTATCAAGACTACAAAGAAGAACAGAAACGTTTTGATAAAAACACACAGATAGGGGAGAGTAACTTTTATCTTTAACAAGAAAGCTGATTCCCAACTTAGAAAATAACTGTCTTCTGAAATATCAGGATTTGAAATATTTCATATTTCTCATTTATCATATATCTTGCAAATTAATGTTAAACAAATTGTAAAAGTAATGAAAAAAAGCTTCAGTTTTGATACTTATTTCATCTCAAAGCTCTAAATGTTCAGACCAACCGGATGCCCACTGGTGCTCACTGGACCTGTGGGATGTAAGAATGAACGTTGGGGTACCTGTGAGACGTCGTCAATGTTGTTCAGATTAATCTCAGTAAGTTCGGGGTCATTGTTGAGGGCTCGCTGCAGAGCCTCATCCACAACAGTCGGGTTTCCATTCGTATCTGGGTCGACAGGTGGAATGGGAGGAGTCAGTCTCATAGGCTCCGCCCTCTGAGGCTTTAGCAGGTCTGGTTTGTCGGCCTTCACAGGCTGGATCCCTGCTTCTTTTAAGGTTTCAGGTTTCAGTTTACTATCTTGTTTCTTCTCCTCCTCCTCTTCATCTTCCGCCTCTGTTACAGGTTCCTCTTCCTCCTCACTTTCCTCTTCCTCATCACTACTCTCCTCTTCCTCCTCTACTTTCTCATCAGCTTTTGGGTCATTTTTCTCTTCTTTTTCAAGTTCGTCATCTTTTTCATCCTCCTCTTCACTGTTTTCCTGTGTCGAACATTCCTCTCCTTGATATTCATCCTGTGGTTTAATAAAATTTAAGAGCGAAGCCGTAAGTATGAGTACTAATTTTCTGTGAAACTAAAGTCGTGCAACTAAATTACCTGATCTGCAGCAAATTCCATTAGATATGACTTCAAACACAGTAGCATCTGGCACATGCTTCAAATAGCAAACAAATTTCATTAAACGCTATCACTGACCAGTTTGGGGCTTCCTCCTCCTATTTCATCCTCCAGCAGTTTTCGTGTCTCATTTTCCCAGTATTTCATAAGAGCCTCCCTGCTGAAGGTGCCTGTTGGGGTCTTATCCGTTTGATCTCTTTGTCTGAGTCCTATGGGCACGTTGGCATCGGGGTCAATGTCGCACAGTTCCTTTTCCAGCTCAGCCAGCTCCTCTGGGCTGAGCGAAGCCAAAAGCTCATCCTCGTCGACGTCTTCGTACTTACTCAGCTCCCGACGATACCCAAAATAACTCATGTCCAAATCCTGATAAGCGCAGACCAGTAAGAAGTAAACTAATAGAGAAACACCAGTTCTTGATAAGCGTGTGACTTGGCGTAGATCCCGAAACCAAAATGTTCCAACTGAAGATACAGTCCACCATCAGGCTACTGGAGATCTAAGGATTTTAAGAGGTCATTGGAGAATCAGAGTTCAGATGAGGTTTACCAGATCAAGGAAAGGTTTTTGTACAAACTAAGTCCAGTGAAAGACCACTGAGAACCCGCTCCAGTCTAAACTGGATTTGCCCTGGCTGACCAAATTTATGTAAGGGAGGCTCTGAGTGTGTGTGTCTATGTCCTCTCCTCTCTAATCTCCACAGCTGCTGTTTAGGCCTTAAGAGAGGGATCAGAGGGGAACGTACCAAAGTGCAGGTCCTATGATGCAGCATCCTTTTTTGGGAGCCACTGCCCTGAGAGGCAGAGCTACAAAAAGCCTGTGAGCTCAGAGGCCCCGTGGCTTGTCAGTGTAGCAGTCCGTCACCTGGACTTGAGTGGGTTTGGCCATGGCCAAAAAAGACCAACTGGACAGGAGACACGAGCAGAACAAGAAAGACAAACAGAGATAGTGTGTCACCCCACTAAAAATGACACAGCGTCTGCCTCCGCACGTCCATCAGCAGAAGGGTTGCTTCCTCCTTTGTTACTCCCAGATGACCGAGATCACTTCGAAACTCATGTGACACAAAGATGTATAAATGAATTCAGCTAGATTTCTGGATCTGTCAGTGAGACTGAAGGGTTCTGTACTATCGGTTCTCAGAGTCAGAGTCTTGTCATCTACAGAAATACTCGGATGACTGCTCGGATGTTGCGCAGTTATTCAGTCGTTTATTTAAAAAAAAAACCTAAACCAGATAAAGGACGGAGCGCTTTGTTGCACGGTGTGAGAACAATAGACTCATCTTGGACACGAACAAGCTGATAACGTCAATTCACATACAATGAGCACATTCGTTTTCTCTGTTTTTAACTGCCTGCGTGGTATGGATCATATCGAATCAATCACAAGTGAGTCAGTGAGGGTTTAAGCGGTGACTCATATAGGAGATTCAAAACAGCTAAAACGGCTGCAGAGTTACTAATAACACCTTAGAGCAAGAAGATTTTACTGCAAAACCGAATCTTTTCCTGATACTAGTCCGGTTACTCGCTCTGCCCACTTCTCTGATTGGACGCCACTGGATAGACAACCAGAGGTAGTTTCTTCTGGATATGTTGGTGCTTTCCCGAATCAAAGTCGATCCCAGAAGAACCAGACTAGTTCTTTGTATCAAAGAGGAAAAGAAGTCTAACGTTTCTTCACTGCAAATGTTCTCTTGTGAGAGAAATACAGGTTTATTGGACTTTTATTTATATTTTTTCCATTTTTGAAATTGGAATTATAGTTATGACTATTTTTGATGAACTGAAGACAATAAGAAAGCCAAAATTATGCACTTAGAGTCAAAAGGAAACACTGAAAGAACTTTTGCTTGTATGCAGATTCTGCAAATCGTACTTGCATTGACAAAAAAAAAAAAAAAAATATACACGTCTGCTTTATAATTAATGGCAGTATATTCATATCAAAACACACGTTGCATAGGTTTACCACACTTGTTACATAACATTTTAAATCATCCTTTATTACAAAATAACAGAGCAGTTCATGTTATATTTAGATAAATATTCTTTCTTTTCTAAACTCCAAAGCTCAGACTGACTAAACACAAAATACACACCTAAAATCTGCACGAAGAGAGAGGAATACCGTCCACTAACACAGCAGCGTCTTTGCATTAGGGGTGGATGGGTGCACACTGCAGTCCACAGAATCTTTTCTGACAAATTCTGCTGCACTTTACTAAAGTCTAGTTTTCATCCCCGACTGGCCAGCTTCTCCTCTTCATACTGATCTCATTTTAAAGAAGTAAAAACATCTGTGTGGGTGTTGAGGACTTGTGAAGTACCTATTTGATATGGAAAACATGCATTTTTCAGGTGCATTAGCGGTACTTTTACAGGTTGACAGTGCAGGGACAGAATATAAATGGATGCAAATAGAAAATCAGAACTGCTTCTGTTTCATCCAGATGGCACAAAAGACACTGGACAAATGTATAAAGAGCATTTCAGACTGGCCAGTTTATATCGCTACTTCCTCATGTAGATGAGAGCTGGCCGTACAGGTCGTATTCTCTGTAGGTCAGGTAGCTCATCAGCCTGGGAGGGAAAGGAACAGCAGCCATGGCCTCAGCGTCATTCAGCGTCCTCGTGTTCATGTGACCTCTGATTACGAGCCGACACAAGTGCTGCAGAGACCGTGGCGTACCTGCAAACATGCAAACACAGACTCTAGATACCAAAAGTACAATTTTTTTTTTTATATATGTTGTGTCATTGTCCAGCATCTTTGAACTTACTCAGTATAGTAGAAATCTCCTCCCACCCAGGCGTCCTCTCCAGGATGCGTTTGAGGTCCGAGCAGATCCTGACATTGTTGACGTAGTCTAAAAGCATCTTCACGACGCCGCCTGCCAGATGCGCCAGCCACGACACCGACACAAACTCACAGAACTGAAGGACGATCGGGAAAGCCATTGATTTGGTTTGTTTACGAGCTCATTAAACGTCTAAATGCTTTGCTGCAGAACATCGTGATGTGTCCAGTTCAGTCGATTCTTACTGAGATGACTTTGGGTTGACTGTAAATCCCGTAGGCTTGGGTGTGGCACTCAGTCCAGGAGCCATCCATTTCTTCACTGTCACCATGGTTACAGAGGAAACACCTACCAGAGATGTGTTTCTACAGTTTATACATAATTGTGGTACTACATTAATCTTAATTTTACTCTGAGTGCATCAGCAGCAGTTATCAGTAATATGCTCATTATTTTATCGTAGATATACGTGCTTGTGAGCGTGATAGCCGCTGTTGAGCAGCAGGCGCAACATGACACGGTCTCTGAGGCAGTACTGGAGGGCAGTGGGGAACACCGTGTTGCTGATCACCCTGAAGTAACAGTTCACCTCCGCTCCATAGGACAGCAACAGCTGCACCAACTCATACCTGGGCACATTTGGACTATTTCAGAGCAACCCTGCTGTCAGCCTGTTACCATATAAACTTCAGTAACAAAAAGCATGTGGAAATGCATGCCCGCCCACCTCTCGGCACGTACAGCAACCAAAATGCATCTCAGCGGGTCCAGGTCGGTTTTTGCCCCGGCTGCCAGCAACATCTCAGAGCAGGTGGCGTCGCCGTTGGAAACAGCAAAGTACAGCGGAGTCTTCCTGAGGTCCCCATAGTTCTCTGTGAAATTTAGAAAGGGTCAGTTGAGGAGCTCCTAGGAGTTCTTTGGAAATGTGGAATGCAAAATAAAAATGTGCAAATGATTTTTATCCTGTTCTTCCTTTTTGTTGCACTACAACATCCTTATTGGCTCACTCTAAACTGTCATCTATCTTTACTCTCTGGTTAAGATCAACTTTTGCTGCTAAAGTGTTACTAAAGTGTTGCATTCAAGGACCTTCTTTTTTTTTTAATTTTACAGACTTAAATTGTGTTGATATGCATTTATTTACAGTACCGTGCGATATTCTTAGGCACCACGGTTTTGTTGTTTTATAAAGGTTTTATGACTTCTATATTTACTTTCCAGATATTGGATACGAACAGAAAAAAGAGGAACCTCTTCTTTTAAACATAAATACAATTAATATCATTGCAAACGTCTGTATGGATCGGTGTTGTTGAAGAGTTAAATAAGTGCTTGGATTTGTGAGCGGTCACTTCAAATACCATCTTACTCTAAGTGACACTTTTTTTTTTTTAAGTATAATTTTGTTCTGAACAATGTATGGATTTATATTTTGCACATGTTATCAGTTAATCAGCAGATTATTAAATATAGTCAGTAACTGGCCAATCGATCATTTTGCCATTGCGTCAATGTCTTCTGCTTCAACTTATATGGTTCAGTATTATTCTCTCAAAACATAAAAATAAAAAATTTAAATGCTGTAAAATGTGAAAAAAATAATTATATAATTTGAAAAACGCCACAGTAAATTGATATTTTTTCACTCTGTTCATAAAGTCAAGTTAGAATTGTACGAAGCAATTGAAAAGGGAGAGAAGAAGATGGTAGATGCTGCCACCTTCTCTAAGCCCCTCCTCAACTCTGTCTCCAGTTCATAGAGACCAGGTTTGTCGTTTGTTTTGTTTTTTGTTTTATTTTGTTTTGTGTCCACTCTTGTCACGAGATGGGCAGCTCAAGGACAGGGAGGAGGTATTCAGTGAATGTGACAAAAAGGGTTCTGGGTAAGCAGGTGTGTAGAATCGCTTACCCTGCCTTTAAGATGAACCAAGATGAAGTGGTCTGATCAGTCAAAATTTTAAAAAAGCCCCAAAGTTAAAAGAGAGGAGGCAACATTTGGTTTGTCTACAACACACAATTCAAAAGTCTGTGACAGTATCGGGGCTCATTCATGCACATGGTATAAATAAGTTGCATAGATGTGATGGTATTTTAAAGTTGAATTATACAAACAGGTTCTGAAAAACCAATATTTCTTTCAGGAAAGGCCTGTACATCAGCGTAAACATCTGAAGCATTATGAGCTTTCACCTACAGAAGCACATCAGTCGAACTATAAAATCCTAAACAATTGAAGAATGCGCTTGAATGCCTTTGTGGTAAACACGCTTGAATTTGTGCATTGATACCAGAGATGTGTGTATCTAGCAGGGCGTTGACATCAAAGCCTTTGTGGATAAGTAGCTCCAGACATTCAGCCTGCCCCCCGTCGGCTGCAGAGTGGACCGGGCTCTGGCCTGAGAGACGAATTGCTCTCTTTGTGGTGACGGGGATGAGAGTCCTGAGAGCTCTGGGGAGAAAGGGAGTGGGAGAAAAACAGGAAGAGACTGAAACAGAGATGGTGAAAAACACTAAACAGATCAGGCCAAAACGCTCATTAGATTGTGGTTTGAGCTACAGTGTCATTTAGAGACTGATCTGCAAAACGCTAGTAGAAAGAAGGCTCTTTGTGGAGAGGAGAGAAAACCCTCCAGAACTGAGGTGGAGGGAGGAAGGCATGTTTTACTCTGCTCACTTTGGATGCAAAAAATGAAGGAGAAGAATTTTAATTTCTCTGCAGCAATTTCTTTATTCTGGGAACTGGGGAATTAAATTGCTAGGACCTGAGAATATTGCTGCATCTAGTGCACCCTGTTTTTTTTTTTTTTTTTTTTTTTTTTAAATGTTGGTATGTATCACACAGCTTCAGAACGTTGAGGTTTCTCACAGTATGTGGCCTTCATATGCAGCTCTGTGGATGGGCAGTTGACAGGCGTAGCTGGCTACATTTGGGTTGGCTCCTTGCTGCAAAAGCAGCGTGACGCAGTCCAGGTTTCCAGACCCAGACGCGTCATACAGGACTGTGTCCCCATTGGTGGCCCGGGCATTTACATCACCACCTAGGGGAGGGAAGTTAGAAAAATAGGCACAGTGTCACACAATGTGCTAAGAAAGAGGACAGATTAACTGTAACTGCAGTATTTTCTTGCTTTACCATGCCGTATGAGTATGTCTAAAGCGTCAGTGTTTCCATGTTCAGCTGCAATTCCAAGGGGTGTAACGCCATGACCATCTGTAGCTGTTACTTTGGCTCCATGTCTAAGCAGCAGCATCAGAATCGCTGAACAGCCCACCTGGCATAAGAGATACTAACAAGTTAACTCAGAGAAATACATCATCCCGAGCACTGAATTCCCACTCTTTATGTTCTAGCGACTATTAAACCCACACAGTTCACCTTTGCAGCTTCATGGGTGGCCGTCCACTTAGTTAGACACACCTGCTCCACAAAGGCGCCGCCCATGATGAGGGATAAAACCATGTCATACGAGTTCCTTCTCACCGCTACGAAATGCAGAACATACAAGATGTGACCATGAAAAGCTGCACTAATGAAGGATTCACTTTTTATAAAAGGCTTGCAGATGCTGTTGGTTAAAGAAAATAAAAATGGAGCAGTGATTTGCCAACAGTGGTGACAGAGCTTCACGGCTCACGGTCAGCGGAAAATCACATCGCGCTAAAATGAATGGGTGTAATGAGTGTAAGTGCACATCTCTGCGATGGAATATATGAAGCAAAGCCTTTGCACTTGAAACTGCAAGTGTTAAAATTCTGAGTGATTCATTACTCAAATTTCATGAGAAGATGGTATACAGAGAACTATAGAACCATCTTTAAATGTGGGTTCTCCACCTGACATTTCAAAATAACATACAAAAGATTTGGCACCATAAATGACCCACAGAGCAGCAATATTTTCAATATTTGTCACAAGCTTATACAATTTCCTGAAGTCTTAATGAAAGGTCTGTGACATGTTTTCCTCAAAAAAAGCACATGGTTACAGTATAAAAACTCTCTTTCCAATCATGTCTTTACAGCTCTGTACACAGAAGCTGGTTTTACTGGTTTTTACTTTTTTGTGAAGTGTCTTATTCAAAATTGGTAGTGCAGCTTTGCACTTATCCACCTCCAAGATGCAGCAAGCGTGGAATGATGCTAAGTTAGGTGGGAATGAAGACTGGGATGCTGCATAATTGTCCTGTCATCTGGGTCTCTGATGTTACAGAAATCTGGAAATCTGAACTGCTCGCTGAAACATCGTTTCAGTGTCAGGCAGCCCCAGACAAAGTGAAAAGTTGTGACTGGGTGGTGTTTTATTAGTTTGTAGCCACTTCAGAGTCCTAAATACCTGTATGTGCCCTCAAAAACAGATTTTGTTTATCAACTGAACAATAATACAATAAAGTAAGTTTTTTTTTTAAACTACTAGCTTTTTATACTAATATGTAATTTGTTTACCACAAGATGTATTTTTAAGGCGGAAAACTTTCCAATCTCTGTTCCTACTTGAGAAGAGAGATTGCTTTTAAGGAATATGTTGTTTAGCGCTCTTGAAGGTCCATAGAAAATGGGCAAGAAGAAATAAATCACCCAGAATTGGCCCAAGGACACTCTGTTTCTGAAAGGAAACTGTTTCTGTATTGTGTCACATGTCAGGTCACCGCAGACAGTACGTAAAACTTACACAAATCTGGCAACCTTTACTGAAACAGACCCAACTCAGTTTTACAAAGCTGGCATCAGAGCACAGCTAAGTGGGTCCAAATTAACTCCAATTGGCCCAATTCAGCAGCTACAAGGGAAGGAAAGACTGCAAGCGCTGAATGTGCTGGGGTGTGCTTGTGCTACCAATGAGCAGAGGCGACTCGTTTCTCTTGTTGGTGTTGTGTGGTGAGGCTCCGTGCTGCAGCAGCATCTTCACGTTCTCCACGCGGCCGGCCTCCACCGCCAGAGTCAGAGCTGTGTCTCCATCCTCCGTCGGCTCCTCCAGGGTCATGTCAACAGACGTTAGCGCTGCACACAAAACCACAAGAGTCTGTTAACAGCTTCACAAACTCTAAAATGCATCCTCCTAAAGCGGTTTATGAAATGTCTGGTTTGAAGTCTCACCCTGCAGCACCACACGCAGGATCTGTTGCTGCGGCTGCACAGCAGCTGCATGCAGAGCCTGCCAGCCTCTGCTGTCACGCTCACTGAGGGCAGACGCACAACATGACAGCGCCTGCAGCACGTCCACATCACCTGTGGAGGTTTATATACTTGAAGGTGGCTCTTACTTAGACAACTTTACGAGATGTTGTTTATAAGTAACTGTTTACTCGTGCATTAAAAAGTGGGAACTTTACCTTTGTGAACGGCTGCAATTATCTTTATGAAATCTTCACTGTTTGGTCCTTTCCTGCTTATTAAGAAAGATTTTACTCTTAAAATACAGTATACAATTACAGAGTTGGGGCTGATTTCTCTCAAATATCCTGCAAAGGAAGTTACTGTACCGGTTACTCTGTACTGAACATGACAGCTTGTAGGCATCTTGAACGCTCTCTCGAATGGCAAACTCAACCAGGTCTTCGTCTATGCCCTCCCGTTCAAAGTCATCCATTTCTATATGTGGGAACAAAAAACAGGCAAAGGTTTGGGAGGTTTCCTCTATAAACACCGCTCTCAAAGAGCTTTGCACAAACTATAAGGAACATTTGTGGAGACATTACAGCATGTTATAATCAAATGTGTCTGTAGTCTGTGTTTTGTCGTCAGCTGCAGGCATGCAGCCTGTTTAAGGGTCATAGTGTCGGCACAGAACATGCTGGAAAAGTTCCTCCAGTGTGAGCGTGTTAGTATAAACCTGTCATATCTGACATGACACCACAGAGTGAAGTTTAGTTTTATGTTAGCGTTATCAGTGCCTCACCTGTTGATCAGTGTCAGTGCTCTTGAGTTTTCCATCAGGGAGCCTGTGTGTTTTTGTTTTGCAGGGTAATAAGCTGTTTGGTTTATTTTTAGATGTGGACAGATTTAGATGACTTGAATCAGCTGAATGTGTCCAACACTTATTCACTCCTGCAACAGACACAGTTACACTCAAATTCATACTGAATATAACCACTTCCAAAGCGTCATAGATCCCAAATTCTTACTGCTGTATATAATATTTGTAGCATTCCTCTCACTGATAGTCGACGTTAATACCTGCACTTTCAGTCCATACGGGGGGTGGGGGGGTGGGGGTTGTGTGTGTCAGAGTTATTATGGTTTACAACTAAGATTAAAACTGAAGCCAACAGTTACAAAAAAAAAAAAACTAAATGAAAACTAAAATGAATGGAACACTAACAAACAAACTAGAATTCTGTTTTTTTTTTGTTTGTTTGTTTGGCACTTCATTTTTTTAAATCACTAGAAGAAAAGACTCGAAGAAAATAATACATTTTTTATTACTATATACTAAAAATAGTAAATAAATGGAACTAAAACTGGTGTTCCCACATGTTCAACCTTTGCTCGCCCTGAACTAGAAGGGCTTACCAACTCCAAGACTCGTATGTCCTGTATCCATCCATTTGTAAAATGCACGTGAGTCATTTGTAACTCCTGAACTACTTTCATACGGATATAAACTAATGCTCCAGCCGATAAACACATTTGCACACATTGCATTTTTTTTTTTTTTTTTTTTAGTTCCTTTACTATTTTTGGCATCTTATGATTCTTCTTCTCTGCTCTTCATTTCCAAAGATTTTTTTCCACAACTATCCATCCCTCCATCCTCCCATCCATCAACCACAATGACTGGCCGAGTGGCGGGTTACACCCTGGACTGGTTTGTCGTTTGTCGAAAAAGCAGAGGACACTTTCTTGGTTTAAACTTTTTTTTTTTTTTTTCAAATTTATTGTGCCAGGAAGCAAAACCCTCAGGGAAAACCCATACAGGCTCCGAGGGAACAAAGAATACGGAGAGGATGCAAACCATACTTTCCTCAGGAAATGCAAAGTCTGGTTTTCTAACTCATCTGCTTTTCTTCATTTCCTCAATCTATCCCTTGTGACTGCTATTGATTGGGTAATGGAAATCAATTATGGATAATGGCTTTAAATGGGTTCACTTAATCAGTCAGTATCATGAGTAAATTATGCAACAAACGTCTGCACATCCACACTGAAAAATTCAATAATAAAAAAAACACAAGCGCATGTTTAAGCCAAAAAATAAACCGAATAAGGGAAAATAAATAGATTATTTTAACTATAACTTATTAAATAAAACAGGAACAAGCATTGCTGGTTGTCTGAATTACCCCTAATCATTTTATTTTCACTTTTACAAACAACAGCTTAGGGAATAACTCTGACATGTTTCGAGCAAAATATTCTCTCAAGTGAACAAACACCCACTTCTCCTGATGACCAAATTGATGCGTGGGAGTTTATGGAAAAGTCTCAGACAGCGTCAGTGTGACATAATGACTCAGCTTGTAGGCGGCCTCTCCAGCACGTCAAAGACCCCACCAGTTTGTCTGAAGTGAAAGCAGACGGCTGGCCCATCCTCAAGTTTCACTACACGTTTGGACATTACACGCATTCCAACGCGTACAAAGATGAGCTCTTTCTTTCAACTGAAAACACTGCATTTCATGAACTGGATCTAGGAGACGTTACACTCTTGCTCCATATGAGGAAAAAAGTAAGTACCTTTCTTTTTATTTTTTTGGCACTTTTGGTCTAAATCTGCAACGCTCTTGTGCTTGTTAGTTATCAGAGCTCATCTGAATCATTTTCACATCATTTGTGATGTGAGCCTTTTCGTCGTCTGTTGACTTGGAATAATATTACTCCAGATTAATCACAAAAGCTCACAAATGACAAATGCATGCGTGTCCCTTCGTTGTTTTTGCAAATTCACATCCGCTTTTAAACAGACAGAGAAATGCCACATTTAAATATTTAATTCCTGCACAGTTAAGTGCACTTCTGAGCTGAAAACCAGGTGTAATCAATAAGAAGAATGCATCTGTTTGTGTTTAGAAGCATTTTAATGTGTTTAAGAGCCTCACAGTAACGGCTCCATATAATGCAGCCGTTGCACTTTAAACTGCGGGAGTAAACTAAAAAGATAATGAGGAAACTGTTTTTAAAGGGTTTACCGTTACTGAATTGATTGCGGCTGCAACCGACAGCTATCTCCTATAATATATACATATCCTGGTGATTAGTTTATTGAATATTTTCTTGTTAAAATTCTTGCATTAAAATGATAGTAAAGATTTTATGCATAAAAGTCCAAGATGAAGTCCTCCCTTCATATTTGAAAATGTTCACATTTTAAGATCTAGACCCACTTCTTTACCATTTTCTGTTCAAATGACCAGCACCACAATCATACATAATAGTGTTTGCTATATAAAAATAATAAACCATTAACTTTTTTTTCCCCTAATCAGCAGGTGGATTAATCAGTTGTAATTCTCTTTTGGATTGAAATGGTAATCCATATATAGAAAACAAGATATCCAGGACTTTTATGTTGCAGCCTTTCCTGTCTTTCCTCCATAGGAAGACGTAAGAATCCATTTCAGTACTCCAGGGAGGAAAGTGATTGTGTTGTCCTATGCAATAATACAATTATGGTAACCTTAAGTGAGATACTGTAGCAACGTTGTGGTTTCATTGTTCCTCTTTCAGCTGTGAATGCATTTAATTGAATTATTGCAAATCAGATTTATGGTGAATTAACGCTCAGTAATCAAAAATCGAAGATGGAAGCTTCCGTCTTAACTGTATTGTTATATGCATCATGTAAGGTATATGCGCTGTATGATATTTCAGTCATTTCTTTTCAGATCTTGAAAGCATCTTGTTTCCTCTTGAGTCTGTTATCGAGTCTGAATCTCTGCTGTGGAAAATTTGGAACACCAATAACTGATGATGTGAGCAAGCTGTCAGTATTGGTGAGATTTCTGAGTTGCTATAGGCTTGATGCATATCAAAATAAGAACATATCCTGTTCTCATGAGCTGGCCATCGATTGTCTCAATAACACTCTGACGCGTTTAATAAACATCCCTCATTTGTTTCCACTGTAGAAGCAGAATATCCCCTCTGATTATGAGATTCCTGTTAGTTACATTCCCAAAGAAGTGGTATGTATGAAACCACTGAAAACAAATGTAAATGAGAGACTCTTGACATCGAGTTGAATAAAAAGTTGTCTTTTTATGCGCTTGCATTCCAGGCTGGCACCTGCTGGGTGGTTTTAAACATCTATCCTTTGGAGCAAAGTCTTCGAAAGCTGGCCACCATGTTCGGTGCCGTCTCCTCCAACAAAGACAACATAATCGTCTTTATCGCAATGCTAAAGAGTTTACGCTTTACTTTTGACCACGAGGAACTGGTGAGCAACTGGCAGCATCATTTACTCGTTTGCTTTTCTGCTTATTTTAAATTGGTTACATTTGTAGTATGATATGTACAAAATTTCAATAAGTTATCTTTGTTTCAAAGTTAAGTCCTTAGGTAGAAACAAAATAGTTGTCCTGAACACTGCAAATAAGTTTTACCCACAGGCATGCAACATTTGGACATTCAGGGACTGTTTTGCACATTTAATTGCTTAACTGAGTTATTTCAGTATGATTTGTTGGCTGAACTTCCTCAGGAAACAGCGATGCAGGTCTTCCATTGCCACTATCAGGAAGAGAGCTTTCTCTCTGGTCTTTACTTCGACTATATAAGAGACGTCTTACATAATGCTGCTCATGGATCATCAAGCTTCTCTTGCAAGCCACCACCATGCCTTAATCACCAGCAAGCACCAGGTACATCAGTAATTTGCATTAAGTGTTTTATTTCTATGAACATCTTAAAATCTGAAACATTTTAGAGGGCGTGTATTGATTTTAAGGTCAGGGGGATGCAGCTGTGGATAGTTATACATAAAGATCTAGGAGACTGACCTGTCCGCTATCATATTTCTTATGTGTAACTTTAGTCACTTGCATTTTCAATGATTTTCCTCTTGCAGAGGGGCAGGGAGAGAGTCGTGGATACGGATGGTCAGCAAGAATTTCTTTGCTTTTGGTGCTCATCCCTTTCACGGCTTGTGTTGTTCTCATGGTTTGGCAGGTAAGAGAACAATTTTAACCATTTAATCCAGAGTGAGTACATTGGTCTGGAGAAATCATAGAAAAGACATTGAAGAACTTGCAGTCATGTGAAATAAAAAGAATCCACTCACTTTCAGTTCTAACATTTTACTGTCAGAATTTATTAGAAAATAACATAAAATCTTCTGTTCCTAAGCAGTTCTTAAAATTAGGCAAATGCTACATAATGTTGTAATTTGACTAAAACTAATCTAAAATGGAGAAGCAATAAGTGACAAAGGAAGTACACTCTATGATTCAGTAGCTTGAGCCACCTTTAGCTGCAATAACCTGGAGTAACCACTTTCTGCAAGACATTATCAGGCTCTCACATCATTGTGGGGTTATTTTGGCCCAATATCCTTAATAACATTACTTCAGTTTATTGAGGTTTGCAGGGGTTTCTTTAAGCGCGGCTCTCTTCAGGTCCGTCTGAAGTCTGGACTGTTACGGGGTCATTGGAATATCTAGATTTGTTTTGCTGGATTATTCAGCCATTCTGTTGCAGGTTTGCTCGTATGCTTCGGATCATTGTACCATCTCATTACTCAGCTTTGGCCAAGGTTTAACTCTTACACAGATGGCCTCACATTTGACTCTAAAATACTCTTGTTTAACAAACGGGACATTCTGTGCACAGAAGGGCTTGTGGTCAATTCAAAGACTGCAAGGTGCAGGTCGCGTGGCGGCAAAAAAAACAAAAAAACAACCTACATTGTCCCCTCTCCATTGCAGTGCTTGACACTGTACATGAGGTGTTTGTGATGATAGACCGCTTGGTTTTTGCCAAATAAATTACTGTGGCAGTGCATTATGGTTAAAAAAAAAAAAAAATCTCCTGTTAAATCCTGTCTGTCCAAAGTCAATTCTCGCAGTCTTTTGATTTGCTTAGATGCCATTTTACTATGCTGCTACTACTACTACCAGTACTTCTACTAGTACTACTACTATTAATACTGTTATTTAGCAGGCGCTTGTTTTCCAACGCGATTTACATCTAAGAGAACAGCAGAAGCAAGAAATCAAATAGGAGGGTACAGCGTGGATAATTGCTGGTCGGACAGCTGTGAGTCCAGTAGGACACAGGTGCTGTCATTACAGTGCTAGAGGATTTTTACAAACAAAAGCTGTGTGGTGATTTATTTTTTTTCTCATTAACCCTAACATACACAAACATTAACATGTAACATGCTAACTGAGGCCTGTAGATGTAGCTTCTTTTTTTTTCTTTTTTTTTTCCAATTTTGCAAATTATAGCACATTTTGACCTCGGAGTGAACTTGCTGATATATCTACTCTGGGGAAGATGGGCAAATGTCTTGGATGCTCTCCACTTGTGAATAACCTTTTGTACTGTAAAATGACAGAAATGTCATTCTCCATTCCCCAGTTGATAGGCAGCAGCAATCACTTCTCTAAGATAACTGCTGATGTCTTTCCTCCTTGCCATTTTTATGTACAAATGAATGTACCAGCAAACTGTCAAAACTTCTGCTTTTGAAGAGGTGCCCACACTCAGTTAGTCCCATTTGATCAGCAGACCGGAGTGCAACTTACTCTCTTAATTCAGAGTTACAAGTGGACTTAGTTTTTCACAAACTACCTCTTTGAGTTGTAGTTAAATAAATAATGGAACAGTGTAATATTTCATGTGTTGTTGTTAACGTGACATTTAAAACCTTACCATTAAAACAGAGAATACTTTATCACTCAACTGAAATCAAGATAGTTGTGCTGAAAAGAAAAAAATACTAAAACTTGCTAAATGGAAATCTTAGCTGCTTAAATCATTTGGTGCATTTAGAAATAAAGAAAAAAACAACAGTGTACATTAGTGAGCTGCTTAATGTATATAATAAAAATTAAATGAAAACTATTTGGCTTTTAAAACTAAAACTTGATATCTTCAGTTCCCAAAACACTTAAAGAACTATGTTAAAATATTAATGATTTTAAGGTACAAACTCACATGCCCTCGTCCTAACGTTTTTAAATTGTGGTACTGGCATGGAGTTAAACTATTTCCGTGTATACATTTTGGAGGGGCTTCAGTTTGAATAACTTACTGCAACCACTTCTTGTTGTTTCTCTTTATACTTTACTGCGCGTGTCAACTTTTGGCAAAAGCATAGTTATTATTAGAAAATACTAACATGCTGACATTCTTCAACATAATAAAGATTATCCATACTAAAAAATTTTATCTAGCATCTGTGCTGTGAGCATGTCAGTATAATTATATTTCAGACTCCACACAGAGATATTGGAGATATGTGACCTTTATTCTTTTGAAACATCACAATAAATCCCTTTGTAATATGCAGGAATGGTGATTTCATTTCAGCAAACTAACATTAGCATTCGCTGCTAACGCGGCTTTGCATAAGCGATAACAAGCTTTTCTGTTTTTTCTGCAAATTAAAAAAAAAAAAAAAAAAAAAAAAAAAAAATGAACAAGCTTTACTGATTACAACAATGACTTAGTGAATCTTAATTGTTTTACTCAAGAATGACAAATTGTTTATTCAGCTCATGGTTGAGACGGGACGACGTCCTGATAGCTGATAGCTACATGTATTACACATAAATCTGGATTAAAGTGGTTCCGGCTTTTTTGTGATAAGTCTCAGCGCTCTCTCCAGAAGACGGGTTCTTGCTGTTATATTTCCATCATCTATTCCGACTCCTTGTCTGTTGATCTGAAGATCAGTCTAATAAAGTATGTGCACTCATTTAGTCGGCAATTCCGGGAAAGATGGCTAACTGCATCTCATGAAATATTTAGATGCTCTTTGAGGCTATCCACCATTTATTTTGCATGACAAATGTATAGAGGAATATTGTTAAGGTTGTGTTATTTTCATGTTTTTATTTTGAATTTTTTGTTTCTTTTTTTTTTTTTTTAGATAAAGTCTGGAAGGCGTCTACCGATGTGCAACACTGTAAATAGCCAAATGGAAACTCCTGACATGATCCCAACTCTGTCTATCTCCATCCCACTTCAAACACTCACCCACGCCGCTGACACTCAGCCAGCAGAGGAGGCGACCACAGAACATGAAAGTGGGTGAAGCCTTATTAAACAAGAGAAAATTGGACCTCAAGATAACGACTCCCTCTCCAGGTTGTTCTGTCACTGGCAGAGGCTTGATGGATAAATGAGTGTGGTCTGACACTCTCCTGCTTACACTCATCCAAGTTAATGCACCACAGCTACTGGATGAGAGAAAACTGAGCTTCTGTAGAGGAAAGCTTGTCACAAAATTCCCTCGGCTCTTCAATGGAAGCAAGACCTCAGTACTTAATAGCTCATTATCTGCCAAAATAGCTGGCGAAATAAATATATTATCTAATCTTCCCTGGTGAGTAATAGCATTTGGCTGGCCAATTCTGAGAAGTTTTAATCTGTCTTGCCACCCTGATGTCATTGACGGTGCTTCCGTGCTTCAGTTTGGAGGAGCGATCGAAAACGTCACTGGAGCCTGTAATCTTAGCGATACCATACCGTTTGGAGGACTTTCGCTTATTTTTAACTGGGACTGCGGTCATCAAGTTATTGCCAGTGTCACGGTTGTTATAGAAACAGTCCTTTCACTGTTGTACACACAACGGTCAACACACTGAATTCCAACCTGCTCCTGAACTCCAACGTCTACTGAGATGCATTAGCAGTTCATGCATGGCACTACATTCCTACCAATATCGTTTGCAGTGAAACCACTAAAAGGATTAATGTCACTTCTCTTGTACTTGTTGACATTGTTTTGATCTGTGATCTGTCACAAATTGTGGACCTGCTTGTCGCAAACAACACATCGAGAAGTTCAACAAGTGCTCCACTTTGTGAATCAAAGATCTGACCAGATGGCAGATAGCCATTGCCAGAGGCACTTTGAATCCAGTCATTGTGTTTCAAAGCTGTTGCTCAGTGATCTATTGCTGCTCCTCAGCCCTTGTGAGCGTGTTACAGTTTTTAATGCCTCATTCACAGAGTCAGAGCCAATCACGTTCAGTCATGAGAACATGACTCCCCGAGAGTGAGCGCCCTTGTACTGTATGTGTCAGAGACAGGGAGCAAAACACAGGGCAGACAGGACGAGGGAAAGTGAGGGAGATATGGACAGATAGAAGGATGGACGGATGAGCTCAGTGACAAGCATAAGGAGGGCTTGTTCTCGTCACAAAAGAAGAGGCCGTAGGCAGGAGGAAATGCCAGTTACACACACAACTGATGTCGACAGATCCCTATGAATCAACAGGCAAAGAATCTCTCCAGACCGCAGGCTATGTAGCTTCTTTTGCAGAGGCTGGTTAGTTTTCTCAATAACAGTTTTCTGGATTTCAATGATTTATTTCCCAAACAAAGCAATGAAATATGGATGTACGTTGTTAAAACCCTTTCCTTTCAGAGATGAAGTTTAAAAATTATACTGTTAATTGTCTTGATGGACAGGTTGTATAACTTTTACTGTTGTATTATATGAAACTGTGCATTTGTATGTGAGTTATTTAATTTATTTTGTTACAAGATGAACCTCTTACAGCTGACCTCCCACACAGACTAATTCATGTTTTGAATGTACAGGGGCTAGACAAACATACATGCAAATATATTAAGACATTGAACAATAAAAACAAATTACATCACAGTAGCTGGTCACATTAATGTTGTTACCTATAACTGTAATTGATCAGTCAGCCCCCAATACGAATGTTCTTTGATTTTTTTCTTACTTCTTCCTGCAGATATCTGAATTGTGTGTGTGTGTGATTGAGTCTGCCGCATTGTGGTCACTTTCACATTTAACATATTTTATTAATTATAGAAATATTCCATTGAATTGAGCAGGACTATGGGATTCATTGAACATGTTATGCAAAAAAGTCACGTCTATTCTGTTGTAATGTTTCTTAGAAATAAAAATGACATCAGTGACTGAGAATAGGCAATTTGTGGCAGTGTTGTATGCATATTCTGTTATCTGTCAACAATGTAAACATATTTAAAGGCACACAAGATATGTTGCATTATTGAAATAATTTTGATTAAAAGTGTTATAATGCAGACTTCCATTACATTTTACATTTTAGGATTTCCACTCTTGATTTATGGTATCGTGGTATCAGAGAGAAAATTGTCAAACACATCTGGACAACTTGTATATAATTATAAGTGTCCCACATCCTAGTTGAATTAATCATCATAACCATGCTTTTATTTTGTGTGTGAACATCCGCCGGATGTTGTCAGACTTTTGTTTTGGAAAGCCGCTACTCAGCGGTCGCCATTATTCTTCCTGGCTTGACGTCCGAGATAAGACGATTTAATACTTTTAAACATTGCATTTCACGGTATACCGCTGCATTCGTACTCTAATTGGAGCAGTCGGTTCGGTATCTTTTGCATTTGCCAAGCATCCTAAGCACAGTATGGACAGACGGTCCAGTACAACAGGTAAGTTGCTAAGCTAACGTGGGCAAGCTAACAGTCGCTGCTGCCGAGAAGGCTGGTGAGAAAATAAGACGCAGATCCGTGAACGTACGAGCTCCGAATCACTCCTCTCCGTGTACATATCTACATATAGTCTGCGATTTGAAGGCGGTGTAGAGGAATACGCTGGCTGATAATCTTAGCTATGGTCGCCGAGGCAGTTTTATTTCAAATTAAAAGATCTATTCTCCAAGTGCGCTGATCGACCGCTGCATGTCGTATTATCGACGGAGACGAGGCCGAGAAACAAGCATGTGTAGGGGGGTGCGTTTGCCAAAGTTGGGATCGAACTAAAGCAGATTGGCGCTCAATTTCTTCATCTCGGTACATGCACACGCAGACGTGCACTTTGACGAACCCTCTGCAGGCTGCGAGGTATGCGGTCGGTCCTACAGCGCCCCCTTCAGGAGTGCATGGCTCCACCTGACGAGCCGATACGCCGCTCATGGTCGAGTTAGTTTAATAGCCAACTAAGTGCGGGAATAAAGGGACGAACCTTTGAGAAAAATACAAATCTTTGTCTGTTGGGTGCCTCAACCTCCAACCATCTTTGGTGATGGTTGCATGATGATTACAGGTTTTGGTACCTGTAATTAACAGGTGGTTTCTTAAAATGTATTAAGTGCATGATGAGACCAGTATCACAATCGTCACCTATTATCATTGAGGAGTTGTCATTTTTTTGGTCCATAAATACTTTCCATAGTAGTTGGGCTGTTGTTTGTTTTTATATATGTATATTTAGTATGATGGATTGCTCCTCAGGATCTATCATTGTTTTATTATAAATAAATGAGATATGTTGGTTGTTAAAATGTTTAGTTCTCTTTACCTTGAATTGAAATGAGAAGCAAAGATTTTAAAATGTTTAAAAGTTAAAAGGTGGCATCTGATTTGGAAAAGATAATGTCAGTCTGCAGTTTATTTACTTATGCAAATGTTTCCTCTTTTTTTTTAAACACACATAATTAAGCCAACAGAAGTCACAACTTACAAATTTGAGGGAGTTCATAATGTTTGGATAGTGTTGCTTGATTCATGTTACTGTATGACTTGTGGGGATATCTTATCTATTGGGACATTTTATCTGAGTGTTAATTTGTATAAGAGTAGGGTTAGTAGTTATTGTACAGACTTTGAGGGAATGTATTTTGAGTCTAAAAAAATGTAATTTGATCAATCGCATTTGGTAGAAATGGGGAGATAAGTGTAAAACAAAGTATAAAGAGAAACAATACTGATTCTAAGAAATGTACACACACAGTAAGGTTATTGCGTTGACTTATAATCATTTAGTGGAGACTAACTTTAAATGTTAGCAGTTCATCTTATATCGCTACATAAATTAAGTTGGTATCTCGGCCCTAACGTCCACCAGTGCTGATGAAGCGATGCTCTGCTTCGTTGGGTCCCAGATAAAAGCCTGGTTTTCCTAGAAAAGCTCTTAATGAACTTTCAAAAATATGCACACACAAACCCTATCATTAAGAGGTTAAGATTGGCACCATTTGTTTTACTTTTTGAGTTTGTTAAAGTTAAGATGAAGTGGTTATATCTAAAATCAGTACACACACACACTCAGAGTTCCAGAAATGTATTAACTACATAACAGTGTAATATTCATGCTGTAACAATGTAATTAGTGAACTTAATTTCACTGTTATGCTTTCAGGTGCTAGAGGTGCCCTTCCCCTGGCCTCCCTCCGGCTGATGGCTTCTCCTCTGCAGCTGACGTATTCATACATATGGCAGGTTATACGGCAGAGAAATGTTAAGTATTATGGGAAAGTGGAGGAATTTGTGACCATGGTGACACAGACAGTTCCTGAGCTCCTGAGTTTCAAGCAGACTGCCCAGCTAATCTTGGGATTGAGAGCCAGGGTGAGTTTGTTTTTGCAAGTTATGTGTGCATCGAACAGTACAGTGCATTTATCCAATAAGCTATTAAATTGTGCACCTAACTGGATCTTGAAGCTGTCCTTGCACTAAAAGAAATGCTGAGAAAGTGATTATAATAATAGTAAAAACTTTATTTCTTCATATAAAGTCAGTATTTTGCTTGGTTAAGATTTTTGTTCACTATTACGTCTTCTTTTACGGTAGATCATCTTGGACCTGCTTCACAAAGATGGCCCCCCAGATTCCAAGGCTATTCAAACTCTCATAAATAAACTAAAGGTCTCCACATCTTCAGGGGTATGCATGTACTTTGTTATGTATTGGAAACAAAATTAAATCATAACACATATCATGGAACAGCTTAAAATAGATGTGACTTCTTCCGTTTCTACTATTATAGAAGGACTTAGAAGTGGACAAATCACAGACAAACTTCATGGTGTTGGTCCAAAATCTGCTGAAAAACCCCACTGACAGAAAACGCTTCTTCCAGGTATTTACATTTTCTTAGTCTGTTATTAGATAGACATTACACAAAACCATTAAATTGTTCGTAATAAACATGTGATGTTTATTTTGATGTTGGAGCCCTTGTGTAATGCTTCCAGCATAACCACAACCACACCACAGCTGCTGGTATTCGCCCACAGAATCAGATTGTATTGTAGCAGTCAGTTCATTTAATTTGTAAAATTGGTTTAGCCTAAATTTGGAGTGCTCAGTTAAAATACATTAAAACTACACATTACTACATTGGATAGCAGGCATTTTAACAAAGACCTGGACATCCTGACAGTGTATGGCCATTGTAGATGTAGATGGGATTAAATTTGGTTGCTTGAAAAAGCAGTGCTTGTGCAGATAAAATGTTAAAGGTTTGTCCCCATTCATTAAAAATTTGTGCAATTTCACAGTTGCTGTTTAAATTAATAGACTATTTCTCTATGTAGGAAGTGTTTCCTGTTCATTACGGCACCAAGTTTGACACAGCACTGCAGGCCCTGACTGCAGGACTGGTGTGCAAGCTGGAGCAGCTTCTACCTGTTCCCAACTTGTCACAGGTATGTAAATATAATCCACGTACATGGTTAACCCAAGGAAGTGTCCTTTTCAATGTGCTTAAACAAAGCACTGAGTTTAAATAAATTACCCAATTAAAATGTCTTCTCTGTTGACAACATCAATTGTAGGGACTCGTTCAGTTTTTAAGGCATTTTTATCATACATTCATATTTATTTTAGAGCATTTCTGAAGTAACTGGATTTAGGTTAACTGATGCAGGAAACAAAACAGAAGTGAAAAAGTGTTGTTTTTTTGTTTTTGTTTTTTTTTTTTAAATCAAATCCTGCAGATATACATGTCTTAGTTTATACTATGAATATTAAAATACAGTCATCCTAAGAGGTAAAATTGATTCCGGAGTTCAAATGCATTCATCATTTCCATGCACTTCTACTTCAGCTGGGAGCCATGATCTCAACAGAGCCGGCTGTCCTGGAGTCATGTGGAGGCTTCATTCCTGATCCAGGAGATCTGAAGACTCTCCTGCTCCACCAGCAGGCCAAAGGCCTCTTGGGGGTTAAAGGTATACTTGATGCCGTTTCAAGATTTGATGAAACACACAACTTTACTAAATAAGGCTGTCGTTCTTTCATGAATAAGATGGATAAACTTTAGACTGATACAGGTGACTAAACTTATTGATCGTGTGACCTAATAAGTACAGAGAAGTGCGCTCTCTCCCTTTTGTGCAGCAACTGTCTCGACTTCAGTGGGCGATAGTGTCTTGTCGTCCCTTGCCTTCCTGCCCAAACCAGTAGAACAACCCCCACTGCCGCCACCGCCGCCGCCGCCACCACTACTACAACTTCCGAAGCAACAGGAGGCAACACTCAATGAAAGAAGCACCGGTTCCATCAGTGACAATGAAGACTTAGGTACCATTTCAGATGACTCAGACTCTCCAGCAGCACCTACAGTTGGGTCTCAGCAAGAAGAAGGGCCATTAAGTCATAAAATATCTGCCAGCACTACAGATAAGGAAGGGGATGTCCTAGCGACACCTCAGAGGGACAATGTGGTGCAAGAGGAGAGTTCTACCCAACAGCAGCCTGCTACAACCCCTGAAAGCGCAAGTAACGATGAAGCACAAGCACCGTCAGAGAAACTGCAGCTACAAAAAGTTCCCTTGAAATCAATCCCCTTCAGGGTGGTTCAGGTGCCGATCAAAGGTGCCTCCACGACACAGAGTGCCGGCACAGCCGTAGCTAAGGATGGCCAAAAGCCCCAGACTCAGCGAGTAACGTTACATCAGTGGGTGTCACGGATTGCCTCCAACTCCATGTCTCTCCCAGCCTTGCCACCTCTTCCTCCAGGCAGATTGAGTGATGGAGATGACATCAGACCAAGTATAAGAAGAAAAAAACAATTCAGGCACATGACTGACAGATATACTTGTAGTGTGTGTGACAAAAGCTTCCCTTATCAGTCTAAGCTGATAGACCATGAGCGCATTCACACAGGAGAGAAGCCTTTCTTATGCACAGCATGCAACAAAAGCTTCCGAACACAGGGGTTCCTCAACAATCACCTGAAAACTCACAGCACAGAGCGTCCTTATGCCTGTGGTCAGTGCGGCAAATGTTTCACAAAACTGCAGAGTTTGACAAAACACATTCTTGCCCACAGTGGCCAAAAGCCCTACTACTGTAACATCTGCAACAAGGGATTCACGCAGTCCACATATTTCAAAAGACACATGGAGTGTCACACGAGCCAGATGACATTTCCCTGCAAGCACTGCAGCAAAACCTTCCCAACAGCTTTCAAGCTGTCCAACCACGAGCGCTGGCACACCAGAGATCGTCCCCACATGTGCGAGCGTTGTGGGAAGAGATTCCTCGTCCCCAGCCTGTTGAAGAGACACATGGGGTACCATATCGGGGACCGGCAGTATCTCTGCTCCCAGTGCGGAAAGACCTTTGTTTACTTGTCCGACCTGAAGAGGCACCAGCAAGACCATATACCCAAAGCAAAGATCCCATGTCCTGTCTGCCAAAAGAAGTTCTCTAGTAAGTACTGCCTGAGGGTTCACCTGAGGATCCACACCAGAGAGAGACCCTACAGGTGCACCATATGCGAAAAGACCTTCACTCAGGTCGGGAATCTGAAGGTCCATATCAGGTTACACACCAATGAGCGCCCGTTTAGTTGCGATGTGTGTGGGAAAACCTACAAGCTGGCATCTCATCTGACCGTCCACAAAAGGACTCACACGTGCAAAAAACCCTGGACATGT
This sequence comes from Xenentodon cancila, assembly GCA_014839995.1. Lineage (NCBI taxonomy): Eukaryota > Metazoa > Chordata > Actinopteri > Beloniformes > Belonidae > Xenentodon > Xenentodon cancila. The sequence continues at coordinate 10,727,109 of CM026219.1, read as the reverse complement.
GACACATGCGGGAAAGGCTTCTCTGTCCCCGGCCTTCTTAAGAAGCATGAGCAGCTGCATACAAGGGAAGCAAATCCTGATTTTGCTGGTAAACGGAGGCACAGGGGAAAACACAAGAAGCACTCCCTCAAGAGGAAGTATGACGAGGAAGAAGAGGGCAGCGATGAGTATTAATCAAGGAAGTGTTTTGGGGATTTAAAAAAAAAAAAAGGCATACTCTAAAAAGGTGTTTTGAAGGGTAATATTTACTACTTACGGACTTAAAACAGGTCACTCTGGACAGCTACTGCACTGGAAACCCAGTGAACATGCAGCTGCATAATTTTCTGTTTGACTTTCTGCCCTCTGGGTGATCATGTGGTTTAGGTGCTATTTCTTTTATATAAATACAAATATGTGACAAGGATTTTAGGTAACAAAGCTACCCAACGATGTCAGTTTCTAGAGGAAAAAAAATACTATCACAAAATATTTGTAATCATTTCCTGATCTGCTTTTGGAGTTCATCATTGGTTATCAGCCTCTTTACAAATGAACGAATGCATTTGAAATCATGATAATCTCAATTATGGATGGAAATATGGCCACATTAATATAGCCAAAATGTAATATACCCATCATGTGAACAGTACAGGTTTTTCTAGGCATGTGACTGTAGGATCATTTTCCTGCTGTATAATAAAATACTGTAGTCTGTAGGGAACATTTTGTTACTGTGTACTTGTAGTGCTGAACTGTAAATATTTCAACTTCGGCTTCAATCAGGTAGTTTTGTTGATTTCTGTTTCACTTGTCTTTTAAACAGCTTTGTTGTTCAAATGGTCATGAATTATTACAAAGAAACACCGACAAGATTACTACAAGTTTTTCACCACCATTTAAGGTTTTGCAAATGTGTCATTTGCAGTGGATCACGTCTTTACTTATCCGAGTGCGAGCAGCCATGTATCTAACCCAGCAACTAATGTACATATTCATAGTATTTTCTTTGTTTTTCATGCTTTTAAGAAGTAATAAATAATCTTGACAAATGAGCTGTTTTCATCCTTGTCTCTTGTAGAAATGTTTAACAGCACACATGGGCTGAGGGATAAAAAGATGACTTTTTCCAGCGTGATCACTTGTTCACCTTCAGTCATGATTAGTGTCATGAACAGTCAACGATTTTTGTATCGCAGTCAGGTGTATGATTAATCAATTAATCCAGGTTTATTTATTTGGCGTCTATGCAATACAAGTATAACAAACGGGTGGTAATGCCATTAATATCGTGATTAAATGAAACAAACTTGTGTAGGAGGCTCATATCTGAACAGCTGACATCAGCTACCAAGGTTCTGGGGGATGTTTTGGATCACAGGTTGTAAACCACGTTCTGACCGATCACAACAACGAGACACCAAGAGGGGTTCTTCCCAAGAAAATTGGGTGGATGTCAATATTGAGGACACCTAGTAGATCAAATAAGGAGATGAGTTAGACTCACTGTTGAATTTAGAAGATGTCCAGCAGCCCTCAGCTTAAACCAGAAACCAGCGGGACCCAGGGACCCTCAGAGAAGTCTGGCCAGAAGTAGTCTGTTGTCTTCTCCAGTGCTGCACCATTAAAGTCCTGGAAGAACATTGTTTTCATGTCAATTTCTATGTGGTTGAAATGACAATTAACACCTTGTAAGGGAAATTGAGAAATATAGTTTCTTAAGTTAGTTATTATAGTGTATTTTACTATTATCTGTTCATTGTTCATTCAGTACTTTTCACTCAGTCTGTTTTCTCACTTGCATACTGGTGGAGGATGGTTCCCACAGAAGGTAATCATAAGTCCCCGGTAGTTGCTGGAGATAAGGAGTAAGGAGGGAACTATATTTCTGCAGGGAGAGAACAATCCCTGTTTGTGTTCAAGGACATGCAAGTGTATAAGATCTGTGTGTAGTTAATCAATGCGGACTCACTCTGCCGACTGTGTTCAACTGTGTGATTCTCAGCTGTACAGCTTAATAAACTTCTCAAAAACGGAGCTCTCCTGTACCGTAATTATTTAACAGAAATAATTTCCACAACACACCTATTTGATTTGGTCTGACAATGACACTTAAGTGACAGTCCATGAAGGCGTATGAACTGGTGTCCAGAAAATATCAGCAGGACGTCTCCTGTCCAGCTGTGCCTCTGATGTGCTCCTTCCTGACCACTCCTGAAGAAGGTTCCGCATCTTCAGCTCTGCCTCCTGTATTTTCATCGGTGTCACCACCTCTAAACCGGACACGGTTGGTCTCCCCGCTACCAGACTGTTCTCCCCTCTGCGTCTTGCGGCTCTTCTCCCGCCACACATCCCTCCTGACACTTTCGTCCGCCCGCTTCGCCCTGACTTCACTCCCCGTTGACCCCAACTACTCAGACTCCTAAAACGTCTCTACCTCACCTTATAGGCATAATTCGGCCACTAAAAGAAGTTAGAAATGGGTTTCTAAACTCTACCTAGGCGCATCTTAAACACCTGACAGACAACTTTCTCGTATCCAGGCAACGCGTTTCCGAGTGGCTCGCGAAGGCGCGTCATTAACGCGACGGGAAAGCGGAGCGCCATTTTGAAACCGAGTGAAAACATTCCCCACGCGTTTTTGTTTTGTTTGTTTTTTTCTTTTCTTTTCTTAGAGTCTTTGATTTCGCATCAGCTGGAACAAAATGACATCGCAGCCACCGGTGAGCCGGTCCCGCGAAGAGACGCGGGCGCTTGTCGCCGAGGATCTAATCCAGCGTGGACGGCAGCGAGCCGCGAGCAGAGACGGCGTGCACGCAGACTCGTCGGGCCGGCCGGCCGCGCCGGGCGTCAGCCGCTCCCCGAAACGGTGTATGGCGAAGCTGAAGCTGCTTAAACGAGGACGCGGGGGGTCTAAACTGGAGCGAGGCGGCGGAGGAGCCGCCAGAAAGCCGTCCAGGTGCCGCGACGCCGCGGACTCGGCGGTGACTGAAAGACCCGCCGCCGCAGAGACGAACCACGCGGATCCGTCCGACACGATGATAGTTCAGCTCATGATTTCTGATGTGGAAACAGGTGCGCTTGGTGTATTTTATACGCAGCTTGCAGCGCGCGTCATATCGTAGTTATTTATCTGTACATTGAATAGTTGCACTTTAGAGGCACGCAGGTAGAAAGGTAAGTGTGCGTACACACATTAATTCTTTTGTTGCTGTTGTTGTTTCTTTCTTTCAGGTCCACCTACCACAACAGCCATCCCCGAAACCCTCTCCTCGTCTTCCCCGGGGCTTTCTCCCATGGGAAACCCACAGGAGCCAGTTGGCTCCATGAAGCTGGAGGAGTGTGAGGTTCCTTGTACCAGCACCACAGTGTCGTCCTCCGCAGGGCGAAGATCAGTGATGATGTCCCCCAGCCATGTGGGGAGGAGAAAAGGTGAGTGCAAGGTGTAATCAAGAACTTCAGAGACTGTTTATAAAAGTACATTGATTGGAAAATAATGGAAAGGTGGTGACAGCGACACACTGCTAGAATTGCTGCTATCATGCTTGGGATGCTGTTTGGAAGACTTTATCTGAATAAAAAGGAAAATAAACTAGTTTACAAGCTTTAAACATGATATAAAGTGGGAATGTAGTGGCATAATGGCACATGCCATGATGTGCTTTGTTTTTTTTCTCCACATTTCCGCTGCTGTGGTGAAGAAGGTGCTGGGCCGAAAGTTGAAGCTCTCGATTTACCGGGGGCCGTACGTTCCCACCCTCATCTATGGTCATGAGCTGTGGTAGATACAAGCGGTGGAAATGAGTTTCCTCCGCGGGGTGTCCGGATTCTCCCTTACAGATTGGGTGAGAAGCTTAGTCATCCTGGAGGTGCTCAGAGTAGAGCCGCTGCTCCTCTGCATCCAGAGGAGCCAGATGTGATGGCTCAGGCTGGCATGCACTTGGGCATGTCTCATTGGGAGGAGACCCAGAGGAAGAGCCAGGACTCGCTTGAGGGACTGTCTTTCTCGGCTGATCTCAGAACGCCTTTAATTCCCCCAGATGAGCTGGACAAAGGCCACTGCCCCTGCAACACCAACCCCGAATAAGTGGTGGAAGATGGATGTCGATTGTCAATAATATTTAAGGGTTGTGCCAGACCTCATCCGCCCCATGCATAGACTCATTTAGGAAGAAGGCTATGAAGCATCAGTCAGAACAGCAAGGCCTAAACAAGCTTAAAACACTTTTGAAGTATCAATGAAATGTCTGTTAGATGCTTTAGACATTATGCAATAGGGGTACCGTACAGCAGCTCCTTTTTTAACTTTAGCAGCTAGTTGTAGGGGTGTGGTCAGAAAATCTACTCCGCACTCTTTTCTATTCAAATCGGTCCCAGGCTTTAAAAACGTTTATTTCTGCGCTAAGGCTGGACATTTAAAAACAAGAGTCGGTAAAGATAGACTCGCTTTTCCAGGCCGCCTCCAGCGGCCACACGAGGAACTGCAACGAAGACCTAACCGGAAGTCACGTGGCGAGCGTGGAGCTCAACCCGGAAGTTCTATGGTCGGCGCTGGGCAAGGAGTCGAAGTTGTTTGTGTTTATTCGTAGCAATGGCAGTGCGCGGCCACGACAACTGGACAGACCTCGAGGTGCAGACCTTCCTCGGGATCATCGGAGAGAGAAAGGTGCAAATGGAGCTCGATGCCACGGCGAGGAACGAGAAAGTGTTCCGAGTGGTGTCGGAGAGGATGGCCGCGGAGGGCTTCCGGCGGACGGCCAAGCAGTGCAGGAATAAGTGCAAGAAGCTCAAGTTCGAGTACAGGCGGGTCAAGGAGCACAACGGCAGGAACGCTGCGGACCAGAGGTTCTGGAGGTGGTTCGGTATCATGGACGCCATCTACGGCCACAAACTGGTGGGGGCGGATGGAGAAGCAGCGGGCGACGCGGCCGCCACGTCGCAGTCTGCTGGTTAGTGGAAGGGAACCCGTTGAAAGGCTCTTCACGGCGGTAAACGGCGTGCTCCCGATTACCGGGGACTCCGCGGCGTGATTATCGGGGTTTGCATGGGTTTTATCTTGTGCTGACAGCGCGAACCCGTTCCGGACCGAGCCGTGCTCGGCGCGGTGCAACAGGCACCAGGTCCGAGTCATAAACTCAGAACAACAGTGAAGGTGTCATCAGTGATGATCCAACGGCGGGGGCGAAAACGGCAGTTATTTCTGAAAACCTCTCTGTTTATGGTTGTTTGTTGGCAAAGGGCGAAAGGTGCAAGAGTTACAAGAAGTAGTGGTACATCACGTCCCAAAAATGCTCCTGTTTCCACTGCCACGCGTTCCAGCCATCACTATTGTCTTAAAATTAGTCACTGTGGCTGCAGTCACTGGATTTATTAATCATCATCTGTTATTGCGTTTAAAAAATAAACAATTCCATGTAGAAATAGTATTTTCTGGAGTGAGCAACGTATCTGAATACAACTGTACGTATGTCAAACCATGTCATAAGTAATTAAAGTAAACTTGATAATGAAATAAAGGCGAGAGGTCTAGTCAGAAATCAACGCAGTCACATTGTGTATACAATCACGGCCTGTTTAGTTTTGATTTTTGAAATGAATCCAAACATTGACACATCTCTTCGTAGCCAGAAATTAAAGATCTACTCTTCTTTGAGACGGACAGAATATTCAATTTTTCTTTTTTTCCACTGGAATTCAATATAAATCAATTGACAGATGATCACGTATTGAAATTAACTCACTTTTTTTTTTAATTTTAATATAATTACAAAGCTTTAGAAAATACATCTATATTATCAATTCCCAAAAGGATTTATTCTGCCCTCTTCAGAAAGATTGTGGTGTCATCAGCTAAGATGAGTTATGGTCAGGTGATAACTAAGCACATTTAAAGGCTCCAAATCTGCAGCTGAAATGAATAATAAAGGAGGGCAGCTTTGCCGGGTTCCACGTTTCATCTCGAATCTTCTAGTTGTTCCTTGAGGGTAAGTAGCTGAACTGTTAATGGCCTTTGAGGTTATATTTATTACGTTAATAAAGTTTTCACCAAAACCAAAATAGTCTGATTTCATTATAAACAAATGCTCAGAATCAAAGACTTTTTAGAAAACTAAAAATAAAACAACTTTCATCTTCGATTAAATAACTATAGACTATTAAATTAAGAACTGACCGAATATCGTTATGTATAGACCTATCCCTAATAAATCCTGACTGCGTTTCACTTACTATCTGTCCTATGTCTGTCTTCGGCAGATTAGCAAAAATAAGAGTAAACAATTTGTAGTCATTATTTAATAAAGTTACTGGTCTCAGGCTATCGATATATCATTTGTCTTTACTAGGTTTAAAGGTAAAGTAATGACTGCTTGTTGCATAGTCAACATTAATGCACTCCTAACACAATTCTTTTAAGTCTTCTCAGAAAAATCTGAATTCAGACCATCTTGAGCAGGTGATTTTCCTGCTGACATTTGCTTTATAGCTGCATCCAATTCTTTTATTTGTATCTCAGAATCACAGTGTTTTGAATTTCCAGTCTATTTTAGGAATGTTGTGTAATACTCTCCAAAAAAAGATAATGTGTGTATTAAAGAGCATAAATTAGAATAAAAACAATCAATTTCTTCGGATATTATTTTTGCGCCAGAGCACTCTGTCATAATCATCAAAATATTTATTTTACTTCTTATTTGTCTTCTCCTATCAAGTCCAAAAATTTACATTTTTTTTTTCTCCCATTATTTTATCCACATAACTCGATCGAACATTTGTGTGTGAATTTACAACATACACGATATTGCCGAAAGTATTCACTCACCCATCCAAATAATGGGAATCAGGTGTTCCAACCACTTCCATGGCCACAGGTGTATAAAATCAAGCACTTTGGCATGCAGACTGTTTTTACAACTATTTGTGAAAGAATGGGTCACTTCTCAGGAGCTCGGTGCAACAAATCCAGTTGTAAAATATCTTGGCTCCTAAATATTCCACAGTCAACTGTATTATAAGAACATGGAAGTGTTTGGGAACAACAGCAAATCAGCCATGAGCTGGTAGGTGACTTAAACTGATGGAGTGGGGTCCAAACCTCCAAACTTCATGTGGCCTTCAGATTAGCTCAAGAACAGCGCACAGGGAATGGGTTTCCATGGCAGAGCAGCTGCATCCAAACCAAACATCACCAAGTGGAATGCAAAGCGTTGATGCAGTGGTGTAAAGCACTCCGCCACTGGACTCCAGAGAAGTGGAGACACGTTCTCTGGAGTGACAAATGGCACTTCTCCATCTGGCAGCCTGATGGACCAGTCTGGGTTTGGTGGTTGCCAGGACAACAGTACTTGTCTGACTGTATTGTGCCAAGTGTAAAGTTTGGTGGAGGGGGGATTATGGTGTGGGGTTGTTTTTCAGGAGCTGGGCGTGGCCCCTTTTCCCGTGAAAGGAACTCTGAATGCTTCAGCATGCCAAGACATTTTGGACAATTCCATGCTCCCAACTTTGTGAGAACAGTTTGGAGCTGACCCCTTCCTCTTCTAACATGACTGTGCACAAAGCAAGGTCCGTAAGGGTGAACCGACGCCATATTGAACCCTATGAATTAGGAATGGGAGGTCACTTAAGTTCATATGCGAGTCAAAGCAGGTGAGCCAGTACTTTTGCTCATATAGTGTATCTACACTGTTGGGTCCTGCTGACCTCAGAGCTGTGTTGGTGTTTCAGGACAGTTCTTCACTCGGTGTGAGACACTGTCTCTTCACTGTTAATGTGGAAGGCAAAGTCTTATCATTTCCTTGCTTTTCATTCAGGCTGAGGTGGAGTTTGTTGCTCCAGGGATACCCAGATCTCATACTTCCTTCCTATATGCATACTCTTTATTTGTAATAAGGCCTAGTACAGTGCACTGATTTTTACTAGTGTTTCCTGGAAGCTTCCAGTCACACCTGGTGTCTCTATATATACTTTTGATTTTGAATTTTGACCCAGTAATAGTACATTTTTAGCACAACAGAGTTAAGTTTTATGATGGATTCTTGTGTATTTCATAGCTGACATGACTTAACAAATGATCCTCCTTTTGCTTTTGCAGATAAGCCCACGTGTAGTTGGTCAAAGAATGAGGTCCATGCACTGTTGGATCACTGGGCGAATCCTGCCATTCAGCAAGAGCTACGCCGCAACGTGAGAAACAACATTGTTTACAATTGCCTCAGCGCCAAACTGGCGACGCTTGGATCTGACAAGACACCCCAAAAGTGCAAGGAGAAAATTAAGAAACTGAAGCAGGACTACAGGAGAATCAAGAACGGCCAACAAACGAGCGTGAGCAGGACGGCGTGGTTTGAGATTATTGACAAAGTCCTCAGTTCTGACCCTGGAGCGTCCAAACACCCCGAACCGGCAGAGTCGTCTTCAGCTGAGTGCAGTCAGTCGGTTGTACTGGACGTGGACTCTGATGGTAAGTACAAACTTAGAGAGGCTTTTCTGTTAATAAAGAAATAGAAACCATGCAACATGCAAGAGGACAGATTTGTAGCACCGAGACCAGCATTCGACTCTGTCCCTCAGCGCGGGGGTATAACCAACGTCCCCCTGCCAAAAGAACTCTGTAATGTCAGCCAGAACTAGGTGCTGTCTTTACGTTGAGACAGAAGGTCAAGAAATAAGCAGCAGATTACTTGGAGGAACAAAGTAAATAAAAAGGAGGAACACTATACAAACAGCTGCTGAAAGTCTTTCCAAAGATGCAGGCAGATTTGCAGAAGAGGCTGAGGGTACGGCTGGCAGTAAGTTTGCTCAACGAAGTCAAATGCTTTGAGAAGGGCAAGCAAGGACAAATCAACTAAACTGCAGCATTGAGGAGGAGATTCTGCCGAAGGGAGAAGAGCTGAGATCATTGTAGTGTACACACACATGTACAGACTCATGCCAGGATGTTTGTATGGATGTCTTTCTTCTTTTTCTTTTTTTTTTTTTTTTCTGTAGTTCAACAATGCAGGTAACCTGTCTTCAGGACTGTGTTCAATTTGAATAAATTCAGCTTTGTAATAGGAAATTTACTACATGGTTCTCCGGCTTCAGGCTCACTGGTTTTAGTGATCTGATGTGTGACTTAGAGCGATATATATGTCAGAGTGGAAAAGTACCAGGAGGCAGCAACTTGTTTTTCTGATCTGCAGTTACCCAGCCGCTTTGTTGAACTATTTCTCAGCTTTATCGACGTCCAACAGGTGGTTCAAGTTCCTCGCTGACTTGTGACTCGGGGCGCTCCGGCTCTTCTGCTCACACATATGCTCATGTAACCTTAGTGAAGCTTCAGGGTTGCAGAGACGAGGCTGTTGACTTGTACTGTTTCTCCCCTTTTGTGTACAAAGTAATAAATCTTTGCAACTGCATTCTGGACGTCTCGCCGCGCCTTTAACAGAAACTTTCAACACAACAGTCATTTTGGGATTCTATGTTACTATATATGTCTTAAACTTCATTCTGAGTTGTTAAAACCTGCAGAAAGCCTGGTTAAACTAGTACCTTTTTTTTTTTTTTTTTTTTTTTTTTTTTTTCCCTTGCAGATTTATCCGCCACAACAAACACTGTTGAAACCTACACTACACCTGACCTAACACTTTGTCCCATCAGCGACCAAAGCGAACCAGATTTCTTCCTAATTAAACTAGTAGACTGTGACGGTCCTTCGTCAAGCATCACGCCGGCCTCCACTGAAGCGCCAACGCCGGCCTTGTTGACAACCAGCCGCGAGGGAAGGAGAAAATGTAAGTAAAATGCTTGATCGACTTGTTCAGACTGCACCCTGCTCTCATCATCCTTGGAATGAAAATCCCCCGTGTTTTTTTTTTTTTTTTTTTGTCTGCAACTATGGTCACATTTAGGTTAAGCTTTTTTCTTTTTATAGATGTAGCCCGCAGAAGTAGCGTATTTCATCTGCCGCCGTGACCCGAGGAGCGTCCCTGATTTGTTCTTTTGCTTCCGCAGGTGTCCACACGTGTACTTGGTCAAAGAAGGAGGTCCATGCTCTGTTGGCCCATTGGGCGAATCCTGCCATTCAGCAAGAGCTGCGCCGCAATGTGAGAAACAAAGTAGTTTACAATTGCCTCAGTGCCAAACTGACAACTCTCGGATTCAACAAAACGCCTCAGAAGTGCAAAGAGAAAATCAAAAAGCTGAAGCAGGACTACAGGAGAATCAAGAACGGCCAACACACGGGCGTGAGCAGGACGGCGTGGTTTGAGATCATGGATGAAGTTCTGGGCTCTCCACCCGCAGCATCCAGCTGCTCGGAAACTGCAGACTCGTCTTCAGCGGAGTGCAGTCAGTCAGTCGTGTTGGATGTCGGGACTGACGGTGAGTGGAAGTTTAATAAACAATATTAAATGCGTGTTTGCCTTCTTTTTTTTTCCCTTTTCATCCCGTCCTTTTTCTTTTTCTTTTCAGACACTTGTCCAGATAAAACCTTCTGGCTGCCTGACGAAGTCCAAGTGCTCATAACTCTCTGGGCGCAACCAAACATTCAGAAGCAGCTTCTCGCCTCCGAAAGCAACAGCCAAGTGTTCACATACCTCAGCAACGAACTGGCCTTGGTGGGCTTCAACAAGACATCGCAGGAGTGCTGTCTGAAAGTGAATGAACTCAAAGAGGAATACAAACTAATCAGACATACTCGGCCACATAGAGAAGATAAAAGTGACTGGTTTGCGATCATGGACAATGTCCTTCACCCAGATGGAAAACTCTACAAAGAGTTGGATTCATCTTCTGTCTCCGCGGCACCTGAATCACCAGAAAGTGAGCATATTTAATAGAAACTTTGTGAGAGTTTTTGAGAGTTTTTGAGTGTTTATTCGCGTTTTACCTTCTCTGCTTTGTTTTGTAGACTCCACGCAAGCTGTGTGGATGTGGGACGAAGTCATCGTTCTGCTCACACGATGGGCCGAGGAGGAGGGACGCAGGGGGCAGCTGAGATCAGCCCAAGAGGACGAGAGGGTGTACGCTCGCCTGAGCTCGGAGCTCGCCACTCAGGGTTTCGATAAAACCACCAGTCAATGCAGAGCAAAAATATGCCTCCTGAAACAGCAGTACAAGAGGATTCAAGGGCAAGGAGACTCCAAAGAGCAATTAAGCACATGGTATTTGATCATGGACAAAGTTCTTGGCCACAGCAAGCCAGAGGTTGCGACAGAACAAGCGGCTGAAGTCAACGAATCGGGCGCTGCATCTGTGCGGGCGCCACAGGAAGTCCCAGCTGAAGCAATGAAAGGTCAAAGAAACCGTTCTTTTCACACAGTATCTTATAACTTATAATCCTGTTTGAATTGCAGACAGGTTTACCAGGACCTGGTGGTTCTTGTTTTGAAGTCAAATTAACACCGTTTTTATAAATGATTCTCTTCTTCTTCTTTTATCCGTTTTCACTTGCAGGTTGCCGCTTGTCCGTCTCGTCGCTGTGCCTCCTGGTTCCAACCCTGCGTCTGATGTGTGCCTTCGCCTGGCAGGTGGTTCAGTGCTGTAACGTGCTGCATTACGGAAAGGTGGAGGAGTTGGTGGAGTTGGTGACGGCGTTGGCTCCGGAGCTTCTAACCCCCAGAGAGAGAGTTCAGCTGCTGCTCCGGCTGAGGGCGAGGGTAAGGTGCAGTTTACAGATTAAAGGCCAGCAGGTGAAGTTTAACTTGTATGTCAACAACAAGATAAGGCAGAAGATTGATTGATTGAAAACCCAAATGAGTTAATACGCACTTGTGAATGTCTGTCTTAGGTTGTGTTGGAGATGTGCCGCAGTGAGAGCACAGCTGACCTGCTGAGTGTCCAGCCCCACCTGAGGGTCATTCAGGACCTCACAATAACCTCTGGACCGGATCGGAAGGTAGGAAGGTCAAATATTACTCAATCTGAAGTTTGATTGTGACTACAAGAAGACTAACGTATTTGTTTCGTGTCTGTCACCAACAGGAGTTGGAAAATTCAAAGTTGAACTTTGTGGAGGTTATTCACACATTGTTGGACAACAAAGAGGAAAGGAGGCGGTTTTTTGAGGTGAGGTCGCTGTATCAGCGCCAACGGTTCGATTTAAAACCGTTATTTGAGAGTGGCGTCAGTACTGAGGTTTGTTTCTCCAGGAGGTCTTCCCGGATCACTACGGCCAACAGTATGAAGTCACACTGAAAACATTAGTGTGGAAATTCATCTCCAGGTTGGATAGTCTGTTGCCCATCCCTGATATCAAACAGGTAACTTGTATTATATAGTTGAAAAAGAAATTGTACGTGACATACTTGAAGCTTCCTCTTATTTGTCTGCTTCATTGTGGTCCTTTTTTATTTTGGATAAAAGTGAGCTGAATACAACGTAATGCAGAACTGCATCCTGTAATGTTGAGAGTAATCTGGGTGTGTTTTCTCCCGTTGTGTGAATTCTGATGTTTTTGTTTGGTTGGTTCTTTTGGTGGTCTTCCCAGACTGCTGAGTGGCTCAGCACCACCCCGTCTGTCATGGAAGAATGTGGTCAACTGGTTTTACAACCCGAACAGCTGAAAGCGTTGCTGCGTTTCCATGCAGAGCACTCAGGATACACCAACAAGTGTAAGTAATTCCCTGTTTGAGAGAAGAAAACCAGCCCATGTGACATTCATTCATTCATTCGTTCATTACATTGAAAAGCAAAATAGATACAAATTAAGTGTACTAGATGTTATTATGACTAAAAAAGAAGCATCCTCTGTGCAAATCAAAGATATCCTGTGAAATTAAATGTTTTGTTGCTTTTTGTCTTTTGTTTTCTCCTCACAGGCTCCTCTCAAGCTCAGAGTATGTTTTTGCCGACACTGTCTCTTCATCCCAAAGCGACCGTGATTCAACTTTCCTCAGAGCAACTGAAGGTGTCTAGTCACGATGAAGACGAACCGTTTCAGTTTAGCAATGATGAAGAACCACTTGATGTTGACCAAACGGTTGAGAAACTGATTCTGGACGACTCTGGGACAGGAAACGAGGACGAACAGAGTGATGGCACGTTGACTTCAAACTCCTCAAGTATCCACCCACTTTTAGATTCTGCTTCCTGTTAAATTTCAACCTTGAATGAAGTGTTGTTCTTCTATTTGAATGCACGTTTGTAGATATTAGAAATTATTTCCATAGATGGAAGGAGAAAAACGTCAAATCTAATTAACGTGTGACTTAAAACTTTAATTTTATTGGCATTTCCCTGTAACTATCTGCTCTCGGTCTCACCTGTTTCAGGTTCAAGTCGTCTACGGCGGCACCGCTGCTCCATGTGCTCCTACTCGGACAGCCGAGTGTCAGGACTTCTGAATCACATTACACAGGAGCATCTGAGCCATGGACCCAAAGAAGACGGTTACCTTCAGAAAGGCAACCCTCAAACGTGCTTTCCTGAGCTGGGGGGCACAACAGATGAGTTTTGCACACAGCTCTTTAAAGATGTAGTGGCTCCCAACAGCCGCAGACGCAGGCCGCGTTACCAATGCGACAAGTGTGACAAGAAGTACTTCTCCAGGGCGTCCCTGATCATGCACTATCGCAACCACACGGGCGAGACTCCGTTTTTGTGTTCTTACTGCGGCCAGGGATTCAGGGCTTCGTCCAACCTGGAGCTGCACCTCCGTATCCACACAGGGGAGCGGCCCTACACGTGTCACATCTGCGGGAAGACTTCAAACCAGAGCTTGATGAGGCACATGCGCATGCACAGAGGGGAAAGGAACTACCTGTGCACAGAGTGCGGGAAGTCGTTCCTGTCCGCCGCGGAGCTGAGGCTGCACATGCGCTACCACACGGGAGAGAGGCGCTACAAGTGCAAACACTGTGGGAAAGGTTTTATTACAAAAAGCAGTTTGACGATTCACATGCGGCGGCACACGGGAGAGAGGCCTTACAAGTGTGAACACTGTGGGAAAGGCTTCATCGCAAAGTGCAATCTGACAGTTCACAGGCGGCAGCATACAGGAGAGATGCCTTACAGCTGCTCTCTGTGCCCCAAGTCTTTTACGACTATGCGAGAGCAGAAAAAGCACGTCAAGATCCACTCCAACAAGAAGTACTTTCCATGTTCCAAGTGTGGGAAAATATTCAGGAAAGAGGACAATTTTAAATTGCATGTTGAAACACATGATTTGATGTAACGTTTTATTGCTTCCTGAATGGAAAATTTTTAAATTGCCTTTTTTTTTTTTTTTCTTAAACACATCACATGTTCAACATAAGTTAAAGTCCACGGTTGTAGTTTGCAGTACAGTAACTTCTCTGGACTATGAAAAGCTTCACTTCTGTTCACTACAGCATAGATGCAATTTGTTTGTTTGTTTTTTGTTTTTTTTTTTTAATTTACCAAATTTTCATTCCTATATTTTTGCTATGTTTTGAAGAAATACAATTGTATCTCCAATAGTTGGGGACGTTTGTGGCATGAAAAGTCACTTGATATTGAACGATATCATCTGTGGTGCTGAATGACTCGTACAGTCCTGACAATGTACTACACCCATCCAGACATTAATTTGTTCAGGGCGTATAACTCGAGTATCTTGTAAAACAAGTCTTCTTTTTTTAGTCAGTTGATTGTCATAAAGAGCTCTTGCATTAAATCATTTAACATGGTTTCATCTTTTTTCCTCATTTATTTTCCTGCGTTTAGTGTCTTCTAGTCAGCATAACTATCCTCAGCCACTGAAGAAGATATACCAGTAAAGTAACTGCAGTGTGAAATAGGAATAAGCCACGTAGCCGTGGTCCTGAACCCCGTCCTAATCTGGAGGCAGCACACCCACGTAGACCCATGTAGGGTTCCCCAATCAGCGGTCTCGGCTGTAGCATCAATGAAAATCCAAAACTGACCCCCATATTGGTTCACTAGCTGGAAAAACAACAAGGAGCGTCTCTGAATACATCTGGACCTTTGCTGCAGAGCTACTGAGCAGATGTCAGGGACAGGCTTGCGCCCATCTGTCCGTTTGAGAATCGACGCCGTAAAAGCTGCAAGGCAAAGTTTTGTCAGATGTTTTTATTTTAATCCACCAGGTTGTGTTAAACTGACCAATACTGGTTTAAAAAAAAAAAAAGATCTTGTAAATGTGCCTTAATAAAGAGATGGGTCGTTGTAAGCTTTTTAAAATAAATCAACTGCAATCCTGCAACCAATAGCTGTGGAGAGTCCGGAGGCCTCATGTCTCATCACCTGGAGTTTTTGTGTTGAAAGAGAGAAACTGTATAAGTCAAACTATCGTCTCTGCTATTTTGAAGCTGCACTAAAAGTACCTGATCATCACCCAGAAACGGGGAGGAACTTATTCTTTGCCGTTGCGACCTGTTATGGCAGAATCTGGTTTAGATTAGTTCTTATCAGTAGCTGCAGCTGGGTGCGTTTGACCTTGCTGTTAAGACGTCTGCATAGCTGAGGTTGCTGTAGTTCAGAGAAAACAAGCTACTCTCACCTGGGCTTTTACTCGCCTTGGTTGCTCGGCTGCGAGTCGTTCCTCAGATAACGGAGACGCAGTGGGACTAAAGCTAGAAACACTAAGAAAGAGACGAGCTGTACTTTTTCATGGTCAAGCACACAGCAAGACTACATACTAATGGCTGTTGAAGGTTATATCAAACATTTTCATTACACTTTAGGCTGTCGGGGTGTAAATCAAGAGCCTGGTCAGCAGGTCCCGTTATTTGATAGTTGAGGTTGTTTCTTTATTATTTTTAACTGGATCCTGAATTAGACAGGAACCCAGAGACGGGATGAAGGAACTGGGCCAACTTGAACTTGCTGCAGTATTCTAGATACCCTGCAATCAATTACAGGCAGATTTGCTGGCTGTTTTAAATTAATCCAATGGTGAGGATACGAAACATTTTAACTCATCATTGCATAACACTTCCAATAATTTGCTAATATTCTTTAAGTGAATGAAGCAAGATCTGCTCATCTGTTTGATTTAGAAGATAAACTTCTGTTGCTGCTGTGATTTTTTTTTTTTTTTTTGCAGTGAGAATGGCACAATAGTCTTATGCACTACGTTGCCAGGGGCAACAGGAATGATCTTTGTCTTACCTGGATAAAGTTGTAAGCAGCTCGCAGCAATCCTGTCTTTGATAGCTTTAAGACAGTCAAGAGGCACAAAACATATCAGCGCATCTAAATGAGAAATATATTTAGATATAATCTGCACAGACGTCATATGGGACAAAAATACGGTTGGTAAAGACCCATAAAGGCATCAAATATAGGGAGATGAGCAGTGGGCCCAAAACAGTCCCCTGAGACACCGCAGGACATTAAAGAGCCCCTAACATCCATATTTACTAGTTCTTAAACTGTTAATTTCTACATCTCTTGTCAGCATCAGTATAAAAAAATCCAGTCTGCTTTGATTAGTCAACTGATTTGTGTAAATCAGCAAAGTACAACCTGATATCAGGAGATGATTTCTCCCACAACTCTTCGCGTCATCAGTTTGGTCAGCTCTGTTTTTCATTACAGTTGCCTCTAATGGGAATGATGACCTGTTTTATCTTCGGTGTCGGTAAACAGTCTGAAGACAGGAGGTTTGAGGTTGCTAGAGCAGCAAGCTTCGAGGACAAAAACTCCAATCAAAGTGAATCATTATACTGAGCAGACAGCAAAAGTTTCGCGATCTTCTCTCACACAAATCCCTGGTGTGACATTCTGTGTACACCATGAACATCATGCAGGCTGCGCAGCATTGACCCCGCACTTTGCCCCGACCTCAAACAGTGTCACTTCACGCACAGACATCCACAGATAATTGCTCGTCTAACCTCTCGTCTGACCCTGCCACCTCACCAGGAAACCCCCCTCTGCACTGAGCCCATCAGAGCCGACCACACTGACTCAGACAGCCAGCCCACAGTGAGCACACAGGGCACGTCTTGTTGTTGTTCGCCCCTATATGACTGCGCAGCATTGTTCTGGGTATTTAATCATGCGCATCATATGTTGCAGTGACTGTCCCAGCTGTATGGATGAATGAGTGGGAGAACATATGGCACTAACAGTCATAGACAGTGATGGACACGGATCACAGGGGAATGAGTTCAGGCTGCGAGTCATGTTGGGGATTATACGGAGAAATGCGTAATAGAAAATCTAATGATGCCGCATTTTTCTTAAAGTCAGTAAACTCTTCATATCTGAGTAAAAACTCATATTAGGAGGGTATGCCTTTAGTATAGTAAAAAATGGGTTGCACCAAAAGTTTAAACTAATATTAGAAATGTGTCAGTAAAACCGGGACAGGCATGCTCCCCACTGTGTCCCATCATCTCTTCTTTCCATTTGGATTTGAGAGCTGAGGAGACCACCTGCTATAGTTTTAACATCAATATGCTTTCTCACTTGCGCTTAATGCCGGAGTTCTGTTGCTAAAACGTTCAGAGCACTTTCCGTCAAATACTTTTGGTATAATAATGCCGTGAATGTTTTTTAGTGGTTTGCAGCTCTGGATTGCAAGTAGGTCAGTTTAGCAGCAGGACTCTTCTTGTAGATCCATGCCATGGGAATATGAGCAGAACTGGGTTTGGTATGGTCTTGCTGAATTATGCAAGACAGCCTCAGGAAAGCAGAAGAAGATGCCAGAAAATCTTTTTTTTTTCTTTTAAAAAAAAAAAAAAAAAATCATTTTTTGTTTAAAATTCTTTTTCTACGTATAAAACTTTTTTATTTTCATTTATTTACTTATTTTTTGGATTATAGGAGTGGTACAGAGGTATCAGAGATTGTTTTGAATGCTGTCCTCTTTCTTAGGTCAGTCAGTTATATCAGTACTCCACAGCCCCGTTGTTTTTTTCTCATCCACCTTAAGCAAAAGAAAAAAAGAAAAAAGTTTTACTACTGAGCTCTAGATCGAAGTCAATGAAATCAGTGCCATCACAAGACAAATCCCATCCAGGTATCCGTTTCCGCATGTATCACGAGCAAGCCGTTGAAAGCAGCTCAGCATTCTGATACAACCCGGAATCTGCTCCCAGCTCCATCTGGGATGAGTCAGGATGTGATTTATGAGACACTTGATATCACAAATCTAGTTTTCATTGAAGAGTCTTTAAACGTGTCACCTCTGGTATCACCAGTGCAATGTTTCCCCCGGCTTTGACACTGCTGCTGACATTAAGTTTAGCAAATTTACTAGTTTTATCAGTGTGCATCAACACACGTTTTTATATTACTTTTTCAGACCAAAATAAAGTTACTCAATGTTTAAAATTTGTTTTCTCATGTTTTTCCCCCTGCAAAAGCACGTCACAGTTTAGCCTTAATAATGTCGGTGCGCCCTCTAGTGGCCTCTAGTGTACTCAAGCACTGTATGAACAATATGCTTCAGCTTTTTAGTAAGTTTAATCACATGTAGTATAAGTTGTAGAAAATCCAACAGCAATGTTTTCTACGGACAACTTTTAATGTGTTATATAATATGTGAACAGCATATCTACAAAATTGTGGATTAAAAAAAATTATAAATTTCCTTGTTAATAGTTCACAGTCCATTTTATCCAAAGTTTTTTTATGCGAGTATAAGATAACTCCCAGAACTGGAAAAAATAAAAATAAAAAATTCTCAAAAACACTGTGGTCCTCAATCTTCAGAAGAACTAAAGCAAAGAAATCTTAAAAAAAAAAAAAACTAAAAAAAAAAAAAATCATCTGGAGGCCTTTCCATTTTCATGAACATCCATCCTGTGAAGAGAAAAGGTTGAAAGTTTTGGCGGCGTTTTAGCTAAACATGAAATAGTAAAAGACTGATTTATGTGAATTTATCAAAAAGATGATTTCATCTGCATTTCTAAAGTAGTTTAAGAAATGCAGACTAATAATTGTGAGAGAGCTAGAAGTGTTAGGCCTGTAAAGTAAACACTGAGCTTTTTTTTTTTTTTTTTTTTATTTATTTATTTATTTTTAATAACCCACCCGTTCTCATCTTTGAGATGCTGGTACAACTCAAACTTGTTGTTGACTGAACTCGATCTTCCCACAAACTCCTGGTGCTTCCTGGAGTTGGCCGCAGTGATCCGGTTGCTCCACATGGTGAGGAGTGAGACGGGACCTGCCGAGATGGATGAAAATATTCACCAAGACTTTGTAGAGCATTTTAAATCTAATGTAGAAATCAAACATTATTGTGACATAATGCCAAGATTCAACTAAATGTTAGGATTTAACAGTCAATGAGTCTTAAATGTATTCCATGAACCCTTTAATGCAAAAGTTTTATATTAGGAAGTTTTTATGCTTTAAAAGAAAAAAAAAAAAAAAAAAGACTTCTGCGCTGGACGGTATAAGACGGGTGCAGGAACCTTTTGCTCTCTCTGGAGGGTGGACCTCCTCTGCGATCAGCCGAGGCTTCTTGTTGAGCGGCTCCGGTGAGTCCGGTGAATCCTTGATCACCTCGGATTCTTGATCTTCCTTCTCCAGCAAACCTTTCAGTCTTGAATGGAGCACAAGAAAACACAATTATTAGAAAATTATTGATGTGATTAAGTCAAAGAGCGTTAAGATCACTTCTCCTATTCATGATAAGAGAAAGATGTGCGTTACAAGGTGTAAAATGATAAATCGAACATGGGTGACTGACCTCTCAGAGTCCTGCCAGCTTTTGTCTTCTGTCTCTTTACTGCCATTTTTCTCCGTCCTGTCCTCCCTCTCTTCTCTCTTCCTCCCCCTCTTCTTCCTCTCCTCCTCCTCGGGGGGTTTGCTGCGGCAGGCGATGATGCAGTCCAGGACTCGCTGGTGTCTGTCTGTGGCGCCAGCGTGAGTCTTCACAAGTGTTTCCAGCTCGTTCCACATGATGCGGTACTGTTCGTCCCTGGAAGGAACAGATGCAGGAATATCATCCTCCCGGCTAAACTCCTGCCTTGACTGGTGCTCTGGTGGTAAACCAAGGCTTCGTATCTGCCTAAATACCTCTTTGGGCCTTTGCCTCTGGATCCCACAGTCGAAATGGGGAGTGGGTCATTCTTCCTCTCCATGTCCACCAGGTTGTAGACGGTTTTCTGGCAGGTCAGAACGTCCTCTTCAGTGAGAGTCTCTTTCACTATCAGGTTAGCCAGTGGAACCACCTATTGGAGGAAACAGGGACGCAGTTGCAGGAAGGTGCAGACACGGATCATGTTGAAAAGTCACTTTGGTTGATAAACCAAAAGATTTTGGGTTAAAATAATGATAGGTGGGGCTCACCGCCTGCATGTTGAAGATGGTGGTCTGGGAGATGATCATTGGCCAGTATCTGGTGTGGCGTTCCAGTTGAGCTTTGGCCTTCTCAGCTGGCAGCTTTCCCGAAGGATCATGGGAAGACTCCGAAACAGGAGTCAGACGGTTCTCCCTCATAAATTCACCAAAATCCTTATGGAGAAAAAAAAAAAAATTATATTGAGAAGATTTTAATCAGAAAATTTAAAGTCAGCTGCTATATCACGTACAGTGATTCTGTAGTCAGTCACTCGACCCCCGCAGCCCTCGCTGATGGACGGCGGGTCCTCTAAGGTGGAGCGGTTGCTGTTGAGCACGTGCAGGAAGATCTCGCCTCCGTGGCTGCTGAGCATGTGGCTGATGACCTTTGAGCCAGACTTCCTGGGCTGCTCCAGCAGCACTGATCGACCTGCGGTTCACATGACAGGATGTTATCGCAGGAAGACCCCGAGAGGCTCTGCTGCTTCAAGATGCAGCGACCAAACTTGAAATGTATATCAAATATAAAATGCAATTTTTCCAACGGGTTGTCCCGTTTACCGTTAAGAAGAAAGTTTGTCAAACATGATGAGGGGCGACTGTTTACGTCTGTGGGAGAGATGCGATAGGCTCCTGTGCAGTAATGCAGCTCTGCAGTACGAGAACAAACAGGAATACACGATGCTGTTAAGTGTCATTGATTTTGTTTCAAGGCGCGCCACATCGAGAACATCTTCATTGCTATATGGATTTAGTTGTTTTTTTTATTGAATCAAACAGCATACATCTTCAATTACAACTACTTCAAGACAATCTAACAATGGAAAAGTGAACATCTGTCAAAGAATGTTACACGATAGAAAGTATTCCAATTGTGCGTGAAATAGATTTGATCATCGGGTGTAAATGAAAACGTCATTTGAAAAGCATCTTGAAAAATTCATGATCAAAATGTGTAAATATTGGAGTAAGTACTTGAGTCGACTGCGATTTCCCACCTATACTGTTGGTTCTGGGAGTGCACCACTTCAGCGTCACCGTCTCCTTAAGTCCGTTTTCTCGCGTGCTGCTGCCCGCCATGTGCAAGTCTCCTGCACGACACAAACACGGAGCAAAGATGGGAACCAAACTGAGCTATGGTGTGAAATGCAATAAGTCAAAATATTAAAAAAAAAAAAAAAAAAAAAAAAAATGGTGACATTGTGTAAAATAGAAGCAATTCATTTTAAGTGATTATCAAATCATTTTAAGAGCATATTAAAACTGCAAATTTTACAAAAGTCAAATTAAAATAGGCATTCAATTTTAATCAATTAAAGAAAAGCTTAAACATCTTCTAAAACTTTTTATTACTGTCAGTTCATATAAATGTATAAATTAACATAAAAATTAAGGATGCCAACTGTTTTGGAAACTGGGGTTTTTACGTTAAATCAAAGATGTGAAAGAATCTCCAAAAGTATTTACAGATGTGGACGAATTAAAGAATAAACGCCGGTTTGCTGTACAACTGTATATGGCACGTTTGGAAGTGAAGCTCTTATAATGAACCAATAAATAAAAGAAAGCCTTGCACAAACTGTCCTGACGTTTATTAAAAGGTGTGCATGTTTAACCCAAGTACTCACCACTTTTAAAGAACTCCAGATGAGCGTCTCTGTGATGCAGGAGCTCGACATCGTAATTAGCTGACGTGTTGGCATGCTGCTCTTCCTGCCAAACAGCACATAAGGTAACAGAAATAGGTCGTCATCAAATAAGACTCACAGAACACACCACCTCACACACACAGACGTGTGAAGAGAAGACAAAAATGATGATAACAATTTTAAAAACTAACGTCTAAAGGATGATGGATAAAGTAAAATGAGATTTTTTGGCTTACTCACTGACTTTAAACATCAGAGACCAGAGTCTCCGGGCTTTGTTATGCAGCGTTGACAGTTGTTGGACAATATTAACAAGAACTGCTTTATATATGCAGGCTCAAACAGGAAATGGAGGCCTGGAGATGGTAACCGCTCTCAGTTGGAGCACACTTTGAGAGTAATAACAGAGAAGTAGCTTCAAGGATGAATCTAGCTCAGAACAGGTAAGGGATGGCAACATTTGAAAACTAATCATTGAGACAGGACAATGGACCACAGCGAGACACTAAATGGAAGATGTTTGTCAGAGGAAGAGGAGGAGGAGGGCTTGAGAGGGCTGTGGACAGAGATCAGGGTAGGTTTGGACAACTTTGAAGGTGTGCTCTCCTCAGGTAACTCAGAGGTGGCAAGGCTGGTCTCAGACACTCACACTACCTGCCTTTTTAAACATATTTGAAGTTATCAGGTGAGATTAATCCACAAAAACTCAGTTCCAAGTATGAATGTTTTCCAATTAACCCTGCACTCACAGACCAGCGTTGCCCACCTCTTCTTGACCCTCACAGGCAGGTCTGTAGCTCAACTGTCACATCAAACTCACTTAATGATGATCTACGAGTGTTTGCAACAGTAGAGCTCAAATTATACACGCTACACGATGGAAACTCTGCCCATTCTTCAGTTTGACGTGTGTGTGATCAGAGTACTAACCTGTTCGCAAACATTTAATGTGGGCTAGCAAAACAGAAAATACAGCATGAAACCAACAGCAGGTTCACAGTCTTATCAACATGCAGATGAGAAAAACAAAAAGATGAGCTTGCAGAGTTTCATGAGTTATTATGGGGACAAAAGGCCACACAGATTAAGCAAGAAAATTAAGTAGTGTGGATAAAAAAGAAGGGAGAAACTGTAACACAAAAGAAAGCGATAAAGCCAAAAAAAAAAATGACTTGTGTAGTGTACATGACTTTTTACTGGCAGAAAAAAGCACGTCAAGGTTTATGTAATGAGAGATGGGGCAAGACTACGCTCAATGTAGGAGGATGAAGCTCTTTACCTTCATTGGGATGTTTGTTATGGTGGTGGAGGCCAAGTCAAAGTGGAGCTGGACCAGAATGTTGAGTTTGGAGGCCAAGTGCCTCCCAGCACGAACGCTGTGAACCTCACTGTTGAGCAGAGCCGAGATCTGAGACACAGGAGAGGGCCACCGTGAGAAATGAGAGCTGCCGCACGATGCCCTCAGAAGCAATGACGGTTAAAACCAGCAACATCAAGCTTCTCACTCACGTCTTTCTTGGGCCGGTCAGACACCAGCGTGTCCTCACCCTGTGGGTAGATGTGAACTAGGACCAGCTCACACTGCTGGATAGCCATCAGCCTAAAACCCCATAAAAACTGTGAGAAACATGCCAAATTCTGGTACAGGTTCGATTTATTTTACACCCTTAGTTCTCCACAGCACAGACATTTTTCTCAGTGTGTTTGGCTGTCAGCCACCGACCTGTCTGAGCCTGCAGCCAGCTTGTTTTGCTCTAAAATGGTTTCCTGGATGCAGTCCTCCAGCATGCGCACATGAGTGTCACTGTCAGAGAAAAGAAAATACAGAAAAAAGAAAACAAAGAAGTAATTACATTTTATATCAGTTTAACAAAATCTAACCCTGATTTGGTCATTGTCATCAAAAGCTACTGAGTTAATAGTGCATTTATTATGATTTACTACCGTTTTCTGTATTCTGTTCCATCATATTGGATGGATGGTTATATATTTGATCTTTAACATAATAATTATTCACAGCATTTTATCTTACAGCAGCTTCATTTATCTCCCGTTTACCTTTTTGCGTTGGTTAAGCAGATGATTCGGCCTCTATTAGCAACTCTCTCCGCTGTGTCCATCAAAGCAGTGCGCTTCTCATGCTGCAACTCTGTGATCTGGCACAGCGACTCCACCGCAGCAACGAGGCCATGCAAGATGCTGCAGCACTCTGGATCCTCACGTGGATTTGGTGGCCCAACAGCTGCCAGAGCTGACATGAGCTGCAAACAGAGAAAGGCGATTTAAGCAGATTCAATTATGAAGGAACAGAGGTGCCATCACTACATTTTACACTCTTAAAACATTAATTTGTCTTAGAGTGTTAAAAATAAACGGCTTACCTCGTGAGTGCTCTGATCTTCTCGTCTCCAGCTATTTAAAATGTGAAACTCTGAATCACTCACAATATAATTTATCTGTAAGAGAAAGATAATATCAGTGGCATCGCTGGCCTTACTGGTACATGTTACTTCTGATACATCATGACAAGAGAACTAGAATCCAGAAACTAACTAGTTTGTCCCTTGGGTAAACATCGTAGAGGATCCGGCAGTACTCCAAGGAGCACTCCACAGCGCAGGTCCACAAAGACTTGGACACCGGGGCCAGAGGAATAACCCCCTGAGCTCGGCTCTTTGTCAACACGTCACACTCCACCTGCTGACGACTGGACTCTGCCATGTAGGGACAGTGGTCCACTACAAAGACGGTCTTGTGTGCCACTGAGAACATCTTCATTTTTGCAAATCTGCAGTCTGTGCGAATCTGGAAGAATTATAGAAGAATTTGGTGACTCTGGGTTCTCCTGTCTTTCTGTTGTTGATCAGTGTAAACTGAAACCTGATGCATCTTGCTACAATGTATGACCAGTGACATAGGAGACTTTAAAAATACTGCAAGAGCTCCACTTAAATGTTGGGTGACCTCTAATCAAAGCAAATCAATAAATGAACTAAAACCAATGTTTAATAGTAAAAGTAAGAGCATTTCTTCCTACATAATGCAAAGAAAACATCATGTTAGGACTAAACAGCTAAGTATAATTAAGAAAACCACATATCAGTGAGGCTATTAAAAAAAAAAAAAAAGTTTTGCAGTCTCTTGAGTCCAGATTTACTCTGCTGTGAACTGATAGACACATCTGCTTAAGAAGTACAGTGCATAACGCCCCTTATGCTTAGCACCTTCCATGCAGGCCTGTGGAGGTAGTATTATGATATGGGGTTGCCTTAGTTGATCAGGTTTATTACCATCACTTGGACCAAAAATGAGGTCACCTTACGCCCTGGTTTTACTAAATGACCTTTTCATTTTTACTTTTAGCCTCTCGGTAGACATTGCTTTTACTCGCTGACGGCATAGGCTTCATCCAGGACGACAATGACGCGACTAATCAGGCTCAAACTGTGGACGAGTGGATCTTTGTCTCCAGATCATTCCCGCTGGAGAATACTTTGAGCTGGAAAAGACTTTATGCAGTTTTCTAACTCTACCATATTAAATATACAATCGTTGTGATAAGTGGATATAACTTTGGACCAAAAGAAATGCTTAGACATTACATGCAGTTATCGAAACTTCCCCATGATGGAGGATCTGGTTTGAACGACTATAACACGGAACCAAATGCTGCATTTAGGTTTAATCAATTTGTCCATTTTTACAGCAATATAACCATGCCTGAAAGAGCATCGTGGACTAGTTAGTGGTAGTGTGTAAACAGAAAAGATGAGCTGTCGGTTAGTGGTTGAAACTCACCGGGACGGGAAACCTGTCCGCAGGAAGCTTCCCGGTCGGGAGATATTATCAGACTGGGAAGCGCAGGCTGCTCTGCTGTAAACCGAGTCCTGGTCGTCGAACCTGCAGTGTGGCCGATGGACAGTCAGAGCATCTTTATGACCAACTCGGATTCATCAGGAGACAAGTCACAAGAGCTGCCGCCGGAGCATGTCCCAGCTAACTCCGGGTGGGCGCTTTTATTAACCGATTCACGCTTACGGTCGACGATATAGGTACGTGTGCATAATGGAAACTGGACCAAACGAAGCAGCCTGTGTCCTAAATATACTTACTACCATAAAATAGTAGCCAGGCAGCTTTACAACACTTAACAAAGACGTGCATCAACAAAACACTACGAGCTAATACGCTTGCAGCTTTGTTATTAGCGGAAATGCATCCGCGGATGATCCGTCGTCGTTTTCCTTCCCCTGTGCGTGAGAGCGAGGCGTTGAATGGTTCCAGTAGACTAAAAAGATGCGGGGTGGATATATATATATATATATATATATATATATATATATATATATATATATATATATATATATATATATATATATATATATATATATATATATATATATATATATATATATATATATATATATATTAGTTAATCCCTGCTTTTGTCAAACACAAGTCAGTAGCTTTCGACTACTACCCTTTATTTTGTTTCTATTTATTCTTTGTACAAATAGAAAAAAATATACATATACACTAGACATCCAGACATGCAAGAGACCAAAAATAATTGATGAAAAAATGTTTTAACCTCAAAAATATAGTGAGCATACGATGGCAAAAGTGAAATCAGATCCTTTTTGTACTCTTGTACCTCCTTCTATTTCTGAAATGTAAAATGTATTTATTTTAAATGCAGATCAAAAACTCTTTAGTATTATCATTTTGTAACAAACAAGCAGGAGTTTATCACATTTATGTCTGTGTTCTTTTGTTTTTTTGCTATATTTTGTTTCATTAATTTATTAATTAAAGTCAATCCCAGCGCTGTTACGGTTGACTCGTGAGCGAATGTTATATACAGTCGCTGCTGCTCACACAGAGACTGTATTTAACGTGATATATCATGTCCATTTTAAAAGTATGATGATTTCGTTCTTGTCTCGGCCACAGAGCTCAAAGTTTGTGTATGAAGAGAACCAGCAGGGGGCTGCAAAATCCCCCAATAGACTAGAGACTAGAGGAAGAAAACGTAGGGGACGTTAGTCATCTTGCCTGGACTCTCATTTTCAGGAGCAACAGTAGACTACTAACTAGTCTTCATTCATACACAGTTTATGCTTAAACACTTTTAGATGACTTTATATCTGTCTGCAGATCAACCTTTCCTTTTGCAAATATCCTTTTTGGATGGTTGTCATCAGCAGATGCTTGTTATCAATGGCAGAATTAAAATGTCATTTATCAGAGTGGCTTTAAAATACATCTCTAAATTAGTTTCAATAATTGGATACTAAGTGTGCAGACTACAAGATTCAATTCAATTCTGTTGAAGTATTAAATCTGTGCTTTCATTTACCTTCTCCACCAGCACTGTAAACGTTTAATGCGCATGTTCAATATAGGCAAGTTTATTTGTACAGCACAATTCAACAACAGGTGATTCAAAGTGCTTTACAGAGTCATTAAAACATCACACAAATGAAAAGTATGTTTTAAAACGTATAAAGAAAAAAGAACAATAGATAAAATCAGTGGTTAAAATGTCATAAAATTTTGAAACTTAAGCTTAAAAGTTAAACAGTGCAGATTTGTGTCTTTATTCAAATGCATCTGAGAACAGGTGAGTCTTCAACCTGGATTTAAATAAACTGAGTGTTTCAGCTAATCTGAGGTTTTCTGGGAGTTTGTTCCAGACATGTGGAGCATAAAAGCTGAACGATGCTACTCCATGTCTGGTTCTGGAAACTGATTAAAAAATTAATTATAAAAAAAACCCCAGATCCAGATGACCTGAGGGGTCTGGAAGGTTCATACTGGGTCAGAAGGTCACTGATGTATTTTGGTCCTGGACCATTCAGACCTTTATAGACCAGCATGAGGACATTAAAATCGGTCCTCTGACAGGCAGACAGCAGTGTAAAGAGCTCAGAACTGGACTGATGTGGTCCACTTTTTTTGACTTAGGCAACAATTATGTTTTTTTTAAGATACAGATGAGAATAATGTTGTGTGATAAAAATATACCAGCTATAAGAAGACAAATCAGTTTTTTTTTGTTTTTTATGTAGACAGAATACAAAGATATTATCTCAACTCCAGCCTACAATTCACTGAAATATTAAATGCACACCTGTAAGGATTTTATCATGTTCCTGGTGCATATGTAGGTTGGACTGATAGTGACAGAAGGGTTTCTACCAGCTATGACGGGTAGCACTGGATTAGTTCTCCAGTTAAATGTCACATTTCACTGTAAACCGAGATCCCCATGCCATCACAGGGCCCCATGCATTGTGCTTTTAATGCATTTAGAGACATGCAGCTTCATGCCTGGTTTGTAATGTGTGTCATGGAGATGAAATTGTTCTCCTCTCTTACCAGAACTGTGTTCCTTTAAAAGCTACTTTCACACATAAACCGTGGTATAAGCTCGCACCACGGCTCTGTTACCAGGATAGAGAGGAAATCATTTTATATTAGAGGACAGGTCTGTGCTGATCCAGCCTGCTTTTACTCTGGTCCTGATGTGCATTTAAAGAATGAAAAACTCTGAAAATTAAAATGTTCTTTCTTTTTTATTTAACAATAATCACTTAATTTTCTTTGATGGGGAGATGAGGTGAGAAGTTCAGTCATTCAGGAGGAACTTGGATTAGAGTTTCACCTCCTCCTCTTAGAAAGTAGTCAGTTTAGGTGGTTTGGGCATCTGGTGAGGATGCTCCTTCGGGAGTTGTTACGGGCATGTCCAACCTGGAGGAGGCCTTGGGGAAGGCTCTGGATACCCAGGGCAGACTGTAACTCTTGGCTGGCCTGGGAAATCCTCAGTATTCACCTGGAAGAACTGGAGGAGGAGATCAGCAAGGACGTAAACATGCACACTCACTCATGCAGACAAATTATAAAATAGGGATGTTTTTGGAAAGTGGGAGGAAACCGGAGCTCCCGGAGAAAACCCGCAGAGACACTAATATAGAACAACATGCACGCTCACACTCATTCCTACGAGCAATTTAGTATCAGCAACTGATCTGACGTATATATTAATTAAATTATTACTAGAATTTCTTTTTTACTGTGGGTGGAAACTGGTGTGCCCACAGAAAACTCATAATGACAAATGAAGAAATTGTAAACTCAAACACAAAACAGAAGAAAAAAAAAAACAAAACAGCCAGGACTACATCTGGGAACCGTTGCAGTAAGGTGTTAAGAAAAAAAGGATGATGTCAAATTTCAGCCGTTATCAGGAATACATTTGAAGAGTCCAATTGAAATGAAGACTGTAATCCATTTAACTCGGGAACCTATTACATTCATTTTACTTGCTTTTGAGGCTCCACAGACTTTACAATGGGCATTACGCCAACCTTATTTTTCTTCCATGACATGATGCTTTTGATGATAGAAGGTTTCTTGGAGGATTTTTGCAGGTGTTTTTTCATTTTGTAAACAGTCACGTTTTCTACAATTGGGTTTTGTATAGACATTAAAGAAAACAGATGTTTTTCTGAACAGCTTAGCTTTTTACAAATGCTCTTAAAAATTTTCTTGTGCAGTTTTGCCATCTTTTTTTCTTTGATGTCAAGATTTTGTCCTTCAACTTGAGGCCAGATTTTCTCCACAAGATAACCATGGATGGACTTAAAGTCGTCTTTGGAGCAAAGGACATCTGTTTTTGCAGCGGCTTGTAAAATCAGCCTCTCAATAAGTCGACTGATGGATATCTTATTATTTTCTACTTTTGCATCAAAAGCCTGTTCCTGCTTTTCCTCATATGCAAGGATGTTAATTGAACCGTTCACTCGAGACACAATGGCTTCATCAGTGGATCCCTCCGGTGACTGCTCCACATCTTCCACAGATGTGACTTCTGACAGAGGTTCTTCAAAGGTTAAATCTGCCACGGGTATGTTGACTTTTGAAAGAAGTTTGTCAGGGACAGGATCTTCCAAAGACTTGATGACCAAAACCTGTTGCTCAGTTTCAAAATCTTCCACAGACATCGACTCAAACTGATCTCCATTACAATCTGAAGCATTAGACCTGAAGAACAATGGTTCTTTGGGTACAGAATCTTCCACAGATTTGTTCAGTAACTCACGTTGCTCCGTTTCAAAGTCTTCCACAGATATCAAATCTAATAGATCCTCTTTACGTGGAGATGTGGCCTCTAACAGATGTGCTGAAGTTTTCGTCCTGAAGAACAGACGTTCTTCAGTATACAGACAGTATACAGTGGGTTCCTGCTCAGAAAATTGGCCTGATTTATCTTCTGGAGTAAACGGAGACATCTCACTGTTATTCTGTTGAAACTCTGGTGTCTTAGATTCATCCTCTTTAGCTCCCACCGACAATCTGTCCTGACTGTTAGGTCTCACAAATTGACAGTGGACACAATTTTCAGTGGACTCCTGATGCTTCATCTCTGTGTCTCTGAAGGACCTGTGGATACCTTCTTTTACAGATGGTAAAAGGCTTTTCACGACTTTAGATTTCTTGGAAGAGGATTTCTTTAGATGTTTCACAAAAGTGGAGATAATTTTCTCATCTATTTCAGGGTCGGCTAAAGTCATTAAAAACAATACACTTTCCTTTGAACATTTCAACTTTTTGCAAAGGCTCTTGAAAATTCTCTTATACAGTCCCTCCATGTTTTTTTCAGAAATATTCAAATCTTGCCCTTCAACTATAGGCCAGATATTCTCAAAGAGTCGATTACTGATGGTTGTGAAGTCTTTCTCGCAGCTGATTAAATCTGTTTTTATTATGGCATGTGAAATCAGCACCTTAATAAGTTCTGTGACAGTTGTTTTGAAACTGTCTACTTCTGCATCCAGTTTGCTGGCTAAAACAGTGTCCTGAGGCACCACGGCTTCATCATCCATGTTCTTGGATTTTTTTTCAGCTGGGACTTCTCTCTCCTCAGAATGTAATTTGCTGATTCCAGCTGCAAACGCGTAATTGATAAAAGTGGACATTGTTTTGGTTGAGTAGCGCAATTTGTAAAGTATCTTTTAGACTTTTCCAAGAGAAACTGAAGACCGTTCTGTTTGGTAACTTAAGACCGTTCTGTTCAGTAACTGAAGAGCATTCTATTCCTTATGATCAAGTGGACCTGCATAAGGCTTTGTTATGACGTCAATCAGAACCAACGTTCGATTGATGTCACGGTCGGCCGCGCGTGATTACCAATGTTGTAGCAACGGTTGCTATGGACGTTAATGCGCTCCTTTACATAAACAATTCCAATTAAATTCCATAATAAATACATAAACCAATTACGTTGTGATATTTAATGAATAATTTAATTAACGTAATTACACACACACATCTAAACACTTGAACCCAGAACTGGACAGGGGGATATTCCAGAAAGAAGGATTTATCACTTACCTGAATAAAAACAAATCAACCAACATGTATGTTTAAACATACCGTCTCTCAGGTAAGGAGTAGAACTGTTCAGGTAATTTTGAGGATCCTGTTTAAAGTCCACGTTAACCCAGCTCGCAGCTCTCATCTCACTTACGCATCGAAGCTCCTGCGGTACTAAATGTTGTTGCAGTTCCTCGACTGACCGATAGAGGTGGTCTCCAAAAGCAAGTCGATCTCCATTGACCCCAATGCTAAAATGTCCAACTTTAGAGCAGAAATAAACATATTTCCAGCCTGGTTTGAAACACCATTTTGGTCTAAATCGTTCGATATCACATCCATGACAACTCTGATGGGGATGGGGTTTTTTGTACCTCGCCAGCAGAGTTTAAATGAAGCATTAAATATATACGTTAAACGATTGATAGGCAGTGGGCTCAGCCAATCGTTAGCTGTTATGACTTCCTTATTTGTAATCGTCACGCTACCGCCCTTCCCGAAACAAGCATCCGTTTGTACGAAGCCAGTCTCGGTTAAACGCGACGGTGATTTTTTTATTTCTCCATCGACTATACATATGAAAGGGTTTATCCTGCTGTAGATGTCTGCCTGCAGCCGTTCAGATTTTTGGCGGGGTTCGGCTGAAGTAGTTGTGAGAAAAGCCAAGTTTGACATGCAAGTGTGAGCATCGTGGCTGCGCTCTTTCCAAGAGGCAAACGGGCTGGAAAAGCAGTGTTCAGTGACCGTCGGGCCACGTGAGCGAATGTTATATACAGTCGCTGCTGCTCACACAGAGACTGTATTTAACGTGATATATCATGTCCATTTTAAAAGTATGATGATTTCGTTCTTGTCTCGGCCACAGAGCTCAAAGTTTGTGTATGAAGAGAACCAGCAGGGGGCTGCAAAATCCCCCCAATAGACTAGAGACTAGAGGAAGAAAACGTAGGGGACGTTAGTCATCTTGCCTGGACTCTCATTTTCAGGAGCAACAGTAGACTACTAACTAGTCTTCATTCATACACAGTTTATGCTTAAACACTTTTAGATGACTTTATATCTGTCTGCAGATCAACCTTTCCTTTTGCAAATATCCTTTTTGGATGGTTGTCATCAGCAGATGTTTGTTATAAATGGCATAATTAAAATGTCATTTATCAGAGTGGCTTTAAAATACATCTCTAAATTAGTTTCAATAATTGGATACTAAGTGTGCAGACTACAAGATTCAATTCAATTTTGTTGAAGTAGTAAATCTGTGCTTTTATTTACCTTCTCCACCAGCACTGTAAACGTTTAATGCGCATGTTCAATATAGGCAAGTTTATTTGTACAGCACAATTCAACAACAGGTGATTCAAAGTGCTTTACAGAGTCATTAAAACATCACACAAATGAAAAGCATGTTTTAAAACGTATAAAGAAAAAAGAACAATAGATCAAATCAGTGGTTAAAATGTCATAAAATTTTGAAACTTAAGCTTAAAAGTTAAACAGTGCAGATTTGTGTCTTTATTCAAATGCATCTGAGAACAGGTGAGTCTTCAACCTGGATTTAAATAAACTGAGTGTTTCAGCTAATCTGAGGTTTTCTGGGAGTTTGTTCCAGACATGTGGAGCATAAAAGCTGAAGGAAGCTTCTCCATGTCTGGTTCTAGAAACTGATTTAAAAAATTAATTAAAATAAAAACCCAGATCCAGATGACCTGAGGGGTCTGGAAGGTTCATACTGGGTCAGAAGGTCACTGATGTATTTTGGTCCTGGACCATTCAGACTTTTATAGACCAGCATGAGGACATTAGAATCGGTCCTCTGACAGGCAGACAGCAGTGTAAAGACCTCAGAACTGGACTGATGTGGTCCACTTTTTTTGACTTAGGCAACAATGATGTTTTTTTTAAAATTATTATTATTGTAGCAAATTAATGCAGAAAACCTGTTATTTCCAGGTGTTCACACCTTTTTTTAAAATTCTTAGTATGTGATGTTCAGAAGGATACAGATGAGAATAATGTTGCGTGATAAAAATATACCAGCTATAAGAGTACAAATCTGTTTTTTTTGTTTTTTATGTAGACAGAATACAAAGATATTATCTCAACTCCAGCCTACAATTCACTGAAATATTAAATGCACACCTGTAAGGATTTTATTATGTTCCTGGTGCTGCTTTCTGGTGCATATGTAGGTTGGACCGATAGTGACAGAAGGGTTTCTACCAGCTATGACGGGTAGCACTGGATTAGTTCTCCAGTTAAATGTCACATCACTGTAAACTGAGATCCCCATGCCATCACAGGGCCCCATGCATTGTGCTTTTAATGCATTTAGAGACATGCAGCTTCATGCCTGGTTTGTAATGTGTGTCATGGAGATGAAATTGTTCTCCTCTCTTACCAGAACTGTGTTCATTTAAAAGCTACTTTCACACATAAACCGTGGTATAAGCTCGCACCACGGCTCTGTTACCAGGATAGAGAGGAAATCATTTTATATTAGAGGACAGGTCTGTGCTGATCCAGCCTGCTTTTACCCTGGTCCTGATGTGCATTTAAAGAATGAAAAACTCTGAAAATTAAAATGTTCTTTCTTTTTATTTAACAATAATCACTTAATTTTCTTTGATGGGAGATGAGGTGAGAAGTTCAGTCATTCAGGAGGAACTTGGAGTAGAGTTTCACCTCCTCCTCTTAGAAAGTAGTCAGTTTAGGTGGTTTGGGCATCTGGTGAGGATGCTCCTTCGGGAGTTGTTACGGGCATGTCCAACCTGGAGGAGGCCTTGGGGAAGGCTCTGGATACCCAGGGCAGACTGTAACTCTTGGCTGGCCTGGGAAATCCTCAGTATTCACCTGGAAGAACTGGAGGAGGAGATCAGCAAGAAGGACGTAAACATGCACACTCACTCATGCAGACAAATGATAAAATAGGGATGTTTTTGGAAAGTGGGAGGAAACCGGAGCTCCCGGAGAAAACCCGCAGAGACACTAATATAGAACAACATGCACGCTCACACTCATTCCTACGAGCAATTTAGCATCAGCAACTGATCTGACGTATATATTAATTAAATTATTACTAGAATTTCTTTTTTACTGTGGGTGGAAACTGGTGTGCCCACAGAAAACTCATAATGACAAATGAAGAAATTGTAAACTCAAACACAAAACAGAAGAAAAAAAAAAACAAAACAGCCAGGACTACATCTGGGAACCGTTGCAGTAAGGTGTTAAGAAAAAAAGGATGATGTCAAATTTCAGCCGTTATCAGGAATACATTTGAAGAGTCCAATTGAAATGAAGACTGTAATCCATTTAACTCGGGAACCTATTACATTCATTTTACTTGCTTTTGAGGCTCCACAGACTTCACAATGGGCATTACGCCAACCTTATTTTTCTTCCATGACATGATGCTTTTGATGATAGAAGGTTTCTTGGAGGATTTTTGCAGGTGTTTTTTCATTTTGTAAACAGTCACGTTTTCTACAATTGGGTTTTGTATAGACATTAAAGAAAACAGATGTTTTTCTGAACAGCTTAGCTTTTTACAAATGCTCTTAAAAATTTTCTTGTGCAGTTTTGCCATCTTTTTTTCTTTGATGTCAAGATTTTGTCCTTCAACTTGAGGCCAGATTTTCTCCACAAGATAACCATGGATGGACTTAAAGTCGTCTTTGGAGCAAAGGACATCTGTTTTTGCAGCGGCTTGTAAAATCAGCCTCTCAATAAGTCGACTGATGGATATCTTATTATTTTCTACTTTTGCATCAAAAGCCTGTTCCTGCTTTTCCTCATATGCAAGGATGTTAATTGAACCGTTCACTCGAGACACAATGGCTTCATCAGTGGATCCCTCCGGTGACTGCTCCACATCTTCCACAGATGTGACTTCTGACAGAGGTTCTTCAAAGGTTAAATCTGCCACGGGTATGTTGACTTTGAAAGAAGTTTGTCAGGGACAGGATCTTCCAAAGACTTGATGACCAAAACCTGTTGCTCAGTTTCAAAATCTTCCACAGACATCGACTCAAACTGATCTCCATTACAATCTGAAGCATTAGACCTGAAGAACAATGGTTCTTTGGGTACAGAATCTTCCACAGATTTGTTCAGTAACTCACGTTGCTCCGTTTCAAAGTCTTCCACAGATATCAAATCTAATAGATCCTCTTTACGTGGAGATGTGGCCTCTAACAGATGTGCTGAAGTTTTCGTCCTGAAGAACAGACGTTCTTCAGTATACAGACAGTATACAGTGGGTTCCTGCTCAGAAAATTGGCCTGATTTATCTTCTGGAGTAAACGGAGACATCTCACTGTTATTCTGTTGAAACTCTGGTGTCTTAGATTCATCCTCTTTAGCTCCCACCGACAATCTGTCCTGACTGTTAGGTCTCACAAATTGACAGTGGACACAATTTTCAGTGGACTCCTGATGCTTCATCTCTGTGTCTCTGAAGGACCTGTGGATACCTTCTTTTACAGATGGTAAAAGGCTTTTCACGACTTTAGATTTCTTGGAAGAGGATTTCTTTAGATGTTTCACAAAAGTGGAGATAATTTTCTCATCTATTTCAGGGTCGGCTAAAGTCATTAAAAACAATACACTTTCCTTTGAACATTTCAACTTTTTGCAAAGGCTCTTGAAAATTCTCTTATACAGTCCCTCCATGTTTTTTTCAGAAATATTCAAATCTTGCCCTTCAACTATAGGCCAGATATTCTCAAAGAGTCGATTACTGATGGTTGTGAAGTCTTTCTCGCAGCTGATTAAATCTGTTTTTATTATGGCATGTGAAATCAGCACCTTAATAAGTTCTGTGACAGTTGTTTTGAAACTGTCTACTTCTGCATCCAGTTTGCTGGCTAAAACAGTGTCCTGAGGCACCACGGCTTCATCATCCATGTTCTTGGATTTTTTTTCAGCTGGGACTTCTCTCTCCTCAGAATGTAATTTGCTGATTCCAGCTGCAAACGCGTAATTGATAAAAGTGGACATTGTTTTGGTTGAGTAGCGCAATTTGTAAAGTATCTTTTAGACTTTTCCAAGAGAAACTGAAGACCGTTCTGTTTGGTAACTTAAGACCGTTCTGTTCAGTAACTGAAGAGCATTCTATTCCTTATGATCAAGTGGACCTGCATAAGGCTTTGTTATGACGTCAATCAGAACCAACGTTCGATTGATGTCACGTCGGCCGCGCGTGATTACCAATGTTGTAGCAACGGTTGCTATGGACGTTAATGCGCTCCTTTACATAAACAATTCCAATTAAATTCCATAATAAATACATAAACCAATTACGTTGTGATATTTAATGAATAATTTAATTAACGTAATTACACACACACATCTAAACACTTGAACCCAGAACTGGACAGGGGGATATTCCAGAAAGAAGGATTTATCACTTACCTGAATAAAAACAAATCAACCAACATGTATGTTTAAACATACCGTCTCTCAGGTAAGGAGTAGAACTGTTCAGGTAATTTTGAGGATCCTGTTTAAAGTCCACGTTAACCCAGCTCGCAGCTCTCATCTCACTTACGCATCGAAGCTCCTGCGGTACTAAATGTTGTTGCAGTTCCTCGACTGACCGATAGAGGTGGTCTCCAAAAGCAAGTCGATCTCCATTGACCCCAATGCTAAAATGTCCAACTTTAGAGCAGAAATAAACATATTTCCAGCCTGGTTTGAAACACCATTTTGGTCTAAATCGTTCGATATCACATCCATGACAACTCTGATGGGGATGGGGTTTTTTGTACCTCGCCAGCAGAGTTTAAATGAAGCATTAAATATATACGTTAAACGATTGATAGGCAGTGGGCTCAGCCAATCGTTAGCTGTTATGACTTCCTTATTTGTAATCGTCACGCTACCGCCCTTCCCGAAACAAGCATCCGTTTGTACGAAGCCAGTCTCGGTTAAACGCGACGGTGATTTTTTTATTTCTCCATCGACTATACATATGAAAGGGTTTATCCTGCTGTAGATGTCTGCCTGCAGCCGTTCAGATTTTTTGGCGGGGTTCGGCTGAAGTAGTTGTGAGAAAAGCCAAGTTTGACATGCAAGTGTGAGCATCGTGGCTGCGCTCTTTCCAAGAGGCAAACGGGCTGGAAAAGCAGTGTTCAGTGACCGTCGGGCCACGTGAGCGAATGTTATATACAGTCGCTGCTGCTCACACAGAGACTGTATTTAACGTGATATATCATGTCCATTTTAAAAGTATGATGATTTCGTTCTTGTCTCGGCCACAGAGCTCAAAGTTTGTGTATGAAGAGAACCAGCAGGGGGCTGCAAAATCCCCCCAATAGACTAGAGACTAGAGGAAGAAAACGTAGGGGACGTTAGTCATCTTGCCTGGACTCTCATTTTCAGGAGCAACAGTAGACTACTAACTAGTCTTCATTCATACACAGTTTATGCTTAAACACTTTTAGATGACTTTATATCTGTCTGCAGATCAACCTTTCCTTTTGCAAATATCCTTTTTGGATGGTTGTCATCAGCAGATGTTTGTTATAAATGGCATAATTAAAATGTCATTTATCAGAGTGGCTTTAAAATACATCTCTAAATTAGTTTCAATAATTGGATACTAAGTGTGCAGACTACAAGATTCAATTCAATTTTGTTGAAGTAGTAAATCTGTGCTTTTATTTACCTTCTCCACCAGCACTGTAAACGTTTAATGCGCATGTTCAATATAGGCAAGTTTATTTGTACAGCACAATTCAACAACAGGTGATTCAAAGTGCTTTACAGAGTCATTAAAACATCACACAAATGAAAAGCATGTTTTAAAACGTATAAAGAAAAAAGAACAATAGATCAAATCAGTGGTTAAAATGTCATAAAATTTTGAAACTTAAGCTTAAAAGTTAAACAGTGCAGATTTGTGTCTTTATTCAAATGCATCTGAGAACAGGTGAGTCTTCAACCTGGATTTAAATAAACTGAGTGTTTCAGCTAATCTGAGGTTTTCTGGGAGTTTGTTCCAGACATGTGGAGCATAAAAGCTGAAGGAAGCTTCTCCATGTCTGGTTCTAGAAACTGATTTAAAAAATTAATTAAAATAAAAACCCAGATCCAGATGACCTGAGGGGTCTGGAAGGTTCATACTGGGTCAGAAGGTCACTGATGTATTTTGGTCCTGGACCATTCAGACTTTTATAGACCAGCATGAGGACATTAGAATCGGTCCTCTGACAGGCAGACAGCAGTGTAAAGACCTCAGAACTGGACTGATGTGGTCCACTTTTTTTGACTTAGGCAACAATGATGTTTTTTTTAAAATTATTATTATTGTAGCAAATTAATGCAGAAAACCTGTTATTTCCAGGTGTTCACACCTTTTTTTAAAATTCTTAGTATGTGATGTTCAGAAGGATACAGATGAGAATAATGTTGCGTGATAAAAATATACCAGCTATAAGAGTACAAATCTGTTTTTTTTGTTTTTTATGTAGACAGAATACAAAGATATTATCTCAACTCCAGCCTACAATTCACTGAAATATTAAATGCACACCTGTAAGGATTTTATTATGTTCCTGGTGCTGCTTTCTGGTGCATATGTAGGTTGGACCGATAGTGACAGAAGGGTTTCTACCAGCTATGACGGGTAGCACTGGATTAGTTCTCCAGTTAAATGTCACATCACTGTAAACTGAGATCCCCATGCCATCACAGGGCCCCATGCATTGTGCTTTTAATGCATTTAGAGACATGCAGCTTCATGCCTGGTTTGTAATGTGTGTCATGGAGATGAAATTGTTCTCCTCTCTTACCAGAACTGTGTTCATTTAAAAGCTACTTTCACACATAAACCGTGGTATAAGCTCGCACCACGGCTCTGTTACCAGGATAGAGAGGAAATCATTTTATATTAGAGGACAGGTCTGTGCTGATCCAGCCTGCTTTTACCCTGGTCCTGATGTGCATTTAAAGAATGAAAAACTCTGAAAATTAAAATGTTCTTTCTTTTTTATTTAACAATAATCACTTAATTTTCTTTGATGGGGAGATGAGGTGAGAAGTTCAGTCATTCAGGAGGAACTTGGAGTAGAGTTTCACCTCCTCCTCTTAGAAAGTAGTCAGTTTAGGTGGTTTGGGCATCTGGTGAGGATGCTCCTTCGGGAGTTGTTACGGGCATGTCCAACCTGGAGGAGGCCTTGGGGAAGGCTCTGGATACCCAGGGCAGACTGTAACTCTTGGCTGGCCTGGGAAATCCTCAGTATTCACCTGGAAGAACTGGAGGAGGAGATCAGCAAGAAGGACGTAAACATGCACACTCACTCATGCAGACAAATGATAAAATAGGGATGTTTTTGGAAAGTGGGAGGAAACCGGAGCTCCCGGAGAAAACCCGCAGAGACACTAATATAGAACAACATGCACGCTCACACTCATTCCTACGAGCAATTTAGTATCAGCAACTGATCTGACGTATATATTAATTAAATTATTACTAGAATTTCTTTTTTACTGTGGGTGGAAACTGGTGTGCCCACAGAAAACTCATAATGACAAATGAAGAAATTGTAAACTCAAACACAAAACAGAAGAAAAAAAAAACAACAAAACAGCCAGGACTACATCTGGGAACCGTTGCAGTAAGGTGTTAAGAAAAAAAGGATGATGTCAAATTTCAGCCGTTATCAGGAATACATTTGAAGAGTCCAATTGAAATGAAGACTGTAATCCATTTAACTCAGGAACCTATTACATTCATTTTACTTGCTTTTGAGGCTCCACAGACTTCACAATGGGCATTACGCCAACCTTATTTTTCTTCCATGACATGATGCTTTTGATGATAGAAGGTTTCTTGGAGGATTTTTGCAGGTGTTTTTTCATTTTGTAAACAGTCACGTTTTCTACAATTGGGTTTTGTATAGACATTAAAGAAAACAGATGTTTTTCTGAACAGCTTAGCTTTTTACAAATGCTCTTAAAAATTTTCTTGTGCAGTTTTGCCATCTTTTTTTCTTTGATGTCAAGATTTTGTCCTTCAACTTGAGGCCAGATTTTCTCCACAAGATAACCATGGATGGACTTAAAGTCGTCTTTGGAGCAAAGGACATCTGTTTTTGCAGCGGCTTGTAAAATCAGCCTCTCAATAAGTCGACTGATGGATATCTTATTATTTTCTACTTTTGCATCAAAAGCCTGTTCCTGCTTTTCCTCATATGCAAGGATGTTAATTGAACCGTTCACTCGAGACACAATGGCTTCATCAGTGGATCCCTCCGGTGACTGCTCCACATCTTCCACAGATGTGACTTCTGACAGAGGTTCTTCAAAGGTTAAATCTGCCACGGGTATGTTGACTTTTGAAAGAAGTTTGTCAGGGACAGGATCTTCCAAAGATTTGATGACCAAAACCTGTTGCTCAGTTTCAAAATCTTCCACAGACATCGACTCAAACTGATCTCCATTACAATCTGAAGCATTAGACCTGAAGAACAATGGTTCTTTGGGTACAGAATCTTCCACAGATTTGTTCAGTAACTCACGTTGCTCCGTTTCAAAGTCTTCCACAGATATCAACTCTAATAGATCCTCTTTACATGCAGATGTGGCCTCTAACAGATGTGCTGAAGTTTTCGTCCTGAAGAACAGACGTTCTTCAGTATACAGACAGTATACAGTGGGTTCCTGCTCAGAAAATTGGCCTGATTTATCTTCTGGAGTAAACGGAGACATCTCACTGTTCTTCTGTTGAAACTCTGGTGTCTTAGATTCATCCTCTTTAGCTCCCACCGACAATCTGTCCTGACTGTTAGGTCTCACAAATTGACAGTGGGCACAATTTTCAGTGGACTCCTGATGCTTCATCTCTGTGTCTCTGAAGGACCTGTGGATACCTTCTTTTACAGATGGTAAAAGCCTTTTCACGACTTTAGATTTCTTGGAAGAGGATTTCTTTAGATGTTTCACAAAAGTGGAGATAATTTTCTCATCTGTTTCAGGGTCGGCTAAAGTCATTAAAAACAATACACTTTCCTTTGAACATTTCAACTTTTTGCAAAGGCTCTTGAAAATTCTCTTAT
Source organism: Xenentodon cancila (assembly GCA_014839995.1). Classification (NCBI taxonomy): domain Eukaryota; kingdom Metazoa; phylum Chordata; class Actinopteri; order Beloniformes; family Belonidae; genus Xenentodon; species Xenentodon cancila. Next base: position 10,685,843 of record CM026219.1, on the reverse strand, counting down.
ACAGTCCCTCCATGTTTTTTTCAGAAATATTCAAATCTTGCCCTTCAACTATAGGCCAGATATTCTCAAAGAGTCGATTACTGATGGTTGTGAAGTCTTTCTCGCAGCTGATTAAATCTGTTTTTATTATGGCATGTGAAATCAGCAACTTAATAAGTTCTGTGACAGTTGTTTTGAAACTGTCTACTTCTGCATCCAGTTTGCTGGCTAAAACAGTGTCCTGAGGCACCACGGCTTCATCATCCATGTTCTTGGATTTTTTTTCAGCAGGGACTTCTCTCTCCTCAGAATGTAATTTGCTGATTCCTGCTGCAAACGCGTAATTGATAAAAGTGGACATTGTTTTGGTTGAGTAGCGCAATTTGTAAAGTATCTTTCAGACTTTTCCAAGAGAAACTGAAGACCGTTCTGTTTGGTAACTTAAGACCGTTCTGTTCAGTAACTGAAGAGCATTCTAATCCTTATGATCAAGTGGACCTGCATAAGGCTTTGTTATGACGTCAATCAGAACCAACATTCGATTGATGTCACTCGGCGGAGCGTGATTACCAATGTTGTAGCAACGGTTGCTATGGACGTTAATGCGCTCCTTTACATAAACAATTCCAATTAAATTCCATAATTAATACATAAACCAATTACGTTGTTTAGATGTGTGTGTGTAATTACGTTAATTAAATGATTAATTTTAATCATTTAATTAACGTAATTACACACACACATCTAAACACATGAACCCAGAACCGGACAGGAGGATATTACAGAAAGAAGGATTTATCGCTTACCCGATTAAAAACAAATCAACCAACATATATGTTGATCACCATACAAACATACCGTATCTCAGGTAAGGAGTAGAACTGTCCAGGTAATGTTGAGGCTTGTGTTTAAAGTCCACGTTAGCTCGCCGCTCACTCAGTAACGTTCCGCAGCTGTAAAGTTGCAGTGACATGCGTGCTTTGGGGAACGCCCAGAGGTTGCTGGCTGATCCCAGAACTTTCACAAGAACCATTTTTTTATGCTAAGGGTTTAGGAAAACAAAGATCATTATAGGCTGCTAAAAATATCACACCCGATACCTCACTAAAAAAGGGTTCATGTCATATATCAATGTCCTTTTTAAAAGACTAATTATTTCGTTCCCGTCTCGACCACAGAGCTCAAAGTTAGTGTATAAAGAGAACCAGCAGGGGGCTGCAAAATCACCCCAACAGCATGAGACTCAATTTTGTTGAAGTATTAAATCTGTGCTTTAATTTACCTTCTCCACCAGCACTGTTTAATGAGCATGTTCAATATAGGCAAGTTTATTTGTATAGCACAGTTCAACAACATGGTTATTCAAAGTGCTTTACAAAGTCATTAAAACAACACATAAATAAAAAGAATTATTTTAAATTTAAACAAAAGAACTAAAGAAAACAATAGATAAAATCAGTGGTTAAAATGTAAATTAACAGCATGATTTAAAATGTAAACAAAAGAAAGAAAACATTAGATAAATCAGTGGTTAAAATGTAAATAAAAAGCATGATTTAAAATGTAAACAAAAGAAAAGCAGCCAGCCAGTGTAAAGACCTCAGAACTGGACTGATGCGGTCCATATTTTTGGTCTTAGGCAACAATTATGTTTTTTTTTTTTTATGGCAAATAAATGCAGAAAACCTGTTGTTAATTCCAGGTGTTCACACCTTTTTTTATTCTTAGTATGTGATGTTCTGAAGGTTACATATGAGAATAATGTTGTGTGATAAAAAATATACCAGGTATAAGAGGACAAATCAGGTTTTCTGTTGTTGTTTTTTATGTCGACAGAATACAAAGATATTATCTCAGCTCCTGCCTACAATTCACTGAAATATTAAATGCACACCTGTAAGGATTTTATTATGTTCCTGGTGCTGCTTTCTGGTGCATATGTAGGTTGGACCGATAGTGACAGAAGGGTTTCTACCAGCTCTGACGGGTAGCACTGGATTAGTTCTCCAGTCAGGAGAGAAGACGTGGGGTGAAGATAATTATGCAAACTTTGACTTTTAAGACATGGTAAAAAAGTCTAATTGGTGGATTTTTTTTTTTCAAAACACATTTTTTATTTTAGTCATGCTTTGCTTTTAGTACTCATCCATAGTTGAAACATGTTTAGTTTTTGTGGAAAAAATTTATAGGAATATACAAACATAATGTATCAGTTTTTTCTGAAAACTGGGAAGCTGCAAATCAAAGAAATCAGATACTTATGTCATTATATCAGATTAAACATACATTTGATGGTTTTTTGAAAAACATAACAAGGGACATTGGTAGTTGCAGACTCCTGATTTTACTTTTTTACCTCACATTCAAGTTTTGAAGCTGCCTTCTCTGGCTACATTTTTGTAATTAAGTCACTGAACATGGCTCAAGATGCAAGTTTTTCACAATGTGTAAAGTTGACCTTTTTGGATTTGAAAACTAGACATGTAGACACATAGAAAAATGTCAGAACCATTTATTTTTCTCTTTTCCATCACTTCCATAAAAAAGATGTCTCTTCCTTCCAGGAGTTCTACAAATCTTGTGATATTAAATGAAGTAAAGCTGTAATTGAAATTTTATTTGAATATGGTTCCATTTCAGGTGTTGACACTCGATTCAAAACAAAGTCTGGCTGCATCAGGGGAGTCCAGTTCCAGTCCTCGAGGGCAGCTGCCCTGCATGCTTTAGATGTCTCCTTGCACCAACACACCGGATTTAAATGAGTGGATAGTCATCAGCATTTCATCAAGGTCTGCACAAGTCTGTTAATGACAGTCATTTGTGTCAGGGTATAATATATGTAAAAATATTATAAAACAGGTGCAGAGGGGGTTAAAGCAGAAACTTGCTTTGCTATTAGGAGTCATGCATAGTTGAAACATGTTTAGTTGAAACATCCATAGTTGAAACACCTTGCAATGTTAACATGGAAACACAACAAACTATACATAAGCAAATCAGTAACGACTCAGTCGCGGCCTGTTAACGGCGGTCACGAGTTTGTTGAAGTCGCTCATTCCGGCTGAAGTTTCCCCAGAAAACAGCGACCGGTAAAACACAAACAAGCGAGCGAACGTTGTTACATATACCGATTTTGTTGTGGACATTGTCTTTCCGTGTGTTATACAATAGGTATAACCGTGTTTAATGAGCTTTAAAGAGCTGGTTCGGCCGTATGTGATGCATGTAGCTGCAGTGGGCGTAACATATGAGACTCAGTGGAAAAACATGAACGCGCACAAAACCATAACACCCTCCTCCTCCTCCGCCTTTTCCTCCGACCAGACCCCACCCGCATGATTTCCATTTTCTCAAGCCTCAACTTGACTAAACTGTGCCACAAACTTTCTTGAGAAATGAAGCTGGCATGCGGGGTCTGAAGGACCGGGTTTCCTTTTAAAAACACTAACGTAACCGCGCGGACGGCCCAGTACAGTGTATAGTGTTTTTATTTTATTTTATTTTCTCGTTTTGATGTGATCAGACCCCCTCTTGTGAAGGAATATGAGCGAAAGCGACATCCTCGAGATGGACTCTGACATCGAAGATTTTGGTGATACACAGTTGGGCATAATAGACAAGGAAGTTGGTGAGAGCTCCACTTTGACTTTCGCAATCGTCTTTTTTTCCCCTCTTGTTTGTGAGCTATGTCTGGGTACTAAAACGTACAGTTACCACGTGTTATTGTCCACGAAATCATTGAAATACACACCCATCACTGCCCATCCTCTGGTGGCTGCTCTGACAGCATGTTTTAGGAGTAACTTTTCCTTGACCTCATTTTTAAAATCGTCCACAGCTTGTCTCTATGTGATTATATCTCAGATAAATAACTTTAGATGTATTCTTTTTACATGCAACCAGCCAAACGTAAGGACTACCCTGTTTTTGATTTTACAGGGTAGCTCATAATGTAGAAACTCCTCATTCAGACATCCAAAGCATGAAGAACAACAATTTAAAAAAAAGTCTGGGTGTGTGTGGCGCACACACTGTGCACAAAACCATGCCTATACATTTCCAGTTCATCAGCAGTTGGTACAATACAATTTCATTAGTAGACCCTCAGGAGTTGTTGGATTCCTGAGGTTACAACGTTGTTTTTGAAGCAGGTGTTAACGTAGACGCCGCTGGAAATGTGCACCGGCAGTTCGATGTGTTCAAGTGTCTGTGCAGATGGGCCCATTTCCTCTTTTGTGTCTGGGTCTTCTGCTGTAACTGTCCTTTTGGATGTTATCAGATCTGGAGTCTGTTGCTGAGAGAAACGCGTACTTTCTGGTTAACTGTACAGAGAGGAGAGGCTGTCACAGGTGTACTGTTGAATGAATGTGTCAAATGTTAAGAGTCTCGGATGTCAGATTTATGAATAATTTGTCCATTCATTTACTTTGACGTGAATGTGCTAAAGCTCAGAGACTAAAGAGCGGCGACGTCATGTTCAGAAGGATTAACAAACATTCTAGAGTTAAAACAACCCCAGACCTTTTATTTAAGAAGTGTAAACTTTTAATCAGGTAAGAAAATGTTGTGTGTTGAAGCAGCTACGAGTGAGAATGGAATATGTGTTTGCAGCAAAATGGCATTTAACCTCATAACTGTCCAAACATATTTACAATTATATAAGAGAATTTAAAGCAGAGGCCACCTTGGTTGTACTTGTACAGACTTCAGTAACCTGTAGGAATCTTACCCACTCTATCACTGAATCGAAATGACACTTCTGAGTCTTATCAGAGACTTAAAATAACAATGATTTGTCATTCATTTACACACGTATAGGGATATTTCTCCCTGTGCTAAAATAAATTGTCATTTTGGTGCAAACACGCAACCTGTTCTCACTCAAAACTGCTTTGAGCCACATCACGTTGGTCCCTAATGAAAGTTTACTCTCCTTTCCATCTAATAATGGACCTAAAGTTGTCTCATCTGTGAAATGTTCCTTTATTGTACAAACTCACCTTGTTGCACAATGAGCTTTGCTAGAGTTCAGTTTTTGTCAAAGGTAAGGGAAGAATTGCCGAGTTTCCCATCATGTTACTATGGCCGGTGTTTTGAAAACAACATCTGGCCTCAGTTAGTGCTCCATTTTCCATGGCAAGATTACAAGACCTTCCTTATAATAAATCATGCCATCTGTTTTATTAGAACAGAGCAAGTACAATACAGTTATGCACCATATAATTTAGCACACAATATTGAATAAGATATTTTTAATTGCTTTTGTCCTGTTGCTTTGATTCGGACAGTGTTATGAATACTCTGGTGTGGAGTATTTGGAGACACACTGCAATAGACAGCAACATATTGATAGTATTTTCTCTTTCTAAAGAGTAGTACAACCTTGTGTTAACTGGAAATTGTGTAAAGAGGTTAAAAACTCACCAACACGCGCATTCAGGGATGTGAATATACCAGACTGACATACTTTGATTAGTGCTTCTGAAGTGGAACATGAATACTTGCTCTGTCAGTTTCCAGGTAAGAATGCAGCTGTGGAAGCACGAAGGACACACATAATGAAAATTTAAAAAAAAACAAAGAAAACATGTGCAGTCACCTTGATCCCAGTGGCAAATCTGTTTTATAAAGGAGAGATAGCTGATGTGTAATAAAAGATGACAGTGAACAGTAAACCGTCAAAATTATCAGTTACAGCCTTTTTGCATTTTGGATCAGTCTGGCTTGCAGTGAAAGTATAGATAACCCCACAGAACATTTGGATAAGATGATAACATTTTCATAGTGTCTTGGCAGCACTGGGGTCCTTTCTTTCCTTCTTTTTATTTCAAGCCACAGTTGATAAAACACCAGCTGAAACGTATTACCTCTGACCTTGACACACCAAAAGTTCTCCAGATTCCTTGCATGGTTCAATATTATGTACCATAGATGGAGAACCTCTGCTCATCTTTATTCCTTAGAGGCTCAGTCTTTCGTGGACACTGCTTTTAGGCCACGTCATCTTTACAATCACCTGTTGAAAACAATATTTTTTTTTTCCAGTCATCTCCTTACTAGCCATAAATGAACCCCCTTATCAACTTTTTCAGAATGGAATATGTGGATCATGTTCACAAAAAACAGGATTAGTCAACCAGAAACAACCAGAAATACACTGGTTTTATGCTACCTGCAACAAAGTTGAAGCCAGAACTGATTTGAGAATTCCTACTAAATCCCAAACAAATACCGCAACAGAACTCACCTAACTTCTTATTCTAAGGCAACGCTTGTGAAGTATTGTTGCTTTATTAGAGTCACATGTTTAGAAGAGTTTCATTGTCTTTCTTGATCAGTCCTGAACTCGCATACAGCCCAGGGGAAACAAAAAGACAGTGTAATATAAATCGTGTTTTTCAAGGTCATAATATCAAACATATCTGTAAACCCCCTCAGAATATGACTGAATTTGAATGTTTGCTATATGGAAATGTGTGTAAATTAGCCCTAAAGACCCTAATTGACATAGATTTTATCAAGGATGTCTACTTACAGAGTTAAAGTTGTTAATAACAGGTAATCACCACAAATATTACTTTATATATGAAAATTGTTTGTTCTCCAGGATTTTCTCCAGTTAGGTGAAAGTATTCAGCTCATAACCTGTTAGGCTCCAGAAATGTTAATCTGGCTTGTGGTTGTTGATTATTGTCATGTTTGCGTTCTCATTTCTGTGTCTGGGGTTTTCTTTCACAGTATACCCTGAAGAGTTTTTACCTACATATCAATCTATTGAAGAAGGGGCAAAAGTAGCCAAAGCACATCTGGTAAGTCCCTGCTGTTGACGTCATTTGAATGTAATATTATAACATATATTATATATATATATATATATATATATATATATATATATATATATATATATACACTTGTAGATCAACGAAGGGCTGCACTTGTATTTGTAGTTGTTATTATGCAGGCAATAGGCACTTTTGTTCTCACCAATAAATATTGTGTTAACAGACAGTTATGTTCCTCTATCTGGTGCTTTAAAAAATAAATGCAAATGTTTGCAAAAGGTTTATTGATGTTTAGTTGTGTCACACAGGTCTGATTGTGTGAAGAGTGGGAGGGCGGGAGACGAAGGGCGTGGATGGTAATTTTTCCCTCAGGCTCCACGTCACAGATGAAATTTGCCTGTCAAGGACAGCGTTCACCAGTATCTCTGCTCAGACTGTCCGCAGACTGACGTTAGACTTGTGCTCAGGGGCTTGTTCAGCATGTATGGCATCATGGAGGAAGAGGAGTATGAATTTCAGGATGTAGACGTACCTGATGTTCTACAATTTTCCCCTCAGGTAGAGTTTAACGGCAAACCGGACTCCTTGTTCTTCAACGATGGGGTGAGGAGGATTGATTTCATCCTGGTGTATGAAGATGAGGACAAGAAGGAGTTTGAGAAGAGGCACACGTTCCAAAGGCGCAAAGTAAGTTTGTCACTTTTGTGACTTTTTCATCTGGTTGGTTCAGTAAAGCGTACAGCGTAGTTTGTCATCTCTGGGTCTTGGTTAGTACTGCAAATGGCCCTCTCATAGTTGAGTTACAACATCATTACAACTTTATTTAGAGCACTGTCGTAGATCTTGATATTACAACTATGGCAATTAAATTGACTGCTTTAAATTAGGATTTTGTTGCAATTTAAAGCCCATCTGGTAGGAACATCATTAGTAGTTTGTAAACCATTTTGTAAAATGACAATTTGTCGTGTATTGTATGCAAAAAATAAAAAAATGCAGTTATTGTCAGCGCTATTATAAGTTATTCATGAGCACTTTGAAGTACAAATATTTGATTACTCCTAATATTTACTCTTGCATATTTGTGTAAGGAGTTTTTATTTGCACCCGGATCAGTCTTTAAAATAAAACTATTTACTTGTGACTTGGTTTGCAAGTTTAAATCTTGCTTGAACCTTTGACCTTCTCAGTTTAGAAAATAAAGCGCATAATTTCTTCACTTAGGATACTAAAATATTGGCAAGCAAATAAATATATCTGTTTGATGGTAAGTCACCATATCTAAACATGAACTTTTAAAAAAATCATTATTAAACAGAAATAAATTGGCATAACGGTATGTGATCAAAAAGAGAAAACCATAAAAGACTCAGAGACATGAACTGGCAGACGTAGGTGTGTTTGTTACCACAACAGGCTTACAGTACTATTTGTGCAACGCAGTGTTTGGAAAAACTGAAAATCTACACACCACAGTGTGTTGCAATTCCTAGTAAGAATTATTTTATTGTTATCAGACAGTTATGCTAGAGTTATAAATGTACAAAGTAAACGTTGACAGAAAACATGCCTTGTAGTACATCTCCCGTACACAAAAGTTGATCCACTAGCTTCAGGAAATTCCTGGGAAAATCCGACTGGTACAGCCGTTTATTAGAGCGTGTCTTTCTCCATAGCACGTCCACCACATATGAGGCAATTCTTAACTCATAGTCGTCCCAAAGGAAATCCTGGAGGGTGAGCTGCGTTGCACTCCTCACCAGACACTCCCTTTTTTTTTTCAACTTATTCACGTGGAAGTTTCACAACTTGTTTCTGTTCTTCCTCCTGGGCAAACTTTAAACAAACTTTATTTTGTGTAAAATGTTTGTTTAAAATGAAATGAAATGGCGTTTTAGTCATTCTTTTTTGTTTTGGAATCAAGACATTATTATATAAATATAATGTCGTTATTAACATTATTATGGAGTTGACAATAGAGATGCAGTGATGGACTCAGTAAAGTTTTTATTCTCCCAGAAAATGGAATTGTTTTGAATGATGAAGCATAAACCAAACTCATCAAATTATCTTAAACTGAGAATTTGATAAGGCTTTTTGAAATTTTACAAAGCTTTTGATCTTAATTTCATAGAACTGCATTGTTCTTTAATGTGTTTTTGTTTATTTTTTTGCCCCATTATAATCTTGCCATGACCCATGGTATTCTTGCTGGTAGTATTCATAATGCTTATTTATAGTGTAAATAATTAATGTTTTATCAGAATGGAACATTTAACACAGATGAGCGGTGTACTTTAAAATATTAAAAGTAAACTGAAAACAATAATGATGATTACATTTACTGACATAAAGGTTCAGTTAGTTGTACTACGTAGTACTACTAGAGGGCTTGGAAGGAGCAAACACGATGCTTTCAGCTTTACTGTCATTTAAGTGGAGAGTTTTGAGACAGCCAGAGTTTAATATCATCTAAGCGTCTGTAGATGGATTCCAGGGCACTTGATGAACTAGGCTTCATTTGCAGATCATCTGCATACAGATGAAAAAATACCTTATCTTGGAAAATGATTGATCGCAATAGCAGTATGTTTATTGAAAACAGGACAACGCCCAACATGGATCCGTGTAGCACACCAGAAGTCAAAGCGGCTGAGGTAGAGGAAACGTTAGTAGTCAAAATGGATTTGTTATTTAGATGTGAACCACTGCAGCACAGGTCTCTCCAGACCAACCCGTTGATCCAGATGTTTTAGGAGGACTGAGTGGTCAACTGTGTTGAATGCTGCAGTGAGGTCCAGCATCACTACCAACTCTAGCGTCCAGGGACAGGAGGAAACCGTTCGGGACCCTCAGCAGAGCAGATTCAGTGCTGTGACAGGTTGTAATTTTAGGAAGTATCGTCTAGCAAGCTTTCATGTTCTCCCATCCCCAATGTTGACAAAGAAAACAGTCACGGTAACTGTGAACTCCTGTCCTGTGCAGTGTCACGCATCAACAATAATGAAATGAGCTCTCAGAGCTGCAATGGACATGATGTCAGAGGTGAAAAACAGACCCAAGAAAGTAATGATGGAAGAAACAGACGGTGTCATAAAAGTGATAAACTATAAGAGTCCCGCTGACCTAAAGACAGCACATGTTCCTGTGCTACTTTAAGTTATTATCCGGAAGTAAATATCCGGAACCAACATCACAGTAGAAAAATGTCTGTATTCATTTAAAGGATACATGTATTTGATATGCTTTAATGAGTTTTTGGAGTTATCTAAAGTAAATAAAAAATTCTTACATCAGACACCATTTAAGCTCAGAAAAGAACTAAACAAGGTTTGTTTTTCTTTGTGCTTTTATGCAAAATGAACACAATTTGTTTAAGTCTTGTGAACACATCACTGCGGGAATTTATTTCAGAACTTCAGCTGACTTGGATTGTCTTGTTACTACAGATGAAGGGTTTTTCCCTTTTTTGTTCATCATAAAAATAAAAAGTGCGGCTGTATTTGGAGAAAGGATTAAAGAGAAGCTCTGTGTGGGTGTGTTAGTGTGATTGGGTAAATGAGGAACCCGTTTTGAAGAACTTTTCAGAACCTGGATATGGTTAAAAAGCTGCTTTGTAGGTCCAAGACCATTAACCATTTACTTCCAATTCAGAATTTGGATCGTAGCAGCCAAAGAAGAGCATCCGTTGTCTTAAAGAAACTTTAAGCTTCTATGTTCTTCTCCGTAGAGACGACGAGAGTATTTTGAGGCCAGCCTGATGATGATGGGTTTGGAACTGGAAGCTACTCCTTCTGTGAGTTTGAGGTCTTTTAAGTTGCTGCTTCCCTTCCAGTATCTTCTACTTAGTCTCTTTGTGTTCTTCAGGTGGTTGATGAGAAACTCATATTTGTGAAAATTCACATGCCATGGGATGTGCTGTGCACCTACGCTGAGGTCCTGCACATCAAGGTTCCCATCCAGCCCAATGACATGAACGCCAGACCTTCCATGTGGCGCTTTTTATCCTGCATCACGAAGCACTTCTATCCCAACGAAGAACTGATCCGAAAGGAGGCTGAGTTCTTCACTGCACCCTTTGAGAAAGGCCGCGAGGAATATTTCTATATCAAGGACAAAGATCTCTTCTTCACTCCATCCATGAGGAGCAGGATGGCAAGTTGCAACATTTTATTGTATTCAGTTCAAGATGCCCACAAGTTCTTCTTTTAGGTGATGGAGTTAATGTACAATCATGAAGGTTTCTTTTAAGCTCTTCTCTATTTGCCCAGGCGTATTACATCCTGAGCAGAGCCCCTTATGAAGTACGAAAGAACATCAAGAAGTTTGGTATCACCAAACTGCTGGACGGTGGAGTGTATAAAGCTGCCTATCCCCTTCATGATGTAGGTTTTCCGTTTTTAATAGCTTTTTTCACACTGCAGTGTATTTTTGTCACTAACTTGTAGCAGAGAAAGGATGCTGTAAAATGTTCAATACTTCTCTTTTTCCAATTAAAGTCCAGGTTCAATGTGAAGTCTGGAGAAGAGGGCTGTCCCAATGAGAGATTTCTGCTCTATGAAGAATGGGCTCACCCCAAGAGCTTCTACAAGATGCAACCACTTGACCTCATAAGGTGTGCAGACAGTTTTTCCATCCATCCATCCATCCATCCATCCATCCATCCATCCATCCATCCATCCATCCATTTATCCATCCATCCTTGAACTTTCACTTATCCATGTTTGGGTCTTGTGGTATCAGCTGAAGCAGAGAAGTCCTGATTTCCTTCTCTCTCAACATATATAGCAACATACTGTGTACTGACAGGTAAACGGACTTTTTGACTCGTATCTTTTGGCTCAACATAATGGTACTGAATCCACATTACTCCAGAGGTCGCACCAATCTGCTTGTTGATTTCCTGCTAAATTCTTCCCTCACTCATTAACAAGACCCCAAGATACGGAATCTCCTCTCCTTGAGACATCGCTTTACCAGAAGAAGGTATTTCCAACCTTTTCCAAATAAGACCCGTAGTCTCAGTTTTGGAATTGCTGATTCTCATCCCTGCTGCTTCACGCTCAGTTGCAAAGCGCTCTGTTGCAAGCTGAAGAGCCTCACATGATGATGTCAACAGGACCACATCATCTTAATTTCTGCAAAATGCAGAAATTAAGTACTGACACAACTAAACTGAAACCTCTTCTGTCAGTGAAAAGTATTAATAGAATTGGTGTCAAAGGGCATTTCAGGCAAAGTCCAACTCCCAACTGGAACAAATCCAACTTACTAGCAGCCATGCAACTCCCGTTACATTTGTGAAGGGACTGAATAACCCATAGCAACTGACTCAGGACCCCATACTCCCAGAGCATCCCAAGGGACATGAGTGAATGCCTTATCCAAGTCCACAAGGCACATGTGACCTTGTTGGTCAAACTCTCATGCCCCGTCGGGAAAGAGTTATATGTTCTCCTCTCATAAATATATTATTTTTTAAGTTGCACATAAAGAGTTGCATATCAGTCGTTTCCCCTGTGCATTCAGCATCAACAAAAACATTATTTCCTTCCTTCAGGAAGTACTATGGAGAGAAGATTGGCATTTACTTTGCCTGGCTGGGCTTCTACACAATGATGCTGGCTGTGGCTGCGTTTGTAGGACTAGGCTGTTTCATTTATGGATACAAGACGCAAGAAACAAGCACCTGGAGGTACCACAAATGCATGAAGTATATGTCATTAATGTTTGAGGGATTATATTATTGCCACGAGGGAGAATTCAGATCCCTTTTTCAGCATTGCTGGTTTGATCTTTTTTAAATCATGACCTTTTATGTTTGAAATGTCGCAGCAAAGAGGTGTGCGACCCTGAGATTGGAGGACAGATTGTAATGTGTCCACAGTGTGACCTCTGCAACTTCTGGACATTAAACAGCACCTGTGACACGTCAAAAGTGAGATTTGTGTCTATTGTAAACTTTGAATGTGTTTTTACTTTGTACTCTGCCTTTTTCTTAATTTACCGTGGACAATCTGTGGAACTTTACACTGCAGACCATCTTTATTTGCTTTTTATTTTTAACAGTCATGTAAAAAAAAAACCAAAACTGTGTTTTGTATTGATGGCAAGTTACATCTAAATGTACCTTGCCATCAAAGTGTTGTTTTCATTTTACTCATGCGACACTGCCAATTTTGCACAGCTGTCACCTCCTCGTGTCTTGTTGTTTTTTTTTTTTAGACGCTGTGCATATTTGATAATTTTGGGACTTTGGTGTTTGCAGTTTTCATGTCAGTCTGGGGTAAGTTTTATGCAGTTAAAAGTCATTTGACATTTATAAGGAGCTAATATTGCCAATGTGTTTCTTTTATCAGTAACTTTGGCTACTTTAAAAACAAAAACAAAAAAATGTCAGCTCACAATTATATATGGAGGAAAAGAAAGATCATTCTTTAGTGTGCCTATACTATGGCGTCACGTCCTTCCACAGCTTGTTTTTTTCCTGCCTTGCTCTTTTCCTGCAGTTACTTTGTTCCTGGAGTTTTGGAAACGCTACCAGGCAGAGTTGGAGTACGAATGGGACACAGTGGAGTTCCTGGAGCAGGAAGAGCCACCTCGGCCAGAATATGAAGCCAAATGTATTTATGAAAGGAAAAACCCAGTCACAGGGGTAAAACACGCACTTATAAGACTAATCCTGTAGAAAAGTTGGTTCCTTCTTTAGTGCAGGAATCAAAACAGTATTGTTTATTTATTTTTGGTTAATGTTCATTTATTCAAAGTTGTTTATGATTCAGGTAAAAGAAAAAGTGCCATATACGTCCTGTGGGCGATGCTTTCGGGTTTCAGTTGGAATTGGGACTGTCCTCTTCTGGGTAATGTACCTAAATCTTTTTATTCTACCTTATGTTCTGCTATCACTCTGATGTATATGTGGGGGAACGTATATCACAATAGCTAAAGTACTTTCAGTAGGTTTCTTTTAAGTACAATGGGAAGAACATTTAAGTCTTTTTCAAAATGATGGCAAAATCAATTGAATAATGATCTCAATTGTTCTCTGTTCTTGTAGATTATGTTGATCCTGGTTTCAATTGTGGCCATCATTGTGTACCGTCTGGCTGTCTTCATTACTTTTTCATCGAAACTCAGAAGTAATGACTTGAAGAATTTGGAGCCGATAAAGGAGTATGTGACTCCTCAGATGGCCACCTCCGTCACAGCTTCCATCCTCAGCTTTGTTATAATTATGATCCTCAATGTTCTTTATGAGCGGGTCGCCATTTGGATCACAGACTATGGTGAGTTTTATAATGTGCTTCTGCCCTTTCTTGAGCAGAATACGGTTTTATCTCCAAGTCTCTCATCTCTGATGTGATTACAGAGCTGCCACGGACCAGGACAGAGTACGAAAACAGCTTGACGCTGAAGATGTTCCTTTTTCAATTCGTGAACTACTACTCCTCTTGTTTCTACATTGCCTTCGTAAAAGGGAAAGCAGTTGGTTATCCCGGAGGTCCTGTTTATCTCTTAAACATATACAGGAACGAGGAGGTACTGTCAGCCCATCTGGCATAACTGTAATGTTTAACTTTCTAAAAGGTTTTACCCAACTCTTGTATGTTTTGCATCTGCAGTGTGATCCGGGCGGTTGCCTTATTGAGTTGACCACTCAGCTCTCCGTCATCATGGGTGGAAAAGCCATCTGGAACAACATCCAAGAGGTCTTGCTACCGTAAGCTGTCAGAATCCAGCCCTTTTCTAGTTGGACCTGAAAAAGTGTTCCCAGAGCAGATAGTTTAAATCATTTATTTATTTACTGGTGTCAAAGATGCCAGGCTCGTGACTACATTCTTCGGTTTTCCATTTGTCATGCTGACTTCATGCATTTTTTCCACCCCTCCACAGGTGGTTGAAGAATCTGATGTCCCGTCACTGCACCGGAAAAACCTCACAAAAGGTGACACCTCGCTGGGAGCAGGACTACATGCTCCAGTCGATCTCCAAACTCGGACTGTTTTATGAGTATCTTGAGATGGGTAAGAAGTCTTCACTAGTATATTCTGTTATATAAGGAGCTGTAAACCAGTCATACTGAAATTGTCTCTAGTGTGGAATTTATAAACTGGTAAACTACAATAATATGACCAGGTCATTACATTTTTCACTTGACTACTATTGACAGCGTGTGTCTGCTTCATCCCTCACAGTCATCCAGTTTGGCTTTGTGACCCTGTTCGTGGCCTCCTTCCCTCTGGCTCCAGTTCTGGCTCTGATCAACAATATCTTTGAGATTCGGGTTGATGCTTGGAAAATCATCACTCAGTTTCGACGCATTGTGCCGGAGAAGGCCCAGGATATAGGAGCCTGGCAACCCATTCTGCAAGGCATTGCCATCTTGGCTGTTGCAACAAATGTAAGTTAATTAAGCAAATTAAAAGAAAAATTGGGATGTGGGCAGTTCAAGGCTGGTGCTGATGCAATAAATAATGCGCATTTCCTCTCCAATTTGTCATCAAATGAGGGACAAAGTCAACAACATGTTTAAAAACAATGTTCCTCAAATGAAAAAGCTTGGATGTGTTTGTTTCTCCTTCTACAGTTCATAATGTTGTGTAAGGATTTAGGGAATCTGGAGGAATTTTCGTACAAAAACTAAACACCCTTGACCTTCGCCTCAGACAGTCCTGCACCAAGAACCATCATTCGTCAATAGCTGATAATAACCACATGGACAGGAGATTACTTTTGGTAACCTTTGTTTGTTTGTGCAGTACAGAAGGAAGTACCGGTAGTGTTCAAAGGCACTTAAGAATTACCTGTATAAGAAAATAACCCTTTTTAAAAAAAATCTTTTTAACTATCTGACATGGACCTGTAGAAACTTGTATTGTGGGCAGATGAATCAGTGTTTCAGATGTCTCTTGGATGAAACTGGTGCTTCATGCTGCAGACCAAAGTCAAAAAGGACCATCTAGGCTGTTATCAGCGAACAAGTCCAAACAGCAGGCTCGGTGATGGTATGTGGCCGTGTCAGTCCCCGTGACGAGGGTTATGACACTTCTGTGATGGCAGCATTAATGCAGAAAAGTACTCTGAGATAGCAGAGGAACACACTACTTTTAAGCCCAGTGTTTTCCAGTGACTTCTGAGGATTATTTAAGGAAACAAACAAAAAAAACAACACATTTCACTGAGGGACGACTGAAGATAATGATGGTACAAACACCGGAGGCTCCTGTTTCGGTCCAGGCCTGTCCCTGAAAGAGAATGTGTAAAGATAAGGCAAAATGTGAAATATCATGGCTGGTATAACATACAACTTGTTTTTTCTTTATTAAATCTGCATTTTCTTTCCCTGTTCCTCTCTCTCTCTACAGGCCATGATCATTGCTTTTACATCAGACATGATTCCACGGCTGGTCTACTACTGGTCTTTCTCTGTTTACCCGTACGGAGATTACACTGATCACACGATGCAGGGTTACATCAACAGTTCCTTGTCCACATTCAGGATCAGTGATTTCAAGAACACTTCGACCAACGCTGTTACTTCCATGTCCGTCAACTTCACCACCTGCAGGTACAAGCTTTTTACTCATGTGCCTATACAGTATTTCCCTTGTGTTGTTTCTTTCTTTTATTGTGATTTTATTCAACTAAACATGATACTCAGTTTCAGAGCGCTGATCAAAGTCGAAAGTGACTGTTTTGACAAGTCATTGATCGATACAAAAAAACTAAGCTACACTGCAAAATGATTTGAAAATTCTTGTTCTTTTCCTTCTAGGTATCGAGACTTTCGGTTTCCGCCGGGGCATTACAGACAATATGAGCACAACACCCTCTATTGGCATGTGATAGCTGCCAAAATGGCTTTTATAATTGTTGTAGAGGTATGTATAAAAAAAATTATAAACAGAAAGTCATCCACACACACAAAAAAAGTATGATTCAACTATTTAAAGTATTTGGTGTTGGTGATTTTGGTGTTTTCCTCTTTCCTCTTCTCTCAGCACATCGTGTACTTTACCAAGTTCATCCTGTCCTACGTCATCCCAGATGTCCCATACACCGTCAAAGAGCAAATCAAGCGAGAGAAGTACTTGACCCAAGTGATCCTCCATGAGACCAGCCTGAAGCTGGTGACCAAACGTTTGAAACCAGTTCTAGATGACACTTTGATCCATGAAATAGCAAGTTCTGCAAAGGACGACATAGACTTGGATTTCTGACACAAAAGCATGGAAGAAGACACCAGGCTTTTTTTTTTTTATAAACCATTTTTTTTCTTAATACAGTCTGGAAGAAAACGTGTCTCTTGAGGAGGTTCTAGACAAAAAAGGGAGAAACCACTGAATGTGTTTCTTTATTTTTTACCACTCTGCTCTTGCTGGGTTATATCGGGAATAAAAACAGACTCATGCTTCCCATCGTCCGTTTAGAAAGTTTAATTTTATCATTCTAGTTTGGCTAAGCCTGCTCTTTTGTTTGCACCTGACAAAACCAGGTAAACTTAAATATGGACTTGGAGGAACCAACTGATTAAAAAAAAAGTTTTGGCACCTTTTTATCAACAAATAGCACTATGAACACAAGGCTGATCAAATGTGAATTTCTAGCATCGTAATCTCTCCAGGTTTAGCTTTAGACAATTGACTTAATGTTAAAAATTCCAAACCTCATATGTGGTTGTTAAGTTAAGTCCACGTGTTTTCATTTTAAGTCAATGACCAGTTAGATCATAAATAAAAGAAAAAGCAGGGATCCCAGAACACGTTTCACAAAAACACAGTATTGATTATGTAATAATTTTTATAAAAACAAATCTATAAATGTACAGTTATAGATTTATCACATCAGAATATTCATTTAGCCTGTGTAAGTGTTGCAGCAATGTGGAGTATAATTTTCTGCTTGTACTTGTATTTAGCACTATTGCACTGTTTTGTATTGAAATGCTTTTACCTACAGAGTCAAGAGCCCTGTACACGTGACCACTGAGCTGCATGTCACACTCTGTGATTATAGATGCTGTATCTAATTGTCTCCTGTGTAATTCTTTAATAACCAAGGCTGTATTATTACTTTTGTCCATAACAATGGTACTACACTCACCATGTGCACAAACAGTATCAGACACATTTGATGCATATCTGCACTGTCTTTTTTATGTATATTATTACATTATATTTTTAATTAAATATGTATATTTTGTTTGTATTATACCTGCCTACAGACTAGAATCTTTCCAGCATTTCTACACGTTATTAACTGTAACAGCTGAACTGAGAAATGAGCAACTACACAATACTTAAACTGAAGTACAAAAGAGGTGACCTTGTGTTAAAAGAATCAGACTGCGTAGAATATTATTTCTTGTTGTAAAGTTTCCAACAGCAAATGCTTCTTCAGACTACTAGTTACTCTATTTAGAGTTGCAATTGTATATACCCACAATTCAGAAAATTATTTGGTCAATCAAACCTGTTCATAACTTTGACTCTTGTTTGGTGTTTGGTGGACTGGATGATTGAAGTTTGAACAAACAACACATAGTGGCAATTTAACAATTTATCCATTTACAAAAAACTGGAGCCTCGGTAGTGTGTGGAAGAACCACACAGAGCCACAACAGCCTGGCACCTCTTCCTCATGCTGGTCACCAGCCTGGGCATCCCACTCTTCAACCAGCATTTGACCCAACTCTGCCAGTGTGGTTGTGGTGGTCACTCTGAGACTAACAGCACGCCCAAGACGATCCCACGGGTGTTCAAGGGGGTTGAGGTCAGGACTGCTGGAGGTGGTCCTGCAAACCTTGACTGCAAATCTGTAGAAGACAGCCTCCGGTACCTGAGCGCCGACGGGGCGAGGAAACTGTCTTCTTGGTGGGCGTGTCGCCTGTTCCTCAGCAGACACCGTAGGAGACGCCCACTGGCCACGCTCACGTGGTCTGGGGTACCAGGAGCTCAAAACACGAGTCAAAAGCAACAACAAAACAGACTGTTTGGCGTTGGCAGAGAAGATTTTGCAAGTTTTTTCATGGACACAACCTACATACTCAGCTCTGCTGGTCATCCCACAAATGCCAGTTCCTTACAAATGTGTTACTATTTAAAAGGGAAATAAACAGGCGTTCCAACTGTACAAGATGTATTGCCAAGAAGCATTGCTACAACAAAGAAATAATCTACCAAACTCAAATGTCCTTATTTTTGGCTACGTTCATATAAATGAATATTAAAGAATAAAAAAAAGAAAGAGGGAAAAACATAAATAAATAAACGTTTTGGTAGTAATTAGAAGTGGCTCGGAGCTTCAGCTTCATATGTGTGGTAATATCTTTAACAAGACAAGTGTAATAGTGTCAGTGACTTCACGGGAGTCTGCGCTACAGAAATCGGAGTTTTCCTAAGTTTGTCATTCGTATTATTGATCAGGCATCGTTTAAACCACCCCACAGTCCACATCGTGGCACAGGACCTCTCTGGGCCACTTTCGCGTGCACGTGAAAACTGACAATTAGAGAGGAAAATCGCACGTTTGTACATTTTGTGCCGTTTCTGACCCCTAAAGCGGAGATACTTTCCGAAATGAGCGCCCAGATCACGTGTGTCGGGTGGGTGAGACGCGGCGTTGCCAAGGAAACCCCGGACAAAGTGAGTAACGTAACCAGCTAGCTGACGTTAGCCGCCGACGGCTAACCCGTCAACACGGGGGTTTGAAGTTTATATTTAATATATCTGTAACTTCTTTTACTGTTAATCTTAAACAGCAGTCTGTCAGTGTGTGAACTGTGCTGCAGTGTGCGACACACTGTCTAACTAGACCACTTGCAGCTTAAAATGAAATGTACGTGTATACCATGCATCTGTTGTTCGTATTTCATGAATTAAATAATAATAATAATTTTAGTCAAACATTGTCTCTCTTCACTGGTTCTCATTCTTTATTATTAAATTCATCCAAGGTGGAACTAAGCCAAGAGGAGCTGCAGCGTATTATTACTGAGACCAAACAAGAGTTGGGGTATGTTAGAAAGGAAAACGCTTAAAGACATACACCCACATGTCGGGGTTGTACATTCATTGTTACCTGAGACTGTAAGTGGGAAAAAAATATATAGCTGTTCCCTTTTTTTTTTTTTTTTTTTTTTTTAAACACAGGGACCTGGCAGCTGAGGATGAGGAAGAGGAGGATGAGGGCGTGCTACCTGACCAGAATCCCAGTGACGAATTGGATGATGTCGCCGAACTTCCAAAGGATGAAAATGTGAAAGAAGAGGATGATGAGTTGGCAGAATACGGCCTGGATAAATACGATGAGGAGGATGCAGGTGAGGAATGGAGTATTTGTGTCTTCAGTCCAGTTTCCAGACAGCGCTGCAGAAACTGACCTTTTATCATGCGTTTGTATTCCTCCAATTCAGTGACCACTAATCTCGGTGACAGCCTGGCTGGGCTCACAGTGTTCAGTTCCAACGAGGAGGATCCTTACATCACCATCAAAGATACGGTGAGATCAGTTTGACACATTTAGTATTTGTTCTTCAGTAGGTAGCGCCTAATACCTGATGTAAATATCTTTAAATTAGAATTAATTCAATTCATGTTTTATTGTTTCGTACATTCATAATATGGGGAAGTTGTGCAGAAACTTATTCGAAAAAAATGGGGGGAAGTTACAATGACACAGAGCAAAAACAAAAAAAAAAAACTCCAAAAAATAGGTTTATGACTAAACTGGGTTGGAAAAAGAAGACAATACAAAATGTACTGTACATACCAATAGAAGGTTTTACAGTAACAGAACTTTTATAATTGTAACACAGAGGCCACATAAGGCACATATTAAGATATAATACAAGTGGTACTTAGGAGTTCTCTTTCTATATTATTATAAGAAATTTTTGTCTAATCATCTGACAGATTCTGTTGTTGGTCTATTAAAACCACCCAAAGTAACTTTAGACTCACTTATAGGACAATGTCACACGTCAGCAACAAAGGAGCTACTTCCCAGAGCTACAGTAGACATGACAGAGGCCACTGAGAAAATAATGAAAATATGGACAGAAGAGACTCTGCGCAAGTGGCATTTTTCTCTGTTAATTTATTGTAAATGTGCATCTACACATGGACAAGGACCTGCCAACTAAAACTGGAAAAATATTCCTTTGTGTCACTTTAAATGCCCTAATTTGTTCACCACTGCATATAGACAGGTTTATTAAGGCTCATATATAATGTTAAAGAGAAAATGCGTGTGGGTTTTCTTCCTCTAGGACCAGTATGAACGAGAAGACTTCCAAATCAAACCCTCTGACAACCTCATCCTGACGGGCAAAGCAGACAAGGACTGCTGCAGTTTAGAGATTCATGGTAAATGACTTCATATGTGACAAATTCATGAGAAAACTTGGCTTTTAGTGTGACTACGCAAACACACACAAAAGGAGCCAGTTCTTTTTTTTATTTTACACAAGTGAACATTTGACGTTATTAGAAAAAAATAGTAATATTTCAGTTTTCATCTCACACAGTGCACTGTAGTTAAGACATGAATCAATTACACATGAATTTTTAGCTCTAATGAAAACTTATTTCTCTCAAAAACTTTAATTTATAGACTATTAGTCTGAATAATAAAATCTAATGTGCAATCACATTTATTAATCTTTTGATATAGAAGTGAACATTAACTAAATGACTACTTTCTTCACAGTTTACAACTCCGATGAGGACTCTTTGTATGTTCATCATGATGTTCTGCTGCCAGCGTATCCTCTGTGCGTGGAGTGGCTGAACTTTGACTCAAACCCAGAAGAAGGACGAGGTAAGAAAGGCTGGAGTCACTCAAAGATGCATTAACATTACGATCAGGTATCACACTTGAAACAAAATTAAAAAAATATAAGATGGTCTCAGTGTTTCCTAATTATTTGCAGCTAACTATGTCGCTGTGGGAAACATGACTCCTCAGATAGATGTGTGGGATCTGGATGTGGTGGACTGTTTAGAGCCGGTGTTCTCCCTTGGGAGCAAAAAGGCTTCCAAGAAGAAGAAGAAGAGTAAGAAGGTATAAAAACTGTTCAGTGCTCATAAACACATTCTGCTAAAGATGGTTTAATTAAATATCCAACAAACTAATGACCATTCCTTGCTGTCGTTGTCATTTGTAGTATTATTTGATTAATATCTGTTCTCGTCCTGCACTTGATTTCCTGCTGGAAAATGTCATGAATACACTCCTTTTCGCTTGTGAATGGCAGGGTGCAGCAGCTGAGCCGGTTGAGGGACACACAGATGCGGTGCTGGATTTATCCTGGAACAAACTGGTTAGGTCGGTTTCCGAAAAACCACACCAAGTTAAAAGGAGCAGTATCTTTTTATTGTATAATTAATTCAACTTTAATTACTTAGGAACGTGTTGGCCAGTGCATCTGCAGATGACACCGTCATCTTGTGGGATTTGTCTCAAGGCAAACCAGCTACAACTCTGCAAAGGCATACCGATAAGGTATTTACTGAGAATTAAAAATCTAATGACATTTCTCTTGAGTGTTAATACCCTCCGAAAGTACAGGCGTTTGCTTTGTGGAAGAAAAAAAAAATCCTTTGTGTTTTAGGTCCAGACATTGACGTTCCATCCGTTTGAGGCACAGACTTTGATATCAGGATCATATGACAAGTATGTGTCATGTAAGATCCAAGACAACAAACTATGTTAACCAAAAAATCAAAACATCCTTGCAATAACGGTAGGTTAAAACATTTCTTTTGTTTCAGAACCACAGTCCTTTATGACTGCAGGAGTCCAGACAGCAGCTATCGGACGTGGAGGTTCAGTGGCCAAGTGGAACGTCTAACCTGGAACCACTTTTCACCATGCAACTTCTTGGTAAGCATTTAAATTGTCCAGGTGGATTTTAAATCAACCAACTTTAACCAGTCGCTGAGCTTGTTCCTTTCACCAATTCAGCCATTTTTGGATTAACCAAGGATGGCAAGAGTCATCTCTTGCCATCCTTGGTTAATCCAATCGCTCTTTACCTGGTTCTTTTTAGGA